>OX596074.1:30418689-31655121 GCA_951394005.1 Protophormia terraenovae
AAATGGATACGATTTTTACCCTTAAACTTTCGAATTAAAAAAAAGTACTAAATTGGTATTTGTTATTTTTCGATAATTTACGAATACGATATTTTATTTGTATGTTTACTGCTTTAAAAGAAGAATACCAACAAATGTTTACCCTCTTTCTTCCTCACAGGACTGAATTTTAGAAAAGTACCATGCACCTCTCCGTATATTTATCATCCACTTTCATTTATTTTTATTTAAATTTATGAGATATAATGTTACCAATTTTAGCCTTTTTCCTCTCTTTACCCTCTAAACTTTCTAATATCCAAAAATCCAGTCTTAAAGGATCTATTTGGCGGATGACCAAACTACATTCCAAATTTCATCTCTCTAGCTTCAAGCGTTTGGTCTGTGCGATGATTAATCAGTCTGTGGGGTCTGTAAGTTCATTCTTCTCATCTTAAAATTGTTCACTACTCTGCTACTGCCATGGGAAATTATATATACATAGATTTAACCAGCAGATTACAAGATTTATATCCAACAAATTTATATTTTGCCCCATTGTGCAGTGTAATACTTTCGAAAAAGAAACCAGTATTTGGAGTTATCATAACAGCATTTATAAATCCGTATGGCAAATTTATGGAAAGTAGTGCTGAAGTACAAATGAAAAGAATTCTGTGGGCATTGTCATATTTTAAACTCTATAAATCTCCGGCTTTGATAAAATTTTTCCGCCACTATTTAACAGTTTTTACCTGCTATAAGACTAGTTATAATTTTTAGAGATTGTTTGGTATTTGGGGGTGTATGTGGGAATGGTATTCCCAAATCCTGAAGTCTTTCTGAGGACAATGTTGGAGCTATAATTCCGCTTTAAAGTCTTCAGTAAAAGAATTCAATCTATAACAGACTATATGGCGAGTCGTTCTGTTTATCAGAAACATTCCATCTCACTTTTAACTGATGGCTCTAAGACGGAAAACAAATAGTAAAAGTTGTGGTCTAAAAATATTTATTATATTTACTTCCTAATTAATAATATTAGTACAACCCTCTATTAAATATAACTTAACTCTTCTAGTTAATAGTGTATTACTAACATGTCACAGGTCATTGTCACCATTATAATAAAAAATCAAATATGTTTATAGGTACTTCACTACACATTCGGTCTTAACCATCTATAATTTTCCTGCTTATTTTCTATTTCGTTTTAAATTAAACAACCGGCCTTTTCTTCCAATTTTGGTAAAGTTTGTGTGTCCGCGTCTGCATTGATTGTAACTGTTAGGAAGTTTACAAAAAATTAAATAAATGCTAGTTCCGTAATGTTCATATATTCGTTTATTTGAATTGTCTGACTGCATTTTAAATTTTTTGGATACGTTTACAGTGGTGGCCACGAATTTAAGACACGACATGTAACGAACTAAGTTGTGATAATTATTACAACCCTGCAATATAAAAGTAGATTTTGTTAATTTTTCAGTGTACCCTGTAATGTTAAGATCAATTACCGTTATTTGGTTTTGTTTGTGTATACATTTTGTTGCTGTTTTTATTATATTTTCGTAAAAACGTGCTTTTGAAGCTGGTCACGAATTTAAAACATATAAGAAATATTTGGTTTTTAAGTGATTTTTTGGTGTTTTTTGAAGCTAAAAGGTAAGTAATGAATGTTTTATTCCATTTAATGTTAGAATACATCAAAATATTTAGTTAGAAATGGCCAGAGGTACTTGGAGTTCGGATGCCGAGCGAAAATTGATCCAACAAATGAATACTGATGGAAAAACAGTAATGGAAATTTCCAAGCTACTAAAATGTTCCAGATCCAAGATTTACAATGCATTGGAACACATCAAGCAACATGGCACTACCAAAAATGTCAAACAGCACCCTAGAGCCCGAAAAACTACACCCAGGGAGGATAGCTTAATTTATAAATCAGCTGCTAAAGATCCTTTCAAGAGCTCAAGTAAAATTAAAAATGAGATTTCATCGGATTTTGGTATTAATATATCGTCCAGGACAATAAGAAGACGTCTGAATGAGAAGAACTTACGTGGGTGTATTGCACAACGTAAACCACTTGTGTCAAAAAAAAATATTAAATCCCGACTAGCGTTTTCAAGAGAAAATCTCAATAAGCCGATGACATTTTGGAAAAATATACTTTGGAGCGACGAGTCGAAGTTTTGTCGCTTTGGTTCTGATGGAAAACAGTACGTATGGCGTCCTCCAAACCTGGAGCATCACCCAAAGTACACCCTTAAAACGGTTAAGCATGGTGGTGGAAATGTCATGGTGTGGGCAGCATTTTCCTGGCATGGTGTAGGTCCCATTCAGAAGATTATCAATAAAATGGACCAGCATATTTACAAAAACATACTGACAAGCATCATAATACCATTCGCTGAAGACAACATGCCTCTAATGTGGAAATTTATGCATGATAATGACCCTAAGCACACTTCACGCCTAGTGAAGAGTTGCTTAGAGGAAAATAATATCACAGTTCTGAAATGGCCAGCTCAATCCCCGGATCTCAATCCAATTGAGAACTTGTGGAATGATGTTGAGGAGCATGTACGAGCAGTAAAGCCAAAAAATTTGACTGATTTATGGGAAGAAATTCAAAAGGCTTGGTATGCCATTCCAAAGGAGCGCTGTATGGCCTTAGTTGAAAGTTTACCCAGGAGATGCGCTGCTGTGATTCAAAATAAAGGATTTCCCACCAAATACTAATATTGTTTTATGAAGCTGAGCTTTACTTTTGTGAATTAACTTTTATTTTGCCTATGTCCTAAATTCATGACCAGGCTTAAACTTGTATTAATCTGTATAATATGTAAATAAAAATTGGAAACTAAATATAGGTAACAAACTATTGTTGATTTTTTTTCATAACATTACTAGGATCTTTAAAAAATAACATGGATCTAAAATTTGTTCGATAAGATGTAAAAATTATCAGAAATATATAAGTGAAATGTCGTGTCTTAAATTCGTGGCCACCACTGTATATTTCGTTTGCGTTTGTGTGTGAGTGTTTTTTTTTTTTTTTGTTTCTTCATAAATATTTTTTTGTTAATGAAAGTGAATGTCTGTAAATGGTTTTGGTCTATTTGTTTGAGTAAGAAAAAAATATAGGTATTTTAATATTAAGCCAAAATTGTTTATGTATATTTTTGTGTGCTTTCATATGTAATCAAAATCAATTAAAGTTATATTAAAGAAAAACATTAAAGTATGTATTAAGAAGAGGTAGAATAAAAATGTGGTTAAAACGAATTCAAGGTACGTTTTGCAATAAAAAATTATATTTTCCATTAAAATTTAAATTTTATGATTACATAGGGAATCACTGATTCTGCGTCACAAGGTTTCTCAATCAATTCGGATATACATTACCAATAAGTACTAAGCCTCTAATCCACTTTTTTTGAATTTACTTGAGTTCTCGCGATTTGTAAAATTAAGAAAGTTGCACCAGATATTGAAGGATATCTCGACAACGACTTGTCTAATTTTATTAAGAAAAATATGTATCGAAAAAAATCGAACAAAAACAGTTTTCAAGTAATGTATATATTACTTCCTAATAAGGTCAACAATTATGGAGATTTGTGCTAAAATTTATAATGCATAGATAAAGTTATCCAACACCCACCTTAAAGTAAAGCAATCGACTCAAAAAAGAGAATGGAAGAGCACAAAAACAGAAATATTGTTCCGCTCTATTTATTGATGTCTCTCAAGCCTTCGATAAAGTATGGCATGAAGGATTATTATTTAAAATTAAACAATATTTACTGTTAGAAAGCTGTTTAACTCATCGAAAGTTTGTTCTTAAAGAGGGAGACTTTATAAGCCCACCGCAAACAATTGAAGCAGATGTACCTCAAAGAAGTATGCAGGGTCCCTTGCTATATTTAATATTCACTTCTGATGTGCCAACTAGTAGTCGAACCCATATATCAACATTTGCAGATGACACAGCTATTTTAGGCGTGAATGAAAACCCCCCAAGAAGCATCTAAACTCTTGCAAGATCATATACTCTTTCTAGAAAAATGGTTAAAGCAATGGAGAATAAAAGTGAATGAACAAAAATAGACACATATTAACTTCACATTGCGAAGAGATTCGTGCACCCCCAAAACATAATAAGAAGCGATAGCTACAACCGTTTTAGAAGAAGGAATACAACAGATCTCCGCAAAAGCTAAAATCTTTGAATATATTTTTTTTTTTTTTCGTCCGACAGTGGTTGGATTTAATAAAAATTAGGTTTTAAGGTTTGAATACTTATTGTTAGTTCACTTAATATTGTGAAGATTCAATAAATAAAGATAAATGAATTAAAAAAAACTTATATTTTATTCTACATTTAGTAAAAGTGTTGTTCTACAATTGACCACTGGTCTAATATAAGTCCCCTTCCGTATTTTTAATTTTTTGGCAATAAATCTGTATCTCCTAAACTACTGATCGGATTAAATTGAAATGTATGGAAGAGTTGTAGAGGCGGACCTAAGATTTCAGAAAAATCACCTTGTAGTCTTCCTGTGATAACACAAGATAAGCTACAGGATGTCAAAGTTGACTACCTCGAATATGTAAAAGTTTAAAATAAAAAAATCGTAATCTACAAATTAAGTCCAATTTTAAAGATTTTCATATTTCTGTAAAGTGTTTATCTCTAAGTTATCTCTTACAGTTAAAAAGATATTTACACTTTAATTTTGAATTTTTCAAAATTTCGGGGATAAGTCCTGAGGTAATTTTTTTTTTAAATAGTCTATAATATTGTATATATTCCAAAATAATAAATATAAAATTATTTTGGATTATCTCAATTCGTCTAGACGTGAAAAATATTCAAAGTCAGCACTCTGAAATTAGTATGAAAAATGGCTTTTTTTAACAAAAATATAGTTTAATTCTTTAACCTTTTTCTCGAAGTTCTGATAATAAAAATTTCTTTTCTTTATATATTTCAAAAGATAAGGCTTCATAAATGGTCAATATAGAAATTTTGAACTGATTTAGGCTTGCACCCTACATCTAGCATTAGTCGAAAATTGCCAATTTTAGAAAAAAATTTTGGTTTTAATCGATTAATAAAAAAATGTCACACGAGATTTTTTAAATTTATTAACGACATTTTAACAGAAAATAGATTTAGAACGATTTGACACTAAATTAATTCCCGCCCGACCAAAAACAAACTCAGGAGTGGAGATTTTATGAAAAAAGTCAAATTCTTGTACTACCTTTTTTTAATTGCATAAAAAGCATATTTGCATAATATTTTCGCAATTCTTTCTTATGTAGTATATAAAATATACATCCATCTTTTATTCCTGCAAAAATCATTTAAAAAGCTTTACAAATCAATTTTTGGCAATTTTTCTTCTAAAATTCTCCTAAACAATTTATAAATTTATTAGTATTAATTCTCCTAAAATTTAATCTCATTATTAGGGCAAGTTTTTCAAGCTTTTCGCTTGGAAAGTAAGCATTTGCATACTTCAAAAGATTTTCACAAAAAATGCTTATATTTTAAATCTTTGCATAAATTTGCATAGAATGGATACAAAAGTTAGTTTTCTTAACAAAAACACAATTTTTTGATGATTTTTTGAAGTTCATTCAAATGATTTCTAAAAATTTTTTATGAATAATTGAGTACATGAGTAAAAATTATAAATATTGTAAAGAAATAAAATTCGGAAGCGTCAAATATGATACTTAAAATTAAAATAGTCGAAATCTATTAGAGATTTAAAGTTAAAAAATGCATATTTGTGCATATTTTCTACACATTAATATATAAGAATACATAAATTCGTTGGTTTTTATATACATATTCATGCTATTTTTGCATATTTCTGTGCATATTATACCATTTTTTCGTGCTTTTTCAAGCGCATATTTCAATTTTTTTGTGCATATAAAAACTTGCCCTGCTCATTATATTTATTTTGTCTCAACCAAACTTATCTTCCTCTATCTACTAACTTACCTTATTTATTAAACGTAGGGGACACCATCATCTAATATAACTTATCGCTTACAATTTGTGATATATCTCTCACTATGTCTATTTCCAATTATTCTTCAATTTTATTTAAAACAAATTTATAAATTGTTACATTTATAGTTCAATTCAATTCATTTTTAAGGTGTTGCCCTCTTCAACGATAATGATCACAATTAACAACTAATTTCACTTCACCAATTTTTGTTGTTTCTGCTTTTAGTGCCCCTCCTCCAATTGCTCCTGTTACTGCTGCTACTGCTGCAATTAAATGTTCAAAACATTAAATGAATGTTAGACGAAAAATAAAAAATACTCGTAAAAAAAAGTTAAATTCAAAGATCATGTTTATTGTAATTAAATGTTGTTCAAGAGAAATAGAGTGACTTTTCTTTGACATGATGTGAAATGATTTGAAATTGCTTCAAATTGTCAAAGGAAAATAAATATCGTTAAAGAAAAAGTTAAATAAAACTTATGAAAGCAATTGAAAAAGTTATTTCAATAAGAAATTGATGTGAGTTAATTTTAAAGGTTGATTTTGTAATGAAACTATGCACATATTTTTAAAGTATAATACAAAAATAAATTAAAAGTTCGTAGGCCTCTAAAATAAAATATATTAAATCCCTATGCTGATGTTGTTACAATTAAAAAAACACAAGCAATTAAAAATTTTATTAAATTAAACATGTTTCTGTAATTAATCTTTTCATAACAATTTTTAATTAATTTCCAATACATTTCCCCCATATCTTTGTTACACTTTCCGGAAATATAATATCCGCCTAATTTCCAAGATTTTCCACTGCGAGTAACAACTAACTGGTTGTAAAAAAAAATACTCAAAACTAATTAATTTTAAACCGACCACGGAATAAAAACAACTATAAACGCCACTTGCTTTACCAAAAACTGTTAATAATCAATTTAAGCACAAAAGAAAAAAAAAAACTTAATCAAAATTATTTAAATTTTTATGTTATGAGTGTTATTTTGAACACAATTAGTTGTTATGATTTCACATTTTGTTTGTAACACGTTAAACTCGTACATGTTGTAGTGAACATTTTACATGTTTTGCTTTGATTTTTTATTTTTTTTTTTTTTATTATTTTTACTTTTTTGTAAATTTGTTCATCTTATTTTAATTTATTTTTTACGACAATTTTCTTCCTAACAAAATAACATGTAGTTTTTTGCATATTTTTTTAGTATTGTTTTGGCAAACATCTCTGGCGGTAATATAATATTGAAATTGTACTTGATATGCACTTGAGATGAAGACCAAACTGCCACAAAAAAAAAAAAAAAAACTGGGGAAAATGTAATGTAAAACTGAAGACACTGAAAATGCAACACCACCTATGCGGGTTGTTAAAGGAGTAAAATCATTTGCCATGAGAATTTAATTATTGTTAAAGATTGTTTATTACTACAATATGCAACATTTTGATTTTGATTCTTCTCTAGACTCTGAACCCGAACTGCGATCACACTGAACTCATCTTCAGAGCTAAAATAAAAATTTTCTGTGGCGCTGGTTCTATCGAAGATGATGGTTTATAGGACTGCAACGGGAGGGACGTTGCAGTTCTATTAACCATCATTTATTCAGTTTGAATTTTACATACAACTGTTAAGGCTAGGAGATACAACCAAGCCATGCCATAGGCGTTTGAGGGATGCAGTTAGTTTGTTTAGGTACCAAAGGTCCTCAGCACTGCTGCCTATCACTTTGACCTTAAAGTGAGCTTCATTTATTTGGTCCGCGAGAGACTCTGCGGAACCATAGGATAAGAGATAGTACACATGATGCAAACGCTCATGTAATACGCAACATATAGCAGAGTGCCCGTACCATGTACCTTACAACCAATCCCCTGATCCGATTTGCATTTTGAGAAAGGCATTTTCGTTAAATTTTAAGAATTCTGCTGCAACAAATATTTAAGTTATCCTATACTTAGTATTTTTTTATATGGGTGATACTGTTTCCTCTAGTCCTATTCATTCTACTCCCATCTCAATTATAAATGATGATAAGAAAGTTATTTCTTAAAAATTGTGTTATAATTAAGTTATGCGTTAATTAATATTTTATTGTAAGGCGGTAGCATTTCCTCTGCTCCTATCGAAAAATAAAATTGCTTATTTTAATTCTGGGGTTCACGGAATGATAAAATCAGTTTTGCGGTTTAGCTGTTTATAAGGTACAAAATCGCGAATTTTGATCAAACAAATTAAAGACGTCACTTTTAAGAATTATAATGTCAAATTTAAATAATTTCTTATTTTATGTTCATTATTTAGGTTTGGTGCAGATAAAGAAAAATGATTCCCTTTTTATATTAAATTTTTCATAGGAAACAAATTGTAGGATTTTTAACTTGTTTTGTAAAAATATGTTCTACGAATGATAGTGCAGACATGGGTAAAGGTAAATATCATAGTATAATTCTGTGGCCAAAAGGAAAAACCACATAACTTGAGTTATGTTGTTTTTCGTTTTTTTAATTTTTAGAATTGTTGTATTCCATTAAATATTGTGCAAATTTTTTAGAGAAATCTGTTCATTACTTTAGGAGATAATAGTCTGAAAAACAACATAATTAGGTTGATTTTCCTTTTTTCGAAATGTAAAAAATATATAAATTAACATATGCTTTTCTTCCATATTTCCTATATTAAAATCTATTATTGAATTTAACATACTTATTTTAAATATGTAGTTTTTTAAGACATACATTTTATTTTTTGGATATTTTGGAAATGAATAAGTACATAAATCAACATATTAATCTTATATTTTAAAATTTTATTTTAGAAAAAATGTATAACTTGAGGTACTATTTAAACAAAATATAAAATTTATAAAAGGAAAAACAACACCATTACTTTATTGCTATATTATTTGATAAGCAGTGTACACATCGGTTCCAAAAATATATCAAAAATTTTTCATACGAATTGCGGATATATTTACACAATTTAAAATTGTATACCAATGACCTTTAATTTCAATTTTAAACCTTAAAAACGGTATCCTGAAAAGTAGTAAAAATTAATTATGTAGTTTTTCCTTTTTGTCACAAAATTATAAAAACAGCTGTTTTACAATTTTTTCATTGAAAACCCTCGAGGAACTGTCAAATTGTCTTTGTATTCATATGCAAATTTTTTTTTTTAGGTTTTTTTACTCTTTCTCTCCTTCGTTTGTTTATTTTCGGTTCATAGCATTTTGACAAAATACAAGCAATTGTTGTTTTTGTAGATGTGAGAGCACTTTCTAATTACGCTATGGTAAATATGTAGAAACGAGCTGCAAACTCGCTACTTCGTTAGCGGAAATTTTGTATAAAAACCAAATTATATACTAAATTTAAACTAAGATTCTTAAATCCTTTGGGAACATTTTTAATAATAGTGTTGTAACGGCATTAACAACAATAAACGTTTTAAATATTTTACTTAAAAAAGTACCAAAAATTACAATAAAAAATTGAATTTACGAAAAGTACATGTTTGAAATATTTCTGACAAAATATAATATTTTAAATTTATTTCTATGCTTTTAGGATACTGATTACATAACATTCAAGAAGTACTATTAGAAGAAAGAAAAAGTACCACAAAGTTCATTCTTATGGATTCTCATTCACTTAGGACCACATATCATTAATTTCATGTTTCTAGGTTAAATATTATACTAAATTCAAAAAGCACTATTAGAAAAACAAAAAATTAACACAAAGTCCCCTCTTATGGATTCTCATTCACATATTCTTAATTTCATATTTCCAGGGTCATAACTAAAGAAATCCCTATGAATTTTCACTCTTTTAGGACTACATATCTTAAATTTCATTTTTCTAGGGCGAAAATTATAGAAATATTCAAAAAGTAACATAAGAAGAACAACAAAGCACCACAAAGTCCCTTCTTATGGATTCTCATTCACTTAGCACCACATGCCTTCAATTTTATGTTTCTATGTTCGTAATTATAGAAAATTTAAAAAGTATCATTAGAAGAACAAAAAAGTACCACAAAGTCCCTTCTTATGGATTCTTATTAATTTAGGACCACATATCCTTAATTTCATGTTTCTAGATTCATAATTATAGAAAATTCAAAAAGTACCATTAAAAGAATAAAAAAGTACCACAAAGCCTCCTTTTATGGATTCTCATTCACTTAGCATTACATGTCCTTAATTTCATGTTTCTTATTATAGAAAATTCAAAAAGTACCATTATAATATTTAACCCATTCATGTTTCTGGGTTAAATATTATAGAAAATTCAAAAAGTACCATTAGAAGAACAAAAAAGTACCACAAAGTCCCCTCTAATGAATTCTCATTCATTTAGAACCAAATATATTTAATTTCATGTTTCTCATTAACTAAGGACCAGATATCCCTAATTTCATGTTTTTAGGTTCATAATTATATACAATTTAAAAAGTACCATTAGAAGAACGAAAAAGTACCACAAAGTCCCCCCTTGTGAATTCTTTCCAACATCGGACCATGCTTATTAAAATACTCATATGAATATTTCAATAATAAAAAAAAAAAATGTTTTATGAAAAAAGTACCAAAAATAGGTACGACTTTTACCCCTTAAACGTTTGAATTTCTAAAAAGTACCAAATTTGTATTTCTCATTTTTTGATAAGTTATGAATACGACATAAATTTTATATGTGTGTTGATTGGTTTCAAAGATACATATGGTGCCAAAAAAGTACCAAAATACAGTTTTTACCCGTTTTCTTCCTAAAAGGGCCGATTTTCAAAAAAGTACCAGACACTTGTCCAATTATTTTTTAAATGAATAACGATAAATATTTTACTTTTTTGTATTATTATTAGTTTGCGAGTTATAAGGTTACCGATTTTACCCGTTTTTACCCCCTAAACATTCGAATTTCCAAAAATCCAGTCTTAGTGGATCTATATGGAGGTAGACCTACCTACGTTCCAAATTTCGTCTTTCTAGCTTCAGCCGATTGGGCTGTTGGGATGATGAATCAGTCAGTCAGTAACGTTACTCTTTTATATACATATATAGATAATGAATACTTCTTTTATAATTTACTCGAATAACTCGAGTAATTTTTCTTGATTATTCGAGTAATTTAAAAACTGCAGTTTTGAGTTATTTGATTAATCGAATAATGAAAAGTCAAGTAAAATCTATATATGGGCAATTCTCGATTCCATGTGGTGCTGGCAAGCACTTAAAGTCAAAAAATCTAAAAAAAGTGTTTGAAACTAAGTTTTTTTATTATGCATCATTTGACATACACAGAGAAAACAGACAAAATCGAATTTTGATCGTTGTACGTATCATATAACTCAATTGTAATTACTGAATATTACCGCACTTACAACTAAGAAACAAAAGGTAGTTACTATAAAGGTAATACTCTACAAATTATACATATGAATATTAGATTGCTCCAATTGAACAAATAATTGCATCAGAAATGATGTTGCTGAGAAGAATTCTTATAAATCTTGTAAAATTTCATCGTGGTGCTGACAAAGAAATTGAATTCTAAGGATCCCAGGTCTTCTGTTTTGGGTTGGCTTGCGACAACCCAAAAGCTCGCGTGACATTTTTTATATTAATCGATAAAAAATTTAACCTTTTCCAAAATTCACCATTTTCGACCAATGCCTAATGTAGGGTGCAAGCCCAAATCTGTTCAAAATTTCTATATTAGTCATTTGTGAAAACTTGTCTTTTGAAATATATAAAGAAGAATTTTTTTCTTAAACGGAACTTTGAGGAAAAAGTGAAAGAATTGTACTATATTTTTGTTAAAAAATAGCAATTTTTCATACCAGCTTCAGAGTGCTGACTTTGAATATTTTTCACGTCTAGACGCATTGAGATAATCCAAAAATTCTTTCAGTATGATATTTTGAAATATATATAGCAAATTACAAGATATTTTTAAAAAATTTTTACTTCATATATCCCAGGACTTATTCCCGAAAAACGAAAGAAAGTCGAGCCAAAAAATCAAAAATTCAAGTGCAAATATCTTTTTAACTGTAAGAGATAACTTAGGTGAGTTAGCTTGTTTTTTCTTTATCTTGCCAAGCACTTTACAGAAATATAAAAATCTTTAAAATCGGACTTCATTTGTATAAGTTACGATTTTTTTAAACTTTTACATACTTGAGGTAGTCAATTTTGACACCCTGTAGATTTTCTTGTGTTATCACAGGGTGACTACAGGATGATTTTTCTCAAAGCTTAGGTCCTCCTCTGAAACTCTTTAATATATTTCAATTTAATCCAACATGTAGTTTATTAGATACAGATTTACTACCAAAAAATTTGCGTTTGACCCCACTGTGCAACATTCGTTATTATAAGGGGATTATATATTGAAACAGACACACATTAATTAACCAATTTTACAATAATAAAAAACCTATGAGCTAACAATGAGCTAAGAACGCAATGATTTTAATTTAACATTGATCGTCGAGGCACGCCCAAGGTGCTAATTAAAATTGACGATGATATATGTCAATATGTAGCTGCTTTAATACCCTATATCAAAATCAATATGACGTTCGAAAAACAGTACGATTTTGCATTTAATGCAACTTTAGAGCCATGGAATATTGGTATAAACTAGCGTTGATGTACCATTAAAAAAATTTCGATTTTTTTGAACCCCAAAAGTAAACGAGTTTGAAGAATTTTCTATATATTGATATAATTAAATTCGAAAAACGGTGAGAAAATCAGTTGTTTTAAAGAAAAATAATGACTCAATACGAGTATCACTCACTATTCAATGCATTAAATTTGAACTCACGAATAAATTCCTCCAAAAATACCTATATAAGAAATGCGTTCGAAAAACTCTTAACATATATAAACTTCAATAAATTGGATTCGGTTGATCTTAGAGTTTTGGCATTTTTATATTTAATGGATATTATATTACACTTTGTGCTCTTCAATTCTCTTTTCACAAGAGCCCAATATCTCTCCACTGGTCTTAGCTCCGGACAATCTGGAGAATTGACCTCTCTTGGTACACAAACTATGTTATTGTTTTGGTACCACATCAGAGCTTTCTTACCGTATTGACAAGATGTCAAATCGGGCCAAAAATGTGTGGACACACTGTACTCTCTTATGAAAAGAAGAAAACTTTTTTGCAAAAAATTTGTTGATGCATATTTATAGTATTTATAGAACCCACTATAACAACTGCAACTGCATAAAGCTTGTCATACCAGTAATGTCTGCTTTTGGGTCTTAAACGTATCTTCAATATTTTCTCGAGCATTAGCAACATACAAATTTTGACCCAGAAGCTGCGAAAATTCTGCCATCACAGATGTTTCGCATTCCTGTCTGAAATTTTTTGCACTTTATATGTTTTCAACTAACTTTTCGCACCAAATAGTCAGAGCACTCAGCTAACCGGACTGCTTTTCTACCAGATGTGTTTGGATTTCTTTTCAATATGCTTTCAATTTTGTGGCCTTCCCAATATCATGTGGAATTTTTTTCTCCCCGAACTAAGTTTCCTCCTGATGTTGTTTAATAACATTGAAAACAGTTTGACAGCAGACATTTAATTTGTTGGCCAATTTTTTGTAGGACAAATTTGGATATTTTTGAAATTTATTTATCAATAATAAATTTTGAAATATTCCCTGCGGGAAATTTTGTGGCAATTGCAGTAACGGATCTTAGTACAAGTTGAGTACCAATTGACACCTAACACGTCACCAAAGTTCCAATTGAGAACCATTTGGCTTAGTAGTTGAATACTATAAATCTGCTTATAGAAACTAAATAAGTGGGCGAATTTTTTTAAAGTGATATTTTTATTAATGCCTGTTATGTTCAAGTTCTAAACATAAAAGAATAAATTCGTTCCTGTTGGTTTTTAAGGAAATATCTGATATTTTCCAGAATTATTCAAATTAAAGGTTTTATTGTGTTTCGGTCACTTTTTTGCTCGAATAAGTCCACTTATTTTTAGACTCCGTTTCATTTTATGCTGAGCTTTTAATGTCCTTTAAATTATTTTTTACTGGAGTCCAATATTTTTCAATTGCACGGAGTTTCCGTCAATTTGATGGATTAGACTCTATCGGTACAAACTCTTACAATTTCTTTGTTACAACTCCATTGTTTTGTTGTTGTAATGAGAAGAAGCGGGAATAGGCCAGAAAACAGGGGATATACTGAATTTTATTAGGAAAGGGAGAAGTCTTTTCCAAAGGCACTCATTCTAGTAAATTTCTGTGTTAATGCAACCATATTTTAAGAATGAAGTGCTTCATTCCAGCGTATACATATGACTTCCCAATTCAAAAACTTTGTTGGAAATTTTGATTTCTTTGATACAAGAAATTTTTCTGCAATAATCCCTCTAGCATCTGCGACATAGAATTCCTGGTTAGGATGTTGAAAAATGTCACCCTGTAAGAACGTTTCATCGTCTACTATACAGAAAAAAAAGTTCTGAAAAATTCGTCTGAGGAACTTTCATGATACTTTTTACCTCCAGATTCTTGCTTGCGTTTCAATTAGGATTTTTTTTTACTTTATAAGTCTTCATGCTAAACTTCCTTTAAAATTTTCTGATAAAGATTCAAAGCAATTAACTTTTTGTGACACTTTTCTTTCTGAAATGAGGTGAATTTCTCTCAAAATCCTTTCTATTTTGCCTGAGTCCTACAGCCTGAAGATATTATTTATCTTCCACTACAAGGTTACTATTCAGTGATCATGACTTCTTTGTATAATATTATGACCTAAGAAACTGTATTCTTCAGCACAATAGCCTTCCTTGCAATTATTTTATATGACCAATGTAAGATTTCATGAAAAATTTGAAATATGTGTTTATGTGTTTTTTGTTAAACTTCCTTTTTAAGAAAACCCAATTTTGCTATAACCATGAAACTTAGCACGTGGCAAGTGAGCATAATGGCAAATACAAAACAGTTAACAGAATTATTAATTTTTTGCCACATCAGTCCTTACGTTGGTTGTACATGGGTTCGATCCGGGGTGCCGTCATCGACATTAACGAAAAAACATAATTTAATAAAAATAATAGTAAAAAAATTTTAAAAAAGTAAACAATTATCGAATTTTTATCAAATTTGTATTATATTAATCGACACTGAACCTGTCCTCTTGAACCAGTCCTGTGACCAGTTCCAAGGGGCTTATTAGCCACCTTTAATGAAAACTCCATATAAAAGTGGCAGGTTCCTCTCATATAAAGTTCCGGAACTGGGACCGGTCACTAGCCCTGAGAACCTGTCACGTGACTAGTTTTGAACTCTAGGATTGCTTCTGAGAAAAGTTATGAGGCAAAACATGTGTTAAGATTTTTTCAAACGCATTTCTTAATAGATTTTGCAGTGATTTTGGGTTATCTCAGTTCGTAAACCTAATAAATACAAAAATAAAAATCATGGTCGTTTGAAAATTTTTAAACAAATTGCAAAATAATTACTTTACAGCTCTGCCTTTCATCTTTTGCTTAAAAATCATCAATGTTGATTTTCATATGATCATATAGCATGAATGTATGAATGTTTTATGTTTTTTTTTTCCTATATACATACATATTTATGCATATGAATAGCGAAATATGTATGAGTATGCATGGACATGTAATGAACATTAAGCTTTTCAAACATATGAAATTGTTATTTAGTATATTTTGTTATTGCTGCTGCTATGTATTTTTTTTTTTTTTTTTTTAACAAATTTTCAATTTTTATTTTTGCTTCATAATATAAGTAGCAAATTTACAGAAAAACCACGGTTGTTTAGCTCAATGTACTTAAAAAGAAATTGAAAATTGAATTTCTGTTATGGTAGTTGGCTTTTAGCAGCAGCCGCGCCAGCAACAAATGTTTTCACCACCGAAAAAAAAGTGAAAAAAAAAAAAAAAACACAAAATATAAGTAAAATAATAAGAAAAATATATATTTTTTAATTGAAATTTATATGTTAAATGAATTTGTTCCTTTTTTTTCGTTTCCACTTGCATTCAATCTATTCGCTTCAGTATGTTTGTCTAATCCAGTATATTAAATTGGTAAAAATATATATGTATGTATGAAAATGTGTGGCTATGTTTTTTTCAAGCAGAGATTGTCCATGTTAGTCTGTTGTATTTGTAAATATGATTTCGTTTTGTCGCAGTTGACTAAACATGTTGTTTGTTATGTTTTCTGTCAGTGTATTGTACACTTAGTGGTAACTAGTGTATAGTAAAAGACACATACAACTATAAACATTTAAAAAATATTTACTAACGACAGTGCTGGCTAGCAAGTACTCAATTCGCATGTGCATTGAACACTTGCACTTTTTCTTTCATTGCCTAGGAATCTCTCTTGTCAATAATGCAGCAGCAGCAATACTTGTATGTTGGTTTGTACTATGTTCAAACATGCCTTAAAAAAAAACTTTCATGGAGATATTGAATTTTATTTTATTTTTTTTATTTCATATGTAGTTTTGTTTAATAACATATAGGAGAAGAAAAAAACTAGCAAGGTGTATTTGACTTTCACTTGACTAGTTAAAAAGGTTTTTTCATGATTTGTATGCCACCAAAAAAACTGTGAAATTATAAACAAATTATATTGGAAAAATGTGTTTAAATTTCCGATTTTGAAACGTCAATAAACGTTTAGAGGAAATAAAATTTTTATGAAGTATTACCTAACATATTTTAAAATCATAAAAATTTTAATAGCATAAGGATCATGCATTTAATACACAGTACGCTTTATGTTGATAAGGAATACTAGCTATGGGCCTTTATAAACAGTTTTCAGTCCCATTTCATCCTTATTTAGATTCAAAATTTATAATCAATAGTTTAGTGACTTTCATAGTTAATTTTTTTTAAATCTTAATCCATATAAAGTCTAATTCAGGATAAACGTTGCCTAAGGTGCACTGTGAATCAAGACAATAGAAAAATTTTAAAAATAGCAGTTATTAGACTATACGACATCAGTCAAATCTGAAATTAGATTTTTAAAATTATTGGAATTTATTCCGATATAGGGAAAATAAATTTGCAAAATGTACGGAGAAGTGAAGTAATTAATATTTTCTAATATTTTTATATAAGGACTGCGCACGAAAAAATCCATGCTTTTCTGTTACCTGGTTTACATTTGTCATTATCCTCACTAGCCATGTGCTAAGTTTCATGGTTATAGCGAAACTAGTTTTTCTTAAAATGGAAATTGAACAAAAAACACCAAAACATATAATTGAAATTTTTTATGAAATCTTACATCGGTCATATAAAACAATTGCTAGGAAGGCAGTTGTGTCAAAAATACAGTTCCTTGGGTCATAATATTATACAAAGAAGTCATGGTCACTGATTAGAAACCTAGTAGTTGAAGAAAAATAGTATCTTCAGGCTGTAGTTATGAGGAAATATACTAGAGTAATGGCCTTACTATGGGCGAAATATTAGACACGCCCATAAAAAAAATCCAGACCTGATGGAAAAAAACTGAAAGCAGATTCGTGTTTAGCACAACAAAATACATCAAGTCCAACTATTCGTCTATGGGGGAGGATTTCTTTGTTGACCAGTGTAATTTATATATAATTTGAAAGGATTTTCGAACGCGAAATGAAAAACTGAGTACTCAGTCCTATCATAAAATGTCTTTGCTTTCATATGTATATGGTTTCGTTCATGTGTGAAAAATGCAGTTGTACGGTGTTATTTTATTGAAAAATAATAACAACGGTGTTATTATTTTATTGCTGTCTATTTCTAGAAATAGTTTAAGTTTAAAAAAAATCTAGGAGATTTTGGTATTTCTTAATCAAAAAAGTGTAATTTTTATATTAGAATGAAATCAGAATGTAAAAAACTTGTTCAGACCAATTTCCATTGCGATCTTTTCAAATAAAATTACGTTTACGTTTTCAAATAAAATTACGTTTTCATACCAACAGTTTAGGTATGGTTGCGTCACAAGCTGATAAACAAATAAAAATTTACTTTTTAATAGCAGTGTTCCAGTACTAGTCAGAATTACAGTTTTTAGTCAGAGTATTTTTGCTTAAAATTTCTTCAAATATTGTTGTTTTTCCGACAAATTTTGGGCAAAAACTTGTAAATCTGACTAGAACTTGAACTCATAATGTGGATTATTTTAAAAAAATACAGTCAACTTATTGAATTTATTTTATTTTCAATTGATTCTAATTCTAAAAAAGATATTTTACAAATTGCAAAAATCGTCAATTTGAGGAGAAAAATCCTGAAATGGTATTTTTGCTATTTTTGACACAAAATGACGATAAATCTTCATAGTAGTCTAGTAGCCGTGTGTACAGTGCATTGTAATGATAATAGGAAACCAGGTTATTGGAGGGAGAAATAGACATTAGAAATTAATTTTTTTAAGTTGCAAGTGACAGAAAAGACTTCCGAGGCATATTGTATCTATATCCACTGGAAAATTGTCAATAAATGGATATGCCTTCCTGGATGAATGTGTATTGCGAACTTTTTTCTGATTCTAAACGCTCAATTGCTGTCTGAGAAACGCTACGAAGCTTGAAGAACAAAAAGGAGGTAGAAGTGTTGTTGAAAAACGATTTTTCGACAGGTGCAATTGCAACCACTTTATACTTGTTAGGGTGAAGTGAGAAGAAGGTCATTTGTGTTGTTTAGTTTACTCAATAATTGGGGAAGGTGATTGTGCTTTACGAAAACATATAAGCTCAACATATTAACCTTTTAGAGTAGCATGGCTCAATTCCAGTTGTGTTCTATTTTATTTTCAGTTTAATTCTAGTACTAGTTTATTTTTAGTTTAATTATATTTCAGATATCACTAAATCAATTAATATATTAAACACATGTAACCTAAATTTTTCGCAAAAGTTTATTTGATTTTTTACCCAAAATGAAAATTGTCAGACAATAAACTTCTGCGGTTTTTCACTTTAAGTTAAAGCTGCAATATTATAAAAAAAAATATATACTTTATTAATAGTCACGTTTATTTCATCAAATATTTGCTCAATCTAACCGTAGTGTTATTCATGGAAATTCATCATATCTAAACTGTTATAATAGTTAATATATTTTCACTTATTTTTCTCTAATTAAGTCCACTTGTTAGATTTTTTCAACAAGTTGACTTTTTTTACTTTAAAACACCAGAGTGCACTGGTTATTTCTTTATTGTTTTCTTGGTCGACTGGATTTCCACGTGCTCTTCATTTAAATGTGTTTAACCTTCTCTAATTAATGTGTTTTTTCTGCTGTTGTCTATTTGTTAACATTTGTTTTGTTTAATATTTTTTGTTGTTTTTCATTTCTTTCTACGTCGTTTTGTAAATCCAACTTTAAGACAACAAGCATCAAGCGCCATTGTTTTGTTAATTTTCATAACAAAAAAATTAAAACAGAAACTTGTATGTAATTAACACCCATTAACTAGGCTTTACACCTAGAACAATCATGTTGATTGTTATGAATAAATATAAGTATGGGTATATTCATAGTTGCCAGATAAATTTGGTGAAAAATCGTCAAGTCAACTATTTGAAATCGTCAATATGAAAAACTATGTATTTTATATGTTAATGAACAGTTTTTATGCTTTTTCTGATGAAAAATTAATTTTTTAATTAATTACGTTAATTTTATATTGATGACATATTATGGAAATCAAGTACGCATTACCTATTAAGTCTAATTATATGTATACAGTAAAAGCTCTCTTAACGGACAGCTCCCATAGGCGGACATCTCCGGTAGGCGGACAATTTTTTAGGTCCCATGGTTTAGGTGGCGTTTTTATAATAAATTAATCTCCGATAGGCAGACGCTCTCTTGGGCGGACGCGGACACCTGTTTTTAGAGAAAACATCTCTCGTAGGAGTACAAAAATCATAAACCGTAAAAGAATTGCACCGAATATTTTATAAGATGCTACTTATTATTATTTTTGTCCGTTTTTGCATTCATATTTCATATTTACTTACATTTTTTAAATTAAATAGTTTACTATTCGTTTTTTAGTTAACTTTTTGCTAATTTTGAGCAAAAACTAGTTTTTTAATTTAATTTTAACTTTCATTAAAAATTCTTCATACTAGAAAAAAGAAAATGAAAACTTGATCCCTAAAAATAGATGCTGTCCCAGTTATCTATGTCCTGAAGACAGTCTCGATGATTGGTCCATGATTTTCCGTACAACACAATGGCTGCAGATTCCTAAAAATTTTGACAACTTTTTTGTACTAAAGGCATAGAAATTCTGCTCCTGTTGTGCAGAGCGACATTGTCATCAGTCATATAAAAAAAGTAATTGGGTGCTACTTGAGATCGAGGCCAGGCCACCAACATCAATTTCCCAAGTTAATCCTGTTCTTTTTAAATGCCAACATATGTAGATAACTTTGTTATCCTCAACATCCCAGCAAAAACTTTGGTTGCCATGTAATGAGTTAAGAAGCTAATATAATGGCTCTTCACTACTTACACATTAGCTGGATAATTCATTATTTTAACATGGTGATGACATTAAAGGCAACTACTTACCCCATACATTATTTAGATGTCATTACAATAACTAATTACTTCCAAGCTGTTAAATAGTGCATTGATTTTAAAGCATTACTGAAGTCATGATTAGTAACAACAATAGGAACTAGTTACATTTCAGGTTATAAATAAGTAATGAAATGTAAGGATATAAAATATATTTTTTTTTTTGGTTGCTGTAAGATTTTTTTAATTTAAAAAACTTAACAATCAAAATGGTAACTGCATTATAAAAATCAATAAAAATTAATATTTTCAAAAATCTGATCATAAATAATTATTTACATTCGGATTATAAATAATTAGTTACTAAACAATTTCTATGTAATGCAGACAGTATGTTGTTGTCATTACCAAGTAACTAAATCCGTAACTACATGTCATTACCAAGTTTTTGCTGGGATGCTTTTAATTTTTAATTTAATTTCGTGAAAAATCGTTAGTAAAAATTATGTTAAAAGAAAGAAGTCTGACCCTTAGCCAATTAATGATTTTTTTCGCGTACAAAAAATTAAAACGGAGAGAAGCGAACTGTAGTCATAAATTTGATAAAATAAATTTCATGAAATCATAACTTATTGCAAATAATGTCTAAATGAAAATGCAAAACGCCGTTTGCCGCTGAAGTAAAAGAAAGAAAAAAAAAAAAAAACACAATTGTTTTTTTTTTTTTTTTAATTGAGCTATTAAGTAAAAATTTTCAAACGTTAACTTAATGCAAAAATAGATAAATCATAAAACAATTTTCAAATAAAATTTTTCTTAAATGGAACAAATTTTATGACTGTTTCGTTTATGAAGTTAATGTTACGATCTTTTGACTTTTGTCAATATTGATATCATTTTTGAAGATATGAGCATGAAATTTTTGTATAAATGTAGTTTGCGTCAGTACATTATAATCCAGTAAATAAAATCAACATTTGATTTTTAAGTGGTTACGGCCTTTTGCATTTTATTTGACGATACATATGTATAAATAAGAATATGTATATCTATAAGTTAATTCATTAAAATCAATCTTGGATGTTGAAATAAAAAGATATAGTACTGAATTAATCCTTGTAAAAAAAAAAATATGTACCATATCCCATAGACGGACATCTCCCTATAACGGACAAAATGCATACTTATTTAAATATACATATTTTTGGGATTGTTCTTATTGTACTTTTATTCAAGTTTTATAATCTTGTTACATATTTTGCCGTTTCCCCTTTTTTAATATTTAAGCAATTATGCAACACCTTGCTTATAATTTACATTTGTTTATTTTGTAGCCAATATTTCATTAAATAATCTATTTTTGCAATAAATTATTTCCAATACGCTCCGTAATTTGCGCAGTTCCAAGTTTGTCACTATTGTTTATACGAGTTATACTCGTACCAAGTTCGCATTAAATAAAAACTCGTATTTCAAAAAATGTTCAATAATAGAATCGCGCTATAAAGAAATTGCGTAAATGAAGTATCGCGTAAATCGAGGGTGACCTGTATGTAATTTTTTATGACTTTCAAACCCAAAATAAGTTATTTATCTTACCTTGTTATAAAAAAAACACATAGGCTCGTTTGTGAACCTACAGCGGGTGTCATAAATAAGTAAACAAACTTATCATTTCTGTTTTGCTTTAAAAAGCGGCAAATGCAACGGTCCATTTTTAAAAATTTACATGTTTTTGATGAAGTCAATTTGTTTTGTTTTACATTGATGATAAATTTTTCAAATATTATTCTATTTTAAGTTTGTTTCTAGAGAAAGTTGAAAAGAAGTCGTTTTCGGGGGCGTCATAAATAAGTAAACAAGCAAGTTTTGGCTTAATTTCTTAATTTTTTGTTAAAAGTATGTAAAGTTTATGGTTGCAAAATGATTTTAGCACAACAGAGATAGTTATTTGTTACATTATGAGAGAAATAAAAAATCGCTTTTTCAATTATATTAGTTAATTTGATAAAATCAGAAAATTTTAATTTAACCATAATTTCAACCTAAAGGATCGCAAATAGCACAAAATTAAGTGTAAAGAAACTAAGAGTATAATACAAAACGCAAAAGGTGAAATATATATAGAAATATATAAAAAATCTTTAATAAAACAGCCACTTTATTCTCAAGGTGGTTAAATATTTCAAACACAATGAACGCTTTGACCGCAATTACTTTCGTAACAGCTTAAGAATCACTACAAAAATAATAGATATCAATTTAGCTTTAAAATTGTATGCTTTCTGCTCCAAAATTTTTATCAAAACTTATTCCGGAAGTCTGAAAACTATAGTCTGAATTTACAACTCACAAAAAAATATATGAACACGTAAAACAAGTCTATCTGTAAGAAAAATAAATAAATAAATATAATAAATCTCCAAAATTTGATGACGTTCTTTGCAGATTATGTTTAAACATATGAAAAATCTAGAAAATAAGTCTCTGGATTGAATAACCTATGATTCGCATGAAATATAATATAGGCTTTATGTACGTATAGCTCTAAAATGTTTAAACTTTAGCTTTTAAGTATAGAAACAGTCACCAATAGAAATTGCATGAAATTTATAAAAAAAAAAATAGAGTCCCCATAATTAACCAAACTGATGGAGTCAATTATTACTAAAACCTATCAATTTTATCCAGGGATATGCAGAATATATGTAGTCACTATACCAACACGTTTGGCACTAATGTATCAAAATATAGGCGGTCACCGTGGCTATCAGAAGCCATGTTTAATTATTTATGGAACATTGATTTTTTAGATTTCTTTAAAAACAGTCACATTTATTAAGAAGTAAGAAGATGAATTGCATTTTTTGCTGCTTATTTTACTAATAAGACATTATATATTTATAATTATATGTTACTTTTGATATCTTAGATCTACAACTTAAAAAAGAACCAATTGAGTTCAAGATACTACTTTGTTTACTTAATTATGACACCTGCTGTATTTACAAAATTCAATTTTAAATGAATTCATCAAAAATGTCTTTGTATTCTTAGTTCGACTATTTAAGTATTTAGGCCATTTGTAGGATTTATTCGCCATTTTGTAATAAAATAATATTATATTGGTTTCCATAAATCTTTCCTAATAATTGAACCATTTACATTAGCAAATTTAAGAAGATTTTTATTTAAATTGCTAATATTTTTGTACCAACTAATTTACTTTTAAAGAGTAATATATATAAAAAATTATAAAAATAGTTCTGAGTTTTCTTTTAGAAAAATTCGTCAAATTAGTGTTAAAAATAGTCAAATCGTCAACAGGCCATTTTTAGACCCAAAAATCGTCAAAATGACGATAAATCGTCAAATCTGGCAACAGTGGGTATATTTATGGTACACATTTTTAGTTATGAATATGTTAGAAAATAAAAACTACTCCATTTGAAGTTGTTTTAATTTATATCTTTTATTTAAAAAAACTTGACTTTGTATATCAAGCTTAAAAGTACACTTGTTCTTGGTCTATTGTCGTCATTTAATGTATAAAAAATTTTACTACGTACTACATTTTAACACTAACAATATACGACTAACAACAGCAAAATTCTCAACGTGGTGCTAATTGTTCAAAGAGTTATAGAGTTTTGTGTTAATGGTGTTTTACTCTTGCTGCCGTTGTTTGTTGGTTGTTAGTTTGTTTTTTTAAGAAGTCATGACCTAAGAACCTATTACCACTTTTTAAATGTTCTGTTTATGGTTTTTCATAAAAATATGATATATGGTTATTTTTATTTTTTTTTAACTTTTCTTAATTTGTTTTACATAAGCTTCTTAATTGTTTAACAATTTGTATTGTTAAAAAATTTAATGCGTTTTATTAACCCATTTGTGGCTAAATTATTGAAAGCGTATTGAATGAAATTAATTTTAAATCAAACTTGTTTTTGATTTAATAGTAAACTGTCTTCTTTCAAAATTCTACAAATAATGGTCATTAAGCTAGATCGGATTTTTTTTTTTTTTTTTTTTTTTTGAGGTATATTGATAGACTTTGCAACAAGTTACCTTGGTTTGACGTGTTAATAGAAATAAATGTTAGTTTCGTAAATGCAGCTACAGCTAAAACATTTGGAACTAAGATAATACATATATCAACTTTGTATATATAGACGAATAGTTGGACTTGATGTATTTTGATGTGCTAAACGCGAATCTGCTTTCAGTATTTTTCCATTAGGTCTGGATTTTTTTTATGGGCGTGTCTAATATTTCGTTCATAATAAGGTCATTACTCTAGTGTATTTTCTCATAACTCAAGGATGGTGTGTACGATTGACCAAAGTGATACACCAAAAGATGCGTACTAAAAGTATCTTCTAAAAATATAAACAAAAATTCAACGGAAATAAATGAACATACAAGGGCGGATCAATAAGTTCGTGAATTTTTGAATGAAACACAGTGTTTTTTGCAAAACAAAAATTTATTTTTCAACATAATCTCCTTTTAACTCAATACACTTAGTGCAACGTTTCTCCAGTTTTTGTATCCCTTCCAAAAAATAGGATTTTTTGAGGTCCTTAAAATAGGCATTTGTTTGGTCAATAATTTCATCGTTAGAGCTAAATCTCTTTCCACAGAGCCATTTCTTTAGGTTTGGAAATAGGAAGTAGTCACTAGAGGCTAAATCCGGAGAATATGGCGGATGAGGTACCAATTCGTAGCCCAATTCATAGAGTTTTGCCATTGAGACTGCACACGTGTGCATCCGTGCATTATCTTGATGAAAAAGAACTTTTTTCTTGGCCATATGGGGCCGTTTTCTTTTTAAATCCTAAATCCTCATTAAATCGGTATAATAAGTTGGCATAATATTCGCCATTTACTGTTTTTCCCTTTTGAAGGTAATCGATGTGGATTATCCCGCGTGCATCCCAAAAAACTGTTGCCATCACCTTATTGGCAGACAAATGGGTTTCACCCAGAGCAACCCATTGTTTAGACTGCTGCTTGGTGTCCGGAGTACAGTAATGGATCCATGTTTCATCCACAGTTACAAAATGCCGCAAAAACTCATTCGGATTGCAGTTAAACAACTCCAAACAATCCTTTGAAGTTGCCACACGTTTACGTTTATGGTCAATTGAGAGCAAACGCGGCACTCATCTTGCAGACAACTTTCTTAAACCCAGCTGATCATTTAAAATCGAAACCACACTGCCATATGAAATGCCTATGGCAACAACAATATCACGCACTTTTCCTCTTCGGTCGACCAATACCATATCGTGGATTTTTTCGACATTTTCCGGTGTACTGACCTTAATTGGCCGTCCAGAACGTTCAGTGTAATTTGTACTTGTGCGACCACAACGAAAGTCAGTAAACCACTTTTTTACCATTGAAATCGATGGTGCAGAGTCCCCATAGTATTTATAGAGCTTTTACTTGGTTTGATTGGCGTTTTTTTTTTTCGCAAAAAATAATGTTTAATGAGCACTCGAAATTCACTTTTTTCCATTTTTAGAAAAATACACGAGGTTGTATGTTTTGAACAGCTGTTAAACGCAAAGTAAATGACGACACTTGCTCAAAATTTGACAGTAGTCTATTAACGGGTGGTACTTGATGCGAACAGTGTTGCATTTCATATAACTACTAGGGAAGTTCGAAAAGTCACGGAAATATTGATCCGCCCTCGTATGTATGGGCTATATTTTCCATATTGTATCGTTTTGCGATTTTTTGCGTTTTTCGGGAAAATCCATTTTTTCCCGAATAAGTTAGCATTGGAAATTCTTATCATTTACAAAGGTCTAACCAAAGAACAAAAATGCCAGGATAAAAAATAAACTAGCAGATATTGCTGAGATATATTTGTGTATCAAAATTAATGCTGCAAAAATAAAATACACGCCTTTAGGTAGAGTTATAAGTGAAAAAAGTGAAAAAATAAATTAAATTTTTGAATCATATTTCAAACAAAACAATCAGTTTTTTTTCCATTTTTGTAATTTTGGCCAAGAAAAGTGTTCAGCGAAACCATAGTGCAGTGGTGGCCAATTTTTTTTTTTATTTTTTTTATTTTTTCTTGAAACAAAAATAGGTGGACTAGGTGTATTTTGACGAGTTAAACAAGAATCTGTATTCACTTTTTTTCTGTCACGTACTGATTTTTTTTAAGTGCTTGACTAATATCATCACCTTATTCAGCGGTCACACTATAAAATTCGAGAATGGCTCAAACTTCAAAAAAATAATTCTTTAATTTAGCATGAACATTTATTTGGACACTTATTTCGAAATATCTCCTAAACTATTGATCGGATAAAAATTTGTTAGTAGAACGACTTAAAGCCAACTTTATTCCACACATTTTGGTGTATTATTTATATAGATGCACAATCTAAACGTTCTCGAGTTATAATGAAATATACTGGAGTAATCCACTTATTTAAGGAGCAATATTAGACACGCCCATAAAAAAAATCTCGACGTGATGGGAAAAAACTGAAAACAGATTCGAGTTTAGCACGCGAAAATCCATCTAGTCGACATTTTTTTTTTTTTGGAAGGAGCACGAAAAATTTTTTTTTTGTCGACCAGTATTGATGTAAGATAAATTTTGCCATGAAAAAATGTTTATATTTTTAGTGCAAATGTACAAAATATACTAATAGTAGCAGTTCTTTTTGTCAATTTACACCGTTCTTAAACGTAAAATTTTACTATGGGTCGCTGAAATGTTCAATTGTATTTGTTGGACCATTTTTCCAAAAAATGATAAACTATCAAATCTATCAAATGTTTTGTTAATTTTTTTTTACTTTTTAACATTTTAAAATAAAATGTTATATTTCAGAGCATAGTTTAGGGCATTTAAATACAAAATGTGTAAATAAATTTCATGCCGACTATTGGATAAGCACATGTCGAACACTGGAAAAATATGCCGACTATAGGTAAATTTGATGTATATTATAAAATGCAATAAAATGGCCAATTAAGCATTTATTTTTTGCAAAAATCTAATAAAATCTGAAAGAGTACCCTTTAATAAAGTGGTGAAATTGCTCAGATAGAAAGAAGAAAAGTTAAACTGCCGACCACCGGTACGCTTACCCTATATAATATTCTAAATACTTTATAAACAATTAATAAAATAATCATAATAAACTACAGTTCATCCTGCTCCAAATCATTTTACATGTAATATGAAACTTTTTTAATCCGAAGACCATTCCCCTTTAAATCCGAACTCATATTGATTTCTTTATCTTATCCTCTTTTATTTTTTGCGATTCCACTAAATTTTGCTGTAAAAATATAATTTCCATATACACTAGAAAGCATAAATCTGCGTACGAACTATTAAACAATAATTTTTGTCGTAATTTTTGTTTTCTTTCAAAAACTTTATATCTTTAAAGATTTTGATTTTTTACAGCTCTATGTAATAGCTTAAATCCTTGACAATATTATAGTAAAATATTAAGTTTAGAAATATGAATAGAATCGCGTTTTTCCAAGAATATTTAAATTAAGGTTCTATAATTATATAGCAAAAGTCTGCGTACACTGTTTAAAAATTTATGTTTCTCTGATTTTTTTTAATTTTACGTAATTGAATTTGTTGGGTTTTAAATTTTTATTGATTACTTAATTATTACTAAAAATTTTGCAATCTAATTCAATATGTTTTTTGTAATAAATCAAAGAAGAAATTAATTTATCCTTAACCTAATTTTTGCAAGGATGCTGAATGAAAGTTCCGGAAATAATTATATAAAACCATTCATCTGTTTAAAGAGAAATGAGTACTTATCAAAATAATAAAGTAAATTTTACATAAATCACGTTTTTAAAGCATTTAGGACAAAGATTAATGAAAAAATAAAAATTCAGGTCATATTATACGTCAAAAATTGGAATAAACCGCTATAAAATTTACTAAGTTATGAAGATCTATTTTAATTGAAGTGTATTTTTGTTGAGATTGTAAAAAAGATATCATTAAATATTAGGCTTTATACTATAATACAACTAATATAGACTTATGCTTTATCTATATATAAAAGAGTAACGTTACTGACTGACTGACTGACTGATTCATCATCCCACAGCCCAAACGGCTGATGCTAGAGAGACGAAATTTGGAACGTAGGTAGGTCTCCCATCATATAGATCCACTAAGACGGGATTTTTGGAAATTCGAATGTTTAGGGGGTAAAAAGGGGTAAAAAAGGGTAAAATCGGTAACCTTATAACTCGCAAACTAATAATGATACAAAAAAAAGTTGAATAGTTATCGTTATTCATTAAAAAATAATTGGACAAGTGTCTGGCACTTTTTTGAAAATCGGCCGTTTTAGAGAGAAAACGGGTAAAAACAGTATTTTGGTACTTTTTTGACACCATATGTATCTTTAAAACCAATTAACATACAGATAAAATTTACATCGTATTCAAAACTTATCAAAAAAATTAGAAATACAAAATCGTACCTATTTTTGGTACTTTTTTCATAAAACATTTTTTTATATTTATTGAAATTTTCATTTGAGTATTTTAATATGGGATACCACTGCAATTTTGAAATTTATTGGAATGCAATTTCTGATACTTCGATGGGTGAAAAAAAGTACCAAAAAAAGGGGTAAAGGCGGGAAATTACATTTAATTCAAACTTAATAATGAATTCTCAATTACATTAAACATAGAAACATTAAATTAAGAAAATGTAGATAAGAATTCACAAGAGTGATGAGAGATGTAGGTAAGAATTCAAGAGGATGGACTTCGTGGTACTTTTTTCTTCTTCTATTGGTACTTTTTTGCATTTTCTATAATATTTAACCTAGAAACATGAAATTAAATACGCATGGTCCGATGTTGGAAAGAATTCACAAGGGGGTACTTTTTGGTACTTTTTCGTTCTTCTTATGATACTTTTTGAATTTTCTATAATTATGAACATAGAAACATGAAATTAGGGATATGTGGTCCTTAGTTAATGAGAATCCACAAGAGGGGACTTTGTGGTACTTTTTTGTTATTTTAATGGTACTTTTTGAATTTTCTATAATATTTAACCTAGAAATATAAAATTAAGAACATGAAGAGCTAAGTGAATGAGAATCCGTAAGTGAGAACTTTGTGGTACTTTTTCGTTCTACTAATGGTACTTTTTGAATTTTCTATAATATTTAACATAGAAACATAAAATTTTTTTTGTACTTTTTGGTACTTTTTCGTTCTTCTTATGATACTTTTTGAATTTTCTATAATTATGAACATAGAAACATGAAATTAGGGATATGTGGTCCTTAGTTAATGAGAATCCACAAGAGGGGACGTTGTGGTACTTTTTTGTTCTTCTAATGGTACTTTTTGAATTTTCTATAATATATAACCCAGAAACATGAAATTAAAGATATATGGTCTTAAATGAATAAGAGAGGTTTTTGTGGTACTTTTTTGTTCTTCTAATAATACTTTTTGAATTTTCTGTAAATTTAAACCTAGAAACATGAAATTAAGAATATGTGGTCCTAAGTGAATGTGAATCCATATGAAGGGACTTTGTGGTACTTTTTTGTTCTTCCTATGGTACTTTTTTAATTTTCTATAATTGTGAACCTGGAAACATGAAATTAAAAACATGTGGTGCTAAGTGAATGAAAATCCATAAGAGTGGACGTTGTGGTACCTTTTTGTTCTTCTAATGGTACTTTTCGAATTTCCAATATTATTTAAAGTAGAAACATGAAATTGAATATGCATGGTCCTATGTGAGAAAGATTTCATAGGAGGGGTCTGTGTGGTACTTATTTTGTTCTTCTAATGGTACTTTTTAAATTTTATATAATTATGAATCTAGAAACACGAAATTAAATATATGTAGACCTAAATTAACGAGAATTCACAAGAAGGTACTTTGTGGTATCTCTTTTCGTTTTTCTAATAGTACTTCTTGAATGTTCTGCAATTTTTATCCTTAGAAACATAAAATTGAAGGTGTAAGGTCCTAAGTGAATCAGAAACCTTAAAATGGCTTTTGTGGTCCTTTTTCTTTCTTCTAATATACTTTCTCGTAATTCTGATATTTATTTTTCGTTATTCTAATATTAAAAACTTGAAATTAAAGTGAAATTGTTATTTATGGATGACATAACACCATTATTAAAAATAAGAGTAAGGGAGTAAAGAATCTTAGTTTAAATTTATTATATAGTATGGTTTTTATAAAAAATTTCCGCTAACGAAGTTGCGGGTCTACAGCTCGTTAAAAATAAAACAAAAAATATGCTCACTGCATAGTAAGAAAATTGGATCATGTTATTAATGAAATAGTCCCATTATAAGAAAACCTGGTTATTTTATATTCATTTATAATATATAAAAATGTTTTCTAGATACAACTATACCGCGAGAATAAAGAATGCAAACAATATTTTTTATTAATTTTATCTGGAATACTCGTACTTTATTCGTATTTGATATTTGTGTAAATTTTATAGCTGTTTGTCTCAATTTTTTTCACGTATAACATGACCGCATTTAAATTTTTTAATTATTCCTTGTCGTTACCCTAGAGTAAAGAGAACCGATTCAAAACTAGTCACGTGACAGGTTCTCAGGGCTAGTGACCGGTCCCAGTTCCGGAACTTTATATGAGAAGAACCTGTCACTTTTACATGACTTTGTCATTGGAGGTGGCTAATTAGCCCCTTGGGACAGTTCATAGGATAGGTCCTAGGACAGGTTCAGTAACGATTAATGTAATAAAAATTTTATAAAAAATCGGTAATCGTTTACTTTTTAAACATTATTTTTATTATTATCTTTATTAAATCATGTTTATTTCAATTTTATAATTTTTCGTTAATGTCGATGGCGGCACCCCTGCTCGAACCCATGTTCATCTGACGTATGTTATGTTTTATAGTCTTCAACGCTTACCACTCAGCCACTGATTGTTATTGCGCGCGAGTTGCTAATTGCACACTTAACGCTCAACTGTTAAATAGTGAATGTGTTTGTGTCAACTGGTTCTCAATTGGAACTTTGGTGACGAGTTAGGTGTCAATTGGTACTCAACTGGTATAGAGGAACCGGACCATTACTGCAATTGTCACAAATTTCACGCAGGGTAATTTCTCCAAAACGTGATTTATTATTTCGGTTAATATTAATTTCTCCTTAGACCATTTGTCTGGTTTTCTATTAATATTTCTGAATGTTTTATTCAGCATCCTTATATAAATACTTTCAGTTAGAATAAATTAATTTCTTCCTTGATTTATTGCGAAAATGTCTTTAATTATATTGGAAAACTTATAACAACAATTAAGTAAACAACAGTAATTTAAATCGCAACAAATTTAATAATTTAAAACTAGAAATCCCGCGAAAAATTTAGATTTTACAAAAACGTACGCAGACTTTTGCTGTATAATTATATCATTTTATTTTAATATTTTTGGATAACCGCGAATCTATTCACTTTTCTAAAGATGACTTTTTACTTAAATATTGTTAAAGATTTAAGCTATAATATAGAGCTGTAAAAATTTCAAAAATCTTAAAGGATATATAAAAAACTTGCGTCAATAATGTATTTCGTATGTTATGTTATATTTGGCTTAGCCGTATCTATATACCCATCATCAACTTTTTAAAATTTTTCGATATATGGGAGATGGGCGGTAAAGTGTGGGACCATGCCCAGTTTTTTGTTTCCGATTTTACATTACTCCTTGAACTGTTTGTACAAAATTTCGTTGACGTTTCACCTTATATGGTAGGTGGGCGGACCACGCCCATTTTTGGTTTCCAAGTTTATATCGACCCTCGAACTATATATACAAAATTTCGTTATCGTACATGCTTTTGTTTAAGAGATATCATCAGAGAAGTATGAAATAAAGCTACAACGGACACCCTGTGATTCTAGTATTTTGCGCATAACTTTTCTGTTTATTAGCCAATTTTGCCCATACCAAACAAACCTTATATAACATAAATATTTGAGCCAAATTTCGTTCCCCTACGCTATTAAGTTCGAGCTCTATCCAGCTTTCAATAGACATATAGACGGTCATAGCTAGATCGACTCAGAATCTTTATGGGATCTTAAATGATTTTTTCGACATGTAAAACACGAAATCAAAATAACCTCCATCTTTTTGATGGTGGGAATAACAAATGGATAATTTCAAGGTTTTACATCGGATATAAAATATCTTGAAATGGAGACGAACTTTTTCGTAGAAATTAATCAGCAAACTGAAACAAAACATATTTTAATAGAGAAAAAATAGTTATAATTGGTTTTAATTTGTAAATTTGTATTTTCTAACGAAAAACAGTAAGTATACAATTTTATAGAAGTAACATAGGCGTATTCGAGAATTATAAAAGGCCAAAAATATGATATAAAAAAATTGTTTTATGTGCATAAAAAATGCTTTCGAAATCGGAAAATTTGGCCTTAAAATTATTAAAATATGGTCTTAAATATTATTTTTTCTTGCTACATTTTTCTTGGCAATTATTAAAATAATATCTTCTATTTGCATTTAAAAACATTCAGAACTTAAAATGTTGTATCAGAAAAATTTAAACATAAAATTTCAATAAATTTATAAGATGAAAACTATTAGGGAATCGAATTTGAAAAATGCATGTGACAATAAAAATAAAATTATGTCAAAAATTCACTTTAGAATAAAATAGGCAATATTTTTCTCTTAAGCCCTAATTTTAAAAAATATGTTCTTTTGTGAAAAATATGCATAAATATGCCATTTATATTGCCTAAATATTAAAATAATTAAATGCTGTTAGGATCAAAATTATAACGCGACTCAAGCGTTTTCTTTTCTTTATCTCTGTAGCGCAAAGGGATCAAAAGGACCCCTACTTAAAAAAATAAAAATATTTCGTAAAAAGTTTTATTAATATGTATGTTGTAAAAAATTACACCACTAAGCCATCATGTCTATTTGACATATTCTAAGTTTTAAACAGGAAAACAAATTTGTCCAACTTTCTCTAATTAAAACCGCTATTCTTGTCATTGATTACACTTTTAGCCAAATAAAAACAAACTTAAATTTACAACATTTTAATATATTTTCCTCCATCAAACATAGACAAATTCCCACAATACGTATTGACAACTCCCAGCTAATTGCTGGCAACCAAATAATCTACCGGTCTTTTCTAATGCCAGAACCAAAGTAGTAAATTCTTAATTTCAATAATAAATTTTCCAAATTTGGCTTTGGCAACAATTCATTTAATGCCTTCAATAAAAAAAAAACAAAACGCTGAAAAATTCTCAATAATATTTATTATACTTTTACTGAACGCACAAAACTCCTCATAAAACTTGGCCAAAACGAATTTAACACCTTTCTTTTTATTGTTACGAGTATTAAACAGGAAAAGCTCAATTCATATTAATAATAAACATTTATTTTATTTATTTATTTTTTAAAACCATACATTTCAGTTGCGTTTGTGATTTTAGCACGTAATAAATATACCAAAAAAACTTAAAGAGGAAAGAAAAAATATACTACAACGAATTTATAAGTGGAAATAAAAATAAAAATCAGCAGGAATACCAAAATTGGTAAGTTAAGAGTTAATAGCTTTTTTGCACTGAAACAAGAAAATCCAATAAATTTCTTAACGAATACCAGCGAACAAACATGCATCAATGAATGAATGAGCGAACGAATGAATGACCAGTCAAATAAATGTTGTATTTCAAAGACGAATTTAAAAAAAGTTAAAAAATAAAAACTAAGTTGCAAGTAGCAAAATAATAAAGAAAAAAAAAAAAAAATAACGGAATTATTGTGTTGACCATATACCAACAAAAAGGAAGAAATACAAAAAACAGTTTCACTTCACTAGCCGTACTAGGCGGTGTTCAAACGTGCAAAGTTTTTCCTATATAATGAAGCTTTTCAAATGTGGAATAAATACATAGAAGAGTTAGTAGAAAACCATAGCTGCTCAATAAAGGGTGCATACCAGAAAATATTGCAATCTAAAGATAAACTTAGTTCAGATACTTATAAATGCATATTCATCTAAATTAGTTATCTTTTTTATGAATTATTATAATTAAGTTTTTGATGAATTTTCGTGTTACGAAAACTATTTTCGGTTTGAAATTTTCTAAAAAATATGAAATTTTTAATTTCCATTAAAAATAAAACAACATTAACTTCTAAATACCCCTATTGCTAAAAATGTTTCCCCTGTCGTAATTTTAATGACACCTTTATAGTGTAAAACGGAAGAAACTGCAGACATATAATTTGAAAATTTATTTAAACAATTGCCAACTACAAAATAAATACAATGATAGACAATAGACACTTGGTACACAAAAAAAAATAAAAAAATACTGGCAAAAACAAACAAATAAATATTCATTAAATTATGCCTCAGGTCAGTAGTTTTTTAGGCTACTAAAATGCAATGGAGTAATATCTATATACTGAATGCAAATAAATGGATTTCATTCATGTTTATAATATAAAGGTATTTTATTTTTATACCCTACACCACCATAGGTGGTTGGGGTATTATGCGTTTGTGCTGATGTTTGTAACGCATAGAAAACGTTATAACGTATACCTTAAAGTATACCAATCGACTCAGAATCACTTTTTGAATCGATCTAACTATGTCCGTCCGTCCGTCTGGCTGGACGGCTGGCTGTCCATGTAAACTTTGTGCACAAAGTACAGGTCGCAATTTTGAAAATAATTGAATGAAATTTGGCAGGTGGGACTTTTATGATACAAGGACGAAGCCTATTGAAATTGGTTATGATCGGTCCATTATTTCACCTACCCCCCATACAAATGTCCCGCGGAATTAAGTTTGAACACTAAAAAATGCTTTAGAAATAAGAATATTTTAATGAAACTCGGTACAAAGTTTTGTATAAGTATCAATCTTTGTACCGAATTTTATGAAGATCGGTCCACGATTAACCATAGCTCCCATATAAACCCCTGTTCCGAAAATCACTTTAACGTGCATAAATCCCATACCAATGTTAGTATCAAGTTAATATTCGACACAAATAAGTTTTATATAAGTAGAAACAACATTGCCAAATTTTATTAAAATCGGTCCATAATTTACCACAGCTCCCATATAAACCCACTTCCGAGAATCGCCCTAAAGTGCATAAAATCAAGTAGATGTTAGTATCAACGTATTATTCTGTATTTGTATATTTTATTTTACATTTAGTAAAAGTGTTGATCTAATATAGGTCTCCTCACCGATTTTTTGGTCATACATAATGGTGTAGGGTATTATATGGTCTGTCTTGACCTACTATACCTTTTTTAAATATTTTTTTGTCTTTGAAAGATATGTCAGATTTAGCAACAGATTTAATTTATAAAATCTATTGGTTTGTCCATTTGAAAACGGCAGTCAAGGAAAAATTTATAAAAACATATTTTAATTTGAAGTTTTTAGAAAATCTCAACTGAGCGAATTGGATAACGGAAATAGATTTTAAGGTAATTAAAAGACTTTGAAGAGATTCAGAGAATGAGACGATACTTGATTCAGGAAATGAAATAGTCACAATTATTAATACAAAACCCAAAAAGTGAAGAAGTACCTTTTTTCCAAAAGTGTTCGGCGCGTAACAGACTCGCTTTGTACTTTTCTAAAAGTCCAATATGAGTCAAATTAAAGCCGAACATGGGCTTGTATCTGGAAGCTAAAATCCATATTTACCAAAGTAACAAAATAACGAAAAAATAAATAAATAAATAAATAAATAAATAAATAAATAAATAAATAAATAAATAAATAAATAAATAAATAAATAAATAAATAAATAAATAAATAAATAAATAAATAAATAAATAAATAAATAAATAAATAAATAAATAAATAAATATGTAAATAAATAAATAAATAAATAAATAAATAAATAAATAAATAAATAAATAAATAAATAAATAAATAAATAAATAAATAAATAAATAAATAAATAAATAAATAAATAAATAAATAAATAAATAAATAAATAAATAAATAAATAAATAAATAAATAAATAAATAAATAAATAAATAAATAAATAAATAAATAAATAAATAAATAAATAAATAAATAAATAAATAAATAAATAAATAAATAAATAAATAAATAAATAAATAAATAAATAAATAAATAAATAAATAAATAAATAAATAAATAAATAAATAAATAAATAAATAAATAAATAAATAAATAAATAAATAAATAAATAAATAAATAAATAAATAAATAAATAAATAAATAAATAAATAAATAAATAAATAAATAAATAAATAAATAAATAAATAAATAAATAAATAAATAAATAAATAAATAAATAAATAAATAAATAAATAAATAAATAAATAAATAAATAAATAAATAAATAAATAAATAAATAAATAAATAAATAAATAAATAAATAAATAAATAAATAAATAAATAAATAAATAAATAAATAAATAAATAAATAAATAAATAAATAAATAAATAAATAAATAAATAAATAAATAAATAAATAAATAAATAAATAAATAAATAAATAAATAAATAAATAAATAAATAAATAAATAAATAAATAAATAAATAAATAAATAAATAAATAAATAAATAAATAAATAAATAAATAAATAAATAAATAAATAAATAAATAAATAAATAAATAAATAAATAAATAAATAAATAAATAAATAAATAAATAAATAAATAAATAAATAAATAAATAAATAAATAAATAAATAAATAAATAAATAAATAAATAAATAAATAAATGAATAAATAAATAAATAAATAAATAAATAAATAAATAAATAAATAAATAAATAAATGAATAAATAAATATATAAATACAAAATGCTCGAACTATCTGTATGTAATTTCGTTATACATGCTTTTTTAAGTAATCTCTGCTGAAAAAATATATAAGTTAAATATTTGAGCCAAATTATGTCCTTTCAGGTGGTCTCTTCCGAGTCCTATATTGCTTTCAACATACGGTCGAACAAAGCTAGGTAGACTCATAATCTTACCAGGACCCAGAAAATATATTATTTATGGGGTATTAAATGATTTTTTCGGGTTGTTACACATGGAATGATAATTACCATCATTTTGATGGTGATGATGATTATAATACATAATAATTTTTCAATATTTTTTTTAGTAGACTGCACTATAGATTATTAAATTAGCTTTCAAGTACACATTAGTTACGCAATACTTTAAGACTAACAAACCTTTGTTAAAAAAACATGTACAAAGACACTGTTTTAACATGCAAATTTTTTCAATGTTGATAACGGCAACATATGTATTAATTAATAGAAATAGCTAATTTAATAATCTTTTAATTAATTTTCTAATTGGTTTAATTTTAATCACAATAAATTATAATGAAAAATGAACATTTTGTCTAAAAAAAAAACAGAAATAAAATAAATTGAAGTCAATTTTCAGCTCATTATATCTATTTAAGAAAAAGCAGTAATAATAAAATCAATTATTCTAGTTAATAATATTATCATTTTAATGATTGGAGCAAAATCAATTAAAAATTAATTAATATTACAAATTTCGTAATTGAAGTCCATTTTTACTTTTTTCTGTGTAGTTAGACTGGCTTAATTAAAAAGCATAAATAAATTTTTGTTAACTTCTCAGAAAGCTTTATAAAAATGCTTTAGAATGTATTACAAAATTATTTCTCTTATTTAAAATAACTGACTAGAAATATAAAGATAAAAATCGCTAAGAGTAGTTTTTTTTTAATAGCTATTTTAACCTTCATACACTAAGGTGAAAAAAAAAGATTAAAAATCCACCATAATCTCAGCAAAAACTTAGCTTCTATTTTTAAAAGCAACAGCTTCCTGTATGCATTACAATGTAGCCTTATTCGCCACTCGCAGCATTACCAAATAGTACCAATAGTACTTCAATTTCGTAATTTTACTTTTTTCTGTGTAAAATTAATTATATTTAAAATATTGTTTCTATTACACAAGGAAACACTGATTCTGCGTCACGGAATTTCTCGGATACACGGTATTAATAGGTACTCTGTATTAGTAGCCTCTAACCCACTTTTTTTGAATTGACTCTAGTTCTCGCGATAAATTGCAATTTGTAAAATTAAGGAGGTTACACTATATATCGGAGTATATCTCAAAAACGACTTGTCCGATTTTTTTCAAAAAATTATATCAAAAAATTTGAATTAAAGTTATCTTCAAATTATTCTTGCATTACTTTTTAATACGGTCAACAGTTATATGACCGTATTAAAAATTAAATTTTATACAAAATTTCAAGAATTTTATTTTTTTTTTAAATCTTAAAAATTTTAAAGTGTGAAAAATTCAGTAGACTAGAATATTATTTTTTCGAGCATTCTTTTTAAAATACAAGTCACAAAGAAATTAATCATAATGTCACTTAACGTAAATTTAATGTAGGTTCATACCTACTTTGTTCTATTTTAGTTAATAAACGTTTTCGCATACAACTTTAAGGAATTTAGCTTAACAATGTTTTGTAAAGCTGTGTTAAGTCCAGAATAGTTTCGTGCTTAAAATATAAAAAAGTACAAAATAATTTGTCATACCGCAAGTTTACTCTGCAATTTTATTCTGAATAAATTCAAATAATTAAGTCATAGAGTATTATAAAATGATATTAATGCTACTCACACCAAAAAACCGTGTATTAAGTGTTTTTTTTTTACCTGATTTAGAATTTTGTCGTTGCAGTGAAACCATATTACATAGCCTTCAAATTATCCAAAATTTAAAAAATTTCATAAAAATATACCTTAAAAAAACAATCAGTTTTAATTATAAATATAAAAGAAACAAGAGAAAAAGATATAGTCGGTCAAGCCCGACCATATGATACCCTACACCATTGCGTACATTATAATTCGGGGAGGGGTCTTTTATTATACTTGGAGTCAAATGTGGACCGATACTCATAAGTGTAAAATAAAACATACAGAATATTACGTTGATGCTGACATTTATATGAATTTATTCACTTTTGTCTGATTCCTGAAAGAGGGCCTTATATGGGAGCTATGGTAAATTATGGACCGATCTTTGTTAAATTTGGCACTATCATTTATGTTCATATAAAACTTATTTGTGTCGAATATTAACTTGATACTAACATTTTAATGGGATTTATGCCCGTTAAAGTAACTTTCTGAAAAAGGGTTTATATGGGAGCTATGGTTAATTATGAACCGATCTTTATAAAAATCGGCACACTTATTTAGACTTATATGAGACTTATATGTGCCAAATTTTATTAAAATATTGATATATTTAAGGGATTTATGATCGTTAAACCCTTTTCCGGGAGGACATTTGTATGGGGTTTAGGTGAAATAATGGACCGATCATATCCAATTTTTATAGGCTATATAAAATATAAAAAAATATATAAAATCCCTGGATTATAAGAAATCTGTGTACCAAATTTCATTAATTTTGGTTCAAAATTGCAACCTGTAGTTTGATTACAAGGTTTACATGGACGGACAGATGGTCAGACGGACGAACGGACGGACATCGTTAAATCGACTCAGAAAGTGATTCTAAGCCGATTGGTATAAATTAAGGTGGGCCTTAGACCAATATTTTTGGGTGTTACAAACATCAGCACAAACGCATAATACCCTCCCCACCTATGGTGGTGTAGGGTATAAATACAAAATAATTTGTCATACTGCAAGTTTACTCTGCAGTTTTATTCTGAATAAATTCAAATAATTAAGTCATAGAGTATTATAAAATGATACTAATGCTACTCACACCAAAAAACCGTGTATTAAGTGTTTTTTTTTTTTTTTACCTGATTTAGAATTTTGTCGTTGCAGTGAAACCATATTACATAGCCTTCAAATTATCCAAAATTTAAAAAATTTCATAAAAATATACCTTAAAAAAACAATCAGTTTTAATTATAAATATAAAAAAACTAGAAAAAAAGGTATAGTCGGTCTAGATGATACCCTACACCATTATGTATGAACATAAAAATTCTGGAAGGGAACTTATATTAGACCTTGGGTCAATCATAGACCAACACTTTTACTACATATAAAATAAAATATACAAATACATGAAATTCATGATTTTATGCACTCAGAAGTGGGTTTATATGGGAGCTATGGTAAATTATGGACCGATTCTAATAAAATTTGGCAACGTTGTTTCTGCTTATATAAAACTTATTTGTGTCGAATATTAACTTGATACTAACATTGAAATGATTTTCGGAAGAGTGATTTATATGGGAGCTATGGTCAATTGTGGACCGAATTCTTAAAATTTGGTACAAAGATAAATACTTATACAAAACATCTTTGCGCAGAATTTCATTAAAATATTCTTATTTTTAAGATTATTTTAATTTCAATAGGCTTCGTCCTTGCATCATAACAGTCCCATGTGTCAAATTTCTGCGGCCTATACTTTGTGCACAAAGTTTACATGGACAGCCAGCCAGACAGACGGACATCGTTAGATCGATTAAGAAAGTGATTCTGAGTCTATTGGTATACTTTAAGATTGTATAACTTTTTCTATGCGTTACAAACATCAGCACAAACGCATAATACCCCAACCACCTAGGGTGGTTTAGGGTATAAAAATTGATTTATTTTGTCTTAGCTCTATGATCTTGAAAGTATAAATATCCTCGCAAAAATTGCACTGAAAAAAGAGTACTAAAAGCGATGCTGACATTGTGTTGTCATTAGAAGGAAGTTTAGTTATATAGTTGCGCAAGTAGTGTTTTCAACCCAATTCTTATTCACTGATTTTGAAGTTTTTCTATTAAAACTATGTTTATAAAATTATTTATTGAAAGTGTTATTTTAGCTTTGTTAAAATATCTTAATTTTCTTAGAAATTTTTATAAATTTTATGTACATTGAAATCACAAGTTACACATTTTATATTTCTACTACTGTACTTTGATCAAAAATTCACTTTTTCTGGCATAAATTCAAAAAGTGTTGCTGTACATTTTTGAGATTATGTCGAAGTAATTTTATCTAAAATTACACTAATTTATTTATTAATACCAATTTTAATTATTTTTGATTCAACCTCCTAAATAAATTTTACTACAGTAGGTGCATTTAAAATATGATATTTATTTGTTAACTTTTGGTTTTGTTTTAATTATTTTGCAAGTTTTTAAATTTGTATTAATTAGCGAAACTACACAATATGTTTAAAAATAATATTTCCTTCGACTTTTTTGTGAAAACCAATCAATTTTCGCATAGATTTTTTTAATTATTATCTTGGAATTTCTGTAAAAAAATTTAATTTTCGACTAGTATGTACTGTTGAAAGTTCTACTTGAAAAACCATTATATTTTTGAGCCTTACTTTTTTTAAACCAGTTTTTCTGGTTTCTGGTTCTGAAGCATTTTATTAAAAAAAAATATATATGTATTAGAGACTTTTTGTGAAGAGTAAATTACTAATATATGAACTGAAGTTTCTTTGAAATTACAGAAATCCTTTCTTTTTTAAAACTGTGCTGCGTACCGGTTCAAATAATGCTCATAGTAACGATAAAGCTGATAAACTAGCACAAACTGGGGCAGATATGGAAGCGAGTACGGAATGTCAGGACCAGATTATATATGATCGAATCCTGAATATATGTCTTGACATATATCGAAAAATAAGAAATAAATTCAAACTAGATACTGATGCACTCTGGGATAATTCATTGTGATATAAGTTAACAAAGGCTTTATGGAAACCAATAGATAAAAATGGCTACAAATATAGCACATTATTGCCATTAAGATTTGTTTAAAAAAAAAGCTTAAACACCATTATCATGATTGATTCATATTATGTAAAGAAAATATCAAAATTAGTATAATTCAATTTTCGTCATATTTTAAAAATAGTTTGTGATTCCTTAGGTGAAAAATTTATTGCTTTGGGAATTTTTGATCGTTTAGCTAAAAATTTAACTTAAAAAAAGAAGAACCACGTTATATGTTTTTTCAACGGATGTTGTAATGATCTCTTAATTAATATTAATTACATTTACAAATTACTGCCTTAGAGTTTTTTTAACTTTAAAATCACAAATTCCCAATGTTGTAACCAAGAACATTACAAAAAGTTACCGCTTGACAATTTGCTAAAATTATTTAATCGATTATAGAAATCATCACAGCTATGGAAGCGTAAAAATGTGTGTAATTTAAAACAAAAAATATTTCTTTAATTTTACAAATCAATCATTTAAACCATTTATCAAAGTTTGATTTGGCGCAAAAAAAAAAATCATTATTCTTTATTAATTCATACTAAAATGCTGGAAAAGTAGTAATAGACAACTTTCATTGCCGTGCCTTTTTATAGCAAAACTATATGAACTCATCACAATAAAATTTGACACAGATATTATTTAATGAGACCTCTATAACACCTTAAATGAAGAAAAAAAGCTAAAATAAAGACAGAATACGTTACCATAATAAATTATAAACAATATAAGCTTATTCTTAATATCATTTATATTTTACAAAAAGCATTTAACAATTAGAAATTTTTTAGAAATTTAGCAAGAAAAGAAAAAAAGTATATTCTACGTTACGAGTGTTAAGGCAAACCTTAAAAGCCAAAATATAAAAAAAGAAGACAGTTTAAAACAAAACTTAAAAAAAGCCACCAAACCAAACGTGCTTTAAATCATAATTGATTTGTTGTAGCGAATAGGAAAAAAAACGTGTTTCAGGGAAAAACAAAAACTTTTTTTATTTTATTTTTGAAAATCTTTGTTAAAAGAAAAACGCATGAAACGAACACGCTTGCAGCAAAAGCAGTAGCCAAGCAAGTGACTTGAAAGTTCGTTGTTGTTTTTTTTTTTTTTTTGCTTTTAGCTGCCTGGCTCTAATCATGCTTCTTGGCTTGATGGTTGTATTTTTGAGACTATAAACGCACTGAGTACAACGATTTCACCTACGTCGTTTATGTTTAAATAATTTTTTGACGTTGTCGTCTCATGTTAAAGAGTTTACAGCAAAACGCACCCAGTTTTAATTTTACGTTTTTTGTTTTTATTTTATAGTTTGTCGTTGTGGTTGTTTGTTTATATTTTGTTGACAATTTTCCCCCATTTCTTCCTAGGTGCGTGAAACTCTTAACATTTTACCTAGATTGACTTACAACTTAAAAACAGTGCTTGACAAACTACAGTATGAGAGAAAGGAAATGGCAAATCTCTGCTGTATATCCTGTATTATAGTATAAACAAAATGTGTGTATCTAATTATTTCCTACTTTTAACTTTCTTTATTTAAAATGAAGCTAAGGGATAAACCTTTGTAATTAGCAGAGCAACCAAAAATATGCAAATTTATATTTTTTTCAGGACTTTAAATAAAACCAACTATTGGTAATTTATCCTTTTCAGACAATTTCAAGTCTTTTGGTGTCGATTTGATACTGCAATTTTAGCATATTTTGTTCCTAACAGCATATTTTTGGACACACAGACAGACAGAGAGAAGGACGGACATTGTTGGATTGACTTAGAATTTTAAGGGCATATTTTCCCATTTTAGGAGTCCATTTTTGTTGCCTTGGTAATCAGCAATTTAAAATCGCTATATATTCAATCAAACGGAACTAATACACATAAGTATTTTAACAAAACCATATAGTTTCTAAGTCTTTGCAAATTTTATAACCAAAATTTAATTTAATCTTTGGTCAAAAGTTTGTGTACCACACTTTACTACTTCAAATTTATATATTTTCACAATCACCCATAAAATTTTTTTCAGCATTGCAACACTTATGTACATTGTACCAGTACTTACCGCTTAGTGGTTATTTAGCCAAAAAAAATGCATTTGTTGGCTTATTACTTTAAAAATCTAACATAAGGAGTGTGATCGAAAAAATCTTAACACACGTTTTGTCTCATAACTTTTTTCGGAATCAATATTGAATTTTTTTTTTTTTTTTTTTTTGATCTAGTTATCATGGAAAAATACGTCAGTTATTATTTTTAATAAAGATTTACGTCCTACAAATTATTAAAAAATTTCAACAAAATCCAAATAGGTTCCACAAATAATTGGCCACAGAATTAAATTCCTGCGTCAAACTGTTTCTTATGTTATTTAACAGTATCAGGAGAATTTGTCCATTGATATGAAACCTGGTTCGGAAAGATAAAAAAGGACCACACGATATTTGGAAGGCCAGAAAATTGAAAGAATATTGAAAGTAATTCCAAACATATCTGGTAGAAAAGCAGCCCAGTTATCTCAGTGCTTCGACTATTTGGTGCGAAAATTTAAAGCTAATGCAGAGTTGATAACATATAAAGTCCAAAAAGTTCCAAACAGGAATGCTGCAAAAAAATTTAGAAGCCAAGAATTAGACACGGAAATTAAAACCAAATTTCAAACAAAAATACTCAAGTTGTATAATTGACGAAGAAACGTATGTGCTTACAGAATTTTCACAGCTTATGCTTCAAAACTTTTTATTGTTAATGCTCGAGGCAATGTTGAAGATAAGTTTAGGACCCAAAAGCAGAAAAAATTTCTTACAAAATTCCTGGTATAGCAAACTTCTTGCAGTTGCGGCAAAACCAGAAAGTCATTTCATACATTCGGATGTATAAATACCAAAATATGCATAAAGGAATATTTGCAAAAAAAAAACTTCTTCCTTTCGTAAGAGAGCACAACGTGTCCACATATCTTTGGACCCATTTGGTATCATGTCACTACGGTAAGAAAGCTCTGGAGTGGTACCAAAACAATAACACAGTTTTTGTACCAGGAGAGGTCAATTTTCAAAATTGTCAATAGCTTAGACCAGTGGAGAGATATTGAGCTCTTGTGAAAAATGAATTCAAGAGCACAAAAAAGGTGTTCCAAAATACTGAAGATTTTTAAAGAAGATGTGCACACTGTTGCAAAAAAGAAGAAGGGTTACCAAAAATGGTCCACAAGTTCATTAGTAGTGGTTAGAACTATAAAATTTATAATTTTCTGTGATCTGTAATAAATTAACAATTAAATAAAAAAAGAATGAAAACTCTATGATCTACCATTTCCAAATTATTGAACATTATATATGTTAAGATTTTTTTCGAACGCATCCCTTACACATGTGTTTTTAGCAAAATGTTAGATATTTATGTTGGTTTTAAGTTGTTTGTTTTCCTTAATATTTTCCTATATATTTTGTACACAACAAATATATTAGAAACTTAAGCAACAATCGCTAAAGCTGATGACATGGTCTAGGAAAAGGAAAACTAAAAAAAAAACCAAAAGTGCGTACAATTTGTTTTGTAAGATCTTATAGCAAAACAATATGCAAGCAACTAAATTTTATTCACAGGTTGGTTGAATGGTTTGGTAGTATAAAGGTGTCAAACAACTTTAACGTACATATTTGTATATAGGAAAAAACTAACGACTCTTTGGCAAATAATAAACAATTCATGAACAATTTGTTTTGTGTTATATTAGTTAGACACTCTATAGCGTATGTTTTATTTTAATGGTTTGAGTTTGAAGGTTTGTTACGCACAATTTGATTTGATGAAAAATCGTAATAAGTAAAGCAGATTGTATGTATGTGAGGATGTACTGATGCAATTAAAATAGGTATATTATATTAATGTTCTCTATATGTCACTATTTGCTAGAAAATTAAGGACTACACAATAAAGTACTACGATTTGTATCGAGACAAAAAATATTGCTAATAACCGTCCAAAAAATATTACGCTTCAATTATTTCACCATTTTTAAAATACTTCTAAAAATATTGTTTTTATAGTCACTAACAGGTTCTCAGGGTTAGTGACCGTTTCCAGTTCTGAAACTTTATATGAGAGGAGCCTGTCACTTTTACATGGGGTTGTCAAAGGTGGATTAGCACCAAAGGTCACAGGACTGGCTATTGAGGTAATGTTCAATGTCGATTAATATTATAAAAATCTGATACAAATTCGGTAATTTTTAATTTTTTAAATATTTTTTTTTTAAATTTTCTATTAAATTATATTTATTTTTGTTTTATAATTTTTTGTTTATGCTGCACCCCGAATGAAACCCATTTTCTTCTAACGTATTTTACGTTATATAAGGAGTGCGATCGAAAAAATCTTAACACACGTTTTGCCTTACAACTTTTTTCCGAAGCAATATGTAATATTTTTTTTCTGATCTAGTTACACTTGCCAACAATAAAAAAAAAAAAAAAATTCGTGCTCCTTCAAAAAAAAATAAAAATATGTGAACTAGATGGAATTCCGCATGCTAAACTTGAATCTGCTTTCAGTTTTCTCCCATCAGGTTGAGATTTTTTTTTATGGGCGTGTCTAATATTGCGTCCTAAATAAGCCGATTACTCGAGTATATTTCATTATAACTCGAGAACGGTATGTACGATTTATATAAATAATACACCAAAATATGTGGAATACAATTGGCTTTAAGTCGTTCTACTAACAAATTTTTGTCCACTAAATAGTTTTGGAGATATTTCGAAATAAGTGTCCGAAAAAAATTTGTTTATGCTAAATTCAAGATTTCTTTTTTTTTTTTACTAAAACTTCTTTTTAAAAGTGAAAACATCAAAAATGTTTCAGTTTATCATCTTTATCTCAAAGCTGGCAAAACTACGAGTAAATAAAGCCACGTATCGTAAAAATTGATGCACAAGTCTTGATTGGATTCACAGTTAAGTTGGGATACCCATGCATACCTACAGTTAAGTGGAAATATCTTAGTCGGAAAAAAAAATAATTTTTTTTTTTCGTCTTAAAGAAAAAAAATATGTGAATAAGATGAAATTTAATATGCTAAATAAGAATCAGCTTTTACTTTTTTTCTATCACGTATTGATTTTTTTTTCTTGGGCATGACTACTATGACCCCGCCTTTAGGCAATCACACTTGTATAACTCGAGAACTGTTTGTCCAATTAAGATAAATTAAACTCCAATAGATAGTGATCTAAATTGTCTTTTAGCTGAATTTACATAATTTTTTGTCCAGTTTGTATTTTTGTAGTTATTCGGTAATTAGTAGCGAAAAAAATTAAATTTTTTTTTTTTTCTTTAAATCGTAAAAATTTTGATCCATAACTCTGAAATTCTTTATCAAATAAAAAATATTGTTGATACACCTTGAAGACAATTTTCTTATGTATCTTTTGGTGTATCATTCATCAAAATCCTGTAAACGGTTCTTGAGTTATAGTCTAAATTTGACAAACCATTCTCGAATTTTATAGTGTGAACGCTGAATAAGGTGATGATATTAGTCATGCCCATAAAAAAATCAGTACGTGATAGAAAAAAAGTGAATACAGATTCTTGTTTATCTCGTCAAAATTCACCTAGTCCACCTATTTTTGTTTCAAGAAAAAATAAAGAAATAAATTTTTTGCCCACCACTGTATTTATACTCTATTGTATGTAACATGAGTATTTTTACTTAACTGTGAATAAAATCAAGATTTGTGCATCAGTTTTGAAGATACATGCTTTATTTTTTTCGCAGCATTACCAGCTTTAAGATGATAAACTCTAACATTTTTGATGTTTTCATTTATTAAAAGAAATTTTAGTACAAAAAAAAACTCAAATTTTGCATGAAAAACATTTTTTTGAGACTTGTTTCAAAATAACTTCGATACTATTGAGCACATAAAAAAATATGTTTGGGTGATTTGAATATATTTTTCGTGCGATTCTTTTGGTGTATCATTTATGTCAATCGTACATACCGTTCTTGAGTTATGAGGAAATATACTGGAGTAATGACCTTACTATGGGCGAAATATTAGACACGCCCATAAAAAAAAATCCAGACGTGATGGAAAAAAAATGAAAGCAGATTCGTGTTTAGCACATCAAAATGCATCAAGTCCAACTATTCGTCCTTGGGCGAGGATTTTTTTGTCGACCAGTGTAATTAATATTTACTTTGTATGGGGTTACCATTCCTTTTAACGAAAAATAAATTAGCCAATATTACTTTCGGATATCACAGTATAATACTGGGAAAATTTCAGCAAAATCGCCAAAACAAACACAGTTTAATTTTTATATACATACATACACAGGGAAAACAAATTCGTTGTGGCAACCGAATTTTTTGCCAATCGAATTTAGTCGGTTGTGGCAACTGTCTATACAATTCAGTTTCTGTCTATACAATAAAATTTCGGTTGAAGCAACTAATTTGATGACAAATTAATTCGTTTGCCACAACTGAATTTAATAGTAAAAAATACTGTTTTTTTATTATGCTTTTTATTTGAGTTCGTTTTGTTTTACTAAACTATAAAAATATATTACATATATTTCATTACATTTCTACATACTTTACATATGTATACTAAAGATCCTAGGATGATCATTAAAAAAGCTCATAAAATAAAATTTCTTGGCACCAACACCGCAACCTGCAAGAAGTTGTATGTAAGACATTATACTATATAAAACGGAAACTTATTTCCTTAAACAAACCTATATCGTTGAATGAATATTTGCATGCCGAGAAAACACTTTACTCACTGAGCAAGATGTTTAAATTTTGCTCTTATCATTTGTCCAAGTTGTTATATGTGTCTGCTCTTTGCTCTATTACCTATTTATTCTAATAAAAAAAATACAATAAGGAGATATTACCGATGGAAAATTTGCAAAAATATATCTACATATATTAATCTTACCTTTTAATATTTCTATTCAGTTTTTTCTTTTAAATTTGTTTGTGTTTTTTTATTTAATTTTTCAATAAAAATTTAATTTGTGATTATTTTAATTAATTTTGAATTTCAAATAATAAAAAAAATTGTTTGAGGTTCACAATTAATTTATCAGTTGAGAACATCGAATCTTCTTTTTTTATTGTTTGCTTATACAGTAATCGAATTAATTTCATTTTGAATAATCAGGTAATGTAATTAAAAATATTTTTATTGTATACAAATATATTTATGTAAACAATTTGTTATTTGTAAGGACAATATTATTAGTACTAACAAATTATGAGTTTAAATTAATTGCCTCAATCGACATAGTAAAAATAGTTATGGGAATGGTTTAAATTGGTTAATATGATTATTTTAGGTTTGTAGATAACTACATTCCTCTATAATTATGAATTTAGAAGAGTTGGAATAGAAAATCTTTTCAACTTTATAATATTAAATAATAGCAATAGAAATTCGATATGTTTTATGCAATTTTAATAGACACAATCGTTTTCCAACCAATCTTTTTTCTGTGTGTATATACAAGATTAATATGCACTAGTTGGAAACTTAAAGTCCTTTTGAGCAGTTTGTAGCCCTGTAGAAGAAAATGAGTATGTGGTTTTATTATACATTGTCTCTCGTTTCATGCATATATCGATTTTCTCATATTTTATAACATGTTCAATTAAATGATTTACCAAAGATAAAAGCTATTTCAAGTACATATTTTATTGTATGAATTAATAAGAGCTTAAAATTTAAATTTTCTGATATTTTTTACTAAAAATAAAACCATTTACCGTCTTTTTATAATTTTTCTAATTATATCAATTAATAAATTAATCAAATAGTACAAAGAAAAAATAAGTGATAATTTCAATAATTGAATATCATAGGTTAAATTTCAATTAATAAAATAATTGAATATTATTGGAAATTGGATTTTAGATTTTTCTATGTAAAGTTTGAATTTAATTTGTTAGAATACTTTGATAATTAATTTAATTATTTGTAATCATTTTAAAATTCTGATTAATAATTTAATTGAAATTTCTTCGAAAATATTTTTTTCAGCGTGTAAACAAAAAAAGTATGGTTAATTAAACGATTTATTAAACATAAAATTTATTACAATTACTTTTTTAATTGTATCAATCAATTATACAGGAAAACACTGATTCTGCGGCACGAGAAAAAAATTTTATCGGAATTTTGTATAAAATTTAAATTTTTTTCAGAAAATAGGCTTAGTATCTCGATAACTATGACCGTACTAAAAAGTTATATAGGAATGACTTGAAGACAATTTTAATTAAATTTTTTTGATATCTTTATAAACAAAATCAGACAAGTCGTTTTCGAGATATGCTTCAATATATAGTGCAACCTCCTTAATTTTACAAATCGCGATTTTTCGCGAGAACTAGAGTCAATTAAAAACGAGAGAAAAAGATATAGTCGGTCAAGCCCGACCATATGATACCCTACACCATTGTGTACAGTATAATTCGGGGAGGGGTCTTTTATTAGACTTTGAGTCAAATGTGGACCGATACTCATAAGTGTAAAAAAGACATACAAATACAGAATATTACTCTTAACTTATTCACTTTTGGGTGATTCCCGAAAGAGGGCCTTATATGGGAGCTATGGTAAATTATGGACCAATCTTTGTAACATTTGGTACTGTCATTTATGTTTATATAAAACTTATTTGTGTCGAATATTAACTTGATACTAACATTTAAATAGGATTTATGGTCGTTAAAGTGATTTTCTGAAAAGGGGTTTATATGGGAGCTATGGGTAATTATGGACCGATCTTTTTAAAAATCGGCACACTTATTTAGACTTATTTGAAACTTATTTGTGCCAAATTTTATTAAAATATTGCTATATTTATGATCGTTAAACCCTTTTCCGGAAGGACATTTGTATGGGGGCTAGGTGAAATAATGGACCGATCATAACCAATTTCAATAGGCTTTGTCCCTGGATCAAAAGAAACCTTTGTACCAAATTTCATAAATTTTGGTTCAAAATTGCGACCTGTAGTTTGATTACAAGGTTTACATGGACGGACAGACGGTCAGACGGACAGACGGACGGACGGACATCGTTAAATCGACTCAGAAAGTGATTCTAAGCCGATTGGTATAAATTAAGGTGGGTCTTAGACCAATATTTTTGGGTGTTACAAACATCAGCACAAACGCATTATACCCTCCCCACCTATGGTGGTGTAGGGTATAAAAAGTGGATTAAAGGCTTAGTACTTATTAATACCGCGTATCCGAATTGGCTAAGAAACCCCCTGACGCATAATTTTTTCCCCACTTTGTAACTCTGTGTTATTGATTATTTTTCTTACTGTATTAAATAATAAATTAATCAAATTTCAATAATTATATATACTATTTTTTAATATGTTGTATTTGGATTAATAAAATAATTGAATATGAGTTTTTAGCAATTGAAATATTTAAATTTGTCTATGTAAAATTCGAATTTAATATAAAAAAATAATTATAAAATATTTTTTATTTCTATTAATAATTTTATTGAAATTCTTTTTTAGAAAATTTATTTTTTTTTTTTTTTGTGCAGAAGTGAGAAAGAAAATTGTTAAAAAGAAATAAGTTATATATATTTCAGTCTCTCTGAGTAACAAATTAAAAAATATATATATTTTTTTGTGTAATAATTAATATAAAGGTGTTTTAAAAAAAATCTATTTAATTGCTAATTAATTAATTTTACTTAATAAAGGGTACCTTTGATTCGTTCCCACCATTAAGATATTAAAAAAAAAATATATTTTATTACATGTTAAATTCTTAAATATTTCTTAATGTTCATATAACTATCATAAACCAAATATGTACGTGTCTGCATATGTTACAAAGTATATTTTAAATATGAATGATGTGTTTGGAATAATTTAACTAAAAATTAATAAATAACAACACTGAGAACCTAAAACCCTAAACAGTTTGCTACTTGTAATGGTCAAAAACATTTATAAATGTATGGTTTAATATTTATACAAAACGGTGTTGTAGAAAAAAAAAAATAAAATATGTACTCGTAACGATGTCATTCACCCAATAATAGAGGAGTATTGAAATGCCAAGTTGGAATCCAAACAGGTGAATATCACCCGTAGCAACTACATATTCGTATATATTAGATTTACAAGAATACCAAATTAATTTTTCAATAAAAGAAAAAGTTTCACTTTATAACAAATTCTACTTTCTTATGATTCATTTTAATAAAATTTTTTGTTGAAAAATCGTTAATTCTTGCATTGTACAATTTATCATTCATTAAATAATTAATATTGACATTTTGATTGCATTATAAAAAAAAACTTAAAAATGTTTTTCATTTTGTTTTTAATAAAAAAAAAATTCATTTATATCTTTTTTTATATTTGTTTTATTAACATTAATGCAACAATTAACAAATGACATATGAGAAGGTTATTTTTATTATTGTTAGTTTTATGTTGTACGAGATTTGCTGTCATACCTCCAGTTAGACAGTCATCTCGTGAAGCTAACTTATGATATTTTTATAAGTTTTAGTATTAACGTTAACATTGTCAGCTTGACAAAGGTGTGTCTGTTACAATACCATACATTATTGTAGTTTTCAAATATTTATTATAAATAATAATAATTTAAAGATGTGCATTTTAGACAATTGCTGGGTATTTGTGTGTATAGATTTGTAAGCATACACACACTGAAGAAAAATTTTAAAATAGATTTGCTGAAGATTAGGTTAGGTTGTAAGGGTCGCCCGCTATTGCGAGTGCACTCGGAGGCCATTAGGCCCATTTTGATGCCCTATATGGAAAGTAAGTTTCTCTCCCTTTCCATAAACAAAAGACTAACTTTCCGTTGGTCTATCTTGAAACCAACCCGTACTCCTAACAAACCTAATCAGGTTTGAAAGTGGCATGTCATTGAGACAATCCAGATCGTGGAAGAGTTGTCTACCGAGGTGTCTCAGTCTAAGCCCTTTCAGTGCTGAACTTTCGCATAACAACTGTTGTACGGATTCCTCTTCTTCCTCATCTAAACAACTTCTACAAAAACTATTCCCTGGGTAACCCATATGTTCCGACATGAGCCCGATCATACAGTGCCCTGATTATACCTACTAGAAGCCTTATCGATGATCTATCAAGAGATAGTAATGCTCTAGTTCTGCTCCGGGACCGGAGTGGCCAGAAAGTTCTTGATATTCTACAAGTGGTGATTGAGGAGCACCTGTTTTCCATCTCATTTACCGCCCATTCATCAAGAGTATTGGATACAGTAACGAAGGGAGTGAGAATGTCCATGCAAGCGAGTGTCTCGTCCAAAGACGATGCATTTACTGCGCATTCATCCGCCATTTCGTTACCTCGTATACCTGTATGGCCCGGAACCCATATCAGCTCCACCCGAAAGTGTCTTAGCTGAGTTAAGAAGCGTATACAGTCGTCAACACATCTCGATCTTACAATGGGGGAATTTAGAGCCTTGATTGCTGCAAGGCTGTCTACATATATATATCAATGTTCGAAGCGTAGAAATTAAATTCCTGAATTCGCTTCGCTGCCACGTTGATGGCATATACTTTGGCCTGAAAGACTCTGCACGAATTGTTTAATCTGAGAGACATTGAAATGTCTAAATCATTAGATAAAATACCCGAGCCAGTGCCAGCATCTGTCTTAGAACCATCAGTGAATACTGAGATTGCATATTCCTTAAAGACGGAATTTGTTGCCCACTCTTATCTAGATGGAATTCTGATATCGAATGTTAAATCAAAATTCATACTCGGTATTAATTAGTCAGTCCCCTGTATACGAGCTGATCTGCCTATTACATTCAATATAGTGCCGTGACCAACGCGGCAGAGCCTGAGTTCGCCCGACTCTTCGAGCCGTAGAGGGGACTTGGCGGAGATATTTCTAATGAAAATATCAAGGAGAGAGATGTCAGGTATAATCTCCAGACTGGCTTGGAGAGTGGAACCCATTGAACCAGTAATTGAGAGACAAGCCAATCTCTGCACTTTATTTAGAGTAGAGATATGTGTCCTCGTGCCTACTGCTTTCCACCGTACAAGAGCACCGTAGGTAAGAATGAGTCTAATTACCGCAGTATACATTCAATGGACGATATACGATTTCAGACCCCATCTTTTTCCGAATGTTTTCTTGCATGTATAGAAAGCACATAGTGCCTTCTGCATACGACTCTCAGCATTACGTCTCCACGAGAGCTCAGAGTCCAGAATCATGCCAAGGTACTTGACTTCTTTCGAAAGTTCCAGAGTGGTGCCATTAAGACGTGGCATCACTCTGGCTTGCTGAAGCTTAGAGCTGTAGAATTTAATGCCATTTAATCAGCTTAAACCAGGTTTGATAGAGTTTGTTTTTGGACCACGATTATTTTAACAATGATTGATCCAAATGGCACTTAGTACTTTTTAATACAAGTTAAATTGTATTTTTTTAATATTTTAATACATTTAACTAAAAATTTCTTTCAGTACACATTTTTTTTACATATACACACCTTAATGTAACTGCTTTAAGTAATCAATAAAATTGGAGGGGGCCTAATTTTTTCTGAATACAAAAAAAAATCTATGAAAATCAAATATTTCAACTAAAATATTCGTTACAAATGCAAATTAGTATTTCATCACCTTAAACTTTAATAATTTTTAAACAGATTTACTTCATAAATAAAAAACATAAAGAACGCTTAGGGTGCAATTAGTCTGTCAAGCTGTGCTGCAAAATTTGTAGGTGTTATTTAAAATAACAATAACTTAAAATTACAAAATTAATTTGTAAAACGCTTTTATATAGAAACTATGTTTAAAAATTGTTAATACAATTAAAATTTAATTATCACACAAAGTTGCAATCAAAAAAAATCTTTAATCTTCTCACCTTTCTAAAATAATTAGATCAAGGATTAACTTTGTTAATATTTAAAAATCATTAACATTCTTCTCTTTACCATTTGTTTCAACTGACATTTAATCTTCTTTGCTTTTATTTTAAAATATCAATACACTTGACTAGGAAATGTCAAAGAAATGCCGGCTTATCCTGTCAAAATATTTCAAACATCTTTAAAATGTTCAAACTAATCGACAAAGATCTTGCCAAAAGGCCAACTAAAAAAGAGAACATGTGAATGTTTGCCTTTCCTCATAGTATTTTTTTTTTTGCCAGACATATGATTAAATAATGATTTTCAGCAACATGTCTTCTTCACACTTACATTTTTACAACATTGTTTTAATACACATTTTCATCTTCTGGTAGCTGTAAACAAAATTATTAACGCATTAAACTGGCGCCTTAATACGTACTACATACGTACATGTTGGTAAGTAAATTAGTTATTTTTTCTGTTCGAGCCAAAGAACAATTGTAAATAATCTTTTTACAAGAGCAAAAAAATAAAAGAACAAAAAGAAAAACTTCAAAAAATAACGACGACAACCCAAACAAACAGCAGTATATCATCGTTCTCACACTGATGTGAACTCAATTGTAACAAGTTTATATTAACTGCCCGTATGACAGTGGGGAAGAAGAGTGAAACTAATGAATAAATAAACAGCGAAATATAAATAGCGAATTTGTCAAAACAATAGACAGTGAAAAACAATTTAAAAGAAAATCAGTCTCGTATGCATAGGAAATTAAAAAAAAAAAAAAAACAAGCGCGAATGTTATATTCGGCCCGGCCGAATCTATATACCCACCATCAACTTTTTCACATTTTACGTTATATGGGAGGGGGCGGTAAAGTGGCGGACCACGACCATTTTTTGTTTCCGAGTTTACATTGGTCCTTGAACTATTTGAACACAATTTCGTTAATTTTCACCTTATATGGAAGGTGGGCGGACCACGCCTATTTTTGGTTTCCGAGTTTATATCGATCCCCGAACTATACGTACAAAATTTCGTTGTCGTACATGCTTTTGTTGAAGAAATTTCAGCAGAAAAGTATAAAACGGACACCCTGTGTTTCTAGTTTTTAGCCCATAACTTTTTTGTTTATTAACCGATTTTTCCCATTTTCAATCCCAAACAATTTTATAAGACAAATATTTGTGCCAAATTTCATCCCCCTACGTTGTCCCGTTCGAGCCCTATCCTGCTTTCAACAGACGGACGGACATAGATAAATCGACTCAAAATCTAACCAGGACCCAGAAAATATATACTTTGTGGGGTCTTAGATGATTCCTTCGACATGTTACACACGGAATGACAAAATCAATATACCCACCATCTTTTTGATGGTGGGTATAATAATCCATTCTGTCGGTGATATATCTATGATATAATTAGCAGAACCAATTTCATAAGTTAGATATATTACAGAAATAAGTACTTACTACTTTTTACTATCTGTTAAATGCCGGGGTAACTTTAGAGGCTTCAAGGAATTAAAAAGTATAATAATTGATTATCGTAGACCGTCTATCTGAATTCTCAGATAGACGGTCTATATAATTCTAGTATTATTTAATCAAGGAAAAGTGTACCATCTAAAAGCGAAAAAATGATTAAAAGTAAAACAAAGTGCATATTTTAAAGTTCCTAATAATTACTTCTAAAAAAGTGAAAATAAATTAATTTTTAGTGTGAGAAAAGGTTAATAATTTCTAAGTAAATTAAAATTTTACAAATTTTAAAGCATTTTTATTACATTTTAATAAGACTAAAACAGATTTTTTTTAATTTTATAAACATAGTTTTAAGGGAAGTACTTCAAAAGAAATGAACAAAAATTATATAAGAAGGACATTCTACCAATGACAACCATGTGTTAAAAAAAGAACTTCCGCAGCTCTTTTTCACCACTAAATATTTCCTTCCAATGACAACACAATGTTAAATTCATGACATTTTCAGCTCTTCTTCAGTTCCTTTTTTGCTGTGCTACAAAGAATTTTCGAAACAAATACACAGAGTAGAAAAAATCGATTAAAAATTTATCATGGTTGTGATCATATTTTGAACCGCAATGTTGAATTTGAACACACACCGGACAGATTTACTATTGACCTGATTGGTATCGTTTTCAATGCGTATGTGGTAATTTTTTTTCTCTGGGTGAATGATCGAGAAAATTTTGGGAATTATATAAAATACTAGCTTGTCCTGGTGAGCTTTGCTAGCCTTTTTAATGCGATAACTAATATTTACTTTCTATGGGAGCTAATACTCCCCTCCAATATATCCGCCTTATTTAAAATTTAATATGAAAATTGTTAATAAAATTGTTTAAGACTTTCAGTAAATCACTCCTTCAGATGATTATTATTATTTTCATTATATTGGGGGCTTTTTGCATCAATGCAATATAATAAGAAAGTAGTTCCCACAAAATTTAAGAATGGGTCCTACCCATTCCATATGCATCTTAACTTATAGAGGCTGTTGGGAAAGTTATTCTTACAATTTTTTTTTACTGTATTAGTTTTTAAGATATACGATATTTAATACTTATTTTCGTTGTATGTGGGGTACCATTTCACTTGGTCCTATCCATTCAATTTTTATTTTAAGTTTGGTGGTTTATGGGAAATATATTGCCGAACAATATTAATGTAAAAATAATTAAAATATACCTAGTTTTTTTTTTTTTTTTTATTTTGTTATTTGGTGAATATGAAATTTTTAAATACTATTTTATTTTTCAGTAATTTATAAAAGGTGTAAATACATGCCAAAAATTGTACCATTCTGAAGTTTATTCTGTATAAAAGGATATTATAAATTTGAGAAAAATTTATTTTTTCCATGTATACCACTATGTTGCCTTCATTTCTGATGCCCCTAAAATTGTAGAATCTTATAAATAAAAGCTAGTTGTGCCAAATTTTAACCTGATATTAAAATTATTATGTGATTTATGCACTTTACGTAAATTTCAGGAAGTACTATTTATGGACACTGTGGTCTAGTGTGGACCAATTCCTTTGAAATTTCGTAGAGTAATTTATGGTTACCAAACTATACATAAGTATGTCATATATAACCATAAAACATCTATTCTGGGAATATCTTTGTTTGGGAGCAAAGAGAAAATATGGACGAAAAATATAACTTTTATAGTTCTAATCACTACTTATGAACTCGTGGAGCTTTTTTGGTAACCCTTCCATTAGAGATTTGATAGTTGTTTCAGTCACTTTTTTGGAAAAGTTTTCACACCTTCTTTTTAAATCTTCAATACTTTGGGACACCTTTTTTGTGCTTTTCAATTCACTTTTCACAAGAGCCCAATATCTTCCCACTGGTCTTAACTACGGACAATTTGGAGAATTGACCTCTCTTGGTACAAAAACTATGTTATTGTCAAAAATGTGTGGACACATTGTGCTCTTTTATGAAAGGAAGAAGCCTTTTTTGCAAACATTCTTTGATGCATATTTCGATATTTAAAGCGCTGACTGTAACAAATGACTTTCTTGTTTTGCCGCAACTGCATGAAGCTTGTCATACCAGGAATTTTTTAGGAAATTTTTTATGCTTTGGGTCCAAAACTTATCTTTAACATTTCCTCGAGCATTAGCAATATAAAATTTTTGACACAGGAGCTCCGAAAATTCTGCCAGCATAGTCAGAGCACTGAGCTAACCGGGCTGCTTTTTACCAGATGTGTTTGGAGTTCTTTTCAATATGCTTTCGATTTTCTGGTCTTCACAATATCATGCGGACGATTTTCTCTTCCCGAACCAGGTTTCCATTCAATGATCAAATTCTCCTGATACTGTTTAATAACATTGAAAAAAGTTTGACAGCAAACATTTAATTCTTTGGCCAATTTTTTGTGGGATCAGTTTGTATTTTTTTTTTTTAAATTTTTTAATAATTTGTAGCACGTACATCTTTTTTGATACTCATTTTGATCAAACTCACAACAAATCAAATTAAAAACAATAACTAACATTTTTCGATGATAACTAGATCAAAAAAAAAAAAAAAAACTTTTTTCATCAACCTCCAAACTTAGAATGAAAATGGGATGGGTAGACCCAGGATGAATGCAAAACAAATATTCTTAATGGTATATCTAAAGAAATGTTATAGTGCAAGCCGTAAAAATCTGTGAAAACTACTTTCTCCTCATACAAAGCAAATATTAATTTTCACATATCTTAAGTAGTAAGTTAGTGAAAGTCTTAAAAAGTTGTAGATACAATTTTCAATCAATGGTGGAATAAGGCGATAGGTCTATAAAGTAAATATTAGTTATTGCATCAGAATGTGTGGCGAATAAGGTATCCATTCGAATAAAATTCATTCGAATAATTCCAACAATTTTATAAGAATAATTGTACGAAGATTTTAAAAGTGCGACTTTTCGTATAAAAAATAATTCGAATATTTTGATGTGGAATATTAAAAAAAAAAATTATAGTTTTTTTTTTTTTTTTAATATTATAATTCTTTTAATCACATTTTAACTATTTGTATAAATAAATATAATAATTTAAACAAATAAATATGGAATTATGTTGAGAATTTTTATTCTGAAAAGAAAAATGATATTAAAGGTTGCCTTTTAATAACAGCAGATGAGTAATCAGATAACAAAGAAAAAGTTATAATCAATTAAACACTTTCATTTCAGACTTTAACAATTCAAAATAAAATGAACTACTTCTTACATTTGTTATTTAGTAAGAAAAAATAAGGTTTTGCAATAATTTAAATAAATCAAAATGTTTTAATGGAAATATTTCTTTTATTCAAAAACCGAGCAATTTGGATACCCCAGTAGCGAATCATATCGGGATAAGCTAGTTTATTATTTTTATTGAATATTTAATATTTTGAGATAAGTTTAAAATAAAACATATGCACACTAAAGTGCATTACGAAAAAAAGTTTCAAATGTTACCCTCTGATAATAAAGATTAGTATGTTATATATGATTCCCAAAATATTATATCTGAATGTTTTAATTTCCGTGAGGTGGAATATTTTTAAAACACATCTAAAAATATGACTTTCTTTTTATATCATTATTAAAATTTTCGTTCAAAGAAAATTAACTTCAAACTATATTAAGTACATGCTAATTGCATATTTGCATTATTTAAATATGTAATTTTCTATATTTCGGACCTCATTCAATATAAATTGGGATTAAAGGTACTATTGTTACTATTGAATATTAGAAGTAATTAACTGTTTAAAATCAAGAGGTATATTTTATGCATTTGGTTCCCAGGAGGTTAATTTGCAATTTTGCAAATAAGTTGTATGGAGGTATATATTATACTTAAAATTCAAAGAATTTATGGAAAATATAATAAATTATTTTAAAATAGGCATTTAGTGTGATAAACTAACCATGTATTTGTCATAAAGTGAACTTAACCTATAAAGAACGGGTGATACCATGACATTATTTTTGGAAATATTTTAACTATTGACAATGATAGCAATATCGATATCGAATAGTGTTTGGCATTTCTTGATATCGAAATCGAATTATTAACAAGCATTTAAAGATTACCATAACAGGACCTTCAATATCGAAAGATTTTCAGCTACAAATGCGGTACTGCCCAGCAAAAATTTTTTAGGTACTGGTAAGCAGTGCAAAATTATTCATGCCTGCCGATAGCGCATCATTGATGCGCATTTGAGTAAGCTATAAAAGGAAGCGAGAAATTTGCATTGGGCTCATATTTTTTTTACCGAATTACAACCTGCATCCTCTCTCGCTTACGTGGATGCGGGATTGTAAGCGAATGACCATTTTTATTTGTAATTTAATACAAAAAGTTCTGCTAAGTTGGATGATGCAATATTTTCAGTTGAGTTGATTAGTTGTGATGAAACGTTCAAAGTGTTAAGAGGTAAGTTTGTTCGTGAAAGTCGGAAAAAATAATGTACAAAAATTATATTAAAATTGTAAGTAAAATTTTATTTATTTTAAATAACTATTATATTAACAAAATAATATTATTTATTAAATTAATAAAGCTCTAAATATGTATTTTGTTTTTAGTTTTCTTTATACTATACAAGAAATGACATGTTTTTTAACCTATTTGTGTTTTATTACTTTTCTTTAATTTTCAGTTTGACTTGTTTTGAAAAAATTTTATGTTTTTGTTTTTATACGATTAGAAAAAAAAAAATACGATTAGAGAAAAAACAATGGGTTATTTATTTTTTTAATATAGGTACGTATAACATAATCTTATGTTTTTGTGTTTTGTGTTCTATTAAGTAATATAACTTTTTATTATTATAATTTTTTTTTCAGATTAAATAATTAAGGATTCCCCCAATAAAAAGGTCAGTTGATGATCGGATTTAAAAAATTTTAGATTTTTCTTTTAAATTTTTATAAAACAAATCCAATAAAAAATAATATTAAATAAAAATAATATTTTTTATAAATGCATTATTTTAATTCAAGGCATGATTTCACAGCTTCTGGGATCTCTAAAAGATGCACATAAAGGAGGCATGAAATCATCACATCTATGATGCATTAAAATGCGCATAATAAAGGCATGTATGAACCTAATACGTAGCGCAGCAAAGAGCCCTACCAAGTGGGACATCACGAACAAAAATCATGCCTTCTTGAAGCAGGTTGGTAAGGGAGAGTTCTTTTATCTCTCCCTTACAAACCTGCTTCTGGGTATGCAGCAATTTTTGCTGGGTGGTAATTTTCACAGTCTATATGAGGCTTCTCTTGTCACCATTCACTATGGATTGGTCGTGTAAACATACAGTGTTGGAAAAAATAATAGGGACACTCTAATTTTTCAATATATTCTTACTTTTTTATTTGCTATTCAATAAATATTAAAAAGTATATGGGCAATTATCCAAAAAATATTATTATTATTATTTTTTTTTTTTGATGGCAAATTAAAATCCTTTTGTATACCTATAAAGTGACTCGAATACATGTAGAATCAGTTCGGATTAATCATTTCATGTGAGGGGCGCGAAAGTTATGGTGGTTTAAAGTTGGACATATAAAAACTTTTACAAACTAGAAGTTTATATACAGTTCTGGTCAAAATTACACGTAATATCAAAACCTACTGAGTTATTCAAAGAAAATTTATGATATTTTCAATGTTTGATGGTATATTTTAGGGTTTCATAGTAAAATTTTAAAAATTTTCTTTTCAAAAAAAAAATCGCGATTTTTAAAAATTTTGTGAAAAATTTTGATCGAATCTAAGTTATTTCTCCATATGTTGATTGAAAATATATTTTGTTAGAGTTTATTACATAGAAATGCTTTTTAATGTTATGATCCTTTTTAACAAAAGTAAATATTTTTTGGTCCATAAAATTTTTATCTCTCAAAATTTGTTGATGCGCCTCCGAACTTTTATTAAGCATAACAAACACCTACTAATTATGTCAATTATAGTTAATTTCATACTGTACACCTGATGTGCCTTAGCGAAATGTGTTTTGACAAAAGTGTCCCGTTTTCAATTATAAACGACATTTGACTTAAATATATGATCCCAATCAATTGTATTTATCGACACTCTTATATCTATTTTTGTCTAAATTGCAATTTTCTATATAAAAATACAAAAACAAGAAGTGCAATTTTTGCATAATTTTCAAAAAGTCCATAAAATTCTTGTATTAAATTTATTTTTAATGCTCCTCTGATTTTGTTATGTAAAATAACAAAAAACTAAGTTCACGCAGTAATCCAAGCAATTCCATATGAAAATGTGAATGTGCCCCGCAAAAAACTGACTTTTTGAAAAATTTTCGCACTTGTTTTCCAAACTTTGAGACTATCTACTACGTTGACTATTACGGGCACATCAACGGGATATAGCACAAAATACGCACAATTACAACATGTATCAATCCCTATCCCAAATTGTATTCGGTTGAGGGGCGCACAGACCGCGCCCAAAAAACTGAAAAATTTTAAAAACCAAAAAATTTTGTCATCATAACTTGACTACCCTGTATTTAGTTGTTGAAACTCTGCACAACAACAAAGATGGTGCAGAATTTATTTACAAAGTCCGATTAGTTTACTTATGATAGAGTAAGAGCAAAAAGTACAAACGCGCGAACAAAAATTGTAGAAGAATGGTAAAAACTCAAGTAGTTTTTATCAGTTTTTCTATATTCTTGAACTTTGAACAACAATCATAGTTATAAAAAGAAACCTATTTTGCTAAAATTTTGCACTGTATTAGTTTAAAGTCTTTTGAGTTCAGATCTGTAACCAATTTGTTTAAAATATCATTACCACAAAACTTATTAAAGATTTAAGTCAGTTTCAGCCAGGTTAAAAATTTTTTATAATTGTCCATATACATAAAATTAAATAACTTCAAATATTTTAACTTATAAAGCAAAAATAAGAAACTAGTTCTGCCAAAAAATATTTTTTTAAAAAAAGGCCTGGATAAAATAACAGGGACACTTAATGTTTTGGAAAAAATATTTACTTTTTTTTTTAACATTGCCATCATTTCTAAATACTTTTTCAATACTTGGTTGAAGATCCTTTCATTTTTATAACCTCCTGACAATGGCGATTCATAGATCCCACAAGATTCGCACATACCTCAGGCGGAATTGAGTACCAGGTTTCTTGAATTTTTTCCTACAACTCTTGTTTATTTTTAGAATTAAAGCTACCAATTTTATTTTTGAGGACTCCCCAGAGATGCTCAATGGGCTTTAAGTCCGGTGATTGGGATGGCCACTCCATTACAGTCACCTCATTCTGCTGAAACCACGTTTTGACGCTTCTAGCGGAATGCTTGGGATCATTATACTGCATGAATTCCCATTTTAGTGACATTTTATCCTTAGCAAATGGAAGCATTTTATTCTGGAGAATGTCTATATAGTCAGCAGCACTAATTTTTCTCTGAATCCAAACTATTGGACCAACTCCAGAGGCCGAAAAACATCTCCATAGCATTATAGAACCACCATCGTGTTTGACGGTTTTTTTTTTTTTTTTTTGGTATATTTTGTATCAAATTCAGCATTTGCAGGACGACGTACAAATGATTTTCCGTCAGATCCAAATAAATTGACTTTTGTTTCGTCTAACCATAGTACGTAGTTCCAGTTTTTACAGCACAGGTGTCGCCTGGCAAATTCCAATCCGACTTCCTGCAGCCTATTTCTTATTGTTTGACTTGTCACTGAAGCACACAATTCATTTTTAAGGCTCCTTGATTACATTATTTTTGTAAAGACGAACTAAACATTGGTCAAAACGCGCTGACGTTTTACGCTTTCTATCTCTAGTTTCATGACTTTTTTTCTAATGAATGGCGTTGAATACTTTAGTTTTGGAACACTTCATTATCTGTGCAATTTTTCTAATTGATAACCCGTCCGAATTTAATTTAAGAATAACATTTTTTCAGATTCGGTAATGAACACCACGACCCATTTTCGAATTTATTTACCTAAGACATAAATCATAAACACGAAACCAATATGATTAAATTAATCACATAAACATTGCTTTACGTTAAAAATAATAATTTTTATTGATTAATGGTAGTTTTTTGTAGTGCGTCCCTATTATTTTTTCCAATTGAAATTACAACTTCACTGATTTTTTTTTTTGCAAATAAATATAAAATGAAAGAGAAAAAGTAAACAAATAATGAATTTCCGTTGTTTTAGGAACAGTTTAATAGAACCCAAAAAAAAAAAAACTTAATATAAAGAAACTGTTTGCGAAAGTAAGGGTCGTCCCTATTATTTTTTCCAATTGAAATTTCAACTTCACTGATTTTTTTTGCAAATAAATATAAAATAAAAGCGCAAAAGAGAAAAAGTAAAAAAAATAATGAAATTCCGTTATTTTAGGAAAAGTTAAATAGCGGGACCCCAAAGAAAAAACTTAATATAAAGATACTGTTTGCATCTGTTTGCGAAAGTAAGGGTCGTCCCTATTATTTTTTCCAACACTGTATATAGGTTCTCTGTGATCTTCTTTTTAACATAATCTAACTTATGTATGTAGGTCAAATAATGTTACAACAATATACAACCTATATTCTTTATTTCCCCTATCAGTCCCACTGTGATTATGTTAGAACAACATACATACAGTGTAACAAGTGTAATCAACATATGTTAATCATTATGATACCAGTAAAATTGATACACTTAAAAGTGCACACACATATTCATATATCCCAATGTATAAGAGTTTGTTAAAAAAAAAAAACAAAAATATATATGAATAATTGTTAACATGCAATAGTTATTTAAATTTTTTAACGTTAGAAAGCAACTAAAATTTTATACAAAAATACAACATATTCCATAAACTTATACATATATATAGATCATTCCTCTTGACTTGATTACAAATAATTACTATAAAATATAAAAAAAATATATAACAACAGCAACAATTACTACTAACTACAAGATCTTATACTACTATGTACTTATATGACTATACAATATTTGTAGATACATTCTTACATAGATAGATATTCGAACAACATACTGACAATATACTACTATTAAAACTATTGCTAAAATACACTTTGTAATGGTTGAGGCATTTTAGTTTGCACCAGATATTAACAAGCCGCTAGAAAAATTACACACCAATAGTTTGTTAGTTAGTCAGTTAGATATACTTATAGAATTTAAAGCAGAGATGTGCTAGTTTAGGTTATTAAAATAAAAAAATGATTAGATTTAGTTTTAAAATAGTTCTTGTTGCAATTTCCTAAGATGGCAATTAGGTCTGAAATTTTTAACATCATAAACCTGTTTAAAAATACAATATTTTTAAGTTTCAGTTATTTTTTCAATGGATCTGGACCATATATTTTAATGAAAGAGATCTAAAATATATAATTTTTTCGGAATATTTTCCATAATTGTTCTTTTTACCAAAACGTCATTATTTGCATATCTAATTAGTTCCAAAACTAAACCTCCAATATATCTTAAATGTTCACCATCTCTGCGAATGATTCAGTATTATCCACCATACAAAAGCTTCAAATTAGAAGACGAGAAGAGAGAAAAAAAGCGGGCAGAATATGTGTTTTGTTGTAATGACTACAAGTAATGGCCACTAGTTGTATTAGATAGATATAAATTGTATATAGTTAAGTCTTAAGTATTTTCAATATAATACTGTAACAAACATCCAACTACAACTAAGAATGTATGTTCATAAGTATATCGGATGGAGTATGACCAACCGAAAAGTGTACAAAAATCATGCAAAGTAAAGGCGTAGTCCCGCAATAACTTAGCATGTGCGATGGCATAGTAATCCACTTGACCATTTGACCATAAAATCAACTTTATTTAAAAAGTTCTATTTTATGTTAGACATAAAATTCTTTAGAAATTGGACACTAGTTACGACTTGCATCTTAACAACTTAGCAAAAGAAAATAAAAATAAATACATATGCATGTATGCATCATTGTGAGTGTTTAGAAGAATTAGATGTGGAAAAAAGAATAAGAAGAAAGACAAACAACGAATGAAATTATATCAAAATGAATTTTTATTATTATTTTTCGTTTTATTCGATTTTGTTGTTTTCGTTAAGCAGAAGCTAAAACTCATCAACAAGTGCAACTAATGTGTTCGATAGGAAAATGTGAGGTGACCAGATGTTAGTTTAATAATAGATTGCATTTGCGAAATTTAGGGATTATTTTAAAAAAGACAAATATTTAGAAATTGTAATCAATTTTAATTATTCCAAAAATTGTCTTTAGAACTAACTCCAAAAGTCTGATTTTATATAACGTCTGTTTTCGTTGACCTTTTGAGCATAGTGTTCCTTTTTTTATTAAGCTTAGGATTCGTTACAGAATTTTACTAACACTAATGATAACTAAAGATTTCTTAGTTGTGTAAGGTGTAGTTATAAATATTACACCACCAACATGTTAACATATTGTAACTACTGTAGTAGTTACAATAAAATAAGAAAATTTATAATTCTCATTTAGTTTATGTAAATTTAAATATAAATAGCAATATGCCAAAATCGACTTTTTGCGCAAAAAAAAAAAAATAACTTTTTTATTGTTGAAAATAGTTCTTTAGAGCTTCAGCAGTAACTTTTGTTCTGCGACTTTTTTATATTTCCGTTATTTACAAAATTACCGTTTATTGAAGAAAATCAAAATTTTGACCTTAAAATTTCCAGAATATGTACTCATAATATTTGCAAATACAGGGTGTTTTGATGCATTTTTAATAAAAAAAAATTGTGTGCCATCTAGCGGCAATAATTTGTACTAACTATGTTCAGCAATTAGAAAGGTAATTTGAATACCTTTCCAAAAAAAAAAACTTTTTTTTGAAAATCGGTTGAAAAATAACCGAAAATCAGTAAAAAACAAAAACATTGGTACAAAGAAAAAAAAAAACAATAACATTACAAATGTAAGCAAATGCAAATGTTGTATAAGAGGTGGGCTGTAAAGTGGGCGAACCACGCCTATTTTTGTTTCCGTGTTTACATTTGTCCATGAAGTATTTGTACAAAATTTCTTTGACCTTTCACCTTATATGGGAGGTGGGCGATAATTTAGGCAGACCACGCCCATTTTATGTTTCCAAGTTTATATCGACCCATGAAAATTTTGTTATAGTACATGCTTTCATTTAAGAGAGATATAGCAGAAAAATATGTGTTTGTAGTATTTTGCCCATAACTTTTTTGTTTATTTAGCGATTTTGCTCATTTTATCAAAACAATATCAAATATTTGGGCCAAATTTCGTCCCCCTTCGTTGTGCCGTTCGAGCCCTATCCTGCTTTCAAAAGACGGACATAGCTAGATCGACTCAGAATCTAACCAGGACCCAGAAAACATATAATTTATGGGGTTTTAAATTAATTACTAATGTATAATTCATTTTTTAAATGAATGAGTAAAATTTGCCGAAAATAGGCTTTATTGTTTTTTAGACGGCACAAATTGGACTGAATGATATGCCTTCAAAGTCAACATAGTTGTTTATGACAATAATATCTAAATTCTGCGGTTATATATGAATGAAGGTGAAAAAAAAACGATTTTTTTTTTTTTTTCAATTTTTTCGATTTTTTTCTTACATTTTCCAAATTTTCTCATAAACGAAAAATGTGATCGTCATGCACTACCGCAGAATTTTAGACTTTGAAGTCATTAATAATTGTGTTGAATGCCAAGACATAATATTCAGCCCAATTTGTGCCGCGTTAAATGTTAGCAGTAGTATTTTCTTACTTCCATGTTTTGTTGTTGCCATTTTGTTTTTCTCAGTGTATTATTGCAACAATAACCGAAAATGGAAGATTACTACCCAGACTAACTATCCAACTAATAAAAACATGGAATTTGTAGCTGTTAACATAAATAATGAGTTAAATTCATAAAAAGTTAAAAAATCCGTATATTTCCGTTTTAGGACAAGTGAGGGACACCCTAATTAAATATTAAGATAGTTGACTCTACCCCCGAAGCATTAAAAATCATTCGGCATTCATAGCTTGAAAATGAAAAAGTACTTTTTTTGGCATATTGCTAAATATAAATAATCAAGATTAGGACGATACATTTAAGCAAGAACCGAAGTACCGATCTTGTTATAGTTTGCTCTTAGGGATCAAAGATACGACCGAAGTTCTTTCTTTCGATTCGTAACCGAACCTGTAGTTAGCCGACCGAGAGCCGAAGAATTTATCTCGTCGGATCGTATTAGTATCATCGTATTTATCCGATTGAGAGGTGAAGAGTTTATCTCGTCGTATTTTAGAGACTCGTAGTTAGCCGACCGAGAGCCAAAGAATTTGTCTCGTCGGATTTTTTATATTTTTTTTTTTGTTAGCTAATACATTCTAACTGAGAACTGTTCTCTTCTCTCTTAGCTAGGAACCGTTTTGTCGTTGTTCGTGTCACGAAGGAACAATGAAGCTCTATGATTAAAGTTGGAATTATATATATATTCTTTTTTTAATACCGTTGATAATCAGTTAATGAATAGTTTAAACTGTTTGGTGTAATATGATGAGATAAACACTCGTTAAAATAATGTTAAATAATCTAACTGGGCATTAATAGTAGTTTCGTTTACAATTTCGTGATATAAATACTTCAGCGCTAATATTCTCTGACAAAACTTATGCATTGTATAAAAAACTTCGAAAAAAAAAAAAAAAAATAGTATGTACAAAATTAAATTGATTTAAAAAGTGGGCTTTAGAAAATAGCCCATTATAACAAAAAACAGGTTCTGAGACCGTTCCCTAACACTTCTATAGAACTAGTTCTGAATGTAACAATTTCGAACAAAAATCATTGATTATAGAACTAGTTCTAGAACCATTCCATAGAATGGGTACTGGCTAGCTAACACTTCCACAGAACTAGTTCTGGAGGTGACAATTTCAAACAAAAATCATTGGTCGTAACGTCAAAATAGAACAAGTAATAAAGTAATAAATTGAAATATTTTTTTCTGTGTCTGATTCTCTCGTGAAATTTAACATTTTCATGAGATACCGAGCTCATTGAATTTCTATAACGCTGCCAAGATCTAGCCGAAAGCTATCACATATCCTTCGACCAATTACTCCCCGAAATGCTAAGTATACTTTAGAGTAATACCCTAAAATGGTATCGGGTAAAACAAGAGTTCTCATTGACACCGAAGCTTCACGTACATACATCGGCGAGTCAGTGAAACAACATCTAATAAATACGAATATCAAACTAGTTCGTTCGAAAGGTATGGTGCAGATGGTAGATTAATCTCTCGCATATTCCCGATTGAAGTAACTTATAAAGGAATCAAGTTACGATTAAAAACTTCTATCATAATGACCCTGGCTGAACCGATTTTACTCGGCGTAAAATTCCTGAGTGAAATGAATTTAGAGTTACTACCGAACGGCGAAGTCCTCACCCGACCCAGTTCAACGGGCGAAGCTGAACACCATCACGCACTGACCAGTCGATCCGAAGAAGAAAATAAGGAACTATCCGCGATGCTGGACCATCGTAAATACAAGAAAATCCGCCGCTATATCCGAGCTCATTTAAAAAAAGATACAGGTCGATAAACAGAGGCCACTGCCATTGGTTGTCCTACTGCTAACACCAACGATACGTGAGAAGAACGTGGGTTCGATTCGGGGTGCCGCCATCGATATTAACGAAAAATTATAAAATGAAAATAAATATAATTTAATAAAAAAAAAAAATTTAAAAGTAATAATTTTCTATCAAATTTTTATTATATTAATCGGCTCTGAACATGTCCCCTTAGACCAGGCGTGGATCCACGGGGAGGGAAAAAAGGAAATTTCCCTCCCCAAAATGAAAACGCTTAATGAAAAATCTGTATTAAATAATACAATTTCAGGAAATAGTTAAGAAAATCATTCCATTTTCCTTCCCCAAAAGCTTGAGCTGGATCCGCGCCTGCCTTAGACCAATCACATTACCTGTCCCAAGGACCTAATTACCCACCTCAAATAATTATCCCCTCCCATATAAAGTTCCGGAACTGGAATCGGTCACTAGCCCTTAGAACACATCACATCACTAGTTTTGAACTGGTTCTCTTTCCTATAGGGAAATGCTTGTTTAAGAGATATCGGCAGAAAAGTATGAAGTAACAATTTAAACAAGTTTTTTCTAGTATTTGACACATAACTTTATTGTTTATTTCACTTCATATTTTCAATACAAAAGAAACCTCATATGAGGGAAATATTTGAGACCCCTGGGTGATCTGCCTAATCCCGCTTTCAACAGAGGGACATAGTTAGGTCGACTCAGAATCTTACGAGGAACTATTTCTATAAATTATGCGGTTAAGGCCAAAAGAACTTCTTAAATTAAAGCCAACAATTAAATTTAAGTCTTTAAGTTAAAAAAATTAAAAAAATTGTAAAATGTGGCGTTCGGGCTCAATTTCTATCGCACCCCTTCATTTTTAGATAATATTTGCTGATTTTTTTTTTTTTTTACATCTGGTTACCCTGTTGGTATTTCCCTCTGATGGTAGTTTAGTATCATCAAGATTTTTCACAATTAATGTTAGCTTTTATACATAAGTTTTGGCAGAAATAGAAAACTGTATTAGCCAAATGCCAAACCCAATCATAATTGTAGCGCCAAAATATTACCAACATTAACAATTTGCTGCACCTGCTTGTAAAACACAGCATGTTGTACCACTCAACTAGACCCATAGAGAATTTAACAAAATTAAAAATAAAAATCTCGAAGAAAAAACTTACCGAACAAGAGCTGTCATAGTGCTAAACGAGGTACGAGTATTTTAGAAAAAAAAGTTTTCAAAGTGCAAAAAAAAAATTTTTTTTTAATTTTTTTTTTTTTTTTGTTTCTCTTTATTTTTATTATTAAAGAATGCAAGTAAGTTTAGAGTGTTAACTGGAGCATATTTAGTGTTTATGTTATGGAGTTTTGGTAGTTGCTTGAATAAAACTTACCAATCAACTGATATGAATTAAACGCAAATACAACAAATACTTTCATACTCATCGTTCAGGCTGCTGCATCTGTTGTACTCGTATACGAGTATTTGAAATTAATTTCCATTTTTTATTATAATTGCTCGAGAAATCCATAAACACTTTATTTAAAAAAAATAATGTGAAATTTTCATTTTATTATACATACTTGCATAAAGGAGTTAGTACTTATATAGTATAGTATATACTCCATATAATAAAACGATAAAGAAATGAAAAATTAAAAGTGCTTAATATCGGCAATGAATATTAAAATTTATAACTTTATTTTCATAGAGGTCGTTTGAGAGTTTTTTTCTAACGATTAAGAAAAAAAAACAGGAATAATTTTACACTTATTTGAGATTAATTTTGAACAAGTTTGTTTTCATAAATCCTTCATGCTTAAAAAAAAGAAATACTTTATAGAAAATTCTGTTTACAAAATATCCCAAACGATTAACATCATACTTCAGCAAATTTTCTTTACTTATTTTTTTAAACGAAAGTTTCTATTACATTGATTTTAACATAGATATTCGTTTAATTTACAGTCATATTAAGCAAATATTTGAATATTTCAACATAATAAAAAATATGAAAACATTTTAAATAAACTCCCACTATAATTAATTTAAATATTTATAAAATACAAAAAATAATTTCTTAAAGTAAGTTGTCAAAAAACATTTTTTTACTGAAAGCTTTTCTTTAATTTTTCTTAACTTTTCTCTCCCGTTTGACCATATCTTTGATATATTGCCTTAAAAACTTTTGAACTCATTACAACTTCATACCTGTATCTAATATGAAAATTTGTCATCCACATTTCACACAACTATTTCATACTCACAACCAAAGCCATTGACACAATTAGGTACTATTTTAAAGACTTTAAATCTTTTCCTATTTGGAAAGGTTTACAAAAATTTTTGTAAAAAAATTCAAAAAAATTACCGCCAACTTAAGATTAGAAAATTACTATTGACCTTAATCGATATATATTTTTTATTTGTTTTTTTTTGTTTTCGTTCAAAAGCAATTGTTTGGCTGACACAACATAAATTGTATATTTTCGATTGAAATGAATTCTAAGTACCCAGCCAGTCATTGTAGAAAAATTTACCGTAAGTCAGGTGCTGACTGCACACAAAATATTGTTGGGAAATTTATATTAAGGTTCCACCTGATAAAGAGGTGAGAGAAAATGATAAACGCATTGTGTTGATTGAGATTAAGAAGTAGGAAAACGATAGGTTGATATTGGTCGACTGATTTGTAATTGTAAATAATTAACTTATTTATTATGATATGGACAACATTTTTCAATAGAAATGACATTTGAATTAGTAAGTAATATTTGTTTGAAAAAAATATTGCAAATCTCAAATAGGATAAGGTGTTCTTCTTGTGCAATTCACGCAGCATAAAAAGAATTATATAAAAAATCGATATTAGAAATATTTAAGCCTATATATTTTCGTTTTCAGATTGGGACAATGCTTTAAAAACAAGGATTAAATCTTATAGAACTCTTAATAACACTATAAAAATGTAACGGACTTATAAATGTTTATTGGTTCCCAAGACAAATGGATATAACTTAAAAATTCGAAAGATTATGTCAAAGTTAGTCATTGAAGATAAATATTTATTATACATTTTACACAGATATATATGACAATCTTGTTCCTTAACTTTGTAAGACAATTTTATTTTTAGAAATTTTTAGTCGTCTTTTTTAAAACAGGATAATTAATAATAAATCGTCTGTTTTTTTGTTGAGATTAAATGTGTTTACTTTAAATATTTTATGGATCATTCTACTAAAAACTGGATGACTACCAGAATTTTAAAATTGATTTGGTTTCCAAAACTTTTCACAATTTACATAACACGGGTACAGGTATACACAAATTGACATAAAAAATTGACATAAAAAATTCCTTTAGATTAAATTTAAACAAACGCGAATGTTATATTCGGCCCGGCCGAATCTATATACCCACCAACTTTTCAAATTTTACGTTATATTGGAAGGGGCGGTAAAGTGGGCGGACCACGCCCATTTTTTGTTTCCGAGTTTACATTGGACCTTGAATTATTTGAACACAATTTCGTTGATTTTCACTTTATATGGGAGGTGGGCGGTAAAGTGGGCTTACTACGCCCATTTTTGGTATCAGAGTTTATATCGATCCACGAACTATACATGCAAAATTTCGTTGTCGTACATGCTTTTGTTGAAGAAATATCAGCAGAAAAGTATAAAACGGACACCCTGTGTTTCTAGTTTTTAGCCCATAACTTTTTTGTTTATTAACCGATTTTGCCCATTTTCAACCCCAAACAAACCTTATACAAATGTTTGTGCCAAATTTCGTCTCACTACGTTGTCCCGTTCGAGCCCTATTCTGCTTTTAACAGACTGACAGACGGAAGGACATAGCTAGATCGACTCAGAATCTAACCAGGACCCAGAAAATATATACTTTGTGGGGTCTTAGATGATTCCTTCGACATTGTTATACACAGAATGACAAAATCAATATACCCCCCCATCTTTTTGATGGTGGGTATAAAAAGAGAAAGAAAAGCTATTACATAGGTACATCAAAATTTGGAGAAAGGTCTTTTATGGGGCTTGTAGCCAATTGTGGACCGATATATGTATTAAATGTAATACATATTTTTATAAAACCATACATATGCATTATATTATGTTGATACTAACATTTATATGGGATTCTGTACTTTAAGGGCCTTATATGAGAGCTATGGTAAATTATGGACCAATTCTCACAAAAATTGAAACTGCAGTTTCTACTTATATAAAATTTATTTGTGTCAAATATTAACATTATACCAACATGTGCATGGAATATGTGCACGTTAAATTGCATTCCGGAATCGGGGTTTATATGGGAGCTATGGCCGGTCTTCAAAATTTGGTACAAAGGTTTATATTTATATAGAACTAACTTGCATCAAATTTTATTAAAATATCGCAATATTTAATGCATTTATAGTCGTTAAACCCCTATTCTGGGAGGATATTTGTATGGGGGCTAGGTGAAATAATGGACCCATCATAACCAGTCTCAATAGGGTTCGTTCTTGACCGAATAGAAGATCGTGTACTAAATTTCACGTGTACTAAATTTCATTTAATTTCAAATTTACGTCTAAAATTGCGACCTATAGTTTACATGGACAGACAGTCAGACGGACGGACTGACATCGTTAAATCGACTCAGGAAGTGATTCTTAGCCTAATGGTATACTTTAAGGTTGTGGTCCAACCACCTATAATGGTGTAGAGTGTAATAAACGTCAATTAAAAATTCAGAAAATAACGCATAGGACTTTTTGTCTGCGAAAAAAAAAAATATATCGCGAATAATTCTGCAAAATTATTATTCCTTAAGCTTGTTATAGTATTGAAAGTAATGTGAAAAATTTTCATCACGTCACATTTTTAACCCATTGATGACCAAAAAATATTTACTTCCTGAGGAGTTTTTACGTTTTCATCCTGTCAATGTGATTGTTATATCAATTTTTTTTTTTTTTTTTTTTTATTTTATTAGAATTATATAATACAATAAATGATATTATATAAATAAAGAAAAGAGAGTGCGAGCGACAATGGCCTTCGACTCTATTGTTATATCAAATACAAATTTCCCCTTTACACTTACTCCTAATTTTTCCATATTTTTATGAGCGTTTTTAATTATTACAACTTTAAGGACTTTTAGTACATTTATGTGGCCCCATGTCTTGAATATAAAACATGAATGACTAGTTTCTTCTACCTATTACCTAGAAAATTTTATAACTTAAAAACTCCTCAAGGAAACATATTTTCTTGGCTCCTCAATGGATTAAAAATGCGATGTGATGGAAGAAAACCGAAATGTTCCAGAAGATTGAGGTGACCATTAGAAAGGGTCGGTCTCCATACAAAAAAAAATAAATAAAAAATAAGTTGTGCCAGTCACCCCCTAGAATCAAAGAATAGTTACTGAGGCTTCCAAAAATTAAAGAATTATTTTTTTGCAACACCCCAAAATACCGCCCTTTTTGTTTTTTGTGTATAGCGTCGCCATTTTAAGTGCGATTTTTTGATTGTAAAAGTATGTTTAAGGTTCCACCTTTTTGATAAAAATTATAATTTCTTCCTACTTAAATCGAACATGTAGAAATAAAGATATTTATAGAAATATATTGAATATTTGACAAAATTTTTTTTATATCACAAGTAAAAAATCCCGCAGTTTTTGGGAATCATATTTTTGACCGTAAAACGTTAATATGGTTCTTTCATTTTATGATTATTATTTATTTTTTTTTTTTTAATTTTGATTTCGTTATGAAAAATGTTCCCTTATTTGTGTCATTTCTAGTTTCATTTTAGGGTAATATATCATTTTTGTTTGGGGTAACTTTTTGTTATGAAAATGTGTCCCAATAATTGGGCCAAATTTTCATTTCAAGTTTGGGGCAATATTATATTTTTGTGGGGTTATATATCCAAAAACTTTGGGGAAATGATTCATTATGAAAAAATGCTCCATAATTGGAAAAATTTTTAGTTTAGTGTTTTGGGTCCAAATTTCCTGGGGCCACAGTTTGCACGCCCTGATTTATTGCTTACAGTTATTTGTTACGATAATTTTAGGTATTTTTAATACACATGGATTAACTTTTTAATTATTTTATATTAATTTAAGATTTTTTTTTTTAAGTTTTTACAATGTTTTAAAGGAGTTAACAGATACAATTCGTTGAATTAGAAAGTTTGCAAATTATAATAAGCAATTCATTAGCCGGAGATATACGGATTTCTGAAAAAAACAAGGATTTCTTATTTTATTTAATTAACCATGGTTCTTTTAATTAATCGGGATTGAAAAAGAGATATATATTTATTTTGGTGAACGTTTTTGGGATATAAGATGTTCATATGGAAAACTACTTTAATTAAGCGGAAATATCATTCATAAGAAATGTTTCCGGTTCCAAATATATAACCAAAAAATAGCGCCCACCATCCATTAAGAGGTAAAATGTGAAAAAAATTGTATACAAATAGTTCATGGACCAATATAAACTCGAAAACCAAAAATGAGCGTAGTCCGCCCACTTTAAGACCCCCTTCCCATATGAGGTAGTATTTTAAAAAGTTCCAATTGGTGGATACATATATTGGGCAAAGTCGAATATAACATTATTACTAGCTTGTGTCTAATTTCATATTTTTATGTGTAATTTTTAGTTTAAATAAAATTTTTTGCATTATTTTCCTTAAATTTAATTATGAAAATTTTTAATTATATTGTTTTTTCCAACTTTTTTGAAAAAATAAATCAAATCTTTCGAAATTTAGTACATTTTTTATTTTGCAAAATAAAAATTGTATGTATAAAATAAACTCTAGAGAGTGTAAGATGCATATAAACAGTTTTTTGTAAATATCTTTAAAAAAAAATTTCGAAATTCAGGGTATGCAGTTGTTTATTTTTCGTAATTTTATATATCATACATTTTTTTCAGCAATATCGATGTTCATGGGTATTTAAGGGTTAATAGGTTTTGCGGATAAAGATATAACAATTAAAAATCACGTGATAAAAATATTTATATGTTACAAATTCAATGACAAAATAAATATAACATTATTTTCTATTTAATGTTGAATTGAAAAGATAAATTAATGCCTACTTCCCTATATTTATACACTGACATAAATATATTCTATTTAGGTGATGACGACGACGATGATGTTAATGGTGATGATGTCTAATGGAATGACGTCGACTATATTGAATATCTAGTGTTAAGCAAAGTGACAGTTTCATTGTATTCAATGTATTTAAAGTACATTTTAACCGTTGGCTATTTCGAATTTGTTCATTTCACCTCTACCTATCACTCTTTCTCTCTTTAGGTTTTTTTCTTTTCAACTTTGCAGCTTTGCAACATTAAAACAAATGCATTTACAACATTATTTGATAAATGAGATTTTTAGTATTGTATCGTAGTAATAATACAAAACATAAGGGCCTAAATACCTTGTTTTATGAGTTTGTTTGATTTATTTGTTTCTATTTATTTGTGTCTTTAAGTACAAGTATTTCTGAGAAGGTAGAACATTAAAGTGTCATATGGTCGATGAAAAAAATAAAGTTAAAAACTTTTAACTTTTACTTTAAAATTGTCGAGTCACTAAGTATGTGAGTGACCCATATTATGTATTTTTTTATTTTTAACTGTATCTATGTATATTTTACTCGTATTTGCTTATGTTGCACATAAAAATCTATTTGTCTGTCTGCCTAAATATTTTATGATGCATTAAGTATTTTACGAGTTCATACACAAATATTGTCTTGTATTCGATTTCTAATACATTCTAAATTTTTCTTTTACCGATGATTGATGTCTTTCTATATCTTATGGTCTCATTTGTCAAGGTTTTTCCCTTTGTCTATTTTAGTCTTTTCATTATGTTTAATAAGAAAAAAGTGTACAAAGCTTGAGAAAAATTACTTAAAGAAGAACTTGTCTTTTAAATGAAATTGTGACAAGTAAATTAGAACATGTTTTAGAATGTGTTTTATTTATGTAACAGTTGTGTAAATACTGGAGGGTCTTTAAAATGTGGAATGACATTATTTAATTAAAAGTTTAATGTTATTAATTTCTTTCACGAAATACAGAAAATTATCTTAATTGAAGATTTATTTAATAGGCTATAAATATTACTTAACATAATATTTTCATTCTAATCCATTACAATTTTAATCATTATAAACTGAGTATTGTTCACAAACCCTAGATAATCGGAAACATAACTGATCATAGAAATACTAGACTTTTTAATGTTGTTTCTTTATAACAATCCAACTAGTTCTAATTCCTTAATTTCATAAATTTATTCAATCTTATTTGCAAAATTTAATAATGAGGCCACAAACATAATTTAATTTTAATCATATCACTTTTATCTGAAATTAACATCTTTTTCTACAACCAAAACTAAAATTTCAAAATACAAATATCACCAAATAATCTGTTATCATAAATAATATGTATTTATAATCCAGTTCATTATTTATATTAACTAGAAAATTTTCTTTTTTCAAAAAAACACCTGTAATTTACAACTGTTTAAGAAAACTAAAACATGCTCTTAATAAAACCAATACAATATAATTCATTTCACTTTCGCTCATTAGAAGCTAGAAAAAGCAAAAACGAACGAACGAAAAAAAAAATAAATGAATGTGTTTCATGTCATAATTGTAGCAACAACATGATTTGTAACATACTTATAGTAGATACAACATACAACATGTTTCTTGTTAAATGTATTTTTGCAATATTTCTTGAATATTTAATACACATACACAATAATTTATCTATAGTTTGGTTTAATTTTGTTTAATATTTCTAAAAAAAAATTTTAACCAGTTAAGAACTTATAAAAATATGCTAAACAAAAAAATCGAGATTTTTATAAATTTTTTTTCTTATAATTCAGTATAATTACGCACACAATTATATACAATATGACCCACAAATCTTTTAAATTTGTCAAGTTCTATCCACTGCACAGAGGAGCAGATTGGAAAATTTTTGGAAATAAATCTGTAACTTTTAATTGGCGGATTATATTTATATAAAATTTTACATAGACGTAGCAGAGGAGTGTATAATTTTAACTTTGGAATATGGACCCTTCAGGAGCGGAACTATTAGGGTTCAAATTAGGGTACATCCAACAAAGAAAATTTTTCATCGCAACTATTAAATTTTGAAATATCTGCCGTGTAAATATATCTGCAATTCGTTTTCAAATTACACAGGTCAACAAAATCGCAAAAAAAATATTATATCTGGAATAATTCTGCAAAATTATTATTCCTTAGGCTTGATATAGTGTAGAGTCAAATGAAAATTTTACATCACGTCACATTTTTAACCCATTGAAGACCAAAGAAAATGCGTAGACACCACAAGTTTGAAAAAAAAAAATCCAAGTTTAGATAACAAAGCTAACAAAAAATTTGAAAAAAATTATATCTTGAATAATTTTGCTTAATTCTTACTCCTTAGACTAAATGTAGTGAAAAAAGTAACATGAAACATTTCCATCACATCACACTTTTAACCCATTGATGACCAAATGAAATATGTACCTCTAATAAAATTTTAGGTTATATAATTTTCTAAGTAATAGATAGAGCAAATTATGAATCCGTATTTTATAGAAAAGGAATAATGCAACAAAAGTGTAGAATATTCTATGCCTGTAACATGCCCTCCATAGCACCTAAAATTCTTTAAAATTGCTAAAAACACAGAAAAAATTTGAAAAGTGAGCGAAGAACAATGGGAACTTTTACACCAAAACGCTGTTACTGAGTGATTACATCAACGCATATGGAATCCTACTTTGGTGACAGACTATTACTGCTTCTTAATATGAGTAAAAATTAAAAATAGTACATTCTTAAATCCTAATTTAAGAAAAATATATCCATATATTTTTCAATGAAGTTAAAAATAAAAAAATTATATATTTTAAAATAAAACATGGAAATGTTTTATTTAACTTTCTGCACTATAGAGTCTAAGGAGTTAAAATTAGGTCAATTTATTTACAATATATTTTTTTATAATTTTTTGTTAACTCTGTTTTTTTTTATATTGACATTTTTATTTTTTTATGTTTTTGATGGCTATGCATTTTCTGTCAGTGTGATTTTAAAAATTTTACCATTTTTGAGATCTACGGTCTTTTGTTTGTTATAACAAATACAAACTTTCCCTCTATACCCCCTCATTTTTCAATGGTTTTATAAGGGTTAATAGAAAATATAATGAATAATCTGCTCTACCTATTACTTCGAATTTTATAGCCTAAAAACTCATCATGGAACTATATTTTCTTTGGTCTAAAATGGGTTAAAAATGTGACGTGATGGAAAAAAACCGAAATGCTCCTGGTGATTGGGATGACTATACCTACAATATCTGCAACATGATTTTCCAGATACATTTTTAGTGTTGACCTGTGTTATCCTGAATGAAATTTATTTTACCTATTGTAAGACCTGTAATATTTTTACACCTAATTTTAATATTTTAGTCTTCTTTTTTTTTATCCAATATTTTTTTTATTTTAAAAAAAGTCACCTGCAGAATCGTTTCAATAAAATTGATTCTGTTTTTTTTTTTTCATATTAACCCATGATTTCTGTATATGCTAAGTAAAAGTTAATATAATTTTTGATGATTATTTTCTTACAATTTTTATAACCTACAACACCATAGGTAGGGAGAGTATACGTTTGTGCTGATGTTTGTAACACCCAATCGTATCGACGTAATATTCTGTACTTGTATGTTTACGATAATTTTACATTTAATACAAGTTTCGGTCCACAATTCCAATGGTCTAGAAAAAAAGAAGACCCCTCCCCGAATTTTGAAGCACACAATGGTGTAGGGTATTGTCGGGCTTGACCTGCTATATCTTTCTTTCTCGTTCTTAATGGTTTAATAGTTATTTTCAAATAATTATGTTTAATAAATTTTAACTTGTACATTATAAGATTTATTGATTTGTTTTAAGAAATGTAATCTTTTAATAAAAATATTAACTTCTGCAAAAAAACAAACGGTTAACCGTATTTATTTTTTCTGAATTTAAAAAAGATCAACCGGTTTTTTTTTTTAATACTAACTATTCGAAAACCGGTTTCTCCAAAAAGTCAAATAATCGATCATCCTAACATACACCAATAAACCTAAAACTACAACTTAAATCGCATTCAAAAATAGTCGTACATACAGAGAAGTTATTGTTTCTAAACGACTCTAGCAGTAATATTACTATTATACTGCAAATTTCTCACCTTTTAAAATTTAATTAATTATATTGTAAATTTAATGGTAATAATTTTCTTATTAAGTTCCATAATTGAGATGAAAATACGATGTGTATAACTAAGGGAGTTGTAGCTTCCATAAAAAAAATTAACTTATTACAGAATGTAAAGAACTACTTATTACAGCTTTTTTAAAGAACTTGTAGCACAGTGGATCGATTTTCAAGTCAATAAATCGTCAGATTGTTTAGATATATGTGTGTAATATAACTAACGTGACAAGACGTCATGTAAAATAAATGTTATTAATTTTTAATTTGAAAACTGTTGCAACTCTATAGCTTTAAGATTGAATAAGAAATTTTTCAAAGCTTGTATTTTAAAATGTTGTATACAAATTTAATAAATACTTTTTTGAACACATTTTTTTTCTAAGAATTATCTTTAAAGACGTTTATCTTAAAAAGTCCATCTTGTTAAACATTTCTCTACCGAAGGACCACATTTTTATACAAATATCACTTTGTTTTCTGACTTCTTTCAAAATATATTGACTAAAAATTTAATTTTGTTCTATTTGCCAATAGCCTTTTGAAAAATTAAAAAAAACATACTTTTGAAGAAAAAGGTGAAATAATGGACCGATCATAACCAATTTCAAAAATAATTATTCGTGACAAATTTCACCAAGATATCTTTAAAATTGCGACCTATACTTTGTTCACAAGGTTTACATGAACAGACAGCCAGCTAGACGGACGGACGGATATCGTTAAATCGACTCAGAAAGTGATTCTGAGTCGAACGGTGTACTTAAAGGTGGGGGTCCGATAATTTTTTCTGTGCGTTACAAACATCAGCACAAACGCATTATACCCCAACCACCTATGGTGGTGTAGGGTATAACAACTACCTATGGTGGTGTAGGGTATAAAAACTGAAAAGGATAAGAATCATCTACGATCTCCAACTCCGAGAACTATTCGTACCAAAAAAGGATCTATACATTAGACACTTTAAAAATATGGGTGAAATCGAAGGTCCCAACATAAGATATGTAACGAAATTGATCATTATAGTTAAATAATTTTTTTTTTTTTTTTTTTTTTTTCAAATAAAATTCTGCAATTTAAAAAGATTTAATGTCAAAAAAGTTCTTCGGGAATAGAAAATCACCAAAAATGTTAACCAAGTCGTGGACCTTTAATGCCAATAAGTCGATTTAAAACTCGCTGGGAGCATAAATTTCTTCTATGAATATAAGAAGACAATTGGCGAAAACATACTATAATACATAGCGTGAACAGCGTTACCGTTGATAATTTTTAAAAAGTGTCCAAAAAAGGGGATTTCAAAATAAAAAGTCGCCAAAAAAGGGGATTCCTTGAAAAAAAGGGGCCTAACCTAAAAAAACTACTTAATTTTTTTTTTTTTATTTGATAACAACAATCAATTTTGTATTTTAAGAAAAACTTCAAAATTCTGTTTTATCAATAACAAAATAATTTATAATCATTTTACAACAATTTTTATTATTCCAAAAATAAATATTCATTCACAAAAATAATTAACATACAATCCTCTTTTAGTAAATTAAACTTCTGTACTTTTTTATGAGTTCTTCACTCGTATTCCATTTTTGCAATTCCCTGTTATACAAATTTAGAACGGAACGCATAATTCCTCAAATATTGACTTAAGTCTATTAGACATACTATTTTTTATTATTGATAATTTAATTAAAAAAAAAAAAAAGAAACACGTTCCCCGAGGAATTGCTTTGAGGAATGTAAAAATATAAATTAGGATATAAGTATTCATCGAATCATTTTTTTTTTTTTTTTTTTTTGTTTGTTTTTTAGTTCAGTCCTAAAAGATTCTGCATATGATGGTATACATAACTAGCTGTTCATAAACTTTATTATTTTGTTTAGTTACTAACAGTTTAAGTTCAGTTGTAATTACTCCTCGACTTTTTATATCACTATACTATAAAATAACCTCAAAATTATTAATTTATTTGTTGAAATTAATATATAATGGGTCGATATATTTCAAACAACTTATTTTTTCACCATTTAGCACATAATCTTAAAAAGTCGCCATTTAGTCGCCATTTTAAAAAGGGGCCACGTGGTTGAAAAAGGGGCAAATGGCGACTAAAGTCGCCAAACGGTAACACTGAGCGTGAACATTTGGTATGGTATCCTCATGTACCAAAAAGTATAAAAATTGCATATTATATGTATTCTAAAAACAGAAGTATTTATTTTATAGCAATTCAAAATGAAATTTAGAAGAAATTGAGGGAACAGAAATCCTAAGACAACGAAGTAAAATCGTAACGATATCAATATTCTTGCCAAAAGAGAATGGAGTTTCATCATGTAAAGTGATAAAAAAAAAGAAGTAATTATATATTAATTCTTAATTCAGGAAAGAGCTCAAATATATGAGTTTTAGAAGTACCTATTCTAAGTAAAAATCACATATATGTTGTGCTAATATAATAAAGCGACTCGTAATAGAAAAATAATCGTTAAAGTCCCAGAACCATTCTAAAATAAAGAAATTTAGATGAATAATTAAAAATTTAATTAAAACTTAAAAAAAAACTGAGAAAATTTAAGAAACTGCCATGGAAAAGGCAAGAAGTTGTAAATTTTTGTAATAGGAACTCGAATAAACAATATTTTCTTAGCATTGGTACTTTAGTAATAATTAAAATGTCTTTATTTTTTCGCTTAAAAAAATTATTTTCTTTAAGGTGAGAATTGCGATATAGTTACGATTTTATTTCGCAGTATTAGGGTTTCTGACCCCTCAATTTCTTTTAATTTTTATTCTAAATTGTAATTTTTTATAATGAAATGGTTCTTTTAGTCTCAAATTCTAAAAAGCTGCACTTTAAAAACAAATACATTAATCTTACTTCACTTTCTCTATCTGGTTTGTGGTCGAAGTTTTTCCGAAAATATGTCCCGATTCATCCTTATTTTTCAAATGTAATAATAATTTGAATAGAATTTAATGAATACACGCAAAGAAAAAATATGGTTCCTGTGACCATAAACTAAGAGCAATATACTATGATTGTAATATATTATTCCAGGTTACAATAAGTATATTTGTACGTAATCATTATTATGATTCCAATTTATAATTTATTAGTAAGGTTCATAACTTTATTAATAACTTTTAGTAAGTTTTATAACCTTTTCTTAAGTATTTCTTTCAATTTCATCATGTTTTTATCATTTAATAATTCCATGCTATCATATATATAAACTAATTTCATCATATATATAATTCCATTTTATCATATATACAAAATAATTTCATCATATATATAATTCCATTTTATCCATTCTATCATGTATAAGAACTAATTTCACCATAAGTATAATTCCATTTTATCATATATATAATCCCATGTTATCATATATATAATTCTATTTTATCATATATATGAACTAATTTAATCATATATATGAACTAATTTAATCATATATATAATCCCATGTTATCATATATATGATCCCATATTTTCATATTTATATTCATTTGTACCACGATATGTGGTACATTCATCATACTGAATAAAAACAAAACTTGTCAATTTATATTTGTTCATATATAAACTAAATGAGAATTATAACTACTGGACTGATACACAAAAATGTGTATTCAAAAGGCATTAAAAGTTAATGGCTTAATGGTTGTAGAATTAACCAAATATGTAAAATGAAATGAATGGTTATGTAATTAACTAAATTGTTGTGGAATTGACTAAATGATTGGATTTATTCATAAATATGATTTCATATAAACATATTTAAATACATATTATAATTCAGTGAACCATATTAAAATTTTGATTGTGGGTAATCATTAAATGATTAAAAAGAATCATAAACGTTGCTATCATGGACACAGTATATTTAAATCAATGAAAAACGGCTATATAATCATTGAATAGTTGTGGTGATCATGCTATAACCATGTTTTTTGTCTGCGTGTAGAATATTAAAATTTAGCACTTATTAAGCATATGCCTTCCATTTTGTATCAAAAAAATTCGAAAATTTGGAAGCCAAATTTAAGAAATTAAGTAAAGTGCCACTTTATTTTGTCGCATAAAATCCATGACAAACACAACACTTTTACCCCAAACTCGAAATGCACATATTTCAAAAACTTGTTTTGTGTATTAAATTAAAGAATATAAAACGACAATTTTTTTTTTAAATCCTCTATTAAATTCTATTTGCTTTGCAAACAAATAGTGTAGTTAAATAAATAAGTATACAATAAATGCTATTATGATTAACTGTATAACATTTCTTTAACCTACTGATTCCATATACTTAATTATTAAGTAATTACAATCCCATAACAATTTCTTCCTTAGGTGATTATTAAAGAAAACATAACTGAATCGAAATAATTATTTTACAGCACTAATTAACGCATTTTTAAAGAGAAAATTTGTTGGCTTAAAAACAAAACAAGAATTAAAGAAAATAAATACAAACTCGTAAACGTAATTTTAAATTTGTATCGCGTAACTAATTGTTGTTATTGTTTAACACTCTATTAATTGCGAATTATAACCCTTTTAATTGTTACTTTTGGCAAAAAAATGCATTTCTACTTATGTACGTGGTACTTTCTACTTGCACTCACTGAATAAATCGTTTAATTGTTTGACAACTGAAACAGAAACTGCAACATTAGGTTTAAGTATTTTTTTTTAGTTTTGCTAAATAAAAAATATAGTTCAAATGTAAGGCAACGTTATCTAAAATATAAAGGCAAATATTAAAAAATTTATAAAAAAACATTAAAAAATGTATGAATAAAAAATGGTAATTTTTTTTTTTTTTTTTTTATAATGTGAATTGAAATTTATAATAAAAATTATCAGAGACCGGATTTTAATACTAAAAAAACAATCTTTTTATATTTATTTCAATCGAAAAACAATCTTTAATGTTCAAAAAATTATAAAAATCCATCATGATTTTTTTTATTTCCATCAATATTTTAATTTTTTTCATCATGATGGAAATAAAAATATAAATTTCTTTTGTGATATTTATTTCAAAAGTTGAAAATTATTTTGAACTTTTTTCATCGGATGGAAAAAATTCTAAACAACAACAATTTCATTTGAATAAAAAAATATTTTGAAAACAAAACAAAAGTATGAATAAAAAAAACAATCATTTGAACTTTTTTTCGAACTGATATTTATCGTTAAAGATATTTATCGTAAAAGATATTTATTTTTTTCATCATTGATGGATATTTATTTTAAAAATAAAAATCCCTCACATATTTTTTTCAACAAATGAAAAAACATTTTGAACATTAAAGATATTTATTTTGATTGAAAAATAAAAATAAAACGTTTTCGGGTGCTTGAAAATTATGCGCAATGAGCTTTTTGTTATTTAATACCTACGTTTTTAGTTAACTTTTGTTCTAACATATTTTTCAGTACATACCAATGCATATAACCTTATTTGTAGGACGAAGTTAAAATTGTGAAAAAATTTTAAATTTTTTTACTATTACAAATTCAAAATAACCAATGCATATATGTATCTATAAAATTTTTAGAAAAAAACATGTCAGAATAAGGTATCGATAATCCGGATAATAATTTACTCGAATATTATTTTTCGCAAAAAAAAATTAATCGTTATTGTCGTTATTTCAATGGTTTTAGCATTGAATAAGTTTAGTCGAGACACAAACTACTTATTTTAATTTATATGGCTTATGCTACCACACGCTAGATGGCACTTCTAAATATGTAATGTTAATATTTGTGAAAAAATTTCATATTATGCGGACTCTAACATATTCATATATAAAATTTAACTGGGACCATTGACAAAAAAAATCTATTTTTAAAATTATTTCCTGTTAGCTGATTCTGACCTGCTTACTCTATCCATTCCCAATCACTCGAGAAAAGACATATGCAGCTTACGTTATAGACCTTCTCGAGGATATCATCAGGGCTGTCAGATGTGGCGATTTTTCGCCAAACGTGGCGATTTTTAATTGCTCTTGGCGACTGAATTTTCCGTTTTGCGACATGGCGAATTTTTTGGCGATTTTTATCAAGATGGCGATTTATATGGCTAATTTTTAAAATTTTATTAAATAGGTATTCCCATAGTAAAACTATTATGTTTTCTTACTAGCCAACTTCTATTTTTAGTATTTTTAGTATTTGTCTATCCATTACGGAGGTTTTCAAATGAGGGTCCGCGGTTCTCAACAAGGGGTCCATACAAAGATTGTTTGGTGGTCGCTAAGATCTTTTGCTTGAACATGAAATTAAAAGTATTTCTTTATACAGATAACACACATATGTATATTAATTTATCCATACTTATAAAATAAAGTTACAAAGTTGCAAAAAATATAGAGTAAAAATTCCAAAACTATTGTTTGTGCATGATTTTTATTATCATTCTGGTAATTTTTGCAAATTTAAAAAAAAAAAAAACTTTAACGATATTTCGTCCTTGGCATAAGACTTTTATTAGCAAATTTAAAATCCATTTTTAAATACAAACGTTTTACCCTAAATTTATAATTAATTGAATTCAAATGTTTTTACTATATTTTTAAAAATAACCTGATTTAACAAAAGCATTTGGTATCAAATTGAGAATATGCCATTAATTTTTATCTTTAAGTATTAATTTATTTATGGATTAAGAATTATTTAGGAATAACAGAAATACCTTTAAATTATCAAAGTTAATGGCACGAAGCAAGATTTTATAAAAACCCTTGCTCTAAATCTGGGATCACACACAGCAATTTTTCCTGCTGCAATTCTGAGTTCGCAGGATAGAGAAGAGAATACTAAACATTTACATTCAATTTACCTCTCTCGTCTACGAACTAAAAATTGCAGCAAGAAAAATTGCTGTTTATAAACCTCGACTAACAAAATAAAGATTCTTAATTTATAAATATCTTCAATAAATGATGACGATTTGTTTTCCATCATCTTTCAAATATGAATATTAATATTTTATGGGCCATAATGAAAAGAAAATGTTCATGAATAAATTAATTCTTCGAAACAATTTATGTTTAATAGGACAAATGTTATTATATAGTTTTAGAATTATTCTGTTAAAAAAATATAATAAATTTCAAAAAAAATTTTAAATTTTTTACCCAAAATTGAGTTATGTATGTCGGAAAAGTGTATTGAAATTAATATTTTTTTATTCAATTATTATTAGCTACTGAAATTATCATTGACTTTATTGAAGATGAATTTAGATTTTAAAATTATATAATATTCGAAGCACTAAATATTTTAGTTGTTTTTAGTTTTTCATACAAAAAAAAAAAAAAAATATATAAAATTTAATTTTGGCGATTTTTGGCGATTTCTGATTAACAATTTGGCGACAGAGGCTTAAAAAAATCTGACAACCATGGATATCATAAATAAATTGGTTTTAAAAATATCTTAAAAAAAAGTGTTCTTTCATAAACGAATCCTTAATTCAGTAATTAGCTGTGTTCCAGCAAGATTTTTTATCCAGCAACTTTTATTGAGAGAGTAAAAATCAATTTATTCTCAAATTGAAAAATATTAAAAAAAGTACGCGAACAACATTTTGCAAAAATAATGTCCCCTCATTAAATTGAAATAAACGCTAATCTATCTATAAAAATAAAAACAGTAATTTTGTTCTTTTTTGTTAAAAAAATAAAATTAAAATATTATTAATATTAAATATTATTTGTTAATAACATTAAATTAAAAGTTGATTCATTAAAATATAATTTTTTTAACCAAAAAAAGCTGAAAATCCTTAACGTAAACTAAATCTAAACAAATATAAATTGTAAAATACTGACTGACTGATTTAACAGCGCGCAGCGACAGAAGGTAGAGATATGAAACTTGGCTCTTTGGTTCTTCTCCCAGCTTAGACATCCACTAAGAACAGATTTTTAGGAATTCGAATGTTTAGGGTAAATTCGGTAACCTTATATCTCCTAAACTAATAGATATATAAAAAGTTTAACAGTTATCGTTTTCCATTTAAAAAATTATCGGTTAGGTGTCTGTTACTTTATTGAAATTCGGATTTTTTAGGGAGAAAATTGGTAATACCATATTTTGGTACTTTTTTGTCACCCTATTTATCTTTAAATCCAGTGCCAGAAAAAAGGATGTGTGATACTTTTTTGTCCTTTTAATGGTCCTTTTTGAATTTTCTAAAATATTGAACCTGGAAACATGAAATTAAAGATGTAAGGTCCTAAGTTAATGAAAATTCATAAGAGGTGACTTTGTGGTAGTTTTTCTTTGATTTTTTTGTAATAATAAATAACTTTCAGACATGAAATTAAATATATATGGTTCTGCATTGAGAATCCGCAAAACCTATTATTCACATTCTTCTCTACTAAAATGTACGAATAGAAATAATTTGGTAGCTTTTGAACCTTGGAATATTAAAGATGTAAGAAACTGTTAACTAAAATATTTAAAAAGTTTATTATTCTTAATGCCGAAACAACACCAATATTATAAGGATTTATAGTTTAATTTTGCGAGTGTTCACTTTTGTTATTTATTTATTTTTTTTTAAATAAAAGAGCTACTAATTTTTATCTGGTCTATGTAGGAATACCACAAGATCGGGTTAAATGCTATCTAAGGAGTGCGTACGAAAAAATCTTAACATATATAAAATTCAATAATTTGGAAACGGTTGATTTTAGTTTTGACTTTTTTATATTTATTTGATATTATACTACAGTTAACAGAAAATTATAATTTTTATAGTTCAAACTCAATTGAAAAAAAAAAAATACTCAAAAAGGCACACGTATAGGGTTTCCCGTGATATTTTGTTTCCCGGGAAACGGGAATGAAAAATTCGATTTCCCGGGAATTCCGGGAAACTTAAAATGTAAGAAAAAAAGCAATTATTTTTTATAAAGAATGTTATTTTTTCTATTCAATACTATAACACAAATCACATTTATGATTAATTAACAGAAAATAAAACAATATTGAAGTATGACTTCCAATTTAAAATATTTATTACAAATAAAATAAGTGCCAAACAAAAATTCAATGATTTCTTTATAAAATGATTCAGTAGAATGCTTTTTATGCTTTAATAGCGTTATGGAATAAAAAAACTAGTATTTCTAATATTTAATTAAAAACTGTATACTTCAGATTTTTAAGTTAAATAGTTTTATACTAAATATTTAAAAAAAGATAAACCCAAATCTATGGCACAAATTTCAGTATAAATAGTTTTTCTTATCGTTTTAATTTGTTCTAAAACACAAATATAAAAAACTTTTAATTAAAATTGGTTTTCAACAATATTTTGTAGTCCGATGATATAGTGTTCGGAAATCTGATAAAAATTAGTTTTCATTTAACATTTGAAAAACATTGTTAATCATTTCAAGACGAATATTTTTGAAAAATAAAATACATTCGTAGTTAAATATATTTACACATTTTAAAATTTTTGAAAAGTAGAATTGTAAAAATTTTTTAAAAAGTAGAGGTATTTATTTCAGATTTTAAATGAAAAGTTCTAATCCATTTTTCATTTAAAAAATATTTACCCATTTTTATACATATTAAAAATTATTTACACAGCTTTAAAAGTTAATTATTTACATTTATTATTGCCAAAAAAATTATATGACACAAACTCAACTTTGATATGTCGAAAAAATCTAAAGATATTGGCAATAAAATATGAAAAAATCTTTCAGAGCCAAGATGAGATTTAAATGAAATTTTAAAATGTTTAATAGATTATAGTAATATGTTGCTAAAAACTCTTGTACTCGAAATGTGAATTGACAAAATAAAACGTTTTTTTTCCTGGTGAAAAGTAGTCAAATAGGACTTTTCATCAGCGCACCGATGAAATGTTTTTGAATAATATAAAATATCACTTGTATCGAATTTTATGAAGGTATTTATATTTTGTATTAAAATATAAAAATGCCTTTAATAAGTAGTGTATTTACATTAATATAAAATTTTCATTGAAGCGATATAAACAGTAACACTTTTTGCTATAGGATTATAAAACTAAGTAAATATAAAATTTCCCGTTTTCCCGGGAAAATTTAAAAAAAAACCCTACACACGTACTACAATTTTTTTTGTTTTCAATGAAATTTTTTACTAAAACATTCTTAGACTTAGGTTTTTTTGATAACCAACTTAGGTTTTTGACAACGGAACTTCATATATATATGTATTCGTGGACCTTTTTTGATAACTCTTCCATTAGAGATTTAATAGTTGCTGCTGTCACTTTTTTTGGAACAGTTGCCCATCTCCTTTTAAAATCTTCACCATTTTGGGACACCCTTTTTGTACACTTCAATTCTATTTTCACAAGAGCGCAATATCACTCCACTGGTCTTAGTCCCGTACAATTTGGAGAATTGACCTCTCTGGCATAAAAACTATGTTATTGTTTTGGTACCACCCCAGAACTTTCTTACCATAGTTACATGATCCTGGATACATTTTGCTCTCTTATGAAAGGAAGAAGCCTTTTTTCCAAACATTATTTTATGTATATTTCGGTATTTATAGAGCCCACTGCAACAATTGTCTTGCTTCTTTCAATTGTCTTTTCTTCTTTTAATTTCACCATGTTTTTATCATTTAATAATTCCATTTTATCATATATATAAAATAATTTCATCATATATATAATTCCATTTATAAGAACTAATTCCATCATAAGTGTAATTCCATTTTATTTTCATATTTATATTCATTTGTACCACGATATGTGGTACATTCATCATTCTGAATAAAAACAAAACTTGTCAATTTATATTTGTTCATATATAAACTAAATGAGAATTATAACTACTGGACTGATACACAAAAATGTGTATTCAAAAGGCATTAAAAGTTAACCAAATTTGTAAAATGAAATGAATTGTTATGTAATTAACTAAATTGTTGTGGAACTGACTAAATGATTGGATTTATTCATAAATATGATTTCATATAAACATATTTAAATACATATTATAATTCAGTGAACCATATTAAAATTTTGATTGTGGGTAAATTAAATGATTAAACAGAATCATAAACGTTGCTATCATGAACACAGTATATTTAAATCAATGAAAAACGGCTATATAATCATTGAATAGTTGTGGTGATCATGCTGTAACCATGTTTTTTCTCTGCGTGTACCACAGAGTATTTTTGTAGGAAATTTGATTTTAATTTCCGTGCCCTATTCTTGGGTTCTAAATTTTTTTGCAACGTTCCAATCTGGAACTTTTTGGACTTTATATATTTTCAAAGCACTAAGATTACCTTTAAATAAAAATTAAGACCAGTTTAATCTATTCCAGACACCCTTCTGTGTATTGTATACAAATGTGTGTATGATATGAGTATATTGTAAATTTATCCAAGATGACTTATTGAAGCAATTAAATTTCATTGTTTTCAATCCTTCACTTCTTCTATTTTATTCAAGATGCAAATTTGTTGCACTCTCGTTAAGAAAATATATTTTTAAATGCTTATTTCTCGCCAACAGGGTGAATGTTTTTATTTAAATTATAGCAAAAAATAATAAAATCCTAATTAAACATACTAACTACAAAAATGGGTGTTAATAGCAAAAATAAATTACAACCACCTGCGTTAAGTGTTAAAACACTCTAAATAACCCTTGTAAATACATATTTGACTGCTAACATTTGTAACCACCTCAAATCTAACCTCACACCTTGAAAAATCTTGCATACTATTGTAAATATCATTAAATTATGCAGCCATTAACAGTAGAATTTCATTGTATTTTTTTTCTTGTTTTCGTAATTTTTTTTCTAATGCAATGATGCCACATAAAAAAACGAAGATGAAAAACATTTTTAAGTTAAAAGCCTTTTAAACTAATGCCACAAACGCAGATGGCACCGTAAATGAACAGAATATTCTTACCTTCACATATTGCAGCATAGTGAAAAGAAGTGATGGTATATTAAATATATCAAAGGTTATATAAATTTGGTTTAAATATTTTTGAAAATTTTAAATTAAAATAAAATTATTATAAAAAGTTTGCAATTACAAAATTAAATTTCAGCAGTGTTATTACAAATTTAATATAATGGTTGATTCTATTACTCTTAGTTATTAGTTATTTTTAGTTTATACTGTATCTCGTAGCCGTTTTCACCAACATTTCAACACTTTGGTTATATTTACAGTATTTTTCTAATTTATGCTAAATTCTTTTTACAGTTTTTTTTTAAATCTTCCCAAAAACTGTAATGCTTTTATGCAATTTAAAGTGAAAAAAAAGGATTTTACATTTCTTTTTTTTTAAGACAAAAAACAAAGACTACTGTAAAAATTAAATTACACTATTCAGTTTTTTTGTATGACAGAGACAAGCGTTACTGGTTAATACACAAAAAAATTAAATACTCAAAGAATTTTGTGAGTCAGATATGTACTCATATCATAGGATATTTTTACACTATGTACACTAAAAATTTTTCTTCTCTAGTAGCTATCATTTAGTATGAATATCAACTACTAACAAACGTCATACTAAGGATTATTAACTGCTCCACATTTTGTGCTCCATCTTCTACTACATCTCCAACTCCTACCATATTTTCATGCAGTATACCAAAAATACCAAAAATGCTTTGTAAGGGGAGGTACCATTCTTCTTGGTAATGCTGGTTCCATTTTCATCCTTAATATGGAGGTTGGTAAGAAAATTATTCCTACAAAATGTTAACACTTTTGCTGTAATAGTTCTTAAGACATACGATAATTAATATTATTGTTGTATAGGAGGTACCATTTCCCCAGGACCTATCCATACCGTTTTTATTCTAAGTTTGGAAGTTAATGAAAAATTTATTCCCGTCAAATTTTAAGACTTTTACTGTAACAGTATTTAAGTAATCCATTAATAAATATTTTCTTTGCATGCATGCAGAGAAAAACGAGAGAAGAAGATATAGTCGGTCAAGCCCGACTATATGATACCCTACACCATTACCATCCACATAATTTTGTTTTTACTTATATACAACTTACTTGTGTTAAATAATAACATAATACTAACATTTGTATGGGATTTATGCACGTTAGTGATTTTCGGGAGATGAGTTTATATGGGAGCTATGGTCAGTTATGGACCGATGTTCATGAAATTTGGCAGACGGCTGATATAAAACTTATATGCACTAAATTTCATTAAAATATTCCTATTTTTAAGGCATCAATAAGTGTTAAAACTCTATTCCGGGAGGACATTTGTATGGGGGCTAGGTGAAATAATGGGCCGATCGTAACCAAATTCAATCCTTGTGCTGAAAAAAGCATATGTACCAAATTTCATCAAACTATCTTCAAAATTGCGACCTGTACTTTGCGCACAAGCTTTACATGGACAGCCAGCCAGCCGACCAGACGGACGGACGGACGGACATCGTTAAATCGACTCAGAAAGTGATTCTGAGTCGAACGGTATACTTTAAGGTGGGGATCCGAAGATTTTTTCTCTGCGTTACAACTTCTGCACAAACACATAATACCCCAACCACCTTTAAAGTATACCGTTCGACTCAGAATCACTTTCTGAGTCGATTTAACGATGTCCGTCCGTCCGTCCGTCTGGTCGGCTGGCTGGCTGGCTGGACGGCTGGCTGGCTGGCTGTCCATGTAAAGCTTGTGCGCAAAGTACAGGTCGCAATTTTGAAGATAATTTGATGAAATTTGGTACGTATGCTTTTTTCAACACAAGCCTATTGAATTTGGTTATGATCGGACCATTATTTCACCTAGCCCCCATACAAATGTCCTCCCGGAATAGAGTTTTAACACTTATAGATGCCTTAAAAATAGGAATATTTTAATGAAATTCGGTACAAATAAGTTTTATATCTGTCTGCCAAATTTCATGAAGATTGGTCCATAACTGACCATAGCTCCCATATAAACTGCTCTCCCGAAAATAACTAACGTGCATAAATCCCATACAAATGTTAGTATTATGTTAATATTTAACACAAGTAAGTTGTATACATATATTATGTGGATTGAATTGGTGTAGGGTATCATATAGTCGGGCTTGACCGACTATATCTTCTTCTCTCGTTTTTTAATATCGATGGTGGCACCCTGATTTGAATATTATTTGGTCCATAATTTTTACTAAGCCATATTTCCATATACATAATTAAATATACTCTATACCGTTAACAAAAATATTAAAAACCGTGAGAATGTTTTATACAGCATAGCCGAATCTAAATACTCATCATTTGAAACTTTTTAAAATTTCACCTTATTGGGGAAGTAGGCGGGAAACCACCACCATTTTGTTTTCGTTTACGCTGGTCCTGGAACTATTTGTACAAAATTTTATTGATCCTTTTTATGTAAAAGATATCGGCTGAAAATTATCAACTAGATGTCCGCCCCGAGACCTATTCTGCTTTGAACAGATAGACGAACGGACATAGTTAGCTCGTCAGAAATTTTCACGAAGACCCGGAATATATACTTTATTGGGTCTTAGATGATTAATTTGACATGTTACACATGCAATTCATTAAATCCACCATCATTTTTTGATAGTGGATATAAAAAGGTTTCAATTCATAACTAAATAGAAACATACAAACCGAATTTTTTGAGTGAAAAGAGAATTTGTATACAATTAAAGGGAACGAACTCTTTCTACTAAGTTCATGTCTTCTATTTATATAGGTCGAACATCTTGTTTATGAGAAATTAGTTTAGCAGGTCCAATCAAGTGCAATCGAATTACTATTAATAGACAATATTTTCTGGTAATGAAATTTTTAACAAATTGGTTGCAGATCTAAACCAGCCAAAGGCAGAAAGAGGCACATAAAAATGTGAATGTCTATTTTATTTGTTTACGCTCTCTGTTGCGAATGTGTTTTTTATATCTAGCACACAAAAAAATAAAAATGTTTTCTTTCGCTCTTTGTAATGTGTTTTGTTTTTGTTTTTGCTTAATCATGCGACATGATCTTGACCAGCAGTTTATTTGGTGGCAATTAACCCGCTTTTACATTGGGTCTACACGAGAGTTTTGTTATATCATAATATGTAACAGAGAGTGTCAAATTCGCTCTCTGAGAGAATTATCTCACATGAAGACTAAAATATTAGTATTATAAGATATATTATGAGACTTTTGTGATAAGATTTTTCTACACAGCTATCTTATAAGATTTTCTGTCAAAAAATACATGTATACAAAAGTTCGTTTGTATGTGTACATGTGTATTTTGAAATGTACTTAAAAACAATATTCTTTTGTAAAATTGTTTAATTTTATTGGTTGTTCTACATTTAAAAATATATTTTTATTAAAATTGTGCTAAAAAATTTTGAATTTATTAAATAAAAAGGTATATGTTTACTCTGTGACAGAGAAAATAATGAAAGCATATAAGATTTATTAGAATACGTTTACACCTTGTTTAAGATATAACATAATATCAAGAAAATGTTTACTCTCTTCTGCCGGCATTTTTCCAACTGTTATAGAGGAGCACAAGTTTCTAGGTGGTCTTGGGGCAGAGGGGAGGACCGCCGAAATGGGTCACCTCGGATATTATATAAGAAATAATTAAAAGAGTTGACCACTTGCAGAGGTTCTCCTTCTGCACACAGACCAGCTAGAAACTTGTAATCTTTCAAAATATTTTGCAAAATATTTCAGTAATAACTATTTTAAATTTCATTGAAATATTTTGAACGGTCCGAAAGTTAGACAAATATTATTTAAAAGAACACATTGAAACTACTATGCACTTATGTATGTATATTTCAACGTGTTTTTTAAATAATTTCGTTTAACTTTTGAACCGTTCAAAATATTTTTTAATTATTTCTTATATAATATCCGAGGTGACCCATTTCGGCTGTCCTTCCCCCTGCCCCAAGACCACCCAGAAACTTGTGCTCCTCCATAACAGTTGGAAATTACCTCAGTAATAACTATGTGAAATTTCGTTGAAATATATTGAACGATTCAAAAGTTAAACAAAGTTATTTAAAAAAAACGTTGAAACTGCTGTGCACTTATGTATATAGAATGCTTCAGCACACATTTATTATAGAAATTGAAGGAAAATGTGCAAATTTCGCGGAAGGAGGTAAAGTTTCAGTTAGTTTTTAAACGATTGTGTAAAGTATTTGTGCAAATATTTGGTATCGTTGGAAAGGTTATTACTTAAAAAATAATATATTCCAATTAAATTTGTTTATTGAATTCATCAAAAAACAAAAATTTTTTGTATTTAGTTAAAAAAAAAATTCTATATTTGAACTTAAATAAAATCTACTTTAATTCAGCTATCATTGTGAAATTTTAGTATAATGTAAAAAAATTTGTCGTTAAAAGAAAAAAGTAAACAGATTCCCAATTTCTTACTTCGAAACACCCAAAATTCCAGTTCGGAGAAAACTTGCTTCAAAAATTGACTTTTTCAGTAAAATGGTTACCCTGTCGTTATAGGAGGCGTGGATTATTAAATATTTTTTGTGTGTTTAGCTAACATATGGAGGTAACTTCCCAAGGTATTTTTGTTTTAATGTCAGCTTTGACATTTTTGTGCTCCACAAAAAACTAAAAACACAAAAATTAAAACTGTTACTCCAATTGGCCTCGCATTTGTTTTACATGCATTTATGATAAGTATTATTTAAAAGCATGAAAAAAATGTATGGTCCAGAGGAAAAAAATGGATTTTGAAGTGAAAAAATTTTACCGCTTTTTTGAAAAAAATCACAATTTATTTCAAATTTTCAACTTCAAAATAATATAGAATTTTGTACAAAATCCAGGGAATATTTTAGAAAAATTGTAGGACTCAAATTGTGCCCGCCAAGTTCAAAAAACTTAAAAAAAACATGTCCAAAAATGGGTCATAATTTTACTTTGGTCCAAATATCTCTTAAAGTAAAAGAGATAACCCACATGTAAGCATATTTTTTGTAGAGAATTATAAGGACTATCTATGTGCAAAATTTTTTTTGAGTCAAATCATAAATCAAATTTTGGCGATTTTTTAAAAAATTTTCATACCCGAGGTGACCAACTTTGGAGGTCCACCCCCCGTCCCCCAGACCCGCTGAGAACCTGTCCTCCTCCAAATCAATTGGTATACACCTCAGGATTGTCCATGTAAAATTTTATTTAAATACATCCAGCAGTTCTAAAGTTACAGAATTATTTCCAAAAAATTTCGTTTTGGGACCACTGTGTGCCGCTTTCCATCGGTCACCAATGAGCGTATTTTCAATTGGCAATTTACTGACTCTATGGTAAGTGGGAAGAAGACGAAAAGAAGAACCAAAAATTTTTAACTGACTCATTCTAACCAGTAAAGTGGTTGTTTTTTTTTTTTTACATACATATATATTAGTTTTTATTGAATCTTTCTTTTTCAGAAATTTACAATAAGTATTAAAATCTTAACCTAAACTTAAATTATTGTTGTATTGCCACTGCAAAATCCAACGTAGAGTTTTCATTAGTAGTGTTATCTTCCAAGATCCAGTGTTTCCATTCTTCTTAGGCGTCTGTGACCCTCAAAAGTTAGCAGATCCCTAGCGAGAGGGTTTGGGTGTTCAGATAATTTTTTCATATATTTGATGCTATAAAGTGGTTGTGTGCTCACAAAAGTTACACTTTGTAGCCGTTGAAGTGATTGTGTATGTAAAAAGGGCCACCTTTTAGTCGTTAAAGTGTCTACTTGTCATTTTATTGACCCTTCGGTAGTCGTAGAGGTGATTGTATGTGCAAAAAAGTGACACTATGAAGTCGTTGAGTTGGCAATAAACTTCCTCCTAGGATAAGCCCATATTAAAGTGACTAGTGGTACCATAATGTAGTCGGTTAGGTAGCTTGTGCGCTACTACCACTATTTGTACTTTGTTGAAAGCTAGAACACAACTAAATTATTTTTGTTTTATATTCAAACTCGATTGTTTAGTTTCGTTAACATTCGTGTTGTGTATGTAAAAATGCCGAAAACACTCGGCTCCAGAATACTATGGAAGCTTTTGCCTGATCTAAACTTACAAGACTTTAACAGAATGCAACATTTTAGCACTATATGTTTCATTTTATAATCACAATTGTTGTCTAAAGTTCAAAAACTTAGAAAAACTTTTAAAAATTACATAACATTTTTCCAATCTTCTTTATACTTTTGCGTTTATACTTTTTGATCTCATTCTAATATATATAAACTGATCGGACCTTGTGGATAAATTATGTTTGCCAAAATTTAAAAAAAAAATTTTAAATATTTTTTTCATATCAAGCAGAAAATTTTGAATTTATGAAACCCATTTTGCGAAAAAAAAAATATACAATTTTTTTTGGCCAAAATGTACAAGACGAGATTTTCAATCGCTGGTAGGGAACTGAAGATAAATTTTAATATTTTTTCCGTATTCAGCTCATAAATACGCATCGTTTGAGGGGTCTTCCTACATCGAAACCTCTCGGGACACTCTATTGGACACGGATCCTATCAATGATTGAAAATTACGGGGACAGTACATTTTGTTCCAAAAATTATCCAGTTTTTTCGAAGTGTTATGAAAAAATATTAAAGCATTATTTTAGCAAAATTTCATTCTATAAACGATCATGAAGTATTAACGTCATGGGAAAAAAGTTCGATCTATTTTTTTTTTTCATACCACTAAATTGTTAATTTCTTTGAGGGTTCTATCCCTTTTAATTTTTCCATTCTTGCCGGCATTCGTTTAATTCTTGTTGAAACACCTTATTTTATTAAATACCTTTTTTTCAGCTATAGAGCAAATTAAAATTTAATCCTAGTTAGTGTGTTACAAAAAATTTAATTTTTTTCATATATTTTACGCAGGTCATGAAAACATTAATTTTAATATTTCTTTTCTTTTTTTTACTCTGTCTCTATTTTATTTTCATATTAACTTTTTAAACCATTTTGCTAGAATTTTTTTCAAAGAATCCGCTTCTTTTTAATATAACATTTGGAAATTTTATATATATTTTTTAAGAAACTATCGTACTACAACCATAAATAGTTGTCATGAACCCCATATGTTGAAAATTGATGCTTAAAATATTTTTGTTCATGGTAACAAAAAAAAATATATATATTTAGAATGATAGAAAACAACAAAAAATAAGTAAGTAACAAAATGCATTCACATTCAGTACTTTTCTATTGCTATTCAAACATATGTATGATACACATAACATCCAAGGAAGTCAAGCATTAACTCCTGGAACTTTTTAGTGTGACAAACAAACTACGATGACGACGATGTCTGTAAAAGAAAGTTTCCAGTAAATATCTTTTTATATATGACAGCTTATGTGTGAGTTTTTAAGCAGACTTTGTATACAATTTTTAATATTTGCTCATTGTGCAAATTTAAAAAAGGAAGGAAGTCAGTATCAGGCTTAAGTTTACAAAAAAAGAAATTTGTTTATTAAAAAAAATATGTATGATATTTGTTAAAAATATTTGTTGAAATTGTATAGTCAAATATTATGATAATAATGTAATTACGTGGAATGTTTTATAAGTTTTAAAATGTATCTATAATTTAGATTTTTAAACTTAAAATTATTTCTTCAAAGTCGAGAATAGTAAGCACCCTTTCATCCCACAATAAACCACGATGATTTCATCCTGATAACTTACATAATTTTGTCTTCATCTCACATCTAGGTTTGCAGAGTTTTCTTTAGAATTATTTTCTTACAAAACACTCAACATTAATAAACACAGATTCTTTATACTCCTACTATCCGTGCTAAGAAGGGCTATTGAAAAAAGTGGGTAAGACATACCGTACAAAATATTTTTAGTTTTGTGCATTTTAATTGTTATTTAGAATAAATTAAATGCTTTATATTTTTTTCCTGCAATAAAAAGGCATTTTAATTATAAAATAGCGATAGCTTGTGCGTACAATAAGGAGGAAGTTGTAAAAATTAAAACAACAAAAGTTATTTACAGGAATTTTGTGTATGCAAAGAAGGAAAAATATTATTATTATTTTTTTGGATTATGAATTCTAGTATTAAGTAGCACAATTTCACATAAATTTATATGTTTTTTAATTTTAATGTGGCGCAGTGGAATAAATAAGATTAGTATATTGATGATTTCAAAATGTAATGGATTTCTTAATAATTTTCCAGCAAAAAATGTTAGTAGAATAAATTTAATTTAATACACGGATTCATAAGTACAGCCTCTAATCCTGTTTTGACTCTAGTTCTTGCGATAAATCGCATTTGCAAAATTAAGGAGGAGGTTGCTCAATATATTGAAGTATATCTTCAATATATTGAGTTTGTTCAAAAAAAAAAAAAAATATCAGAAAATTCTAATTAAAATTGTCTTCAAGTCGTTCTTACATTACCTTTTAACACGGCCAACAGATATGGATACATTAAGCCCATTTTCTGAAAAAATTTTAAATCTATCTGTGTTCCAGTGTAATTTTTTCATAGAAATTGAAAATAAATTTTTTATTAAAATGAAGGTTAATTATATAAAAAAATTTATATATTTTAAAGTTAATGAAACAACAACACCAAATGAAAACAAGATTAACTTAAATAAAAAAAATCTAAAAAAATCGAATTTTCTTTGTGTGTTATACAGGCTCTTCAAAAAGTTAAAAAAAAAACAGATTATTATTGTTTTTGTTTTTCAGTGCCCATAAAAACAACAACAAATTTAAAACAAAGATTTGTCAATAACACGGTTGTTTACACACATGATCACTACAACTATTTAATGTTTGTATAGTTATTTTTCATTGATTTTAAAAATACCGTGTTCATGTTAGCAACGTTTTTGTTTTTGTTTCTGTTTTATAATTTAAAGATTACCCACAATCGACATTTTTATACCCTTCACCACAGGTGTGAAGGGTATATATAAGTTGGTTTGTAATTTCCACAATTTTCGTCGGAGAGAAAAAATTCTTACATTTTCTTGATTCTTATAGGAAATGATGTCGATAGGATGATGTCCGTCTGTCCGTCCGTCCGTGTGTCTGTCGGTTGAAATGGCGTTTTTGAAGCCCACCGACAACTGCCATATATAATATATATATCAAACGATCGGAAATTCTTTCGAAAAATTTTCTATTGAAATTCAGCAAAATCGGTTCATAAATGGAGGAGATATGTCTAAAAAACCGTATTTTTTTTTTTTTTTTTTTTTTAAAGCCTTCTGATAACATAGATCAAAAGATCAGAAAGTTTTTCTAAAATTTTTCTATTGAATTTGAAAAAAATCGGTTCAAAGATGACCGAGCTATTTTAAAAGAACCGATTTTCGATTTTCTGAGACCTTTGACTTCGTTTTTACGACAGAAGATCAAAATTTTTTTTCTGAATTTTAATGTAGAAGAAATGAATATTGGCCAAAATATATTTTTTATCGATTTTCAATCTTATATAAGTTACGGACTTAGTTCTTATATAGATCGGTCACAAATATTATTCTTGAATTTCGGGTTTTTAAATCAAACAAATCGGTTAATAAACAACCGAGTTTTTGGCAAATCTTATTTTATTTATAATATCGTTTTTTTTTTTAACTTTTTGAGCTATGCGATGATGAATCACCAAGTAATTCAGTCAGTCAATCACTCAGTCATTACTCTTTTATATATACATATACATAGATAAAACCAAATCTAAACGATGGTGAAGGGTATATAGGATTCGGCACAACTGAATATAGCGCTTTTACTTGTTATATGGTTGACTGCAATTATGATATGTATTTAAATATTTTTGTATGAAACCATATTTTATGAAAAATCTAAACATTTATTTATTTCTACAACTATTAAGTTAATTCTACCACCATTCAGTTAATTTTAATAATTTAGTTAATTCTACAATCTTTTAAGCCATATTTTGTTTCGTACAACTGTTGAATGTTTGTTTTTGAAAAGGTGTATGTTTTCTTCAAATATAGGCTATTTGTTTTAAACTATGATTTGATTTCACACAACTATTGAATTTTTAACTTTTTTCATATTTGTTTTTCTGCATAACTATTGAATGCACATTTTTGTGTATTAGTTCAGTAATTTGTTAGCATACTAGAGGGCGGATCAATAAGTCCGTGACTTTTTGAATGAAACACAGTGTTTTTTGCAAAACAAAAATTTATTTTTCAACATAATCTCCTTTTAATTCAATACACTTAGTCCAACGTTTCTCCAGTTTTTGTATAACTTTCAAAAAATAGGATTTTTCGAGGTTCTTAAAATAGGCATTTGTTTGGTCAATAATTTCATCGTTGGAGCTGAATCTCATTCCACCGAGCCATTTCTTTAGGTTTGGAAATAGAAAATAGTCACTAGGGGCTAAATCCGGAGAATATGGTGGATGAGGTACCAATTCGTAGCCCAATTCATAGAATTTTGCCATTGAGACTGCACACGTGTGCACCCGTGCATTATCTTGATGAAAAAATAACTTTTTTCTTGGTCATATGGGGTCGTTTTCTTTTTAAATCCTCATTAAATCAGTCTAATAAGTTGGCATAATATTCGCCATTTATTGTTTTTCTCTTTTGAAGGTAATCGATGTGGATTATCCCGCGTGCATCCCAAAAAACTGTTGCCATCACCTTATTGGCAGACAAACTTACCTTGGCCTTCTTCGGAGCAGGTTCACCCGGAGAAACCCATTGTTTAGTATAGTAATGGATGCACGTTTCATCCACAGTTACAAAACGCCGCAAAAGCTCATTCGGATTGCGGTTAAACAACTACAAACAATCCTTTGAAGTTGTCACACGTTTACGTTTATGGTCAGTTGAGAGCAAACGCGGCACCCATCTTGCAGACAACTTTCTTAAACCCAACTGATCACTTAAAATCGAAACCACACTGTCATATGAAATGCCTATGGCATCAACAATCTCACGCACTTTTACTCTGTTGTCGGCCAACACCATATCGTGGATTTTTTCGACATTTTCCGCTAAAATGGAATCATAATAATAATTACGTACAAATATACTAATTTTTAGCAGTAATCATATATTACAATCATAGTATGTTGCTCTTAGTTTATGGTCACTAGAACCATATTATTTCTTTGCGTGTATAGACCAATTTTTAATGACGATTATACGAATACTAAGAGGCCGATCTTGTTCATTCAGTAAAAGAAATTAAAAGAAGATTCCGATTTTTCCGTGTAAGAATGAAGCCGCTAGCTTGTATAATGCTTAGAAAAGCCGACAACAAAAACGATTTTTGGAGGTATCTTCGGTTTTTCAGCGATATCTTGGCTATTTATAAGCTAATATTTTTCCGATAACAAATACCGAAATTTTTTAGTTAATTTTGACAAAAAAAATTCACACACCGAGTTTTTGCCTAATGTAGACTCAACGTTGTGATATAATTGTTAGAGCTCAGGTGAAGATAAATTTGTTTTGCTATCAAACGTCATTTTGTTCTTGTAATTTTGTTTACGTTTATTTTTTTTAGTAAAAAACGCAATTCTTCATGGAAATCTCAATTAAATAATTATTTGAAGCAAAAATAACACAAAATGAAATAAAAAAATATATATGATCATTAAATGTTGACAACATTCCTGGAGGAAAACAAAAAAAAAAAAAAAAGTGATTTATTATAATAAAAATACAATTTTATCTACGTGTTCCCGTATATGCTGATATATATATATAAAAAAAATCCAGCAGATCTGCCGAATTTTTGTTACTATTTACGATACAAAAATCTCTCGTGTAGACCCTACGTAATTTTTTAATGCCAAAGAAATATTTTCTATAAACAATTTTTACAATTATTTTTTAATTTTTGAATTAAAAAGCAACAATTATTTTTGATATTTTCGATTATAAAATAACGATTACTACTTTCTTTTTATTAAAAATTATGATAATATTATAACAAAGAAACAAATATTACAGTCCCTGACTTATACTTTAATAAAATAAAAAATGCTTAGAATTGTGTTTTCTTATAATTTATACAGAATTTTTAAGCGATTTTATACAGAGTTATCATTTTATTCTTAAAACAAAAATTCGAAAAAGTAAAATGAATTTAGTAATGGTTGGTAATTTGAATGTATATAAAATAATTTTATATATGTATTACAGTTGCGTTCTTTGACTTAAAAGAGGTGTTTCGAAATTTTTTACAATTGTTATGTGATGTCCTTAAGAAGGACATCATTTACAGCGTGTTACTAGTCGTTTTCACCTAACCTAAAATATTTAACATTAACACTAATACCGTGTTACTGATAAATTTAGATCGTTCAATTTGATGTTAATAATAATTTTTTTGATGTTTAAACATGGTTCTTTTAACATTTGCTTTAACAACCATATTTAAACATCGAAAAAATTAACATTAACATCAAATTGAACGATCTACATTTATCAGTAACACGATATTAGTGTTAAAGTTAAATATTTTATGTTAGGTGAAGACGACTAGTTATGGATCGATGTTTGTCTGTAAGATTTGTACTTAAATAAATATCATTTGTTTTTAATTTTATGTTTATGCGGATATTTATATAGGAAATATGGACGCAAAAATGTAAATTAGCGAAGGTTTTAAATCCTAAAATTTTTAATTATATTTATTTAATTATTCATTTAAAATTTATATTTTTATTTACTCCAACTTTAAACAAAACCTTCAACTAAAAATTCTATAAAATAACGACATGATTTTTATTTATTTGCTCTGTTTAAAAATTATTATAAAACTTAAATTTATATTTTATTTTAATATAACATCATATCGAAAAATTTTTAATAAATTGCTTTAATAAATGCAATAAATTCTATGATAGTTAAGAGGCAATGATGGTACAAACTCAGCAAACATTTTGGTAATGTAAAAACCTATGTATGCATATCGAGGGATAAATTATGAAAACATTGACAATTTATAAAAAAAATACATTTAAAATAAAGGAACTTAAAGCATAATACAGACTTTGAAAAAGTATGTCTCTCATTATATTTGATAACATTTTTCCTACTTAAACGATTTTTAAAATTTTAAATATCAAACTTACTAGAACAATATTATACATTTTACGCCAGAATTTAGTTATTTAGCTTTATTTTTATGGTAACAAGAATGTTTTCAGACAAACAACAGGATATAAAATAATAAACAGAGATGATTATAAAAATATCAAACAAATTGTTTGCTGGTTGACATCAATATAAAGAAAAAAATATAGTACTATATATATTTTTATATAAGGCACTTGTAAAATCTAAAACAATAAATTTAATTATACCTGACTGAGAATGCATAAAAATTGTACTTTAAGTTAAATGAACCATAAAAATATTCACATGTATAAATTTTACACATATCGACGATACCTATTTTTTATGTATGCTGAACTAAGAGTATCCATGTGCAATTTTATCTTAAACTTATATGGGCTTGAATGTGTGTAAATAAATTTAATAATAAATGTACGAATATACAAAATATAAAAACGATATAAAATGAATTCATTACCAATAATGATGCTCCATATATTAAGGTATAAAAAAATTATTGTTAAAAAAAAGAAAAGTAAAATTTAAAAGGATTTAAAATAAAATTGATAAATACATATAAAAGAAATTAATTTAATACATATGTATATGTAATAGTTTCCAATTAGTATTATTAAAATAAACATATTGCATTCCTTTATATATAATTTTTTTTTTTTTTCATAATGCACATATGTTAATATTCTAAATATATTTAAACTTTGTACCTACATATGCAACTATTTCAACTCATTAGTAGAAAACTTTATCAACTGAAAAAATAATAAAATTTTGGAAAACAAAAATATTATCTTTTTTTTTTTTTTTTTTTTGCTTTTGACCTCTAATTAAAATTGAACTTTACTACAGTTTTCTCCTAAAAATATAATTTGAATTTGAACAATTTAACCACATACACACACATATATACACCATGACCATCATAGAATAAACTAATTGAAAATGAAACGTTCGAGGTTTTTATTCTACAATAGTGATAAATTATAATAAAATTACAAAATAATGCATAAAATATAAATTTAGCTTTAAAGCAATTTAGAGAGATTTTTTTTTTCGTTTATTATTAAATTAATAGTAAATAGCAATTACGAGTTTTTTACACCTACTACTTTTATGTATATTTAGTTCATTTGTTCAATGTAGGATTTTAACTTTAAATTATAATGGAATAGGAGGAGTAGAGATAAAATAATATTGTCGTAATCATTGCGAACCAGTTACATATATATATTTTTTTTACTATTTGGATCAATGATGCTAGAATAAGAAAATAAAAACCAATTAAATATAAAATGTGGAGGAAAATCGTTTAGAGTGCAAAAAAAAAAAAAAATTATTGAAATGGAGGAAAAAATACGTAAAGATTAATTAATTTGTAATGCATTAAATTAATGCTTTATATATAATTTGTTTAATATATACAGAATTACAAGTTTTTATTATCTAAATGACATCAAACTATTTTTAGAAATTCAGAACAGGTCATATCGAAATATGTACAATAATTGCAAGTTTACGTTGCTCCTAAGGAAATAATATCTACAAAAAAAAAAAAAAAAAAAAAAACGAGAGAAGAAGATATAGTCGGTCAAGCCCGACTATATGATACCCTACACCATTTAGATCCATTTCTTTTTACTTATATACAACTTACTTGTGCTAAATATTAACATAATACGAACATTTGTATATGATTTATGCACGTTAGTGATTTTCGAGAGAGGAGTTTATATGGGAGCTATGGTTAGTTATGGACCGATCTTCATGAAATTTGGCAGACGGATTTATGCTGATATAAAACTTATTTGAACCAAATTTCATTAAAATATTCCTATTTTTAAGGCATCAATAAGTGTTAAAACTCTATTCCGGGAGGACATTTGTATGGGGGCTAGGTGAAATAATGGGCCGATCATAACCAAATTTAATAGGCTTCGTCCTTGTTTTGAAAAAAGCATATGTACCAAATTTCATCAAATTGTCTTCAAAATTGCGACCTGTACTTTGCGCACAAGCTTTACATGGACAGCCAGCCAATTATTTGTAGAAATTGGGGTTTTCGATACTTTACGGCAATTTTATTCATATCTGAGAGTCTTGGAAAGATAAAAAGCGAATAATTCTGGGAAAAATGTCAGTAATTTTAAAAATCCCTATTATTTTAACATTTCATGAACTCCTTACATGGTAAAATCTTGAAAAGGTCAAGAGTATGGTATTATCCACTCATAAAATGTAAACCCGAATAAAAGATACATTTTTCTGTTCACTTGAAAAATGACGACCATAGGTTTCTTGATAAGGAATCAAAATATTAATCCTGGATAGGAAATTAAGGTGCATATAACACAAGCATAGATGTTGGTCAATTCTAGTTGTTCAAACGATAGAAATTCAAGTACAATATAAAGCGGCTCTCACATACTGGGACTACAAATCATACCGTCAATCCACAATTGTTGCATTGGAAGCAGATACTTGTGGGTACTAAAAGCTATACAGATGGGACATAGGCAAACCAGATTGAAACTCTATATAGTAAAACCAGAAACGAGAATATTTTTCCGACACCAATCCGTAACACAGTTTTCCAAGCGGAGGTACGTGCGATCAGAGAATGTACAAACTGGTACAGTCCAAGTTAGAAATGGATACGGATAGTCAAATGACTATAAGAGCAGTACAGTCCAAAAACACAAAGTTTAGGACTGTTTAAGACTACAAAAAGTGATGAACGACTTCTGTAGAAGTGACACAGTATACATCAATTGGGTACCTAGTTACCATGAAGTGGTTTGAAATGAGGAGACGAATGATCTATCATATAAACCTAGAGAATTACGAGAAATATATTTGGAAAAAACGCTAAAATAGACCATAGAATACTGTGGAATAATGATACAGTGGACAGAATACGCAAAATATTCTGTAACGAACCAGATGAGGATAAAACTAAAAGTCTGTTGAGACTGAAAAAACAGTGAGACTGAAAAAAAAAAAAACAGATGGTGATAAATTACCTGTAAATTTAGATCGCATTGGTGCGACAAGCTTAAACTATATTGCACAACAAAAAGATGACTCATTCCCTCGGCTTACCTATGTATCTCAACTATCTATGGTTTTTAGATCCAGGTATTTTTTTAAGTTTCAACTTCAGATTAAAATAACTTTTTATCGGATAGATATATTTATATGATTTTTGCAGTAATATTATTTGAAATTTTGTACGAAATCTAGATGATATTTTCCAAAAATTTCCGGGCCTAAATTAAGAAACCCAAGTTTAAAAATGTTAGCATGTTTCTTATAGAACTAAAGGAACTAAAATTATCCGAGGTGACCAAATTTAGAAGCCTACCCTACTCCTCCAAATCAACTCCGAAACACCTCAGCTTGATCATGTGAAATTTTATCTTGATATCTCCAACAGTTCACAAGTAACAAAATTATAAAAAACAAGCGCAAATATTCGGCCCGGCCGAATCTAAACACCCACCATCAACTTTTTCAAATTTTGCGTTATATGGAAGGGGGTGGTAAAGTGGGAAGTAAAGTGGGCGGACCACGCCTATTTTTTGTTTCCGAGTTTACATTGGTCTTTGAACTAATTGAGAACAATTTCGTAGATTTTCACCTTATATGGGAGGTGGGCGGTAAAGAGGGCGGACTACGCCCATTTTTGGTTTTACGAATTTATATCGATCTCCGAACTATACATACAAAATTTCGCAGTCGTACATGATTTTGTTGCAGAAATATCGACAGAAAAGTATAAAACGGACACCCTGTGTTTCTAGTTTGTAACCCATAACTTTTTTGTTTATTAACCGATTTTGCCCATTTTCAATCCCAAACAAACCTTATATAAGACAAATATTTGTGCCAAATTTCGTCCCCCTACGTTGCTCCGTTCGAGCCCTATCCTGCTTTCAACAGACGGACAGACGGACGGACATAGCTAGATCGACTCAGAATCTTACCAGGACCCAGAATATATATACTTTGTGGGGTTTTAGATGATTCCTTCGACATGTTACACACGGAATGACAAAATCAATATACCCCCCATCTTTTTGATGGTGGGTATAAAAATCGTTTTGGGATCACTGTGCGGTAGCGAAACTGCCATCGTTTTTAATTTACATGCATTTATTTGAAGATTTTTTTCTGATAATGTTAAAAAAATATTATAGACCAAAAAAAAAAATATTATTTTAGTGAAAAAAAAAAGATAAAAAAAAAATTGTTTTCTACTTCAGATGACTACAAATATTTACGGAAACCATATTCATGTATGATTTCTATTGAAATATTATAATGATTTTGAAAATTTAAAATTTATTTTTCAAAATGATTTATAATAGCGATTTATATATATTTTTAACAATCAAATCAATGACTAAACCATAAAAAACATACCCAAAGTGAAAAATTTTGCAGGTCTAACCTCTATCCCTAAGTTATTTTCATAAGGAGAGCGTTCGAAAAAATCTTAACATATATAACATTCAATAATTTGAAAACGGTTGATCTTAGAGTTTTCATTCTTTTTTTATTTAATTGATATTATATTACAGATCATAGAAAAATATAACTTTTATAGTTCTAACCACTACTTATGAACTCGTGGACCTTTTTTTGTTAACCCTTCCATTAGAGATTTGATAGTTGTTTCAGTCACTTTTTTTGAACAGTTTGAACATCTTTTTTTAAAATCTTCGATATTTTGGGACACCTTTTTTATGCTCTTCAATTAAATTTTCACAAGAGCCCAATATCTCTCCACTGGTCTTAGCTCCGGACAATTTGGAGAATTGACCTCTCTTGGTACAAAAACTATGTCATTGTTTTGATACCACTCCATAGCTTTCTTACCGTAGTGATACGATGCCAAATCGAGCCAAAAATGTGTGGACACATTGATCTCTCTTATGAAAGGAAGAAGCCTTTATTGCAAACATTCTTTGATGTATATTTCGATATTTAAAGAGCCGTCTGTAACAAATGACTTTCTTGTTTTGCCGCAACTGCATAAAGCTTGTCATATCAGCAATTTTTTTTGGAAATTTTGTATGATTTTGGGTCCTAAACTTATCTTCAACATTAGCAACATAAACATTTTGACAAAGATGCTGCGAAAATTCTGCCACCACATACGTTTCATCGTCCATTATACAACATAATTATTTTTGTATGAAATTTGATTTTATTTTCCGTGCCCTATTCTTGGCTTCTAAATTTTTTGCAGCATTCCTGTCTGGAACTTTTTGGACTTTATATGTTTTCAACTCCGCATTAGCTTTAACTTTTCGTACCAAATAGTCAGAGCACTGAGCTAACCGGGCTGCTTTTCTTCCAGACGTGTTTGGAGCTCCGCATTAGCTTTAACTTTCCGTACCAAATAGTCAGAGCACTGAGCTAACCGGGCTGCTTTTCTTCCAGACGTGTTTGGAACTCTTTTCAATATACTCTCAATTTTCTGGCCTTCCCAATATCATGTGGACCTTTTTTCTTCCCGAACCAGATTTCCTATCAATGGTCAAATTCTCCTGATACTGTTTAATAACATTGGAAACATTGGAAATTATTTGTTTGACCAATTGGGATTTTTTTGAAATTTTTTAATAATTTGTAGCACGTACATCTTTTTCGTCACTCATTTCGATCAAACTCACAACAAATCGACATGGTTGTCATTAAAAATTATAACTGACATATTTTTCAGTGATAACTAAATCAAACAAAATTTTAAATATTGCTTCCGAAAAAAGTTATGAGACAAAATGTGTGATAAGATTTTTTCGATCGCACTCCTTACTACTTATGTTTTAGTTTTTTAAAATACTCTTTAAAAAATGGTAATTTAAGGACTGCGCACGAAAAAATCCGTGCATGCTCTTGGGTTTATAACTTTTGATGTGGTGAAAATTAAATATTTCTGTTAAGTGGTTTACATTTGTCGTTATGCCTACTAGCTATGTGCTATGTTCGTGGTTATAGCGAAACTAGTTTTCCTTAAAATGGAAATTGGACAAAAAACACCAAAACACATAAAAGACATTTTTCATGAAATCTTACATCGGTCATATAAAACAATTGTTAGGAAGGCAGTTGTGTCAAAAAATACAGTTTCTTGGGTCATAATATTATACAAAGAAATCATGGTCACTGAATGGAAATCAGGTAGTAGAAGAAAAATAATATCTTCAGTCTATAAGACTCAGACAAAATAGAAAGGATTTTCAGAGAAATTCCCCTCAACTCTGGAAGGAAAGTGCCACAAAAAGTTTATTGCTTTGAATTTTTATTAGAAAAGTTGAAAGGAAATTCAGCCTGAAGACGTATAAAGTACAAAAAAATCCTAACAGAAACTCAAAGCCAGAATTTGGAGGTAAAAAAATAACTTGAAAGTTCTTCAGACGAATTTTTCCATAATTATGATCAGGGTATAATAGACGCTGAAACGTTCGTACAGTCTAACTTTTTTCAACTTCCTGGACAGGAATTCTATGTTGCAGATGCTAGAGGGAATATGGCAGAAAAATATCGCGTATCAAAGAAATCAAAATTCTCAAGAATGTTTTTGTTTTGGGAAACCATATGCATATGCAGGAAAAAAACACTTCATTCATAAAAAATGGTTCCATTAATACAGAAATATACGTGAATGAGTGCCTTTGGAAAAGATTTCTCCCTTTCCTAAGAAAATTCAGTGTATCCACTTTTTTCTGGTCTGTTCTCGCTTCTTCTCATTACAGCAACACAACAATGGAGTGATAATAAAGAAATTTTTAGTGTTTGTACCGAAAGATGCTAATCCACCAAATTGTCTGGAACTCCGAGCAATTGAAAGATATTTGGCTCTAGTAAAAAATAATTTAAAATACATTAAAAGCTTAGTATATATTGAAGCACAGTTTAAAAATAAGTGGACTTATTCGAGCAAAAAAGTAACCGAAACACAATGAAACCTCTAATTGGAAGAATTTTGAAAAATATCAGATATTTTCTTAAAAACCAACAGAAAATTATTTATTTTTTTTGTGTTTAGAACTTGAACATAACAGTCATTAATAAAAATATAATTTAAAAAAAAATTCGCCTATTAGTTTAGTTTCTACAAACAGATTTGCATGCACGGATTTTTTCGTGTGCAGCCCTTATATCATCGCCAATTTTGATTAGCGCCTTGGGTGTGCCTCGACGATTAATGTTAAACTAACAACATCGCGTTCTTAGCCCATGAAAACCGTTGATGAATATTTTTAGTGAAATTATATTTTCAGCGTAAGTAAAACTTTACCCAGGATCTTATTTCAGTTTAAAATTGACTTACAACGCAAACATTCGCTATGACAAAATATGCAAAATTGCTGAATTCTTTAAAACAGATATACACGTTTAGCAAATTAATATTTTAAAACACAACAATGATTTTTAAATGTCATTTGGAAACCTTCTTTGATAACGCTATACTCTAGCTTCACTGAAATAACGTTGCGAATGTGCCTCGCGAAAAAGGCACCTATTGGAGCCATTCACGTTTTTTCTCTCCAAGTTTGGGTACCTCCTACAGCATTTCTACTGAGGGCCCATTAACGAGATATATGTCAAATGATGCATAATTTCAAGAGCTATTAGGCTCTGTTTTGAATTTTGAAATATTCGAAACGGCGTAAAATCCCCAGTGAAAAAACTGCAAAATTTTAAAATTTTTTAAATTTTGGTTTCACGACTTTTGCTGCAATTTGACACTGGTTAATTTCACGCTAATTAAATCCATGCTGGTCCTTTTCTAAAAGTGTTTATAGTTTACATTAGAAGAATTGGACATTTATGCTAAAATCCGCGACTAGCAATAAAAAAACTTGTTAGTTTCAAACACTTTATTTGAAATTTTTGACTTTGGGTGCTTGCCGGCGCTACATGGAAGGGTTTCAGATCTTGAATTTTTTTGTGTTACACAATTAAGTGATGTTAACATAATTGCATCAAAAGTTGTTTAAAAAAGTCATAATTTAAAAAGATATTGGAGGTTGAAGGTCTGTTTCATAAAGGCAAACATAAAAAGATAATTGCCCATATATTTTTAATAATCAAATCAATGACTAAACCATAAAAAACATAGCCGAAGGGACCAATTTTGCAGATCTAACCTCTATTTTCATACTACTTATGTGTTAGTTTTTTAAAAGCCTTGCCGATTTTGTCAAACTCTTTAAAAAATGGTAATTTATTTTGATTTTTTCAATAGTGTCTTAGTTAAATATCCGGTCTCACAATTTAAGTTTCATTGAATTGCAACTTTGTAAAAGTAAATAGAAATCTAACATGTAAATATTTAATAGAATTTAAGTTACAAACGGAATAACAAAAGTAAAATAAAATAAAAAAATAAATAATAAAATGCTCATATGCTGTAAATTAGCCAATTGTTTTTAGTGCACCCCCAGTAGCTAATGTCACTTCGGAAAACTTTATTTGCATATGAACAATACCATTGTGATAAACCACCTTAAATACAAAACTTAACACAACTCCCTCTGTTACATTTCCAACATGAATATTGAATAAGTTTTACAGATACCTATATTCTAAAAATTTCATTATATCCTTTTTCATTAGGAGATAAATAAGAAAAATAACATATAAAAAAAGTGCCTTCATATCAAAGAGATAAACTAACATCCTGTTAAAACTAACAATGAGTATAAAGTATGATTTAACTCTCTCAAAACAGAGGAAAAAAAGAAAACAAATAAACTTTTGTAACTTAAAGTCCTTAAAGGATTCTATAGTTAAACTCATATAGACTAACGATATACATACATTCATGCATATAGTTTTGCTATGCAGTCTCAGTATATTCAGTCGTGTTGGAGTATTTATGTTTTTTAACACTTACACATACATATATAGATAGAAACAGGACCCGACAAATGAAAGAAAAGTTTAGTTTTAGTTTTTACTTATTACATTGTCTTTGTTAGATTTTTTTCTATTTTTATGCTGTGCTGTGAAAAACATTGTCATTTTATAACCCAAAATATAAAAATAAAGTATAAATTCTATATAATTTTCAACATGAAAAAGTAAGTGTGTGGTAAATACAAGAACATACTTGTATACACTTATATATCCACATACATACATGTGGATATATAAACGTAATATATATCATAGGTAATGTTCAGGTGTAATGTTGAAAATAGGCTCACTAAAAATCCTATTTATTGAAATGTATGAAAAAAAGCTAATACTGCAGTACTTACTTGGTAATATGAGTACAATTTCGTAACATGTATGATGACTTTCAAAACAAAGAATGTTCTAGTTAAACATTGTTGTATTAAGAATAATTGTTTGGAATTTCTATATATAAAAATGTGGCAAAGGAAGAATATGCAACATTAGCTGAGGTCAAGAGATTTTAGTGTAGATTTAAAATATATAATAAACTAATATATTAGAGCGGACTGGATGTTAGTAGAAGGAGTAGCACCTTCTAATATCAAAAAATTTTAGTCGTACCGGTACATAAAATGTTCCATAAACTCGTTTAGTCCCAGAAAATCAAAGGCTTTTACATAGAAATACAGTGAGACCTCGATTATCAGTAATGGTAGGGACTGGAAGCATTCTGGATAATCAATTTTCCCGGTTAATTGAGTAGAAATTTTGACTAGTATTTATATAACATTTTTTATTTATATAATTCAGTTATTCAGGGATTTAATATAAATATTTAAATAATATAAGTAAAAAATAATAATTTTGGAAAAAAACAGTGAACAATACATAAGGGTTTCGTTCAGCGTTGCCATGTTAGCATTTTTTCTGCTAGATTTGGCATAATGGATTGGCAAATTGCATATTTATTTTAAAAAATTCTGCTAAATGCTTTTTAGCATAATCGAGGTACTACTAGCAGAATTCTTAGCATATTTTTTTATTTTTAATTATATTATTTTTATTTTATTTTTTTTTTTTTTCTCAAATTTGTGTATGTTTTGTTTTATAATATTTCGTTCATGTTGCTATTCCTTTGAAATTCCAAATAATTTTTCCTCCAAAGTAAAATCGTCAGAAAAATATGAGAAACTCATTAAAAGTAAGAAAATGAGGAAGTAGCAAATATTTTAAAGTGTTTTGACGATTTTTAAATGTGTTACTTATATTTTAACTTCATCATTAGATGATGAAAAACAAAATTTACTCCATTTTTACCAAATATTTTTATTAAAGGATGACTTATATTTTTTGTGCATTATATTTTTTCTATTATATGTAAATCAATCTTGGAAAGCCTGACTCAATTTTAGTAGAAAAATATATATGTTATAACATTGTAAATCTTATTGAACAAAATGTGAAATATTAAAAATATTTAACAAAATCACATGAAATAAAGACTGCGCACGAAAAAATACGTGCATGCTCTTGGGCTTATAACTTTTGATGTGGTAAGAATTAATAATTCTGTTAACTGCTTTAGATTTTTCATTATGCTCGTTCGCTATGTGCCAAGTTTCATGGTTATAACAAATCTAGTTCTCCTTAAAATGGAAATTGAACAAAAAACACCAAAAGACATTATCTAAATTTTTCATAAAATTTTACATCGGTCATTTAATACAATTGCTGGAAGGCATTTGTGTAAAAAAATACAGTTTCTTGGGCCATAATATTATATAAAGGTGTCATGGTCACTAAATGAAAATCAAGTTATGGAAGAAAAATAATATCTTCAGTCTGTAGGACCCACAAAAAATAGAAAGGATTTTCAGAGAAATTCCCCTCATCTCTAGAAGAAAAGTGCCCTAAAAGGTTTATTGCTTTGAATTTTCATTAGAAAAGTTGAAAGGAAATCTATGCTAAAGACGTTTAAAGTACAAAAAAGTCCTAATTGAAACACAAGGCAAGAATTTGGAAGTGAAAAAAACCCGTGAAAGTTCTTCAGACGAATTTTTCCATAATTTTGATCAGGAAAATAAGTGGACTCATTCGAGCACAAAAGCGACCGATACACAATAAAATCTTAAATTGGAAGAATTCTAGAAAAGATCGGATAGTTCTTTAAAAACCAACAGGAAATAATTTGTTATTTTATGCTTAGAAGTTGAACATAACAGTCACTAATAAAAACATAATTAAAAAAAAAAAAAATTGCCCTCTGGTTTAGTTTCTACAAGCAGATTTGCATGCATGGATTTTTTCTTGTGCATTAAATGTCATAAGAACAAAAATGGATTTATATATATCTTTTCTAAGCAATGTTTCCTTTCCAGAGCTTTCTGAAGCTCCCAGACGACGTAAGAAACTAAAAATCGGCATACTTATAAAACTATTCGTTCAACAATTCTAACAGGGACCAAAAAGTCTGTTTTGATATTAAGAACTTTTGAGTTGCTATACTTTTGCTCTCCAAATCCTATAAAAAACTGATTCTGTATTTCGGCCAGGGTGCGCATTAACGATGATTTTTTTTTATTTTAAAAGGTTTTACGAATTTATAACTTTAATCAATATAATTCCAATAAATTTGAACGGCTTCAAATAATTGACTTTGATTAAGGATAGGAAGGTGTCTAAATGTTGTTCATATTTTTTTCTTTTAATTTTCGGATTTGTTTGTGCACTTTTTCATTATTATATTATTTTTCCTGACATTGTCAGGCTTTTACGCTTGTATTTAATAAATTTTAACTTAATTATAAGAATTGATTTTTTTAAAGAAATGTAGTCTTTTGATATAAATATTAACTTCTGCAAAAAACCGGTTAACCGGTTTTTTCTGAATTTCAAAAAGTGCAACCGGTTTTTTTTAAATACCAACTATTCGAACTATTCGAAAACCGGTTTCTCAAAAAGGTCGAATTATCGATCACCCTAGAAAATACTAATATTCCTCTTTATCATAGCAAGGACATCTAAAATGAAAAAATATCCTTTATCATTGGGTATTCTGAAAAATTATCCTTTTATTTTTCTTATTTTTCCATATGATGTTTATAATTATATTGTCGTTATAGTTCATAAATTTCAAAATGGGATCTCAATGGGATCAGAAGTTACTGCAGTTTGTCTATAACAGTTAGTACAACTTTACTAACAATTAATATAATTTTAAGTGTTTTGATCACTTTATTCTAAGTTTAGTATAAAAACAAATAGAAAAAGATAAATTCAAGCAGCGTTGGTCAAGATCGAACATAACATATCCTTCGTGTGTGTGTTTGGGCACTAAATTTAATATTGGAAGAGGGCCTTATATGGGACCTATGGTCAATTTGGAATGATCCTTATGAAATTTATTACGATAGTTTATGCGTTTATGAATAACATTTGTGCTAAATTATTTTTTCGATATTGACATTAATATGAAATTTATGCACGTATAAGTATTTCTCGGGAATGTGAATTATATGGGAGCCATGGTCAGTTCATAAGATCATTATGAAATGTAGTAAAGATATCTTTACTTTTTCAAAACTTAGTTGTGTTAAATTTTATCCCGATATTGATATTTATGTTAAGTTTTATGCAAGTTTAGTTGATTTTCGGGAATGGGAAATATATGACCATGTTCAATTACGGACGTATTATTGTGAAATTATGTATGATGATTTATACTTATATAAAATTCAATAAAATATAATATTATATTGATGTTAATTTCAAACGAGAGAAAAAGATATAGTCGGTCAAGCCCGACTATATGATACCCTACACCATTGTTTACGGTATAATTCGGGGAGGGGTCCTTCATTAGACTTGGAGTCAAATGTGGACCGATACTCATAAATGTAAAATAAAACATACGAATTCAGAATATTACGTTGATGCTGACATTTACATGAATTTATTCACTTTTGGGTGATTCCCGAAATGGGGCCTTATATGGGATCTATGGTAAATTATGGTCTAATCTTTATAAAATTTGGCACTATCATTTATGTTCATATAAAACTTATTTGTGTCGAATATTAACTTTATACTAACATTTTAATGGAATTTATGCCCGTTAAGTGATTTTCTGAAAAGGGGTTTATATGGGAACTATGGGTAATTATGGACCGATCTTTTTAAAAATCGATACACTTATATGAAACTTATATGTGCCAAATTTCATTAAAATATTACTATATTTATGGGATATATGATCGTTAAACCCTGTTCCGGGAGGACATTTATATTGGGGCTAGGTGAAATAATGGACCGATCATAACCAATTTCAATAAGCTTCGTTTCTGGACCAAAGGAAACCTGTGTACCAAATTTCATGCATTTTGGTTCAAAATTGCGACCTGTAGTTTGATTACAAGGTTTACATGGACGGACAGACGGACAGTCGGTCAGACGAACAAACGGACGGACGGACATCGTAAAATCGACTCAGAAAGTGATTCTGAGCCGATTGGTATAAATTAAGGTGGGTCTTAGACCAATATTTTTGGGTGTTACAAACATCAGCACAAACGCATAATACCCTCCCCACCTATGGTGGTGTAGGGTATAAAAATAATTCTTTTAAAAAAATAATTCTTAGATTTACTTACTGAATTGTGTTTGTCTATTTGTTAACTTCATAATGCAAAAAAAAATACAATAAAAAATATTTCCTTGTTTCCAAGTTATTGCAGAAATTGTATGAAAAGTCATAGAATTTACCTCACAAAAGTATTTGAATTTTTATAACCTTTGTATTTCAGGATGTCAAACAAAATCAGAATATATGAAATTATTGTAATTATACCCTTCACCACAGGTGTAAAGGGTATATATAAGTTTGTCATTCCGTTTGTAATTTCCACAATTTTCGTCGGAGAGCAAAAAAGTTTATATTTTCGGAATCCTTGTAAGAAGCGATGACGATTGGACCATGTCCGTCCGTCCGTCCGTCCGTCCGTGTGTCGGTTGAAATGGCGTTTATGAAGCCCACCGATAACTGACATATATAATATGTATGTCAAACGATCGGAAATGCTTTCGAGAATTTTGCTATTGGAATTCAGCAAGATAGGTTCATACAATGCGGAGATATGTTCAAAAAACCGGTTTTTTGAACCGGTTTTCCAGTTTCTGAAGCCTCTGTATACACTACGGACTTCGTTTTTACAAAGAATTCTCGGACATTTTTTTCTGAATTTTTGTTCTGAAAAAATGAAATAAATCGGTTCAGTAATAACTGAGATATCGGACAAAACGCATTTTTTATTTTTTGAAGCCTTGGTTTAAGCTATAGATTTTTATTTTTATACAGATCGGTCACAAATATTTTTATAAAATTTCGGTTTTTTGAATCAGGAAGATCGGTTTATAAATGGTGGAGATATGCTTTAAAAACCGGTTTTTAGAACCGGTTTTTTAGTTTCTGAAGCCTCTGCATATACCAGGGACTTCGAATTTTTAAAGGGGGCTCGAAAATTATTTTCTGAATTTTTGTTCTGAAAAAATTAAATAAATCGGTTCAGTAATAACTGAGATATCGGGGAAAACGAATTTTTTATTTTAGAAGCCCTTGTTCAAGCTATAGATTTTTATTTTTATATAGATCAGTCATAAATATTTTTATAAAATTTCGGTTTTTTTAATAAACCAAATTCGTTCATAATCAACAGAGTTATGGCCCAAAAACAAATCTGTTAAGAATATAAATACACCAACAAACATGTATATTAAGTATTGTAATGACTATTAGTGACGTTTTTTGTTTTTTGTATAGACAAGTAGTTTAGTTATCAACAGCAGTAATATGATGAATAACAGTGTTGTTGTTGTTGTTCTTTGTATATGCAGTCTGTACAAAAATAAATAGATATGGAATTGTAGTTGTTTATTTTTAAAAACTAAAACATATCTGTTAAGAATATACATAAATGCATACACAAACATGTATATTAAGCATTGTAATGACTATTAGTGACGTTTTTTGTTTTTTGTATAGACAAGTAGTTTAGTTAGCAACAGCAGTAATATAATGAATAACAGTGTTGTTGTTGTTCTTTGTGTATTCAGTCAGTTTGTACATACAAAAATAAATATATATGGAATTGTTGTTGTTTCTTTTTTAAAAGCAAAGCCTGTTATAATTGTTTTTTTTTTTTTTTTTCATATTCAAATTTTCGTAGTTTGAAAAAAATTTAGATTTAGAAAATATGCAAGCATACGTTAAGGCGAAAATTTTATTAATTGTCGGTAATATGGTAATATGATGTCGATAAGACGGTAAGATGGTAATATGGTGAAGGGTATCAAAGATTCGGCACAGCCGAATCTTTTTTCAATTTCATTTTTATTAATAATAGGTCATAAGTATCACTATTAATTGTTTAATGATTTATTTCCCCAATTTGGGGTTAACGTTTGGGGGGTTTTAGTCCAATTTTTTATTTAAAGGACTTATAAGATTGATTTAGGAAGAACACGCCTATTTTTCTTCTATAAATGACAAATAGGATAATCTTTTTTGTCATTACACGCAAAGAAAAAATATGGTTGGTCAAATCATAATCGGTAACTATCATTAATGTTTAGGTTTATGATTCCCTCAATCATATCAGTTATTATACCCTTTTGTGAACATAATATTGTCCTATCCAATATTAATATAATATGGACCTCACAATCATAACATTTATATATGATAGTCCTCACAACCATACTGCATAAATATAACATGATCCCTATATTAAATATTATAATACCCCCAATCATAATACTATGCATACGGTTAAAATGTATTTTTATTTATTATTTTTTTAATTTAAATTTTGCGAATAGAAAATAAATAAAAAACAAATACCACAGCCTTCACTGGACGATTTCGTTCAAGAAAATTCATCTTCACATTCACACACCTAAAAGAAAATTGTAGAAATACATTTTTTTTATTATTATTTTTATATTTGACCGCACTGAATTATTGATATTTATTATACTTACCGAAAAATATTTCCAATTTGAAATGTGGCCATTGATGATTTGCTCCGTCAGCACTCCGTGGATCTCGTTATTAAAAAATAATAATAAAGTTTTTTAATAAAAATTTTGTGAACTTTTTTAAACGTTTTTATTCACTTTACGTCCGTCACATTTAAGATTTCATTACTGAATGAGTAAATTATTTCAAAAGAGAGATAACAATAAAGACGAGCATATTATTGTCACCCCTCGCATTAAAATATTACATACAAATATTTCATTGAAATAATATGTTACTATGAAACATATTATTCATTTAGTACACCGACTTTATATTATTACAAAGTATCATATGTTAAAATGATCAGAACAAAAAATAATTGATTCAGCTTAGTCTAAAACACAATAATTTGATTGTGTTAGCCATATAAACTACTTAGGAACATCACTTGATTTCCGCGAGCATTTCGGAATCATGTTTTTTCTTTGCGTGTATAGTACAAAAATAATAAGTATTTAGTTCCTTACAAGTTTTTTGTTAAAACTCCATATATGAAGGGTCCAAGTGGTTAGTTATGAGGCATTGCGCCATTAAAAATAAAATATCTTAAATATCAAGCTCATTTTGGTGCTCTTCGTATCAACAATTTATTTCAAAATGTTGGGAAATATCTTCCCGATATATAGCCATTGATAAATTTGGTCACTAAGTATTTGACTTTATTATATAGCTCCAAAATATACCCCGACATAATTGTACTTGGTTTTATTTCTCTAATTACTTAACCATATTATTTTTGGGTTAATAACTTGCGTTCCGGAAATGCTGGAGCGGACAATTTTAAATTTTATTTTCATCAACATAAGTAATTTCTTAACAGAAAAGTGAACTTTTTTGGTTATTTTTACCTTTTTATAGTGCCCTATAGATTGAAAAACGTATAAAGAATACCTTATATCGCGTCTTATTTCATTGAAACTGGATCAAGGCGTTATTCCAATAAACGCTTGTTTTTATCCAAAAGGAAAAAAATTTAGTATCACATGAACAGAAAATTAAAAACTTCTGTAGGTGATTTTCCATATTACTCAATATTAACTTTATATTGTATAAGCCTTAACTGAAGAATCAGATATAATCTCAAATGAAATTAAATAAAAGTCTAGTTAATATCTCGAATTTAGCTTTAAGTGCGAGTAGAAGTAAAAAAATAAAAATATTAAACTTTTAAACTAAACAAATATTTATCCTATAGAGTATTCACCTTCCACCACCACCAAAATATTTTCTTTTTATTGTTTTTTTTTCTATTCTAAACTATATAAGTATTTCGTTTTAATGGAAGCCAACATCAAATATAGTCTATATACAAGTATCCTTGTTAAAAAATAACACTCATATTAGTGTTTCTTCATCATCTTGTTTTATGATTTTAAATTTTTAAACAACATATGTTACCAAAAACTATAAAGAAAGATATAAAGACTCCATATAATGCAGATCAAATGTTTCTTGCTTTCATTCTTTATTTTATTTTTTGCTTTTACAGACAGTTTATCTCCCTGAGCAATGTACTCATTCGTATACACAACTTTCATGTATAAATAATGAACGAATGTAAATCCTTTTTAGTTTTGCCAAGAAACAAAAGGAAAAAAATACCATGAGTATGTTGCACTCGTACTTTTTGTAGTTTAATTTTTGATAAAAGAAACAACAATATTTTGTTACATGTTGCAAGAGAAGCAGCAAAGACAGACAGACCACTTTAAATTGCAGCCAATCACAAGGTTCATTGAGTTTTTTGTCATCACACACTGTTTGTAGAGTGAAATTGTCATTTATTGTTTGTTGATTATTTTCCGAAATTGTTTCAATTGTCAAACATGTCATCAGGTGAATTTTGTTAAGTGGGTGATAAGTATAATAATGGAAAATAAATAATCAGTAGTGTGCATTTTAAAAAAGAAAATGACATCGAGGTTTTTTATTTATTAATTTACTTATTGAAAGATGTAATTATGAAGGAACTAAAAAGCATTTAGTTGTTGACAGTATTGTAATAAATTTGCACAATATCTAATGACATCAATGATAAAGCTCAGAAGATCTAAAATTATCGATAAATAATTGAGATTGAAAGAAACCGGAATGGGTTGTAAAATCTCAAAATAATCATCTAAGACTCCACAAAACATATATTCTGAGTCAATCTAACAATGTCCGTCCATCTGTATGTGTGTCGAAAGATGGATAGGGTTCGAGGCTGACCAACTTAGGGACGAAATTTTGCTCAAATATTAATCCTACATAAGACTTATATGAGTGATCGCAGATTTTCGTCCTTTAGCCTCTACTCTGCTGGTTTAGCTTTAAAATCGGTTTTTGTGTTTTTCACATAAAAATCGATTTTCAGGTGCAAATATGAAAGATCACAGATTTTCGTCCTTTAGCCTCTATCTCTGCTGGTTATTCAGGTGAAAATATGATTGATCACAGATTTAGCCTTAGCCTCTATCTCTGCTGGTTTAGCTATAAAATCGATTTTTATGTTTTTCATATAAAAATCAATATTCAGGTGGAAATATGAGTGATCACAGATTTTCGTCCTTTAGCCTTTATCTCTGCTGGTTAAGTTTTAAAATCAATTTTTATGTTTTTCATATAAAAATCCATTTTTAGGTGGAAATATGAGTGATCACAGATTTTCGTCTTTTAGCCTCTATCTCTGCTGGTTTAGCTTTAAAATCGATTTTTATGTTTTACTTATAAAATCCATTTTTAAGTGGAAATATGAGTGATCACAGATTTTCGTCTTTTAGCCTCTATCTCTGCTGGTTTAGCTTTTTTACGTTTTTCTTATAAAATCCATTTTTAGATGGGAATATGGGTGATCACAGATTTTCGTCTTTTAGTCTCTATCTCTATGGTTTAGCTTTAAAATCGATTTTTATGTTTTTCTTATAAAATCAATTTTTAGGTGAAAATTTAAGTGATCACAAATTTTCGTCCTTTAGCCTCTATCTCTGCTGGTTTAGCTTTAAAATCGATTTTTATGTTTTTCATATAAAATCCATTTTTAAGTGGAAATATGAGTGATCACAGATTTTCGTCTTTTAGCCTCTATCTCTGCTGGTTTAGCTTTTTTATGTTTTTCATATAAAATCCATTTTTAGGTGGGAATATGGGTGATCACAGATTTTCGTCTTTTAGTCTCTATCTCTATGGTTTAGCTTTAAAATCGATTTTTATGTTTTTCATATAAAAATCCATTTTTTGGTGAAAAAATGGGGGATCACAGATTTTCGTCCTTTAGCCTCTATCTCTGCTGGTTTATCTTTAAAATCGATTTTTATGTTTTTCATATAAAAATCTATTTTTGGGTGAAAATATAAGTGATCACAGATTTTCGTCCTTTAGCCTCTATCTCTGCTGGTTTAGCTTTAAAATCGGTTTTTATGTTTTTCATATAAAAATCGATGGTTTAGCTATAAAATCGATTTTTATGTTTTTCATATAAAAATCTATTTTTAGGTGAAAATATAAGTGATCACAGATTTTCGTCCTTTAGCCTCTATCTCTGTTGGGTTAACTTTAAATTCGGTTTTTATGTTTTTCATATAAAAATCGATTTTTAGGTGAAAAAATGGGTGATCACAGATTTTCGTCCTTTAGCCTTTATCTCTGCTGGTTTAGCTTTAAAATCGATTTTTATGTTTTTCATATAAAAATCGATTTTCAGACGGAAATATGAGTGATCACAGATTTTCGTCCCTGAGTCTCTATATATGCTGGTTTAGCTTTAAAATCGATTTTAATTTTTTGACTTAAAAATCTATTTTCAGATGGAATTATGTGTGATCACAGTTTTTCGTCCTATAGGGTCTATCTCACCTGGTTAATTTTAATATAATTTTTTTTTTTAGTTTGTTCTGTATTTACATTCATTTAAATATGTTTTTATGTTTTCAATTTCAATGTGTAAAATACTTCGTAAACTTTTACTTTAATAAAATCAAATTTGTAATAAACATATAAATTTTTTTTTAATTTTTTAATTTCAAATGAAGAACAAATAAATTTCAAGAAACAAAATATTTTGGAAACATATTTGATATTTGCAAATTTTTTCAAGAAAATTAAAACGGTACACAATAGTTTTCAAGGGGCGTTCATGAAGCACGTGAGTAAATCATATAACTTTACTAATTGAGTAAATTTATCCGTTTGGATGAAAACCTTTATTATGTATTTAAAATATTTGAATTATTTTCATTTGTTCCTCATTTAAGCAATAATTTCACTTAAGTTTATATTTCGATTCCTCACCCCTTTAACGCAATTTTGTCACTGATTTAAATTTTTACTGTTTTATCTTTCGTCTGAATAAATCTATTGTTAAATAGAAATATGAATAAAACAAAAAAAAAAAAAAAAAAAATATGTAGACACAGCAAAACAAGAAATTGAATGAGATTTTGTCAAGTGGAATTTATAACTCCATTACAATATTATCAACAGGAATAAATAAAATGAAATCAAATAAAAATTTTAATTGCTAAAATAAATCTCTATGGAGTAAATAGAAGAGACGACCCTTTTTTTTATCGAATTTTAAATAACATAAATAACACATTTATAAAGGTATAATAAAAACAAACATAACTACATATTTAGAATCTTATAAGGTAGATTCAGTCAGCCAGCAAAAGTCATATAAGGCAATCATTGTTAATAAAAAATTTATAAAATTTAACATAATTTTTGTGTTAAGAATGGTTATAAATTTTACTTTATATTAAGAACATTAACGAAATAAATGAAGATATAAATACGTAAGTATGTAAATAATAACTATGTATAGAAACCGCTTTTCAATTACGAATGTCCTTTGTAGGATATGTTGAAAAATTAACATTTAAATTTATAAAAAGTTTCAGTGTTATTTTAACAAATAAGTCAAGGTTCACACATAGCAGTTTTTCTTGCCGCTATTCTGACCAGGGTTGTCAGATTTTTTTGAAATTGTTAATCAGAAATCGCCAAAATTAAATCTTTTATATATATTTTTTTTAAGAAAGGCTAAAAACAACTAAAATATTAAGTGCTTCAAATTGTATATAATTTTAAAATGTAAATTCAGCATCAACAAAGTCAATAATAATTTCAGTAGCTAATAATAATTTAATAAAAAAAATTAAATATTAATTTCAATACACTATAATTTCAACGTGTAAACGGCTTCGGTTTTAATAATCAAATATGAAATGTAATCAAATTATTTTGTTTTATATTTTCTAATTTTTCAAAAGACAACAAACAAAAAATAGTTATTTCAAATGTTAAAAAAACTGTTCAATCGGCAAAGCTCTTAATGCAAATAAAGAAATTCAACATAGAATAACAAGGGGCATTCATGTAAAAGGTAAGTAAATCATATAAATTTACGAATTGCGCAAATTTATTCGTTTATATGAAAACCCTTATTATATCTTTTAAGAGAATTATGGCCCATAAAATCTTAATATTTATATTTGAAAGATGATGGTTCATAAACAGCAATTCTCTTCTCTCTCCTACGAACTCAGAATTGCAACAGGAAAAATTGTCGTGTGTGATCCTCGGGATTTTTAAAAAACCCCTGATCTAAGTGGGTTTTTTAAAAATCCTGGTTCGTGCCTTTAAATTTGATAAAGGTATTTCTGTAAATACGTATGTTGAATTTCAAGTTTGAATAAAAATTAATATTCATTTGAAAAAAAGTGTTACTTTCTCAATTTCATATCAAATGATATTCCTAAATAATTCTTAATCCAAAAATAAATTAATACTTAAAGATAAACAAGCGCGAATATATTCGGCCCGGCCGAATCTATATACCCACCATCAACTTGTTCAAATTTTACGTTATATGGGAGGGGCGGTAAGGTGGGTAGAAAAGTGGGCGGACCACGCCCATTTTTTGTTTCCGAGTTTAAATTGGTCCTTGAACTATTTGAACACAATTTCGTTGATTTTCACCTTATATGGGAGGTGAGCGGTAAAGTGGACGGACCACGCCCATTTTTGGTTTCCGAGTTTATATCGACCGCCGATCTATACGTGCATAATTTCGTTGTCGTACGTTCTTTTATTGAAGAAATATCATCAGAAAAGTATTTAACGGACACCCTGTGTTTCTAGTTTTTAGCCCATAACTGTTTGTTTATTAACCGATTTTGCCCATTTTCAATCCCAAATAAACCTTATATAAGACAAACATTTGTGCCAAATTTCGTCCACCTACGTTGTCCCGTTCGAGCCCTATCCTGCTTTCAACAGACGGACCGACGGACGGACATAGCTAGATCGACTTAGAATCTAACCAGGATCCAGAAAATATATACTTTGTGGGGTCTTAGATGATTCCTTTGACATGTTACACATGGAATGACAAAATCAATATTCCCCCCATATTTTTGATGGTGTGTATAAAAATAATGGCATATTCTCAATTTGATACAAAATACTTTTGTTAAATCAGGCTATATTTAAGGAAATAGTAAAAACATTTGATTTCAATTAATTGTAAATTTAAGATAAAACTTTTTTATTTAAAAATGGATTTTAAAATTGCAAATCAATGTCTTATGCCAAGGATTAAATATTAGGGTATCCAATCGATTAACGCTCATTCGGTTATCCAATTAATTTTGGTCGATTAACCGTTCGAATAATTTAAAATTGTCTATTTTCGAATAACGAATAAACCGAATAATTTGTGTAGAATAATCGATTAACCGAAATTTAGTTTTTTTGGAGTTATAAATATAGAATTTTTTTATTATACCCTAGACCACCATAGGTGGGGAGGGTATTATGCGTTTGTGCTAATGTTTGTAACACCCAAAAATATTGGTCTTAGACCTTAATTTATACCAATCGGCTTAGAATCACTTTCTGAGTCGATTTTACAATGTCCGTCCGTCTGTCCGTCCATGTAAACCTTGTAATCAAACTACAGGTCGCAATTTTGAACCAAAATTAATGAAATTTGATACACAGGATTCTTATAGCTCAGGGACGAAGCCTATTGAAATTGGTTAGGATCGGTCCATTATTTCACCTAGCCTCCATACAAATGTCCTCCCGGAAAAGGGTTTAACGATCATAAATCCCTTAAATATAGTAATATATTAATGAAATTCAGCACATATAAGTTTCATATAAGAGTGTGCCGATTTTTAAAAAGATCGGTCCATAATTAACCATAGCTCCCATATAAACCCCTTTTAAAAAAATCACTTTAACGGCCATAAATCCCATTCAAATGTTAGTATCAAGTTAATATTCGACACAAATAAGTTTTATATGAACATAAATGATAAGTGTCAAATTATACAAAGATCGGTCCATAATTTACCATAGCTCCCATATAAGGCCCTCTTACAAAAATCACCCAAAAGTGAATAAATTTATATAAATGTCAGCATCAACGTAATATTCTGTATTCGTATGTTTTATTTTACACTTATGAGTATCGGTCCACATTTGACTCCAAGTCTAATAAAAGACCCCTCCACGAATTATAATGTACACAATGGTGTAGGATATCATATGGTCGGGCTTGACCGACTATATATTTTTTTCTCGTTTTTAAGATAAATTTATGCCAACAACATCTTCTTGATAATATCTATTATATTCATCAGTAAGTGTCCATTGTCTTGTGCTTTAGAAGTACTGCAATTAGCATCAAATGATACTATAAAAAAATTAAAATGAATTGTTCTGCAATAAAACGTTGAGATTTGGTTGTTAGTTTTCCCGGTTTAACGAATGATATATTCTCAGGCCAATTCGTAAAATCGAAAAATTCGTTAAATCGCGAATATATTTTACTAACAAAATATACTCTAGAAGATTTATTTTAAAGTCTACATTTTTACTTTTTAACGTTAAAACACAATTTAGTTATCTTATAACAACAAAAGTAAAAAATCAATAAAAAAAAAATTAACACATTAAAGCAAAATTAAAATTATTAGAAAAACAAACTTCTTTCTAATAACAGTTTTTTTTTTTTTTTTTTTTTTTTTTTTTTGACAAATTACGAAGAATTTATTATGGAGCAAATACTATAGAGTAGGCCTTTGATTGCAACTGTTATGAACTGTTTATAATGTTAAATCTACTTAATAAGTATTTCTCAATTGAATGGATACTTTAAGCGGATTTTCAGCATAAGCACATCACATATCTGTGGAGGTATATGATAAAATGACATTGCACAAAATACAAACGAAAGCATATTTAAAAAGTAAAAAAATAATAGCTTTGTAACGTACTTTTATTTTGTATTTATTACTTCTGATCACAAGTTTAAGGTCTTATTTACTTCTTTGGATATTTTTTATACCCACTATCAAAAAGATGGGGGTATATTGATTTTGTCATTCCGTGTGTAACATGTCGAAGGAATCATTTAAGATCCCATAAAGTATATATTTTCTGGGTCCTGGTTCGATTCTGAGTCGATCTAGTCATGCCCGTCCGTCAGTCCGTCTGTCTGTCTGTTGAAAGCAGGATAGGGCTCGAACGGGAGGACGAAATTTGGCTCAAATATTTATCTTATATAAGGTTTGTTTGATATTGAAAATAGGCAAAATCGGTTAATAAACAAAAAACAAAATATAAGTTATGGGCTAAAAACTACAAACACAGGGTGTCCGTAGTAGCTTCATTTCATACTTTTCTGCTTATATCTCTTAAACAAAAGCATGTACGACAACGAATTTTTTTACGGATAGTTCGGGGGTCGATATAAACTTGTAAACCGAAAATGGGAGTGGTCCGCACACTTTACCGCCCACCTCTCATATAAGGTGAAACATCAACGAAATTTTGTACAAATAGTTCAAGGACCAATGTAAACTGGGAAACAAAAAATGGGCGTGGTCCGCCCACTTTACCGCCAATCTCCCATATAAAAATTTTAAAAAGTTGATGGTGATAAAATTCCGAAAATATAGTTTTAAGTAAAGTAAATTCAGAGCTATACAAATCATAAACATTTTAATGTTCATCATCAAATGTACGTAAAAATATTAATATTAATTTTTACTTTTATGACAGAAAATGATTCTACACAAAAATAAAAAGAGTTACATAAAAAATACTGATTTACGATATTAAATAAAGTTAAATTAGGAGTATATTTTGTAGTATTTTTTGTAGTATTTTAGTAATTTTTTCATACAAATGGCCGAAAGAACTAATAAGTTCTCTATGTTCTCTATTAAGATTATAAATAACTATTTCAATCGATTCATTATTATAATTAGTCTTATTTATGTGTCTAATATGTATTACTGAGACTATTCGGTTAATCGAATAATTTGCCATTAATCGGTTATTAACCCATCAACTTTTAACCTCGAATAATTATTTGTCGAATAAACCGATTAATATGAAAACCCGAATGGATACCCTACTAAATATCATTAAATGTTTTTTACAATTTGCAAAAATTACCAGAATGGTAATAAAAATCATGCACAAACAATAGTTTTAGAATTTTTCCCTATACTTTTTGCAACTTTATTTTATTTATGTGTTATCTGTTTAAAGAAATACTTTTAATTTTATGTTCAAGCAAAAGGTATTAGCGACCACAAAACAATCCTTGTACGGACCCCTTGTTTAGAACCGCCGTTTTGGATAGAAAAATACTAAAAATAGACTTTGGCTAGCAACAAAATGTAATAGTTTTACTATGTGAATACCTATTTAATAAAATTTTAAAAATTAGCCAAATAAATCGCCACCTTGTTAAAAATCGCCATGTCGCAAAACGGAAAATTCAGTCGCCAAGATCAATTAAAAATCGCCACGTTTGGCGAAAAATCGCCACATCTGACAGCCCTGATTCTGACTTCGTAGGCGAGAGAGTTAAAGAGAATATAAAAGTTTAATATTTCCTTCTCCTCTCTCTCCTAAAATCTCAGAATTGCGACAAGCAAAAATGCTGTTTGTGAACACCGTGTAATATTAAGGGAAGAATCAAATGTTTATAGGATTTTAATGCATAAAAGTTTGTAATATAAATTTAAATAAAATTCAACCTTTTGATTAGAAATTCCGTACAATAAAAATTCTATTTATGTATCATTTAACTGAACATATGAATGTATAAGTATATTTTTTTAAATACTCACTTTGATTTAACCAACAACAAAAGCACATACAATAAACTGAAAAAAGGAAACAATCCTTCATTAAATATACAAAATAAAAATGAAAATACTCGATTTTGCCATTAAATACTCACACAATAAAAGTACCAATATATGCTCTCATATATCCAACTCCAAGGGAAAAATTAAAAGGGACTTACAGATATGGCCTTTTACCTTCCTTTCAAAAAACAATCAATTGAAATGTAAAAGCGATTTCTTTAATAAAACTGTAACAGATTATCCATCTTATTTCTCTAAAATAATCAATAACACTGGTCGACAAAAAAAAAAAATGTTTTCGTCCTCCTTCAAAAACAAAATTTGTTTACCGAATATAACATCACTTATGTCAATCGTACATACCGTTCATGAGTTATGGTAAATACACTATCGGACAAAATAAAGTGCGGTTTCTTACTCTTGCTATTTATTTCATAATAATTGCCTTCTAGGTTCATTATGATCTACATTTTTGGTGTCCACGTATTTGTCGTTTTGTATTCTTTAATTTAATAAATAAAAGACGTTTTTGAAATATATGAATTTCGAGTTTGGAGTAAAAATGTTGTGTTGGTCTTGAATTTTGTGCGACAAAATAAAGTGACACTTTACCTAATTTCTTAAATTGGCTACAAATTTTCAAATTTTTTGATACAAAATGGAAGGCATATGCTTAAAAAGTGCTAAATTTTAATATTCTATTCATTAAATTCTATTCTACTTATTCTTACTTTTGAAAAAATAAGAATATTTATTTTGTGTATATTAGAGAAATGGAATTATTATAGGCAAAATATTAGACACGCCCATAAACAAAATCCAGACCTGATGGAAGAAAACTGAAAACAGATTCGTGTTAAGTAAGTACAGTGGTGGCCACGAATTTAAGACACGACATGTAACGAACTAAGTTGTGATAATTATTACAACCCTGCAATATAAAATTAGATTTTGTTAATTTTTCAGTGTACCCTGTAATGTTAAGATCAATTACCGTTATTTGGTTTTGTTTGTGTATACATTTTGTTGCTGTTTTTATTATATTTTCGTAAAAACGTGCTTTTGAAGCTGGTCACGAATTTAAAACATATAAGAAATATTTGGTTTTTAAGTGATTTTTTGGTGTTTTTTGAAGCTAAAAGGTAAGTAATGAATGTTTTATTCCATTTAATGTTAGAATACATCAAAATATTTAGTTAGAAATGGCCAGAGGTACTTGGAGTTCGGATGCCGAGCGAAAATTGATCCAACAAATGAATACTGATGGAAAAACAGTAATGGAAATTTCCAAGCTACTAAAATGTTCCAGATCCAAGATTTACAATGCACTGGAACACATCAAGCAACATGGCACTACCAAAAATGTCAAACAGCACCCTAGAGCCCGAAAAACTACACCCAGGGAGGATAGCTTAATTTATAAATCAGCTGCTAAAGAACCTTTCAAGAGCTCAAGTAAAATTAAAAATGAGATTTCATCGGATTTTGGTATTAATATATCGTCCAGGACAATAAGAAGACGTCTGAATGAGAAGAACTTACGTGGGTGTATTGCACAACGTAAACCACTTGTGTCAAAAAAAAATATTAAATCCCGACTAGCGTTTTCAAGAGAAAATCTCAATAAGCCGATGACATTTTGGAAAAATATACTTTGGAGCGACGAGTCGAAGTTTTGTCGCTTTGGTTCTGATGGAAAACAGTACGTATGGCGTCCTCCAAACCTGGAGCATCACCCAAAGTACACCCTTAAAACGGTTAAGCATGGTGGTGGAAATGTCATGGTGTGGGCAGCATTTTCCTGGCATGGTGTAGGTCCCATTCAGAAGATTATCAATAAAATGGACCAGCATATTTACAAAAACATACTGACAAGCATCATGATACCATTCGCTGAAGACAACATGCCTCTAATGTGGAAATTTATGCATGATAATGACCCTAAGCACACTTCACGCCTAGTGAAGAGTTGCTTAGAGGAAAATAATATCACAGTTCTGAAATGGCCAGCTCAATCCCCGGATCTCAATCCAATTGAGAACTTGTGGAATGATGTTGAGGAGCATGTACGAGCAGTAAAGCCAAAAAATTTGACTGATTTATGGGAAGAAATTCAAAAGGCTTGGTATGCCATTCCAAAGGAGCGCTGTATGGCCTTAGTTGAAAGTTTACCCAGGAGATGCGCTGCTGTGATTCAAAATAAAGGATTTCCCACCAAATACTAATATTGTTTTATGAAGCTGAGCTTTACTTTTGTGAATTAACTTTTATTTTGCCTATGTCCTAAATTCATGACCAGGCTTAAACTTGTATTAATCTGTATAATATGTAAATAAAAATTGGAAACTAAATATAGGTAACAAACTATTGTTGATTTTTTTTCATAACATTACTAGGATCTTTAAAAAATAACATGGATCTAAAATTTGTTCGATAAGATGTAAAAATTATCAGAAATATATAAGTGAAATGTCGTGTCTTAAATTCGTGGCCACCACTGTACATCAAAATCCATTAAGTCCAACTATTCCTTTTTGGGAGAAGATTTTTTGTCGACCAGTGAAATCTTACTTTATTTTGTAATACATACTTTTGTAACCAGAAACGAATTGATAAAGACCTAACTGTTATGACATGAGTTCTAAAAAGAATATGTGTTTGTAATGGTAATATTTGTAAATAAGGCCCTCTGCTAATTCTATTTATTGATCAATTTCCCTTATACATGCAGACATTGAATATCTCAAAACATTTTTGTTATTTTTCAATACATTTCATTCTTATTGGTAGCAACAATTCCTTTGGTTGTTATTATTGTTGGTGGTTATTAAGCCCTTTTCCACAAAATAAGCCACAGATAGGGATGCCACAATTTCACACTTTTGATAAAAAGGAACAAAAGTTTAAATTTTTGTTAAACCTTTTAGTATACAAAAATTAAATCAATATAAATTTAAAATGAAATTGAAAAAAGATTCGGCTGTGCCGAATCTTTGATACCCTTCACCATATTACCATCTTATCGACATCATATTACCATATTACCGACAATTAATAAAATTTTCGCCTTAACGTATGCTTGTATATTTTCTAAATCTAAATTTTTTTTCAAACTACGAAAATTTGAATATGAAAAAAAAACAATCATAACAGGCTTTGCTTTTAAAAAAGAAACAACAACAATTCCATATATATTTATTTTTGTATGTACAAACTGACTGAATACACAAAGAACAACAACAACACTGTTATCCATCATATTACTGCTGTTGATAACTAAACTACTTGTCTATACAAAAAACGTCACTAATAGTCATTACAATGCTTAATATACATGTTTGTTGGTGTATTTATATTCTTAACAGATTTGTTTTTGGGCCATAACTCTGTTGATTATGAACGAATTTGGTTTATTAAAAAAACCGAAATTTTATAAAAATATTTATGACTGATCTATATAAAAATAAAAATCTGCAGCTTGAACAAGGGCTTCAAAAATAAAAAATTCGTTTTCCCCGATATCTCAGTTATTACTGAACCGATTTATTTAATTTTTACAGAACAAAAATTCAGAAAATAATTTTCGAGCCCCCTTTAAAAATTCGAAGTCCCTGGTATATGCAGAGGCTTCAGAAACTAAAAAACCGGTTCTAAAAACCGGTTTTTAAAGCATATCTCCACCATTTATAAACCGATCTTCCTGATTCAAAAAACTGAAATTTTATAAAAATATTTGTGACCGATCTGTATAAAAATAAAAATCTAAAGCTTAAACCAAGGCTTCAAAAAATAAAAAATGCGTTTTGTCCGATATCTCAGTTATTACAGAACCGATTTATTTCATTTTTTCAGAACAAAAATTCAGAAAAAAATGTCCGAGAATTCTTTGTAAAAACGAAGTCCGTAGTGTATACAGAGGCTTCAGAAACTGGAAAACCGGTTCAAAAAACCGGTTTTTTGAACATATCTCCGCATTGTATGAATCTATCTTGCTGAATTCCAATAGCAAAATTCTCGAAAGCATTTCCGATCGTTTGACATACATATTATATATGTCAGTTATCGGTGGGCTTCATAAACGCCATTTCAACCGACACACGGACGGACGGACATGGTCCAATCGTCATCGCTTCTTACAAGGATTCCGAAAATATAAACTTTTTTGCTCTCCGACGAAAATTGTGGAAATTACAAACGGAATGACAAACTTATATATACCCTTTACACCTGTGGTGAAGGGTATAATGAAGCTTTAAATAGGCTTTCTCGATTTCCAATCGATTTATAATCTGATCCATAGCAGAACAATAGTTTATCATTATCTGATCTAAAAATCACAGCTCGCCAATCATGTTTATATTTAAAACGAGAGAAGATATAGTCGGTCAAGCCCGACCATATGATACCCTACACCATTTCGATCCATATAATTTTGTTTTTACTTATATACAACTTACTTGTGTTAAATATTAACATAATACTAAAATTTGTATGGGATTTATGCACGTTTAGGTGATTTTCGGGAGAGGGGTTTATATGGGAGCTATGGTCAGTTATGGGCCGATCTTCATGAAATTCGGCAAACGGATTTGTGCTTATATAAAACTTATTTGTGCTAAATCATTAAAATATTTCTATTTTTAAGGCATTTATTAGTGTTAAAATTCCATTCCGGGAGGACATTTGTATGGGGCTAGGCGAAATAATGGGCCGATCACAACCAATTTCAATAGGCTTCGTCGTTGTATCATAAAAGTCCCATGTGCCAAATTTCATCAAATTATCTTCAAAATTGCGACTTGTACTTTGTTATGTTAAATGTTAAATACAGAAATGTAATCTTCAGAACAGGTTCTATCGGAATCTGGAATGATTTTTCTTTTTTTGATTTTTGTGAAAAAAAAAAAAAAAAAAAAAAACAATATTAATGATTATTTTTGATTTTTATTTTTTCGCTCAACTCATAATCATAATTTTTTTTTTTTTGCTCAACTTTTAATGATTATTTTTGATTTTTATTTTTTTGCTCAACTCAAATGATTATTTTTGATTTTTATTTTTTTGCTCAACTTATAACGATTATTTTGATTTTTACTTTTTTTTGCTCACAATATAAAACAACATGAGAAATGAAACTATTACGCAATTTTTAATAAAAAAGATTTCTCATCGTAAATTAGATTTATTTACTAAAAGGCAAGTGTGATGATATATTTTTCATCAGATTTTTTAAAAAATATCCAAATTTTTTTAAAAAAGTCGAATTTTTTTCTAAAATTTTATTTATTTATTTTTTTTTTATTAAAAATCAATTTTTTATTAAAAATAAAATTATTTGCAATAAATCAAAGTTTTTATTTAAAGAAAAATTTTTACTAGATAAAAGTTTAATTTCTCATGTTAAGTTTTATATTGTGAGCAAAAAAAATAAAAATAAAAAATAATCGTTATGAGTTGAGTAAAAAAATAAAAATCAAAAATAATTATTAAAAGTTGAGCGAAAAAATAAAAATCAAAAAATAATGATTATTTGTTGATTTTTATTTTAAAACTCATAATCATTACGGTCCTTGGTTTTAATTAATCTATACTATATCAAGATTTCATTAAGATATCTTCTTTCATTTAAATTTTTTTTAGATTTAAATATTAACATTATTAAAAAAAGCGCTTCAAATCTAAATTTTCCATTTAATCAACTCAGAAACACCTCAGCTCTGACCATGCAAAATTTTATTGAGATATCTTCAACGGTTCACAAATTACAGAATTATTTTTTTAATTATTAAATATGAACCATAAATAACATACGTATTTGTTTCTCTAGGATAATTCAAAACTGTTTCAAAACTGAAATTGGAGTTTTGTTAAACAAATTTTGAAAATAAAAATAAATAAATAAATAAATAAATAAATAAATAAATAAATAAATAAATAAATAAATAAATAAATAAATAAATAAATAAATAAATAAAATAAAACTATACTGGTTTATGGACAACTTTAGGATTAGTTATGGTGTTTATATGAGTAAACTTTATGGGTACTATCATCTTTCAATTAAAACCTTCTGATTTCACTAAGTGATTCTAAAAATTTTAATGATCATTATGCTCATCTGCATCTCTCGCGGCTCAGTCTTCATTATTTTGGTTGATATTTATTAAAAGTAAATTTTTATTTGATGGTACACAAACAGCTCAAAAAATGATCAAATGTTTTTAAACTTTTTTCTTCTTTTTTTTAATTAAACACAATACTTATAACAAATAATTCCCAAATAGGGCTGCATTTTTTCTATTTCATTAAATGCATACATATCGTAAAGTTTAGATTTCATTGTATAGTATGTATGTAAAATACAAGTATTATACATAAATACATCTCGGTATTTATACATGTACGAGCATATAGATTTATGTATAATGTTTTTTATATATAAAAGGATTCTTTTTTTGCTCTATTGTTATTTACGATGCAATTTAGTGAATAGAACAAGGTTTAATACGAGAATGTATTTTTCTCCCCAATTTATTTTTCCTCAATGTTATTTATTTTTTTCTTAGTTTGCTGTATATTTTTTTTTAAGATACACTCGTATTCAAATCGATTTTCACATCAATCAACACAACTATTTCGTTTTTATACTTATTGCTTAATTTTTTGTATTTAAAGGAATTCCATCCATTCATTTTTGTTTTTTAGTTGTGGTAGGAAATTTTGTGTGAATATTTCCGATTCATTTTATTTTCTCACACATTCCTTTTTGGTATGTTTGTAGGTGCATTATATTTTTTTTAAGTTTTAAATATTTATAAAAAAAGGAAAGAATTGGCCTTCAAGTAGATGAAAATTGTAGGAATTTAAACAATTGTTTATATATAATAATTGTTTATATATATAATGTAATATATTGGCTTACCGGGTAAGTAAAGTTTTTGCTGGGAATATTCTTTTTTTTTTTTTGTTTCAAAGAAATTAATAAAAAATAAAGTTTTTAACTTAAAGGCATGTTAAGCTGTAGATTTAGTTTGAAATAAACAAATTTGTTTATTTCTTTTAAAGTATTAAACTACATTTTAAATAACCTTTAACCTTAAATAATTCTTTCAACTTTATTTACTATTTTTAATCGGGTTTAATTTTATTTTTTACATTTTAATAATGAATTTTATAACTTAATCTTGATATGCTTTAAAAATATATAAAAATATAATTAGAAATTTAATCTCTTGAGGATGAGGAAAATGCAACAATTAAAATTATACAAAATAAAGAAAAAATAATAATGGTATTTAACATGATTTTTTTGTTTAAGAACTATTTAGTCTTAGAGGGCTTTTGTAAACACACATATACGAATATAATACATAAAAACCAAAAAAGGTATTGAAATTAATTGCTCAAAAACGCATTAAATGCTTTGGCAAAAAAGGAACAACTCAAATGCATATACACATACTTATTTGCTTTCAATAATGACTTTGCGTATAGCATTAAAGGCTTGTTCTAAACTGTTTGTAAATTCCTGGCCATTACAGCCATTTTCATAAGATGTAACAATGGCGCCACATTCTTCATTTTGTATGGAGTAACTGCAAGCAAAGAATAAAAAGAAATAAGAGAATGTTAGATGTATTATATAGAGTAAGAACGAATTTGTTATACCCTTTAACTTAGGATTAAATAAGAAATAAACAAATTATATTATATGTGTAACTTTAATTTTAATTAGCTTAAAAGTTGCAACAATTTCTAAATATTTTCTTTAAAATTTATATTTTTGCTTCTTGATTTTAGTATTTCATGTTAAAAAACGAGAGAAAAAGATATAGTCGGTCAAGACCGACCATATGATACCCTACACCATTGTGTACATTATAATTCGGGGAGGGATCTTTTATTAGACTTGGAGTCAAATGTGGACCGATACTCATAAGTGTAAAATAAAACATACGAATACAGAATATTACGTTGATGCTGACATTTATGTGAATTTATTCAATTTTGGGTGATTCCCAAAAGAGGGCCTTATATGGGAGCTATGGTAAATTATGGACCGATCTTTGTAAAATTTGGCACTATTATTTATGTTCATATAAAACTTATTTGTGTTGAATACTAACTTGATACTAACATTTTAATGGGATTTATGCCCGTTAAAGTGATTTTCTGAAAGGGGTTTATATGAGAGCTATGGTTTATTATGGACCGATCTTTTTAAAAATCGGCACACTTATTTAGACTTATGTGAAACTTACATGCGCCAAATTTCATTAAAATATTGCTATATTTAAGGGATTTATGATCGTTAAACCCTTTTTCGGAAGGACATTTGTATGGGGGCTAGGTGAAATAATGGACCGATCATAACCGATCATTAATTTTGGTTCAAAATTGTGACCTGTAGTTTGATTACAAGGTTTACATGGACGGACAGACGGTCAGACGGACGGACAGACGGTCAGACGGACGGACGGACATCGTTAAATCGACTCAGAAAGTGATTCTAAGCCGATTGGTATAAATTAAGGTGGGTCTTAGACCAATATTTTTGGGTGTTACAAACATCAGCACAAACGCTTAATACCCTCCCCACCTATGGTGGTGTAGGGTATAATTAACGCTTGTGACTTGAAGAATTTATACAAATCTGAAAAATCATGCCAAGTAATATCTACTCAAAATTAATACTGTTTAAGTTACAAACAAAATGACAAACTAAAATACCTAACCTTTAATGGTAAAGAGTAATAAACAAACGTTAAACACAAACAATTTCAAGTAAAATTAAAATAAAAAAGCAAAAAGTAAAAAGCCACTTACCCAATACCCAAACCATCACGTACTACAGGACCAAATGAACCGGCCAACAAAGCATCCGATGATAATGTGGAAGTACTTATAATATTGTAATTAATACGTTTAAATGCCACGCTATTATACAACTCAGGCAAAGGTTTATTATTAATAGCAGCCGTATGTTTCAAAGCAAACAAATGACGATCAAATCCTTGGCCCATAGCAGCATCTTTAGTTAGTTGGCCATGATAAGTAGAACACTGGTCGATGAGGGAACGCAAATACTTGGCATCCGAATTAGTTTTAGAATCTAAAACACTTTCACAGAATTGTTTGGTGGCATTAGTACAGGGCCGCATAGTTTCGGTACGACCATGTTTAAAGGCAGCAGTACTACAAGATTCATAAGTACCCACATATTTATTGAATGCCTGTCTATAGGCTAATTGGAATGAGAGCTGCATAATGGAATCGGGACTTAAACGATCACGTTTACAGGCATTTTTGCTAAGATGAGGATAGCGTAACATGTGCATGTTTAAAGATTTAATATTTTGTTGATTCCTATCATTAGATTGCTTAACTAATTCTCTAAGTTTGTCATCGATTTCAAAATTTAAAAAGCGAATTTTAGAGCAGTCTACAGGATTTGATGATACATTATGTAAATCGTTGGTACTTAAAAAGGGACTATTAAGGGTTTCTTTGTAGACCTCATTAAAGTAACGTAAAACTGCAACACCATCACCCCAGGCATGTTCAAAATTAACAGCTGCAGTACCATCGGCACTTAATAAAATTGAAACGGATTTATCAAACCATCTGGAAAATAGAATAATAGTTATGTGATATAATTAAAAATAAAAATAAATGAACATTTTTATTCACCTATTGGTGCCTTTACCCGCCAACAAATGCTTTAATATTGGCACTGGATTGTTTTCCTCATACACAGGATCCTCCTTAGTATCTAAGCAAACACAAAATAGAGCTGAATCTAATTGCTCTGTTAGTAAAGTATTATTAACGGAATTCTTTACAATATGTTGTCTTATGCGAGCCCACTCATTACGTTCGTCAGCTGTCAACACCCCTAAGGGTACATCATTAGCTGTTTTTGATTCATCTAATTTTATCACAGCATTAACACGAGCCAAAATTTCTTTAGCGGGTTCTATATTGCCATTAGCATCAAGTACATCTACAGCATAAATATTACCACGACGCATAACCATTATATGTTTAGAGTTAGGTGATTGTACTAAACGATCTTTATCCAGTTCGGGTATGCGGGAAGTGCCAAATAAACGTTCATATTGACTCATATCAAGGGGAAATGCTTTAAAAGCATAAGAGGCATAAGTGGCAATAATTTGTGGTGCTATACGCATCCAACGGCGGTATTTTTCGTTATCAGTCTTTTTTGGATTTAAATGGAAGACTTCAGGTTCGAGAACTCCATCTTGTAGGGAACGCCAAAAGCGTAAAGAACTTATGATTAGATTTGATGCCCGTACAGTCTGGTGTTGATATTGAGGGCGGGTATCATTTTTCATTACCAGTAAGGGGTTATAGTTGAGTGGTAATGGTACGCGATCTCTTAAATACATATCAAACCTGGTGAAGAACAAAAAATGATGAATATTGTTATGTTTTTGATTGAAAGTTACAAGAGAAAATATTCCTTTAAGGATTAACATTGCACAAGCATATAAGGTTTCGGACTTTAATGTACAGTGGTTCCAAAATAAAATTTTACATGGGCAGAGCTGAGGTCTTTTCGGAGTTAATTTTGAAGAGCACAGATCCTCAGCAGGTTTAACTTAATTAAAATGATTTAAAAAGTTACCTTTAGAAAGTAGCTTATTAGAATAGAATAAGAAAATGTAAATTCTGAATAAAACCTAAAAATCGGAATAGTGCTAGAAGAGATTAAAGGTTTTTTATGTGATTAATATTTCTGCAGATTAAAGAAAATATAAAGAAATTAAAAAAACAAGCGCGAATATTATATTCGGCCCGCCGAATCTATATACCCACCATCAACTTTTTAAAATTTTACGTTATATGGGAGGGAGCGGACCACGCCCATTTTTTGTTTTCGAGTTTACATTGGTCCTTGAACTATTTGAACACAATTTCACCTTATATGGGAGGTGGGCGGTAAAGTGGGCGGACAACGCCCATTTTTGGTCTCCGAGTTTATATCGACCCCCGAAATATACGCACAAAATTTCGTTGTCGTACATGCTTTTATTGAAGAAATATCAGCAGAAAAGTATGAAACGGACACCCTGTGTCAGAGAAACAAGAGATGAAACTAATTGTCAAAAACCTAAGTCGGTTGTCAAAAACCTAACTCATGCAACAACAAAATACATGTAATCCATAATATAATAATAGTAATTCTATCATGCATGTAATCAAAAACATGTTGTTGCCAAAAGAAAATAAAAACAAATTTTTGTTTACAAAAAACAATTCTATTTAATTGTCAATTGAGAATTTCGTCTCTATGTGTTACTCTATGCCCTGTGTTTCTAGTTTTTAGCCCAAAACTTTGTTTATTAACCGATTTTGCCCATTTTCAAAAACAAACCTTATATAAGACAAATATTTGTGCCAAATTTCATCCCTCTACGTTGCCCCGTGCGAGCCCTATCATGCTTTCAACAGACGGACATAGCTAGATCGACTCAGAATTTAACCAGGACCCAGAAAATATATACTTTGTGGGGTCTTAGATGATTCCTTCGACATGTTACACACGGAATAACAAAATTAATATATGCCCATCTTTTTGATGGTGGGTATAAAAATGGAAAAAGATCACAGTGACTTTATTTTGGGATCCCATACTATTTTGCTAATTTATTCTGAATTTATATGCAAATCGGAGCAGCATATTATAAATTACAGATTTATATAGAAAATATTTGGATTCTGCAAACACTGGAAAAAGTTTTTATGACTATTGTACTCTTCGTTGACCTTTGTACCCTTAAAATTATTAAAGTCTTCACAATTCAAACAATTATCATTCATAATACATATTTCTGCTTTAACAAAAAACCTTATCAGTTACTTACAATTAAGAGCACTTACCATGGTTCCGATATATAACTCGTATGTTTATTAGCCTCATCTTTTATCTTCAATAAAGCATTCAATTCAGCCGCTTCGTTCATACGAAATTTCTCCACCACTTGTTGAGTTTCTTTAAATTCATCCGCCGTTGTTATTGGTTGTACGGCAGCCAAAAAACGTTCACAAGTTTTATCCACCAAGGGAATAGGTAAACGAGGTAAAGATTTTTGAAAATACATTGTAGGTAATTTGGAACGTTGCAAATATTGATAAGAATCCGATTGGCTAGATGATTGAGTAGCCATGGTTCTTAACAATACCGGCTTCTGTACAAAATATCCACGGAAATTACCCAGTATTTGAGTGGATGCATACAATTGACCACGTACCATTATGAAAATGTATTACTATAAAATTTCACATTAATTTTTAATAGGAATTTATAAAAAAATGCATTTTATTTTACCTAATTACACTTTGTAACTTAAAAATAAATATATTCACTTGTGCCAGCGAGAAATAACTAACAAACAATCAATCTAATACAAAGTCCAACTTTTTTATTTTGTTTGTTGGAAAATAAGCAAAAAGGAGGTCAAACAATAAAAAATATAAACAACAACAAAGGCAAGAAAGAGATATGAGACAGCTGTTTGTTTACATTTTTTCTTGGTTAGTTATTCGTTTTCTCTTTGATTCGCTAGTTCTTCATACAGCTGAGTGGAAGTGTTGCCATACCATTTTGAAACATAATACAGATTGATCTATTTTTCCATATTATTCTATTACAATTTTAAAGCAAAAAATTTAAAAACAAAATAAAAACGTATTTTAGTTAGTTTTTGAAAAGCTTCGATAACCTGTACGAACATATTTCGTTTTCTCTATTTGGCTTTTGTTGATGTGAATATTTTTCTATAAATTTTTATTTAATTAAAATTTAGTTTATACTATGTTCACATATAGAGGTTTTTTGAAAAACGAGTCGTTTTCTTTAAAAACACAAACAAATTGTTTTGTTTTTTCATTAATTATTTAACACAATAAAAACATACTAAATTTCCATACAGGGAAGAAATTTTTAGTATTTTTAGTACATAGAAAATTGTTGAAAAAAGAATTTGAAAAATGTTCAAACAGTTTAACAACAAAAAATTAAAAATTATGAATGAAATTTATATTTGTTCATAAATTTTATTTGTTTGAACATTTTATTTTTTTAATTAGAAAGTGTATGTGTGTGAAATTTTTATTTAAATTTAAAATTTGTGGAAATATTTTGACAGAAGAAAAATAGGCCAAAAGGAAAAGCACAATAAAATAATATGTGAACGGTGATGTTTAAACTTTGTGTTTTTAAAAAAACAAGTCGAAAACTAATTATGTGAACATAATATTATTTTTGTTGCTGAAAATCGTTTCAAATATAACTTTTACACACAAATATAAAAGCTTATTAGTTATTTAATAGTTATACCATACACCACCATACATAGGTGGTTGGGGTATTAAAGTATACCGTTCGACTCAGAATCACTTTCTTATTAGTTATTTAGTAGTTATACCCTACACCACCATAGGTGGTTCGGTACAAATAAATTTTATATAAGTAGAAACAAAATTGCCAAATTTTATGAGAATCAGTCTATTAATAAACATTGCTCCTATATAAACGCACTTCCGGGAATTGCCATACATCATATATATTACGTTTATACGCACCATTTACTTGCAATAAAAATATTGCGATATGAACATTTTGTTGTATAAACAGTGAGTTAGTATTATATTTGTAAGTTAGTAAAACACGAAAAATAATCGTGATTAGTGAAGCTAATAGCCATAGTATAATTATAAAGTATACTCGTAAGAACAGCTGTTTACAATTTTTTCATTGACATACCTCGCGGAACTGTCAAATTGTTTTTGTATTCATACACAAAATTTTTTTTGAGTTTTTTTTACTCTTCCTCTCTTTCAATCTCTCATTTTCCGTTCAAAGCATTTTGACATTATGTGCAGTACTTGTACACTAACAAAATACAAGCAATAGTTGTTTTTGTAGATGTGTGAGCACTTTCTAATTACGCTATGCTAATAGAAAATTAAACGTACAGCGTTGCCACTTCCTTTTACGTTCATAGAATTTTCGATGATAATAGTTTCATTTTTCCCATCTGGCACGATAAATTAGGAAATTGTATATTTCTTTGTGCAATTTGCGTATAAACAGTGAATTATTTATTTGCAAGTTATTTTTATTTGCAATAATCGCTCGTATAAACGTAATAATACATGTTAATATCAATAATTGTTTGTTCGATTAATTGATAAATTAAAATCAAATAATTGTTCGATTAAATTAAAATCAAGAATTTCGAGCAAATTATGCCAGTTAATCGAATAATTCGAGTAAAAAATATTTTAAATACTTGCTTTGTTAACAAGTTTTTAGGATGTTTTAATTTTAGTTTTCTAAAACATTTACCTTAAAAAAGTGCACCACAAATTGGAATTTTAATAAAAAAATATTTAGTAAACAGAACCTAATATATGCCCAAATTATAACACTTAGTTAAAGGTATTTTTCAATTACAACGAGAGAAAAAGATATAGTCGGTCAAGCCCGACCATATGATACCCTACACCATTGTGTACATTATAATTCGGGGAGGGGTCTTTTATTAGACTTGGAGTCAAATGTGGACCGATACTCATAAGTGTAAAATAAAACATACGAATACAGAATATTACGTTGATGCTGACATGTATATGAATTTATTCACTTTTGGGTGATTCCCGAAAGAGGGCCTTATATGGGAGCTATGGTAAATTAAGGACCGATCTTTTTAAAATTTGGCACTATCATTTATGTTTATATAAAACTTATTTGTGTCGAATATTAACTTGATACTAACATTTTAATGGGATTTGTGCCCGTTAAAGTGATTTTTTGAAAAGGGGTTTATATGGGAGCTATGGTTAATTATGGACCGATCTTTTAAAAAATCGGCACATTTATTTAGACTTATATAAGACTTATATGATCCAAATTTCATTAAACTATTGCTATATTTAAGGGATTTATGATCGTTAAACCCTTTTCCGGGAGGACATTTGTATGGGGGCTAGGTGAAATAATGGACCGATCATAACCAATTTCAATAGGCTTCGTCCCTGGACTAGAAGAAACCTGTGTACCAAATTTCATTAATTTTGGTTCAAAATTGCGACCTGTAGTTTGATTACAAGGTTTACATGGACGGACAGACGGTCAGACGGACGGACATCGATAAGTCGACTCAGAAAGTGATTCTAAGCCGATTGGTATAAATTAAGGTGGGTCTTAGACCAATATTTTTGGGTGTTACAAACATCAGCACAAACGCATTATACCCTCCCCATCTATGGTGGTGTAGGGTATAAAAATTAAACAAAAGTATAGACGTCACTTTACAAATGTGTAATATAGTTAGTAGAGTTGTGTCGTTCATGAAAGAAATATTTCAATTGAACGATTCAGTTAAATAAAAGATATGAAATAGTTCACAATCCTTCATGTTTATGTTTCACTTTTCACATTTCTTTCATATTTCATTATTTTCTTCTCTCATATTTTTTTTCAGCTGATTTAAATATATGAATTCATCTGGCAAAAAAAAAAGTTATGTAAATAACACACAAATGTGGTATGTTCAAAACAACAAAATAAAACGAGAGCAAAAGCTATAGTCGGTCAAGCCAAACCATATGATACCCTACACCATTGTGTACATTATAATTCGGGGAGGGGTCTTTTATTAGACTTGGTGTCAAATGTGGACCGATACTCATAAGTGTAAAATAAAACATAAGAATTCAGAATTTTACGTTGAGGCTGACATTTATATGAATTTATTCACTTTTGGGTGATTCCCGAAAGAGGGCCTTATATGGGAGCTATGGTAAATTATGGACCGATCTTTGTAAAATTTGGCACTATCATTTATGTTCATATAGAACTTATTTGTGTCGAATATTAGCTTGATACTAACATTTTAATGGGATTTATGGCCGTTAAAGTGATTTCCGGAAAGGGGTTTATATGAGAGCTATGGTTAATTATGGACCGATCTTTTTAAAAATCGGCACACTTATGTAGACTTATATGAAACTTATATGTGCCAAATTTCATTAAAATATTGCTATATTTAAGGGATTTATGATCGTTAAACCCTTTTCCGGGAGGACATTTGTATGGGAGCTAGGTGAAATAATGGACCGATCATAACCAATTTCAATAGGCTTCGTCCCTGGACTATAAGGAGCCTGTGTACCAAATTTTATTAATTTTGGTTCGAAATTGCGACCTGTAGTTTGATTACAAGGTTTACATGGACGGTCAGACGGACAGACGGACGGACGGACGGACGGACATCGTTAAATCGACTCAGAAAGTGATTCTAAGCCGATTGGTATAAATTAAGGTGGGTCTTGGACCAATATTTTTGGGTGTTACAAACATCAGCACAAACGCATAATACCCTCCCCACCTATGGTGGTGTAGGGTATAAAAATACTTAACCATTCAATAGACATTATTGTTTCTCAAAAAAAAAAAAAACATCTTTCATTCCTTTCCATTTCATTCCTACTTCAGTAAATGAAAGAAAGTTTCTTTTCTTTGGTTTCTATTCCATACATACTTCAGTAAATGAAAGATGAAAGAAAAGAAAGAAATCGTTCACTCAGTCATACTGACCGATAACGAACGATTCACCAAAATGAAATATTATTCCCAAGTCTAATAGTTAGGAATCGCTGAACATCTTTATCTAAAATAAAGTGTGGTCCAAAGTGATTTTTGTCATTTTCAAAATGCAATAATTCAGAAACTAATAAATATATTTTCAAAATTCTTGCACAGCCTAATAGACAAAAGTCCAAGCGATATTTCTGTGACGAAAAGGAAAAGCTACATAATTCATTTTTATTACTTTTCAGGAGAAAGTTTTTAAGGTTTAAAATTTAAATTAAAGGTTATAGGTATACAATTTTATATTACCTTCCGTATAAATATATGCGCAATTCCTATAAAAGTTATTTGATATATTTTTGGAACCGTATACTGGTTATCGAATAATATAGCAATAAAGTAATGGTGTTGTTTTTCCATTTATAAAATGTATATTTTGTTTAAATAATATCTCAAGTTATGCATTTTTTCCAAAACGGAAGTATTAAATATATTACGAATATGTTGGATTATGTATTCCATTTCCAAAATATTATAAAAATAAAATTTATGTTTTAAAAAACTATATATTTCAAATAAGTATGTTAAATTAAATCATGAATTTAATGGAATTAATGGACAGATTTCTGTGAAAAATTTACACAATATGTAGTGATATATATCAATTATATATATATATATATATATATATATATATATATATATATATATATATATATATATATATATATATATATATATATATATATATATATATATATATATATAACTCAAGTTATGTAGGTTTTACTTTTGACCACAGATTTATGTAAAATATACAGAGTACTTTTTTAAGTAAGAAAAGAGAAATAAAATATTAGAAATTTTGGGTAAAAATTATGGTTTAATTCATTCAAATTAGGCAATTATAATTCTTACTCGTACATTTGGGAGAAAGAATTATATATTTCCATTAAACAGAGAAAAGTAGTTAGTTCTAACTAAATGTATATTTGACTAATTTATTATACAAGTTTATAGAGTTTATAATTTTGCACAAAATTTTACTAAAACATAACACTGGCCAACAAAAACAAAAAAAATTTTCTTGCTCCTTCAAAAGAAAATATGTGGACTAGATGGAACTCCGCATGCTAAACTCGAATCTGCTTTCAGTGTTTTCCTATCAGGTCGATATTCTTTTTTATAGGCGTCTATAATATTGCGCCCTAAATAAGCGCTATTACTCGAGTATATTTCACTATAACTCGAGAACGGTATGCACGATTTATATAAATAATACACCAAAATATGTGGAAAATTGGCTTTAAGTCGTTCTAATAACATTATTTTTATCCGCTAAATAGTTTTGGAGATATTTCGAAAAAAGTGTCCGAAAAAAATTTGTTCATGCTAAATTCAAGATTTCTTTATTTTACTTAAACATCTTTTTAAAAGTGAAAACATCAAAAATGTTTCAGTTTATTATCTTTATCTCAAAGCTGGAAAAACTACGAGTAAATAAAGCCACGTTTCGTAAAAATTGATGCACAAATCTTGATTGGATTCACAGTTAAGTTAGGAAATACACTAGTCGGCAAAAAATTTTTTTTTGTCTTAAATAAAAATGAAAAAAAAAAAAAAAATGTATTAGATGGAATTTAATGTGCTAAATAAGAATCAGCTTTTACTTTTCTTCTAGCACGTATTGATTTTTTTTTATGGGCATGACTACTATGACCCCACCTTTAGACAGTCACACTTGTATAACTAGAGAACTGTTTGTCCAATTAAGATTAATTAAACTCAAATATATAGTGATCTAAATTGTCTTTGAGCTAAATTTGCATATTTTTTTTTGTCCAGTTAATATTTCCGAAGTTATTCGGTAATTAGTAGCGAAAAATTATTATTATTATTATTATTTTTTTTTTTTAAATTGTGAAAATTTTGATCCATAACTCTGAAATTCTTGAGGGAATAAAAATATTGTTGACATACCTTGAAGACAATTTTCGTATGCATCTTTTTATCAAAATCGTGTAAACGGTTCTTGAGTTATAGTCTAAATATGACAAATCATTCTCGAATTTAATAGTGTGACCGCTGAATAAAGTGATTATATTAGTCATACCCATAAAAAAAATCAGTACGTGATAGAAAAAAAGTGAATGCAGATTATTGTTTAACTCGTCAAAATCCACCTAGTTCACTTATTTTTTTTTCAAGAAAAAATCATTTTTTGTTTGCCCACCACTGTATTTCTACGCAATTGTATGTAACATGGTTATTTTTCAATTTTGGACATACATACCTTATTTTGTTCGCAGCATTACCAGCTTTAAAATAAAGATGATAAACTATAACATTTTTGATGTTTTCATTTATTAAACGAAATTTTAGTAAAAAAAATCTAAAATTTAGCATGAAAATGATTTTTTTTGGCACTTATTTCAAAATAACTTCGAAACTATTGAGTTTGGGTTATTTTAAGATATTTTTAGTACGCATCTTTTGGTGTATCACTTATGTCAATCGTACACTCCGTTCTTGAGTTATGAGGAAATATACTAAAGTAATAACCTTACTATGGGCGAAATATTAGACACGCCTATAAAAAAATCAGACCTGATGGAAAAAAAAAATGAAAGCAGATTCCTATTTAGCACATCAAAATGCATTAAGTTCAACTATTCGTCTTTGGAGGAGGATTTTTTTTATCGACCAGTGTAATCACGAGATCCCTATTATACAAATAAGAGTAAATTGTTTAAAAAACTGTATACATTTGTATAATATTAAATTATCATCTGAATACCTTCTAAATATTGAACATAATTGAATAATGAATTATAAAACATTCTAAAACCTAATGCACACAAATTATTCTAAGCATATCTTAAGTTTTTATTTCAAGACTCAAGATAAATTTCGATATATTTTTTTTTAATTATTTATTCCGTAGTTTTGATACTAAAGATGTTGAGATATTTTTTCGCTATAACTAAACCATTTAAATACATTTTATTCTCAAAATAAATTTGGGTTTAATAGATATACGATACTTAAAAATATTGTACAAACATTTTGTATGTACTATATAACTGAAACCTCTGTGTAGCACATAAGTTAGTATGTGTCCAAATAAAAAAGTGAGGTTATGAGACAAAACCGCTAATTATTCCAAAGTAGATAAAAAGGTCATCATTCATTTTTATTTATATCAAAAGTATTGATAACACTGGTCGACAAAAAAATCCTCCCCCATAGGCGAATAGTTGGACTTGATGCATTTTGATGTGCTGAACACGAATCTGCTTTCAGTTTTTTTTCCATCACGTCCAGATTTTTTTATGGACGTGTCTAATATTTTACTCTAGTATATTTCCTCATAACTCAAGAACGGTGTGTACGATTGACATAAGTGATACACAAAAAAATTTGGACTAAAAATAACTTAGGTATGCATGGGTATTTTATCTTAACTGTGAATGAAATCAAGATTTGTGCATCACTATTGACTATACTTGGCTTTATTTACTCGTAGTTTTCCCAGCCTTGAGACAAAGATGATAAACTGAAACATTTTTGATGTTTTCACTTTTAAAAAGAAATTTTAGTAAACAAAATCTTCAATTTAGCATAAAAAATTTTTTTCGGACATTTACTTTGGAATTTCTCCAAAACTATTTGATAGTAGAACGACATAAAGCCAATTTTATTGCGCATATTTTGGTGTCTCATTTTTAGAAATCGTTCTCGAGTTATAACGAAATATACTCGAGTAATCAGCTTATTTACGGCGCAATATTACACACGACCATAATGGGACCTGATGGGAAAAAACTGAACGCAGATTCGAGTTTAGTATGCGGAATTCCATCTAGTCCACATATATATTTTTTTTTGATGGAGGACGAAAAAAATGTTTTTGTCAACCTGTATAATCACTTTCAATTGGTTTATTAGTTTTTTTCACAGCGAGAAAAACCAGTAATTTTATAGCGTTTAAAAAAATAACAAAAAGCACTTCGGACCGCCCTTTAATATAAAATTTCGTTCGAATTTATACTCCAAATTTGTTAGACCTATTTATTTAACTATCAATGAATATATTAAATATAGAGAAACAACGGCATTATCAAAACAAAAGAGAAAAATATTCATAAATATTTACGCAAATTTTGATTATACATTATTTTGGAAAGATAATTTTTTGTTTTAAGCTACATATATTTTTATCCTACTCCACAATAGGTGGTATTATGCGTTTGTGCTGATGTTTGTAACGTACTGAAAAAATAATCGGACACCATCATAAAGTATACCGTTCGACTCAGAATCACGTCCTGAGTCGATTTTAAGATGTCCGTCTGTCTGGCTGAATGTCTCTCTATGTAAACCTTGTGAACAAAGTAAAGATCGCAATTTTAAAGATATCTTGATGAAATGTGGCACGAATTATTATATTATTTCGACACAAATAAGTTTTATGTAAGTAGAAACAACAGTACCAAATTTTATGAGAATCGGTTCATAATTTAACATAGCTCCCATATAAATCCACTTCCGGAAATCGCCCTAAGTGTATAAAATCATATAGTTATTAGTATCAACACATTATTTATATATTTTTTATTTTACACTTAGTAAAATCATTGGTCCACAATTGGCCAAAGGTCTCTTTTCCCCTTTTTAAATTTTTATATTCATACACATTGGTGTAGGGTATCACATAGTCGGTCTTGACCGACTATCACTTTTTTCGTTTTGTTTTCTTTTCTTTTTTAACTAAGCCACACAAAATGCTGGTTTTATTTTTTAAGAAGCATTGAAAAAAAGTAAAATGTAAAGGTACAATTTACTCGAATAACTCGAGTAACTTAAAAGATTTAACTTCGAGTTATTAAATTATTCGAACAATGAAAAAGTCGAGTTAAATGAATACTCTAGTCAGTATCATTCTTAATTATAAACAGTCATACATTTAAATTTTTATTAAATGTATGCTAAATGTAATCCTTCTGCTCTAAAATCGCATTAATATTATAAATTAAGTATAATATTCATATAAAAAATAAAAAGTAGAATTTTACTTTTTTAAATACATTTTCCAAAACAATTTGCGGCTCGTATATCATTTAATCTACAAAAGCGATATATAAACTACAGTTCCAAGTCATTGAATTGACAGACATCATATTTTCAAAATCTTTTACAAATTAAAATTGTTTGGATCTCAATTTTACCAAAAAGTCTTCACGTACCAGAAAATTGGGTAAATGAGAGTTATTTTGGGAGAATAATGGACTTCTTCTTGCAGGAAACACCTCAGGGCATGGTGGAATGAATACAAGGTAAAATTGTAAGATCAGCTAATTATTTTTTGCTTAATTTTGTGGTGTAAGACTGAAATGTGAAATTTTTTTTACGTTTGCATGTGTTGGTTTGTTTACAATCAAAACCAAATATTTTCGGTGGTGAAATTTCCCAGCAGTTTTTTCGGTGTCAATTCACCCGCTTTAGCACAATAAAGTCCATTTGTGACTACCCATCTGACTCATTCAAAGGTGTACGTTTTTTTATACACCCTAACTTCGCATATATTGTGAGCGATAGTTAAGCTATCGCACCTTTTATTGACTCTTTTGAAAGCGTTGAGGTGGCGATTTATACTTTATTTACCCTTTGGTGAGCGTGGAGGTGGCGATAGCACTATTTATTGACTCTTTTGAAAGCATTGAGGTGGCGATAGCACCATTTATTGACTCTTTTGAAAGCGTTGAGGTGGCGATTTATACTTTATTGACCCTTTAGTAAAAGAATGTAAAATACAACAACAATTTTAGTTCTTTCACAAAATATTTATTTTATTTATTTAAGAAAATATTAAACTTCTTTTAACAACATCAACTTGAATAATAATTCTTTTTTTAAAAGTTACATATTTTTTCAATGTCATAAAATACTTATATTTAAGTTAGCGGGAATATTAAGAAAAAGACAAAATATAAGAAACAGTGTTTAGAAAAATATTTGATAATTTTAGAATAATAAGAAAAAATTAATAAATTAGTAATTAGGAAAATATTGGATGAATAGAAATGAAAAACAATAATATTAAAATTAAGAATATGATTTATAAGTAATAAGGAAAGAGAATATACATAGATAAGTTTGGAAGAGTTATTAGGGTAGTGTTCATAAATATACATAACTCTTTGGTGAGCGTGGAGGTGGCGATAGCACTATTTATTGACTCTTTTGAAAGCGCTGAGGTGGCAATAGCACCATTTATTGACTCTTTTGAGAGCGTGGAAGTGGCAATTTATACTTTCTTGACCCTTTGGTGAGCGTGGAGGTGGCGATTCTTTTTTCGTTAAAGTTTTCGTTTATTAAATATTTTTACTGAATTTTAGCAAAATTGTAGATATTCAAATGAGAGTTTATAACTGAACTTTTGTGAGAGTTGGTATTTTTAGATGAAATAAAATATTTGAATAATTTGTTTTAACGAAAAATATTAACGAGTTTTTAAACATAAGTTTCCATAGTTATGTTATTTTAAAGTTTAAAGCAAATTTTTAATGAACGGGTCTAATATAAGAAACATTTAACATTAAATTAATTTTAAAAATATTTCCAACAACATACCATACATATACTCATATTGGTTAATTGTTGGAAAAATCTGCACACATTTATATAATATTTACACTTTTTTCATATTTTTTTCAAGACAATTGTTTTGTTTTTAAATAAAAATCCAATTAAAATAATTTTTTTTTTTTTTAAATAATGACGTTCTATCATTTCTAACTGTCGTTAAAATATACTTACGAAAAAAATCGCTAACTTTAGTAGAGAATATCAAAATCAAAAACAACCGAAAAATTTCGTTAATTAACGATATCGGTAGTAAATGAAAAAAGTTACGGAATTTCGGTACTAGTCTTGCTAATTAGGATTTTACAATTAATAAAAAAATCAATTATTTGGCATTTGTGTTTTTTTTATTGACTTTTTTGTACTGGTCACAATATCGCCACTTTTCGGTCCTTTGGTGGCAATACACCTCTTCCTAGGACATCCCCATGTTAAAGTGACTAGTCAGGTGATTAGTAAAGTGACCAGTTAAAAAGATTGTCAGGTGACTGACTCAATTTCACCAGTAAAAGGATCGACTTTTAAAGGGTATATAAAGTGGAAGCAACAGCCACCTCACGCTCACAAAGGGTCAATAAATCAACATGCTCATTAAAACAACAAACAGTGCAATGTATGTAAGAATGCTGTGTGGCTGAGTGGTTAGCGCGTATGACTATAAAACATAACGATGTGAGTTCGAGCCGGGTGTGCGCCATAAACAAAAATGTAAAAATATTAAATTGAATTAAATTGATTAATATAAAAGAAAATGAAAAGATTTTAATAAATAATAAAATATAAATAAAAATAGAAAAGAAAAAAAAAAGAAATTTACAAAAAAAAAAAAAAAAAAAAAATACACCCAGAGAAATATCAATCACATACGTGTTGAAAACGTTACCATTCTGTGTCAATAGTGAATCTACGCCGTATGTGTTTAAATTAAACACTGCGTGCTCAATTCTTATTGAAAATCGATACCTAATTTGCACTAAGTTGAAACCATTTCGGTATCAAATTGTTAAATTACATATATTTTCTATTAAATTTGTTAACGAAAGGTATTAAAAAGCTGTTACCGTAAATTACCAATGTGACCACAACCGTTGTTGATTTTGAATCGAATTTTTTCCCTTAGTGTAGAAATAAAAAATAATACCCCAACCACCTATGGTGGTGTAGGGTATAAATATACGCAAAAAAATTGTTTAATTTTTTTTTCATTCTGAAAATCACTAATTTAAAGATTGACTTTTTCGTACTAGTCACTATATCGCCACCTTTTGGTCCTTTGGTGGCAATACACTCCTTCATAGGACATCCCCATGTTAAAGTGATTAGTCAGGTGATTAGTAAAGTGACCAGTTAAAAAGATTGTCAGGTGACAGACTCAATTTCACCAGTAAAAGGACTAGTATGAATTGACTTTTTCGTACTAGTCACTATATCGCCACCTTTTGGTCCTTTGGTGGCGATACACTCCTTCCTAGGACATCCCCATTTTAAAGTGACTAGTCAGGTGATAGGTAAAGTGACTAGTGGTGACCCAATTTTGTCAGTCAAGTAACCGGTTTTGACTGCAGGGTTGTAATTAGGGTATTCACTCGAATATTGTTTGTTCGATTAATCGGCAAATGAAAATCAAATAATTGTTCGATTAAATTAAAATCAAGAATTTCGAGTAATAATTTATTCGAGCAAATTATGCCGATTAATCGAATAATTCGAGCAAAAAAATATTTTAAATATTTCCTTTCTTAACTAGTTTTTAGGATGTTTAAATTTTAGTTTTCTAAAAAAAAATAGCTTAAAAACAATGTTTCATCATTTGTACAGAATGTTTCGAATATAAAACTGGTACCATAAATTAGAATTTTATTAAAAAACTTGTATTTAGTAAAAAGAACCGAATATATGGCTAATTGGCAATACGTAGTTAAAGGTCGTTTTTTTTTTAATTACAAATATTAAATAAAAATAATTTTAACATAAATAAGTATAATATATATTAAGAAATTAATTGAAGGATTTTAAACTTGATTTGGACAAACATATTTTTGGTTCTACGAATGAAAGTACTTAGTTTATATACTCAGTCTGGTATAGAAGATAGTTTAAATGAAGTTTGTATTATAGAAAAAATTTAGACTTAAAAGTAGTTAATCATGTAAACTCGTCCTTTATGTTAGAAATAGCTGAACCACTTTATCTAAATAAAAAGGATAGTCCAAAGTGCTTTTTCTCATTTTCAAAATGCAATAACTCAGGAACTAATAAATATATTTTCACAATTCTTTCACAGCCTAATGGAGAAAAATTAAAATAATATTTGTGAAAAATATCATACGTCGTTTTTACTAAATTATAGCAATAATAGAAAAAATAAAATATTTTACATTTTGGTAGAAATAAATTAAATTTAAAATAGAGCAAATTATAAATCGTACGCTTACATTTAGGAAAAGAATTATTATTTTTTTCAATTCACAATAAATTTGTCTATTAAATGGAGAAAAAACTTAGTAGTTCTAACTAATTCTATATTTGACTAATTTGTTATACAAGTTTATATTAAAAACTTTATACATTTGTTTAATCTTAAATGATCATCTTAATGCCTTCCAAATATTGAACATAATTACATAATGAATTATAAAACCTTATACTCGAAATAAATCTTTAGTGGATCCCCGATACTTAAAAATATTGTACAAATACTTTGTATATAATTTATTTTATACGTAGGTTAGTATTAAAAAGTGAGGTTATGAGACAAAATCGCAAATGGATAAAAACTCATGATTAATTTTAATTTTTATCAATTTAACTATCACTGAATATATTCAACTTAGAGAAACAATGGCATTATCCAGGGTACACTAAACAGGTATAATCGTCGCGGCAACAAATACAACAACCCAACTTTTTCCCTCTCTTTCGTGTAGTTTATGTGTTAAAAACAACTGATTAAAATACATTGCAAAATATACAATTTAATTTTTTTTTGTTACTATATGTAACAATAAAACGTAAACAAACTTTGACAGATCTCATACACAAAAACAAAATCATCTGGGGCGACGATTATACCTGTTTAGTGTACCCTGGGCATTATCAAAGCAAAAGAAACAAATATTTACGCAAATTTTAACTATTCTATTATTATGGAGACTATTTCTTATTTTAATCTATATTTTTGTTTTCTTTTTTTGATAAGTAGTGAAAAAATCGAGTAAAATTTTATGGTATAAATTAATCGAATAACTCGAGTAACTTAAAATATTTATTCGATTATTCGAGTAACTTAAAAACTGCATTTTCGAGTTATTTGATTATTCGAACAATTAAAAAGTCGAGTAAAATGAATACTCTAGTTGTAATATTTATAAAGAAAAATGCGTTATTGCGCTATTTATAAAAGGAAAGTATACAATGGAGATGTAACATATCTTATTGTCCCAAAAAAACAATAAAATACAATACATTGTTATTATTTTTCAATTTCAGCAATCATTGTTTACAATTTGCACTTTTTTTTCTTTTGTTTGACGTTTCAGTCTCATTTCCAACGAAAAAAATGGTTGTTATTATTGCATTGTTGTAGTTGTTGCCTTTATGCATACACCTTGTTAAACTAATTCCACCATGCCTCAGGGTAGACTGAGTAAATTGTCAAATTAGCATAAAATAAACAGATACAAATTTGAATGAAATATACCTTAAAATATAAAAGTACATTTAAAATTATAATTAATAATTTTAAATTGTTGTTAAATAATGCATATTTTCTATAATAAAGTTTATTAATGTCCAAATGCTTTTAAACTTCTTTCTATAAACTTAAATGGCGCACAAACTTTACAATTTAATCACCCCATAACATTTCTTTATAAGTTTAACGAAAATCGTTAAAAGTCCATAAAAAAATCTAGACCATTAAATTTTATTACAAACGTTACCTTCAAAATTGTAATGCTTTCAACGAGCATTTTTCATATATCAAATATTTTATAGTACATTTTTCTGCTAATCTTTAACAATTTTCTTAACCCTATAAAAATTCTGCAAATTGGGAGAATGTTAGGTTCGTTATTTGGTTTGCAGCAACATAAAAATCGATTGAATAAAAAATTTGCTTAATAAAAATTTCAAAATAAATTCTCTTAAATCCTTTTAAAATTTTGATTTGATTTGTAAAACAAATTTATTTCTATTGAAACATTTTGGAGGCTTGGAAAAAATATCAGAGAATGAAAAAATATAGAACTTAATGTAGAAGATAAAAATGCCGGTTAAGTTCACTAATAACACTTTTTTACATACTTACTTTCATTTCTTATGATCTTAATTTAACACACAAAAAATGCCAAATAGTTTTATTGTTATTACAATATTAATGGAGTTTCTACTTACTTTTTTATAGCAACAACCAAATCAACATCATCACCTAAAACATTAGCCTTCCAACAAGGAGTCAGATTGAGCCACCGCAATCGCTTTACTAACATTATGTACTACTAATGGTTTTCCATCGATTGCAATTGGATGCCAAATGTAAATTTAATATGTTTCCAAGTTGGTAGTACAACCAAGAAACAAAAAAATAAAAAGTAAATATTCAAATACCAAGGATGAACTAACAAAAACGAAATCATACTTGGCTGGGGAAAAAATTGAGAAAAACACACACACTCGTACTTGCTTGCAAACAGAAACCTATGAAAAGGAAATCGTCTGATTTTATGATTACAGACCAATAAAAACATTAGCTCTGAAGAACGAGTTGAGGAGTTTACAACAATGGTAAAAAAAATGCAAATGTCGTAGATGATACAAAGATACGCACCAGTTTGAAGGAAGAGGAAATCCACGAATATGCGGATGGTGCGACAACAGCAGTAGCAGCAAATAAAAAATAGCATTAGCAGCATCTTATGCCATTAAAAATGCAAATTTATCATTTTTCTTACATTAGACATTTCGGAAAAAGAGGAAAAAAAAAAAATGTATTAAATAAAAGGAAATCATAAGCCTAATCAAAAATACACTACGGCAAATATAGAGAATTGTGATTTATTATAAACAATTTGTATTCTTCAATCCAGTGTTACTTTCTTTTCTTAAATTTATACAGTTTTTAAAACATTTTTATTATTTCTATTTGGAGAAAGAAAAAACTTAAAATTGCATCCTCAATATTGGTGTAGAAATAAAAAAATTTTGCCAGCATTAATTCATTTTTTTTTTATTAAATTTTTTACAAATCCATTCTATCATCAATTTATAATTCTTTTGTAGTAGGGTACCTTGATTTAACATTAATGGCAAAGAAATTGAAAGCAATTTCATGATCTACGAGCAAATTGTAAAAGGCAAAACAATAGAATGAAAGCATTTTCTATAAATAGTTGTTACAGCCGGTTGGAAAAAAATTAAAAGCCAAAATTGATGACAAACATTTCAGCAGTTATGGCTGCAAATAGTTTATTGTATAATTCGTATTTGTTGTTTTTTTCGCACAATTGCTAAATCGTTTAAACAATAAAGGTTAGAGATTTATTTGTATGAAAGCGAATTTTTTAAACGATATTTTACATATTTAAAATACACTACTACAATTATTATCTAGTGTTCTTTGTACTATACATTTTCTTAAATATTTTTACATTTGGGGTGATTATAGGACGTATAGCCTATATTCATAGCCTCATTACAAATTAGATATAAAAAGAACTAATTTAGTCTTAAATCTTTGTAGGAGCCATTTACTCAATGATTTAGAAATTTAGGCAGTAATGCTAGAAAGATGTCCTCTCATGTTCTCAAACTGCAGCTCCATGTCTCCAAAAGTCCCAATGTATAATATAAATTGCCAATAAAATTTATTATATAAAAAGTAATATTTTTAATGGAAAATATATTTAAAAGTTCCTTTAAATAGAAAAAAATCATTAGAAATATTAATGAAATATTAAAGAACATTGTTTTTTTTTTTTTTAAGTAAATTTCCTATAAAAGAAAAACCAAAGAAACATTTCCGTACAAAGACCAAAACTAGTTTTGGTTATATCCGGGTTAATAACGGCCAATAACTCGGTTGTTTATGGACCGATTTGGTTGATTCAAAAAACCCAAATTTTAGAAAAATATTTGTAAACGTAACAACAAAGTTTGTAGCTTATATAGAAGCTTCAAAAAATCTAAAAATGTGTTTTGTTAGATATCTCAAACACTAAGGTACCGATTAAGTTTATACCTACAGCAAAAAAAAATTAATTAAAAATTAGCTTATACAAGGACTTCAAAAATTTGAAAAAAAGCAACATTGATGTAGCTTATAGTTGTTGTTTTTCAGTGTCTATAAAAACAACTACAATATGCAAAGCATCCATTAAATACGGTTGATTATGGACTGATTTGTTTGATGAAAAAAACCAAAGTTTTACAAAAATATTTATGACAAACCTGTATAATAACAAACCCCGTTGCTTCATAACAAATCCTTTAGCTTCAAAAAGTTTAAAAATACATTTTGTTCGATATCTCGAATACTAATGGACCGATTTTGTTCATTTATTCAGAAAAACATTTTGAAAAAAGATTCCGAATTATCCGAGCAAGATTGAAGTCTCCAGCTTATATAGGAGCTTAGAAAAGCCCATAACAACGACTTTTGGAGGTATCTTAGGTTTTTTTTTTTTTTTTTTTTGACATTTCTCGGCTATTTTTAAATCAATTTTGCTAATTTTTAATAGCGTTCCTCTTAGGAATATTATTCAACAGACAGACGGACATCGTTATATTAACTTACTCTGATGAATATTGTAGAAATTATAAACGGAATGATAAACTATATAATCTTTACACCTATGCTGAAGTGTATAATTAGAACAAAATTTCTTCGTGAATAATTTTGTTAAATTCTAAACATTTCCATCACATCATACTTTTAAAGCATTTATGATAGAAAATATGTACCTCTAAGAAAATTTTAGGTTATATAATTTTTTGGGTAATAGATTATGGATCCGTATTTTGTATAAAAAGAATAATGCAACAAAAGTGTGGAATATGACATGTCTCTAACAAGTCCTCCTTAGCACCTAGAAGTCTTTAGTATTGCCGAAATTGCCGAAAATATAGGATAAATAAGCGTTGAACTTTTACACTAAAACGCTGATAGATAATATCAAGGCATATGGAATACTACTTTGGTGACAGACTATTGCTGCTTCTTAGTATAAGAAAAAAGTAAAAATTATACGTTCTAGTTAATAACAAAAACATACTTATCCTTTAGAATTGTCACTTAAAGGAAATTTTTTATCTAACTCTACACTATATTTAGTCTAAGAATTTAAAATTAAGCGGAATTATTCACGATGTATTTTTTGTTAATTATACCCTACACCACCAAAGGTAGTTGGGGTATTATGTGTTTGTGCAGAAGTTATAACCCAGAGAAAAAAAATCTTCGGACCCCCACCTTAAAGTACAGCGTTAGACTCATAATCACTCTCTGAATCGATTTAACGATGTCCGTCCGTCTGGTCGGCTGGCTGGCTGTGCGCAAAGTACAGGTCGCAATTTTGAAGATAATTTGATGAAATTTGGTAAATATGCTTTTTTCAATACAAGGACGAAGCCTATTGAATTTGGTTATGATCGGCCCATTATTTCACCTAGCCCCCATACAAATGTCCTCCCGGAATAGAGTTTTAACAGTTATATATGCCTTAAAAATATATCTTCTTCTCTCGTTTTTTGACAACTTTGTTATTTAAATTTGAGATCTGCGGTCAAATACAAATTTCCCATCTACATCCACTCCATTCTACTAATTTTCAATGGTTTGAGAAATTCATAATTTTTTTAACTTAAAGACTTCTAGGGGTTATGTGAAAAGTTAGACTTAACTAGTAATATGAAGTGATGGAGAAAATGTTCCTAGTGACTGCGATGACTATACCTACAATATCTGCAAGATATTTTTCACGATACTTTTTTAGTGTTGACCAGTGTAATTAATAAAAAATCGTCTTTACATTAACATATTTGAAATAATCTCAGAATTAGTAGACAAAATTAACAAAAAAAAAAAAAAAAACATATTTTACAAGAATCCCTCAATCCCAAAATCTGTTGCGAAATTAAACTTAAATCTCAAATTTGGGGACAAATCCCCTCAATTGAATATAAGATGGATATTTAAGATAGAGTATCAGTATTTACTTAATAGGGAGCTTATTAAAGAGCTATTGAATAATTTTCTTAGGGTCTCGCATAGAACCCGTCAAAAAATGAAAAATAGTAAAAAATTAAATTTTCATCAACTTTCAGTGTATTTATTTTAAATAAAAAGTATTTTAAGGTAAAAATTTAAAAATGGAACCATCAACTTCAGATATTTAAGGGTACTTTTCTTTAAGTATTTGTAAATTATATTTTGTCGTAATATATTTGTTATTGTTTTGAAAATTGTAATAAAATACACAAATTTTCATGGAATGCAACTTAAAATGTTACAGGATGTTTGTTCTGAAAATTTTCGGAAAAATAGTACATATTATCCACTTTAATATTACAAAAAAAAAAAAAAAAAAAAAAAATATCGTGCGTATATAAAGCCCGATATAAGATTTTTTTCTTTCGAAAAAAAAAAAAAAAACAGCTTAAGTACAGACATTTTTTTTGCTTTATCGAACATTAAACAGTGGGACAGAATCGAAATATATCTGTAACTTCTAATCGGCTGATTGGATTTACATGAAATTTCACATAGGTATAGTAGAGGATAGGGTTGCCAAACGGGACTGGATTTTGCAAATCCCGGGATTCGGGATTTTATAATTTCAAATCCCGGGATTTTTCGGGACCCCCAGATTTTTCGGAATCCCGGGATTCCCCCAGGACTTTGGGATTCGGGATAGATATTTCATATGAGAACATATTTTAAATATAAGGAAAAAATAAATGTTTTATACATATTTCAATTAAAGAAATTCATTCCTATTTTTTAAAACAAAATATAAGGTTTGTTCGTTTGAAATTATAGTAAAACAATTAAAAATAGAAATTTAAAAAATCTAAGAAACAAGCTTTTACTCGAAAAAGTAAGGAAACGGAAAATAGTAAAATAAATTTTAGTGTCAATAAAAAATAAAATGTTTCTTTAATTTTTTTACTTATATTAAATGGATTCCTAGAAACATCTCAAAAATACGGAAATATGTTCCTTTGCAGACAATATGTACTATTTTAAGCGCTGTTGTATGATTTTAAGCGTTGTTGAATATCATCAACAGTTAATGTCCATCCATGTAAACTAAAGGTTGATTTGAAAGATGTCTTTCCAGAATAGAGTTTGACCTTATGTGGTAGAATTCAACACAAATAAAATCGTTTGTAACCTTAAACTTACCAAATCAATTTTTTTAACATAAGCCGCATACAAGGACCTAATTTAATTTACTTAAACGTGCATTAATCAGGCAAAAATATCAATGTGTAGAGGAAATAGCATATATTATTTAATACAAATCAATGTACTAATTTTTAAAATGATCTGTCCAAAATTGACCACAGCTCCCATATATAAAGATCATAAAGGTGCACAAATTAGTATTACAATATAATTATGTATACGTAAGTTTTATAAAAGTATAAATCATAAACCCAAAATTTGAAAGACTTCGTTCAAAATGAACCTCTGGTTCCAACAAAAATCGTTAAAAAATTAAACATATTGTTTCAAATTAAAATTAAAATATTTTACTAGTTTTTCTCATATAAAATGTTCAAGTAAAATATAGCAAAAGGGAAAATAAAGTTCTCTTGAAATGTTTACTACTTTTACTATTTTTGTGTGCACAGAAACGCTTTTTAAGTAAAATACTGGCAAAAATAGTGAAACTAGTAAGAATAGCATACAAAAGAACATACCTTTAGTGTTCTTATATAAGTAATCGATTTTTAAAATATTTTTGAAAATTTTCTGTAGATATTTTGATTTTCTGTCGAGCTTTAAGTAAATTTTTCGATTGTTTTTATGTCAATAAATCTCGAAAATGAAATCCCGGGATTATTTTCGCCCAATCCTGGGATTCGGGATTTTGTAATCCCGAAAAATCCCAGGATTGTCATCCCTAGTAGAGGACAGTAACATTTTGAGTTTAGAAGCAAGATCCCATATAAGTTTCAGGAGCGGAACTATGGGGGTTCAAAGTATGGTACTAGTTTCATAGAAAATGTTTAACCACTAGCGAATTTTTGTTTCTTACCCGATTTCCAAGATTTTTTATTACCTTAAAGTCCTTGATAAATCCTTTAGAAAACATGCTTGCATGTACTATTTCTCTTATATATTTTCGAGTTATATACATTTGAAATTCCAAAAATCTAAATTTTACAAGATCTTGGTCAAGATTTTTTCATATATAGCCAAATATTTTCAACCGATTTTACTATATTTTATGTAATTCGTTACACAGAAAAAAATATTACCGTCTTCTTTACAATTAACTCAGTTGTTTAATTTTGCATTAAAGTTTAAAAAAATATATTCAAGAAAAAATAAATTTTAGTTTGCAAAAATTAGCAAGTAGACGGATCTGAAAATGGCACTTAACATTTTCGACCCATTTAACCCAAATGTATAGACGGACGGACGGACATTGCCATTCTGCCAAAAAATATTTAAGAATTCTAAAAGTGCATTTTTTACTAACTTATAAATAGAAAAAATAGAACGTGATCATCAAAATTTGGTATATTATTTTCCTGAATTAAGCGCCATTTTCGTCCCATTTAACCCAAATGTATAGACGGACGGACGAACATTACCATTCAGCCAAAAAATATCTTATAGTTCTAGAAATTCGTTTTTTCACTTACTAATAAATAGAAAAATTAAACGTGATCATTAAAGTGTTGATATCACCTTTCTTTGAATTATGTATAATTTTCGACCCATTTAACTCTAATGTTTTGACGGATGGACATTACCGTTCTGCAAAAAAAAAAAAAAAAAAAAATAAAAAATCTTAAAATTATAAAAGTGAATTGTTGAACCTAATAATCAATAAAAAAAAAAAAAAAAAAATAAAACGTGATCATTAAAATATTGATATCACCTTTCCCTGAATTAATCGTAATTTTCGACCCCTTTTACTCCAATGTGCACCGCGAGAAAGAATTCATAATAGACTTTATACTTGTGTCAAGAAATCTCACAAGCCAACTTTCATTGAATTATGTTCAAAATTGCTAACTATACTTTAGACACATGGTTAACATGGACTGCCAGACGGGCATTGTTAAACCGATTCAAAAAGCAATTTGAGGTCAAACGATATACTTTATGGTGAGGTTCGAAGATTTATTCTGTGCATTAAAAACATCAAGACAATGCACAGTGGGGTCAAACGCAAATTTTTTGGTAATAAATCTGTATCTCATAAACTACTAGTTGGATTAAGTTGAAATGTATGAAAGAGTTGTTGAGGAGGACCTAAGCTTTGAGAAAAATTATATTGTAGCCACCCTGTGATAACACAAGAAAATCTACAGGGTGTCAAAACTGACTACCTCGAGTATGTAAAAGTTTAAAAATATCGTAACATACAAATGAAGCCCGATTTTAATGATTTTTATATTTCTGTAAAATGCTTGGCAAGATAAAGAAAAAATAAGCTTACTCACCCAAGTTATCTCTTACAGTTAAAAAGATATTTACACTTGAATTTTGAATTTTTGAATTTTTGGCTCGACTTTCGTTTTTCAGGAATAAGTCCGGAGATATATGAGGTAAAAATTTGTTAAAAATATCTTATAATTTCAAAATAACATACTGAAATAATTTGTGGATTATCTCAATGCGTCTAGACGTGAAAAATATTCAAAGTCAGCACTCTGAAATTGGTATGAAAAATGGCTATTTTTTACAAAAATATAGTACAATTCTTTCACTGTTTACTCAAAGTTCCGTTTAAGAAAAAAAAATGTCTTTATATATTTCAAAAGACAAGGTTTCACAAATGGCTAAAATAGAAATTTTGAACTGATTTAGACTTGCACCCTACATCAGGCATTGGTCGAAAATGGTGAATTTTGGAAAAAGTTAAATTTTTTATCGATTAATAAAAAAAAATGTTACGCAAGTTTTTTTAATTTTTTTTGACGACATTTCATGAAGAAATTGATTTAAAACAATTTGACACTAAACTGCTTCCCGCCCGGCCAAAAACGAATGCAGGAGAGCAGATTTCATGAAAAAAGTAAATTTTTTAAACGACTCGTTTTAATTGCATAAAAAAGCATATTTGCATAATATTTTCGCCATTATTTCTTATGTAGTGTATAAAATATATATCGATCTTTCACTCATGCAAAAATCATTAAAAAAACTTTACAAATAAATTTTTGGCAATTTTTCAAAAATAAACAATATTTAATAAATATAAGGGATTATTGCGAATATTATCTCGTTCAACAACCAAAACGTGTCAATACAATTGTTTATTACGTATACGCACATATGGAAATATTGTAAAACAGTGAATTTGGTAAGAGTTGACCTAAGTTGTCAATTTTGAGACCATGATATAATGCTTTTAAAACAATTCATATATACAAATTATACATCAATGAATTGGTAAATAAGTATATTTTTATATTCTTGTAATATTTTATTAGTTTTTGGAAAGTAGGCGGAGTTTTGCTTTACAAAACATTATTTTTTTGGTTTTTATATATTTTTTATATTTTTTAATTTTGAAAAATTGACATTGGCAGGAGAGAAAGATCGATATGTATTTTTTATACTACGTAAGAAATAATTGCGAAAATATTATGCTAATATGTTTTTTTATGCAGTTAAAAAAAAAAGTCGTTTAAAAATTGACTTTTTCATGAAATCTGCTCTCCTGCATTCGTTTTTGGCCGGGCGGGAAGCAGTTTAGTGTCAAATCGTTCTAAATCTATTTTTTGATGAAATATCGTCAATAATTTTAAAAAAGCTCGCGTGACATTTTTTTTTATTAATCGATACAAATTTAACTTTTTCCAGAATTCACCATTTTCGACCAGTGCCTGATGTAGGGTGCAAGCCTAAATCAGTTCAAAATTTCTGTATTAACCATTTATGAAGTTTTGTCTTTTGAAATATATAAAGAAACATTTTTTTCTTTAAGGGAACTTTGAGAAAAAAGTGAAAGAATTGTACTATATTTTTGTAAAAAAATAGCCATTTTTCATACCAATTTCAGAGTGCTGACTTTGAATATTTTTCACGTCTAGACGCATTGAGATAATCCAAAAATTATTTCAGTATGTTATTTTGAAATATATAGCAAATTACAGGATATTTTTAAAAAATTTTTACCTCATACACCTCAGGACTTATTCCCGAAAAACGAAAGAAAGTCGAGCCAAAAAAACAAAAATTCAAGTGTAAATATCTTTTTAACTGTAAGAGATAACTTGGGTGAGTAAGCTTAGTTTCCAAGCACTTTACAGAAATATAAACATCTTTAAAATCGGACTTCATTTGTATAAGTTACGATTTTTTTAAACTTTTACATACTCGAGGTAGTCAATTTTGATACCCTGTAGATTTTCATGTGTTATCACAGGGTTACTACAAGATGATTTTTCTCAAAAATTAGGTCCTCCTCTGCAACTCTTTTATACATTTAAATTTAATCCAAACAGTAGTTTAGGAGATACAAATTTGCGTTTGACCCCACTGTGCAATGGCACAATATTCGAAACATCTATGGTAGGATATAAAACCCCAAAGGTATTCTGAATAGAAATTAAAGTTTTTTTATTTTTTAAAAGTGATGTTGGAGAATGTAAAGAAGTGATATCAGATGGATATAATTTTCCCTTTTTAAAGGAATTTTTAAGGAAAATTTAAGCCATAGCGAAAAAGGGAGGGAATTTTATTTTTTGGCAAAATAAATTGAATTTTCAATCTTAAATTATTCTCAAAAAATTTAAACAAAAATATTAATTTGTCGAATGGATGTTTTTAGTGTTCTTGTAAAATTTTAAATTTATTTGCAGTATTTTTATTTTTTATTTTAAGGGGGAGGAAATAGGAATATTCTCTATTTCTCCATAAATAGAGAAAAATATATATATTTTTTTTGTTACTTAGATTTTATCTGATTTTTCTTAGATTTTATCTGACATCACTGAAGTAAAAAATCTCCTATGTTTTCATATACATAAATAGTTAAATTTAACATTTAACATTTCGTGGTACCTAGCAGAAATATTCCATTTGAAATAGGAGACGTATTCATTTTTAAAGAAATGCTCCTAAGTTGCAATATTGTATACGAGCTGTTAACCCGCTACTTCGTTAGCGGAAATTTTTTATAAAATATTATAAAATAAATTTAAAATAGGATTTTCGAAAAGTACAAAAGGCATGTTTGATAGGGTTCATAATTATAGAAAATTCAAAAAGTACCATTAGAAGAACAAAAAAGTATCACAAAGTCCCCTCTTATGGAATTTCATTCATTAAGGACCACATATCTTTAATTTCATGTTCCTAGTTTAAATATTAAAGAATATTCAAAAAATGCCATTAGAAGAACAAAAAAAGTACCACAAAATCCCCTCTTATGGATTCTCATTCATTTAGAATAATATATCCTTAATTTCTTGTTTCTAGGTAAAATATTACCGAAAATTCAAAAAGTACCATTGGAATAACAAAAAAGTACCACAAAGTCCCCTCTTATGGATTCTTATTCATTTAGCACCACATGTCCTTACTTTCATGTTTCTAGGTCCATATTTATAGAAAATTCAAAAAGTGCCATTAGAAGAACAAAAAAGTACCACAAAGTCCCTTCTTATGGATTCTCATTCCCTTAGCATTACATGTCCTTAATATCATGTTTCTGGATTCATAATTATAGAAAATTCAAAAAGTACCATTAGAAGAACAAAAAAGTACCACAAATCAAACATGGTGGATTCTCATTCATTTAGGACCATAAATCTTTAATTTCATGTTTCTAGGTTAAATATTACCGAAAATTAAAAAGTACCATTGGAATAACAAAAAAGTACCACAAAGTCCACTCTTATAGATTCTCATTCATTTAGGACCAGATATCCTTAATTTCATGTTTCTACGTTAAATATTATAGAAAATTCAAAAAGTACTATCAGAAGAACAAAAAAAGTACCACAAAATCCCCTCTTATGGATGCACATTCACTTAGGACCAAATATCTTTAATTTTATGTTTCTATGCTAAATATTATAAAAAATTCAAAAAGTACCATTAGAAGAACAAAAAAGTACCACAAAGTTCTCTCTTATGGATTCCCATTCATTTAGGACCACATATCCTTATTTCATGTTTCTAGGTTAAATATTACCGAAAATTAAAAAAGTACCATTGGAAGAACAAAAAAGTACCACAAAGTCCCCTGTTGAGAATTCTTTCTCACATAGGACCATGCATATTTAATTTCATGTTTCTACTTTAAATATTATAGAAAATTCAAAAAGTACCATTAGAAGAACAAAAAAGTACCACAAAGTCTACTCTAATGAATTCTCATTCATTTAGGACCACATAACATTAATTTCATGTTTCTAGGTTCATAATTATAGAAAATTCAAAAAGTACCATTAGAAGAACAAAAATGTACTACAAAAACCTATCTTATGGATTCTTATTCATTTAAGACCACATATCGTTAATTTCATGTTTCTGGGTTAAATATTATAGAAAATTCAAAGAGTACTATTAAAATAACAAAAAAGTACCATAACGTCCATCTTATGGATTCTGATTAACTAAGGACCACATATCCTTAATTTCATGTTTCTAGGTTCATAATTATAGAAAATTCAAAAAGTACCATTAGAAGAACGAAAAAGTACCACAAAGTCTCCCCTTGTGAATTCTTTCCAACATCGCATCATGCGTATTTAATTTCATATTTCTAGGTTAAATATTACAGAAAATGCCAAAAAGTACCAAAAGAAGTAGAAAAAAGTACCACAAAGTCCATCCTATTGAATTCTTACCCACAGGACCATGTATCTTTTAGTACCACAAATTCCACTCTTGTGAATTCTTATCTACATTATCTTAATTTCATGTTTCTATGTTTAATGTAATTGAAAATTCATTATTAAGTTTGAATAAAATGTAATTTCCCGCCTTTACCCCCTTTTTGGTACCTTTTTTACCCATAGAAGTATCAAAAAAGGTATTGCAATGAGTTTCTAAATTATAGTGAGGTCCCATATTAAAATACGCATACGGTTATGTCAATAAATATAAAAAAAAAAATGTTTTATGAAAAAAGTACCAAAAATAGGTACGATTTTTACCCCTTAAACGTTCGAATTTCGAAAAAGTACCAAATTTATATTTCTAGTTTTTTGATAAGTTATGAATACGGTATAAATTTTATTTGTATGTTGATTGGTTTCAAAGATACATATGATGACAAAAAAGTACCAAAATACAGTTTTTACCCGTTTTCTCCCTAAAAGGGCCGATTTTCAAAAAAGTACCAGACACCTGTCCGATTATTTTTTAAATGAATAACGAAAGCTATTCAACTTTTTGTGTATCTTTATTAGTTTGGGAGTTATAGAGTTGCCGATTTTACCCGTTTTTTAAATTTTTTACCCCCTAAACATTCGAATTTCCAAAAATCCCGTCTTAGTGGATCTGTACAGAGGGAGACCTACCTGCGTTCCAAATTTCGACTCTCTAGCTTTAGCCGTTTGGGCCGTGGGATGATGAATCAGTCAGTCAGTCAGTCACGTTACTCTTTTATTTATATAGATTTCATGGATTTTATTATAGTCGTATCACAAATAATAACAGTTTATGCTAAGCAGAGGTCGTGACCGTAATAAAAAAAAAGAAATTAAGGTTGAATTGCTAGCTAAAGTCCATCATTTCAAAACTTGCAATAAAAATATTTTAAGTCTTTATTAGTTTTTACAATCCGAGAAACAGGGGAGTAACTGCAAACTGCAATTACATTGTCAACTTTTTGTCATCTGTTCAAAAGTATGTAAGTTCAGTCACTTGCTGTCACTACTCTATTTGTTTTATTTTTGTCCTCTCAAATTTCATTAAATTAAGTGAAAATTAAGTTTTTTGTTTACATTTGTTTTCATCGTTTTTTGCAACAAAGTCTATCATTTGTTTTTATATCAACAACTTCACAACAATAGTATATGTATGTATGTGTGTACGTCAAAGTGGCACTTTAGTAAATTGATACAATATTCCTTTCAAGTATCGTCATCACGGCGATGCCATCCATATACATACATACCTTCTTCTTCCATTCACCGCACATCCGCTAAACAATGATAATTACTTACAATGAGATAAATTGTGCTGTATAATGACCTGTGATGATGACGTCGACGATGACAATGATGCTGGTGACTGGTAACATAAGCCGCCTGCATTTGCTAGGGCATTTTGTTGTTGGTTGTTGCTAAAACTATTTTTTTTCCTATTTGTTGTTTATTTGCCAAGAGTAATAAATGGATAGTGGAATGGAGGATGTCGGTCTGGACTGGGGTAGTTTTGTTTTTGCACTGTTATCATTATAGTTGGTGTGATTTTTCAATTTCTCAACAAAAGGGGTTCTTGTGATGTTTTCAAATGAATTGTATAGTTTTGCTATTGTGTGTAATAAATTAATTAAAATGGAAACAATGGAAATAGAGTTAGTACTTTGTTTAAAGATAGAATATTTACAGAATATTTGATTAGGAGATTTTCGATAAAATATTATTAAGGATCTTGCCAATTATCAACTTTAAATATTTGAATTACTAAAAGATTTAGAAAATAGTCATAAAACTTAACCAGTTTATATGACTATATTGACCAATTATAGCTTCCTCTGTTTTTGTCCTTTAATATTTAACAAAACTGTAATGTTTTCCTCAGTTAAGTTAAAGTTTCAGTAGAATGACAGTTAAGTATATGATACAAATATTCTGATGATATAAAAGGATCAAAGTAAGAAGAATTATTATTTTTTCTAAAACTATACATCTACAAGGATATAAGGTAAAGCCTCACTTCTTCTTTTCCCCTTTACAATTAAACATTATTTTTCTGTAGTTTTGTAAAACAGGCGTATGTACGCATTTCTCAAATTTACATAAACTTCTTACATTTCGTTCATTCTTTGTTTGTACCAAATTTAAAAGTCAATTAGTAACTAATGTTTTAATCAAAAAGTTCATGTAAGTTCAAATCTTAGTTTATTTTTTCTCTGTCCAATAAATATTTTAGTTCTTCTTTTTCTTTTTTTTTTTTTTGTAATAAAATCTAATACAGGACAAACTATTTTCTTGTATTTACTATAGAAATGTACATTTGTATATACTCTTATCATTGTATTGTAGTAAATAAAATTTCATATTCCTATACATCGTTTGGGAGTTTTATTTAGTACTTTTTTTCTCAATACCATTTCGAGTACCACTTTGGGTTTTTAAGTGTAAATTTACATAAACTGTTGTAGAAAAAAGAAAGAAATATTTATGTATGTAGAAAATTTTGTATTTGTGTCATATATACACGTTACAGTTAATGCAAGATATAAAGATGCATAATATGAATAAATTTTTATCAAGTACTATAGTAAATGTGTGTGTGCATATGAAATTCTATTGCCATTTTTCTCTTACACCTAGACAAAAATACATATACATTTACATACACGCAGAGAAAAAACATGGTTACAGCATGATCACCACAACTATTCAATGATTATATAGCCATTTTCTCGTTGATTTAAATATACTGTGATCATCATAGCAACGTTTATGATTCTGTTTTATCATTTAATGAAAACCCACAACCAAAATTTTAATATGGTTCACTGAATTATAATATGTTTTTAAATATGTTTATATGAAATCATATTTATGAATAAATACAATCATTTAGTCAATTCTACAATTATTTAGTTAATTCTATAATACAACCATTTAGCTAATATTTTTATTTGATTTTAAGTCATATTTGTTTTGCACAACTGTTGAATGTTTGTATTTGAAAATGTTTATATTTTTCTCAAATATAAAATATTTGTTTTGTACTATAATTTGATTTCACACAACTATTGTATTTTTATGCACAACTGTTGAATTTTTGTTTCTGAATATGTTTATGTTTTCCTTAAATATAAAATATTTGTTTTTGACTATAATTTGATTTCACACAACTATTGTATTTTTATCGTTAATCATATTTATTTTCTACATAACTATTGAATACACATTTTTGTGTATAAGTTCAGTAGTTTGTTAGAAGGCAAACGGTATAGCTGTGTGTTTTTAGAAAAGTGTTCAATTTATTTGTGTTCTAAGTTTAAAAAATTTTGAAATAGAACCACAAAATAAAAAAATAAATGAAAAATATGTCCTGTTCTGAGATATGCAGGAATGGTTTTCCATACTGAAATGTATGAAAATGACGTTCCATTATTTGGTCATATAAACCACATATATTGCTCTAATGAATCTTACTATCTTTGCGGTCAAAGGCTTTCAAACCATGGATTTAACTCACATTTTCAAGCCTTTCAGCAGGATTATGAGGATTTTTATTTTTTAATATCTATTCTATAGCCAATAAAATTTTATAATCAAATCTTATTAGCTATATTTGCATTACCAAAGAAAACATAAAACTGTTGATTTAAATTCTTATGTAAATATTATAAAATATAATATGTAAATAATATTTAAACAATGAATATGTAAATATATGTTAAAAATTAACATGTAGAGTATAAATATTATATAAAACACTATTAATAAATTATAATTTTAAAATTAAAAATTAATCATTTTTTTTACCTGAAAAATTTTTGTTCAATATTCGCAATAAATAAATAAAAATTTCAGATAAATGTGCTTTATTTTAAATATATTCAGTATTACAAAAAGGGGGTTATATATATGATAAAATGGGATTATATACATGATAAAATGGGATTATATACATGATAAAATGGGATTATTAAATGATAAAATTGGTTTATATATATGATAAAATGGGATTATTAAATGACAAAAAAAATTGAGAAATCGGAAGAAATATTATAAAAAAAAGTTATAAATATGATTAAAACGAATCATTAAATGATGAGAAAATGATTAAATGGAATCAGAAAAATTATTACGTACAAATATACTTATTGTAACCTGGGATCATATATTACAATCATAGTATGTTGCTCTTAGTTTATGGTCACCCGAACCATATTTTTTCTTTCCGTGTATATATGAACTTATATGAGTGTTAACACTTACAGGGATATATATTCATATATACAAATATACCCGTACAAACACAAGGTAACCAAAGAGTTTAAAAGTATTTCAGGATTTAAAATAAAGGATTGTTATTTAATGTAGGAATTAAGAAGGGAATTGTTAAATCGGACTCTTAAGGAACCTGTGCCACATCGAACCTGAAGTTTGTATGGCTTGCTATTAAGTACTTTGTTTTGTAATTAAATATTAAATAATTACAATCTACTCATAATTTTTTATCAAACAAGATATAAAATTAACAAATCGTAAAATGTAAAAGTTATTACGTATTCCCCAGACCATTAATGTGTTTTAGATCACTTGTGTAAGAAGTGTACAGACTAATTTTAAATTTTTTTGAGAAATGTTTGAAATGTTATTTTAAATTAAATTTTAACCGTAATTATTGAAAAATAAGTTTTTGTTTCCGTAGGAAACCCTTTCAATGCTCGGTTAAAAATTTTAATTTTTTTAAATACTGTTTCAAAACAGCAATTTCAAACTTTTAAAAATTTGTTTAAATAAATTTAAAAAAGTTCGAATAAAACTGTGCAGGTTTATAAATAACACTTCAGAAATAAGTTAGGTTAGGTTGTACGGGCAGTGTCCCTGGCAGACATCTCACTTGGGTCCGTGATAAAATTCGATCCCGTTGTGTTACCCAGATGCAAGTTTGCAGTCACATAATTACTCTGACCGCAACACTGCTTCACCAAACCATCTTGTTCCTTCAAGAAAAGAAAATAGTGACTTTAAATCGATTCTGCTCAAATCACCGTAATCGAGAGTCGGAGAACCTAGTATAGCCCTCCTAATCTCCGATAATGCCGGACATTTGCAGAGTATATGAAAGACTGATTCTTCCTCCATCTCGTCATTTGCAACTTCTACAGAAGTCATTAAACAGAAGACACATTCTACGCGCATGAGTCCTTGAAACGCAGTCCCCAGTAATTACCGACACTAAAAGTCTAACTTGCCTTCTAGGGAACGGGTAAAGTGAATTGGTCCTTCGCCCATCATAAGAGGGCCAAATAGTCCTAGCAATTCGACATGTGGGTTCATTTTCCCATCTCGTCTGAGCAATACCTAATAGTTCCCTATGGAACAAAGCCTTGCATTCCGCTACGGGAATACCTATCAGATGTTTGGTTGCAGCGTCAGCCATAATATTCCTACCGTAGTCACGCTGCCCAGGAACCCAAATTAGCTTAACACTTGAAAGTCTCGCAATCTCATTAAGAGATTCAGTTGTTAACAAAGATGTCGTATAGACACCCGCTATAGATCTAATGGCAGCTTTGCAGTCAGTAAAAATACAAATATCTCTCGATATCTTGAATTACTTCAGTAAGTTTGCTGCCATTTTTTGGCGGAAAGAAACCACATCCGACTCTATCCATCTTTTACGAGCCAGCGTTATAAACCCTGAAGATGAATAACAGCCGGAGAGTTAATTTCAGGGATAATAACAGACAGACTTGCATCAAAGAATGGTTTCAGGATGCAGTAATTAAAGTGTACCTGGTCACTCGGAGAGTGGCCTAAAATACGAGAATGCCCATAGTCCCACCTACCCCATGGACATCCTGCATTCAGTCTTTTAGAAATAAAATAAAAAAATAATTAGGTTAATACTAGAGTATCCAATTATTCGGGTTTTCATATTATTCGGTTTATTCGACAAATAATTATTCTAGGTTAAAACCTAATCGGTTAATAACCGATTATTGGTAAATTATTCGATTAACCGAATAATCTTTGTAATACATATAAAACATATAAACTACACTAACTATAGCCTTTAATCTATTGAAATAGTTACTTAGAAATATAATATAGATTAAATTCTTTCACATTTGATAAACTTTTCAATCTATTTGTATGAAAAATTAGCATTTTTAGCTAATACTAATTCCGCTTTATTTAATGAATTTTTCATGTAAGTCTATTTTCTGTGTAAGAATGTTTTTTGTTAAAAGAATCAAAATAATATAGAGAGTTTTTGCATACATTTTGGAGTCGGAAATTATCTTTAATTTTTTTTCGACTTTTGTAACTTTGAATTTATTTTACTCAAATCTATGCTTTAAAAATTTCTACTATCACAAGTTTAAATATTTATGAAGATATAATATTATTGCCTTTTCATTTCGCTTTTTATAAAACATTCTATCCCAACAAAAAATAGTATCCAAAGAAGTCAGTAAGATTCTGAACTTGGGATCCAGAAGTAGTACAAATTCTTATCATTTCCAATGAATTGAATTTTTTGATACCTGTGTTATGTCATGTCATGTTCACGATTTTATCAAAAATTCTAATGAACATCAAAATTTGTTTAACGGCGCAAGAAAATTAGTTAGACGGTTAATCGATTGGATACCCCAGTTAATACCTTGTAAGACTAAGCCGTACATTCGATTTGAATAAAATAAAAAAAATAATAATTAGGTTAATACCTCTTGCGCATTTCGGCAAAAATGTACTTCTTGCGGTTTATTAGTTATATATATTTTAGAACTGATATTCAGATAGATGCCTTTGGGAAAAGGAAATAATATGTATGATGAACAAATTATTTCTATATTTATGTGTTAATTATATGTTGTACCCAGAAAGAACTGTCTAAACGTTCAAATATTTAAAAAGTGTCAAATACAATATCTTCTACCATTTTCGGTCTTCAAATTTATATCGACCCTCAAACTATTTATACAAAATTTCGTTGTCGTACATGCTTTTGCTTAAGAGATATCAGCAGAAAAATGTGGACGGACACCCTGTGTTTCTAGTTTTTAGCCCATAACTTTTTCTTTTATTAACCGATTTTGCCCATTTTTAAATTTCCAAATAAACCTTATATAAGATAAATATTTGAGCTAAATTTCGTCCCCCTACGTTGCCCCGTTCGAGCCCTATCCTGCACAGACGGACGGACATAGCTAGATCGACTCAGAATCTAACCAGCACCCAGAAAATATATACTTTGTGGGGTCTTAGATAATTCCTTCGACATGCTACGGAATGTCAAAATTAATATACCCCTCATCTTTTTGATGGTGGGTATAATAATTGATTTTATTATTACTGATTTTTTTAAAAATAGATATAATGAGCTGAAAGTTGGAAACTGAATTAAATTTATTTTATTTCTGTATTTTTGTACACAAATCTTTATTTTTCTTTATATTTTTTTAACAGTTGCTAACCAAATAGAAAATTAATCATATTAATAAATAATATAATTAAATTCCAATACAAAGTTAGTTAATAATTTTATTAAAAAATAATTTTAAATATTTTTTTCTGTGGTATTTTAAACATTTGTGATAAGAAAATTATACGATTATATAGACACAAACATCTAACTGGTGGTTTTTGGTGTATAGAATGATGTGAGACCCATCTACAGTCCATATGTCATGTCTTTGGCTTCTGCTGTTTGGGTTGGGTAATGATTTCCTCCTTTTCTTATCTTAAAGTTTGTATATTTTAAAATTTAATGCAAACAATCTTTATTTCCTAAAGAACAAAGCGTTTATCTATGTCTTTATAAAATTTTGGTTTTCTATTTTTCAGTGATATTTTACAAAAAAAAAAAAAAAAAAAAAAAAATTTTTTTGAGTAAAAATTTATTTTATGGATAACTAAGGCGAGCTTAATGAATTGATTTCCTCTTCTTCTTATCTTAAAGTTTGTATATTTTAAAACTTAACGCAAACAACATTTATTTCCTAAAGGAACAAAGCGAGTAGTCCGTCTGTCTGTTAAAAGCTATATAGGGCTCTAACCGGACTTCCTAGGGGGACGAAATTATTTGGTATTGAAAATGGGCAAAATCGGTTAATAAACAAAAAGTTTTTAGCTAAATACTAAAATTGAAAAAACACCAAAACCAAGAAAATCTCAAAAATGAAAAAAAAAAAAACTTAAATAAAAAAATTTACAATAAAAAAATCTTAAATTTTTGTTATTTTAAATACAATAAATAAAAAAATCCATAATTTTTGTTTACACATATTTGGTGGATTCACAAGGTGAGCTATCATGTCGCATTGTCATATGTCCTAAAATATTTCAATGTATAAGAAATATTTTCATTGCTTCTCCTTTCTAAAATTTTATGACATTATGACAATACGACATGATAGCACACTTAGTGAATCCCCCAATTGTTAATAAGAGTGTTGTATTACCGAAAAATATTGTATACGAAAAATTATTTACACTAAGCTTTTTTATTACAATACGATGAGGTAGCGGAGCATCCTAGGTATAATATAGAGTTTATAAATTTACATACTTACATATACCTACAGCTGTACTTGTATTTGTAATTTAAAACAAATGTAAACAATTGACAATATGGGCACTTTGAAAAATCTATTTAAGTGCCCTCTTGTGTTTATGTGTCTGCTTTATTTTTTTCTTTTATTGTTGTTGGTATTATTGTTCTTATTTTATTTGACACAAAAATAGAAAAAAAGGAATATAATTGCATAAACGTTATTGTATAAAATGTAAAATAGTATATAGTTCTTAGTTTAGATACTTAATTTAGTCTTAATAAAGCAGTAAATATTTTAGTCATTTTAGTGATTACAATTAATTTATTCTTATTTGACTTAACAATGAATAAATTAGCTACTTTTTGAGAAAAAGTATCAATAATTTAGAATTTTTGTTTGAAAATTAAATTGTGTATTTTTGAGAGAATTTTTGATAAACTAATTTAGTATTCAATTTAGCTTAATAGTAGGTTAGGTTGCGTGGGCAGCTCGCCGAAATAAGCGAGTTCACTCAGAGGCCCAATGTTGCCCATTATGTTTCCCTAGAAAGAGGAAGAAAGAAGAAAAACCCACCATTACTGATTTCTATTCCGCGAGTAAACGATTCTCACTAAACCACCGCGTACTCTGGATAAAACCTAAAAGATTGCCTAATCATAAATCTCCTACATCGTCATGTTTCTGAAAGGAGTGTTCGCCCAGATGATTGAGTCTGCGTTTCTGCAGTGCCAGTCAATCGCTTAGAAGATCTATATCTCTATATCCTCTTCATCTAAACAAGCCTATGTATTTTGACCTGCGTTCTATTATACAGTGTCCCGTGATTATACCTGTTAGAAGTGAGATAATCCTTCTACTAAGAGCCAGAAGGGTCCTAGTTTAATGTCTATCAATTGAGAGCCAAAGGTTTCTAGAAATCCTGCAAGTGGTTATCATGAACCACCTACGGAACCTTTCCCTAAGCGTCCAGTCTTCTGTCAAAATCGACAGTTCAACAAGAGGAATATCGACTTCCGTTCGAGCCTCTCTTACGTCCAATAATGCCCTCATGACCTGGTACCCATACTAGTCTTGCGCAACTGGGAAAGGGATCTATTACACTATATACATTTCGATTTCACCACATATGAATTCAGAACCTTAATCACGGCCTGACTATCTACAAAGAAGTTGACAGTATGAGCTTCTGAAACGAGTTCTCTGATTCGTTTAGGAGCTACAGTTATAGCATATATTTCTGCTTGAAATACTGTACAAGTATTCCGTAAACTTAGAGATATTGAAAGTCCCTGGACTTCAGAGAAAACTCCTGATCCGGTTCCCGTATGCGTTATTGACCCGTCAGTGAAGACTGAGATTACACCTTCTTGAAAAACAAAATTTGCAACCCAGCTGTCCCTGTCAGGGATGCTAATCATAAGAGATTTATCAAAATCCATCCTACGATGAGTCTAAAGTGGACTTGGCCGAGATATATTTAATATAGATAACAAGTGGAGCTAAATCCAGCATAGTATCTAATAGCTTAATTGTAAGCTTTCAAAAAATGTAATTTCCACTTGTTTCTTTAATCAATTGTGTAATTATTATTTATGTAACCAATATTTTATTAATGGTTTTAAAAATAACTACAACTATCTACTATTAGGTATAATAAAATTAGTCCTTTTATATCTCTTTTGATGATTATAAATTTCTTAGCATTTAGGGTTTTCCTATTGTCATAACTAATAGAGACTACTTACAACTGCTTTTTTTAAAAGTATTTATTCCTAAAGCATTTTCAATTCAATACAATAAACATTTCCTTATTACTACACTTAACTTGGAATAATATTATAATTTTTTTTATATACTTTCTTTATATATTTATTTTTCTATACATACAGAAGTAGTTTTTTCTCTTTTTTATCCTTTCATTATTCTGTATGCTCTGGAGTGGTCTTTGCCAGCTTATAAGAGTATTTTTTTAGTTATAAAGATGTTGTGTTGTTTTCTTGTTCGATTTTGTTGGTTTATTGTTAAGAGTAAAATCTTTGAAGTTTATGTATTGTTAACTGAATCAAGTATGTTTTTAAGGAAATAAAAATTCAGATAAAAATCATAAAAATGAAACTAAAATAACAAAAGTTTGTGGTTGGTATTTCTTGTTTTTTTTTGTTTGCTTCTATTTTTTAGTTGATACAATAACCCCATGAGCTGAGCTCTTGAGTGGAAATTTTTAAAAAGCACTGTTTCCTTAAATAAAGTCAAGATTTTATTGCCAACAATGGGAAGTGCTAGTGACCTTTAGTTTGGACAGGGATTAAGATATCTTCCTGAAGGACAATGTATTGAATTTAGGTTTAAATTTATCACATAAATATTTGGTTTATCTTATAATTTAGCAACAAAAGCAAAAACTTCTATATTTTATTTTTTCTCAGTCAATTAAAAGACCGCTATTGTATTTTAATATTTATATTTAAAATATTTCTTTCCAAATTCTAATAACTTATTGTGTAATTTGATTTATATTTTATATTTTCTACGATACGGTGTACTTTTATTTTTAATAAAAATAATGTTTGCTGCTGTTTTATTTAAGTCTGTTTGAGACAGCCATATGAATCTAATGGATTAAAGTTAGTATTTTTAGGTTATCAAAAGAATAATGCAAAAATATTTATTTTATTACAAAATATAGAGTAATATAATTTCTGTTTATTTTTTAATTTGGTAGATTTAGTTAAATCCAAATAATAATGTTTACAGAAAACTATTAAATATTTAGTGGATAACACAGGTATATACTGATTCTGTCGCACAGGTTTTTCGTTATCATAAAGTACTAAACCTATAAATCATTGTTTTTAAATTGACTCTAGTTCTCGCAATAAATCGCTATTTGTAAAATTAACGAGGTTGCACCATATATGGAAGTATATATCGAAAACGACTTGTATTATTTGGTTCAAGTTATTTGGTTAACTTGGTAGATCGAAGATCGAACGAGCAATCAGGTAGAATTAAGAAACCACAAAACCACCAAAAAAAAAAAAAAAAAAATGAAAAAAAAGGCTAGTCGAACAAGCCCGACCATATGATACTCTACACCATTGTCTATGTGTACCAAATTCGGGAAGGGGCCAATTGTGGACTAACACTTGTATAAAAGTGTAAAATAAAACATACTAATACAGAATATTACATCAATAAACATTCACATGTATTTATGAACTTCTGGGTGATTACTGAAATTGGGTGTTATATGGGAGCTATAGTCAATTATGGACCGATCTTGATGAAATTTGGCACAAAGATTGACACTTACACATAACTCCAAGTTTCATTAAAATATTGCTAAATTTAAGGTATTTATATACATTTGTATGGGGGCTAGGTGAAATAATGGAACGATCATAACCAATTTCAATAGACTTTATCCTTGTGTCAAAATAATTATTTATGCCAAATTTCATCAAGATATCTTTAAAAATGCGACCTGTACTTTGTTCACAAGGTTTACATGGACAGCCAGCCAGTCAGCCGACCAGGCGGACGGACGGACGCACATCGTTAAATCGACTCAGAAAGTGATTCTGAGTCGAACGGTATACTTTAAGTTCGGTCCGATAATTTTTTTTTGTGCATTACAAACATCAGCTTAAACGCATAATACCCCAACCTCCTATGGTGGTGTAGGGTATAATAACTGATGTTCTAAATTTATAACTCAAGAAAACTAAATTTTGGTAATTTGACACGAATTATTCGGTTTAATCGTTGTTCGAAAATAGACAAATTTAAATTATTTGAACATTTAATCGACCAAAATTAATCAAATGACGTTAATCAGCTAGTGTGAACTTTGGTGGTATTTATGCGTTGTTTGTAACGCACAGAAATAATTATCGGACCACCACCTTATAGTATACCGTTCGACTCAGAATCACTTTCTGAGTCGATTTAACAATGTCCGTCCGTCTGGCTGGCTGGCTGTCTGTCCATGTAAACCTTGTGAACAAAGTACAGGTCGCAATTTTAAAGATATCTTGATGAAAGCCTATTGAAATTGGATATGATCAATTATTTCACCTGGCCCCCATACAAATGTTCTCCCAGAATAAGGGTTTAATGATCATAAATGCCGTAAGTATAGCAATATTTTAATGAAACTCGGTACAAAGGAGTCTTATATAATGTTAATCTTTGTGCTAAATTTCATCAGAATCGCTCCATAATTGACCATAGCTCCCATATAAACCCCTCTTCCGAAAATCACTTTAACGTGCATAAACTTGATACTATCATTCGTATGGGAATACGAATGATAGTATCAAGTTAATATTCAACACAAATAAGTTTTATATAAGTAGAAACAACATTTTCAAAATTTATGAGAATCTGTCCATAATTTACCATAGCTCCCATATAAACTCACTTCCGGGAATCACCCTAAAAGGCAAAAAATCATATAGATGTTAGTATAAATGCATTATTCTGTATTTATATAATTTATTTTACATTTAGTAAAAGTGATGGTTTACAATTGAACACAGGTTTAATGGTGTAGGGTATAGTTTCTCTCTCGTTTTTCATGATATAAATGGTAATAAGTCTAGATATATAATTAGATAAATACTGTTGTCTGGAGTGTGTAGCAGGAACACGGACGGCGCTAAAGTGGGCCAAAGTTGACCATTTCAAGAGTGAAAAACATATATGAGCTTGTAACTTTTATAAATATAAACCGATTTTAAATATTTTTACATTTATAAATTCAGCAAAACAAAGAAAAAAAACGTGCTTACTGTGCCATGTAATTGTATGTTGCTTTCGGAACTCTTGCGAATCAAATTAGATTGATTAATATGTTTTACAAAAAATGTTGACGGCCTACTGGTAAATTTGGTCTCAAGAGGCAATTTGAAAAAAAAACCCATATTTTCTATAACAAAAATTTTGACCTTTAAAAATATATATATTAAAATTATATATATTTTTCTGCTCTTTACATTTATCAATTTTGTAAACTACTTTATAACATGTGTTGTTTTACAGTCATAGTCATATATATTTACATATTTTTAAATTTTTCGAAAATTTAAAAAAGAAGTCAAATATTTTTGTTGTTATAAAATATTTTTGTTGTTATAAAATATAACTTATTAAAGCTATGTTTGTATCAAAAATTTTTAAACTATCTTATAGACAAAATTTGGGATCGTCTTTAGCAAAGTTAAGCGTAAATAGTTGCCTTTTTTAAAGCTGTGTAGATAATTATGAAGTATAAAAAATGTGTGTAAACTTTTGAATTAAAAAATACGTACGAATTTTTCTTTCAATATCAGAAATAAATATCGCGACCTTTTCAGAAATTAGCACAATATACTCTACACATTTCAGTCTTTACAACAATAAAATAACTTTTTCAAAATATTTTATAACAACAAAAATATTTGACTTCTTTTCCAAATTTTCGAAAAATTTTAAAATGTGTAAATATATATGACTATGACTGTATAAGTTGAAACAACCAAGAAATTATGTACAGGACCAATGTAAACTCGGAAACAAAAACCGCCCACTTGCTATAAAAGGTAACATTTTAAAAATTGTTGGGTATATGGGTATATAGATTCGGCCAAGCCGAATATAATATTCTCGCTTGTTTTAATCTTAAAAATGATAAAATATTTATACATATTTCAACAACGAATACAATAATTTCTTATTAGCTATTTTTAATTTTATTTTTACTATTACTTAATTATACATATCATAAATAATTCAACTAATTTCGTCGACTTACAAAATCGATTATTATAATTATTGTTTAATATGCTAAATTAACCACAGAAACTCTTTAAAAAACTAATTTAAAATAAATTCTTATAAATGCGAAAAACCACGCCAAAAATTTAGAAATGTTTAATCATAAAGGAATTGTAGTTTTAAAATGACGAAAAATAACTAAAACATTAGGTAGTTTTTCATAGCAAATTGGTATGAGATTTTTAAAAAATTCAATTTAAATTTTTTTCTCTCTTCCAGGCAGCACTATTTCTTAATAACGGAAGCCAAATTGGCTACCTCCGAGATGGTTTCAATACAGGTGCTAGATGATGAAAATTGGGGGCCTATTTGTATACCTATACAGAAAAATATAATTGCAGAGACCATAATTTAAGAGCTAATATATTGTCACAACTAAAAATATATTTGATTCCATTTCGTCATACTGTGTCCGATTTAATGGTTAATTTTTTCATGTTTTGATTAGAGCTTTTCATATTATTATTACACCATCTTACTAAATTATGATTCCATTTTATCATATTATTCCGTCTTACTAAGTATACTATTATCTCATTCTTTATTATTATTATTATTATTATTATTTAATTTATTATGATTTCATGATTAATGATCATATTATTATTCCATTTTATTATTTTAATATTTCATGTTATCATATATTAAAATAAAACACATTTATTTGTACCATCATAAGTTGTCAAAGATAATACAAAATATTAGTTCATTTATAGACTTGATAAGAATTTTAACGAAGGTGGAAAACAAACGTTAAAAAGTAAATATGTTCAAAAATAAACAAGTTTGAATTTGTCAACCATATTTGTAAAAAGCATTTGTACTTTTATATTATATTGTTATGGGAACAATAATATTCGAAAAAAAAAATATAGCTTAAGAACAAGGACATAGATTTATAATATATAATAGTTATAGAAATAATGATATTTTTTTTCGTTGAATAAAATTATGTGTCTCTTAAAAATATTCAAAAACATAGAATTTTTGTAGTTAACTATATTAAAATTTTTATTGAATGTAAACATTGAATGATAAAACTGTAACAGAAAGATTGTTATCATAAACGCAATTATATTAAAATTAATGAAAATTAACGATGAGAATATAATATTTTTATAATGACAATGACGTAACCATGTTTATTCTCTGCTTGTACCACCACTAGATCCTTACACATATTTGTATACCACTCTTAGTTTTATTTGGACCGTGAGGATTTTTGGATAATCCCTGGGTGTAATATATGGGGTTATTTACTTTAAGAATAGTCAAAACAATTACATTACAAATTCATCCTCAGTTTCCTACCAACGATTGAAAATCTCAAATCTTGCACATTTTTGGAGAAATATGTTTAAAAAAAATTCGAAATTTAAAGCTTGTTACGAAAAAAATATTTAAATTATTCCTGGGATTTTGTTCCGCTAGAGAAATTATTGGCGCATTATGGGCCATAATTATTAAAATGCTACTTTTTAATATTTTACCCAAAATTTTAAAATTTTTATATACTTTGCAATGAATAACATTTTATGGACCTACATTTTTGAGAAAAAATTTTTTAATATTTTCTTCGAAACTGGCTCAAAATTACGAGTTTTTTGATACCCATTTTGAAACAAAATTCAAAGTTTTTTTTTACAAAATGTTATACATACACACGTGACTTTCAATCGCTGGTAGGAAACTGAAGATCAATTTTAAAAATTTGTAAATTTTTTTTACATATTAGGCACATTAATAAGTATCGTTTAATGGGTCTTCCTACAAATTTTTTTGTCTACGGGACACTCTAATGTATATAAATGTTTAACCACATTTATATAAAATTCTATATTATTTAAAGAAGTCAATTGTTATTATCTATTTAACTTATCATTAATTTTGTTTTCTAAATTAAATAATTTAGCTTTGTGTTAGAAATGTCCTTTCTTATAAGTAACCTTTAATGAAAAAAAGCCTTTTAATTCCATTTCACAGTATTTTATTACTTGTTATAAACTAAGTTTTTGTTTGTGGTATAAAACTAAATTTTTCTAAAGATTTCCTTTTTATAAGATGAATAGTTGTGTATTATAATCAACTTGTTCTTTTTACTAGATATTTCTTTTTGTATCAAGTTCTCTTGAATTTTGTGTTTAAGAAAAGGATCATGTTTTGTAAAAGGCGACTTGTTAGCTATTTTTTTTTAAATTTTATTCATTATAAAAGATATGCTACGTGGCTACAATAGATCCATTGAAAAATAAGAATGTTAAAAGTAAATTATGATAATGTAATGAATTTTTATGAAATTTGTGAAGGATAATAAAAAAAGAAGTAATAAAAAAAATTATATAACTAAAAGCTAATTATATTTGTTATTAAAAAAAAAAAATTAGACATTGTTGTGACAAGGTGAAATTGTACGAGTATAACAATGAAATTGTTGGTAGTGAACATAATTGTGGGAAAATATATTAAACATTTAGGGTGAAAAGCTTAAATTTAGATTTTAAAATATTTTAAATAGTTCAAGCTTTCAATGAGCAAATATACACAGAAAAAAATATTTCAAATTATTTTTTAATAAAATTATTAATTAACTCTATATTTGAAATTAATTATATTATTTATTAATATAATTAATTTTCTAATTGGTTTACAATTTTGTTTTTTAATAAATTGACAACTGTTAATAAAATATGAAGAAAAATTAAAGATTTGTCTATAAAAATACAGAAATAAAATAAATTTAAGTCAAATTCTAACTATTTTCAGCTCATTATATCTATTTAGGAAAAAAACAGTAATATTAAAAACAATTATTCTAGTTATTAATATTATCATTTTGATGATTGGAGCAAAATCAATTAAAAATTAATTAATATAAGCAATTTCGTAATTGAAGTCCATTTTTATTTTTTCTAGGTAAGAAATTTTTAAATTTATCAATGATTTACTTGACTAATATGGTAGGTCGGGGTTCATACGCAGCAATTCTGAATTTATAGAAGAGAGATAGGAGAAGGGAATACTTAACATTTACCGCTCTCGCACACGAAGTCAGAATTGCTGTGTGTGAAACCCGACTATAAAATTTTATTTTCTAAATCATTTTTAAAAAATTAGTTTTATTTAAAATAAAGCTGGTTCCTAATAAAAATGAAAATATAATAAAAAATTTTTTAAAATTTTCTGAAAATATTTTAAAATTTGTCAAATATTTTAAGTACCATTCAATGGAGAATTTACTTAGAGCAGGGCGTCCAAAACAGCTTGCCTTTACTATCCCTAAGTTACCAGTTATGTTGCAAGTCGCGTATCACTTGTCTTCTATTTAGATACAACAATACAGACAACTACATTTTCTTTAATTGTAGAGAGAACTAGAGTTAATTCTCCCGTGTATAATTGGAAAGGATTACCACAACTAAACTTATGAAACTATAACTATAACAAAAGGTCTTTTCGATAAGAAAATATGATAAAAATGTTTTTATTTTTTATAAAATTACAACAGTAATTTCACCTTGTAATACATTGAAGTACAATTTAATAAGTTTTTTCTTTAAACAAAGAGAAAGAAAACGTTTATTAAGATGACCATTAAATGATAATGATATTTGCCTGTGGTTAAAATGGTTAAATATTCTTTTATTCTTGGTATTTGTTGTCTTTTTTTTAACATTTCGTGTTCTTGTAGCATTAATTTCATAATCTTAAGTTAAATCTAAAATTTCCAAAAATATAAAAAAATATGAATAGATATTTTGAAAGTTTTACATTGTTTTCTTATATATTTTTTGGGATGGTGGTTTGATGTTAGTGTGAGAGGACTGACAAAGAGATAATGCTTTAATAAAGGTAAGTCTATGAAGTTAAAAATATTTAAGCTTCAGGCAAACTTAATTTAAGTTAATGTATTTAGTTTTTACATTGTATTGTATCTATGTATCTGTAAGAGTATCTACAAGTATTTTCTAAGTGTTTATTTGTATTGTTTTATAGTATTTGAAGATACAAAAGAGTACTTTGATGAGGGTGTTTGTCTAAGATTGTAAAATATAAAAACTAGCACTTAAAAGGTTGAGCTGTTTTATCTAGTTGGTGGTGGTATTTTATTAATAATAGCAAACAAGAAATTATTTAAAAACAACTGATGTCTTTTTATTGATTTAGAAATCATACCTAAAATATTTTCTAAATCATATATATTTTGTAAAATTTAAAGTCCTTTGAAGCTGACCACAATATCTCAACCAATGTTCTTTACAGTTTTCCCTTCACATTGTTTTATAGTAACTCATAACTTTTGCATATTATTTAGTAATAAAATATATTTTGTAACTTTTAAACATGCTTTAAAAACTTTGTCCAAACTGTAGTCTTTAATAGGTTTATGCTAAAAAAATCTGTGCATTTGTATTTTTTTTCTTTTAATGTTGTAAAATTTATTTACACTGATTTTATTATTAGCATTTAGCTACCACAGCAGCAATTTGGCGTCAATTTGAATTTTATGAGACCAACATTAAAATACATTATATACCATTTTTTTTTTAAATTTCAGTGTATTTTATAATTGACCAAATTTGGTAATAAAGAACACAATTTCTGCTACTTCAATTGTTGTAAAATAATTAATATTGAAGTAAAGGTAAATTTGTTATATTACATCTTTTTACTTTTACTTTACTTTTGCACTAACTGGCTTCTAATCTGAGTTTAAGGACCTCATTCTGTAAAACTCAATTCAAAATTTTATATTGAAAACAAAAACAAATTTAAAATTTATTTGTTGTTTTTAATACAAAATGTCTTAAAGAATTTTCGCTTCATTTTACAAAATTATTCTCTAATATTAAAAAATCGAAAATCATTAAAAAGTATTATGTTCATAAATAGGTATGTATATTGAATCCCTATTATTTAATTAAAATGTTAATGTGGACAGTGTAACCAATAATTAATATTAGTCACCGATTGGAGTAAAATATTCCTATGTTTAAAGATTTATAATTTCGTTGTTGATATCAAGCTAATTTTAAAGGATTTTGTTTCCATCTTAAAACCTAAAAGTCGATTATATTCAAGTTGGTACACAAAAATATGCCAAACTAATCACACAGGTAACTAACTACGTAGCTCACTTTGAAAGTCTAAACAGCCGTTGTCATGTTAATTATTTAAATAAGGTAATAAAAATTGTGTACAAATTAACTAACATGAAAGTCATTTTAAATGAAGTTAAATGAAAAATGTACATTAGGGTGTCCCGAGACTAGCGTTTTTCGAAATTTCAAAGTAGGAACACCCATCAAACGATGCGTAAAAATTAGCTGAATATGAAAAAAAATTTTAAAATTGGTCTTCAGTTCCCTATCAGCGATTTTAAAATCATGGGTCCCATACATTTTGGTCAAAAAAAGTTTCAATTTTTTAATCGAAATGGGTATTAAAAAATTCGTAAAAATAATAAAAATATTTTAAAAATTTTTCCAATTGGATTTTCGTTCGGTAGAAGACTTTTTAAGGTATTTTGATGAACAATTTTTTTTTTTTTAAAATCTGGAAAATTACATATTATCAACAGTTCTTACTACAATGAAATTTTTTTAAAATGTTAGCCTTAAAAGGAACAAAATTATAAAATTCTTATCTATTTTTTTTAAGAAAAATATCGAATTTTTTTTTGCATGATGTACTAAAATGACGGTTTATGGACCAAAATTTTTGCGAAAATTTTTTAAAATATTTTTTCTATAATTGGCTTAAAATTACGAATTTTTTGATACCCATTTCAAGACTAAACTCAATACTATTTTTTGAACGAAATGTTCTAGACCCGTGACATTCAATCGCAGCAAGTTGGGGTAAAAGGGGTCGAAAGTGGCGTTTAATTGAATTTTGAAACTTTACTTTTTTAATTTTTAATTGGGTACCGAATAAAAATAGACAAAATTATGTATTAATAACGATAAAAGTCATTAACATGGGTTGCGTGGTTTTTGAGTACTGAGCTGTCAAAATTCAATATTTTTTTATATTTTAAGAAAAGAGGAAAAAATTAAATTTTCATGAACTTTCGTTGAATTTTTCTTTAATAAAAAGTGCTTTAAAGAAAAATTTTTAAATGGAGCCATCAACTACAGGTATTTAAGTTTACTTTTATGCAAGAATTTGTAAATTACTTTTTGTCCTGGTATTTTTTGTTATTTTTTTGAAAATAGTCCAAAAATGCACTAATTTTCAAATTTCATGGAATGCAACTAAAAATATAACTTTTGTTCTGAAAAATTTTATATATTGTCTACTTAAATATTCTGAAATAAAATCGTGCGCATATTTTGCCCGATTTTAGAAATTTACATTTTTCTGAAAAACTCAAGTTGCTCCAAACCAAAAACAGGTTAAGTGCAGATTTTTTTTTATTTTTTTACTTTGTTTTATTTTTCGTTATTTCACTATTGTTTTTTGTTATTGTTTTGTACAATTATTTTAAATAAACAAAATAATTTTACTGCTTAATACAGTCGAACTCAGTTAAAATGAACATGATTTCATGTAATGTTTTTATATTCTACAAAGTGATGTGTCTTATATGGAACTATGCGAACAATACAGCCAGATACTACGTTGATAAATATCCATGGTATTGTATGTCTCCTATCCTCCACAAGTTTTTATTCACGGCCCAGAAATTTTAAAACATGCTTTTCTACGAAATGGCCAACTTTCTGAGACACCCAAGAAGCAAGAAAAAAGATTTCAAAAATTACCGGAAACATTTTTCACGAAAATGTAATAGACAAAAATCAAACGAAGATATATTTAATAGACTTTTGATAAGTTCCGATCCAATCAAGTATGGGGAAAAAGTATAAAATAAAACCACAATCCGCAGTTGATTATTCTCACTGATGACGATTTTTTTTTTTTTTTTTGTATGAAAACATTACCATTCTGCAAAGAAAGCCTAAGAATTCTAAAAATTAATTTGTTTACTTACTAATAAATAATAAAGTCAAAATTGATCACTAAAGTACTGATACCACTTTTTCTGAAGTATGCTTAGTTTTTGACATGTTTAACCCAAAACGGACGGACATTACATATCAGGCAGAAAAAATTTGTAAGATTCTTGTAATGAATTTTTTTACTAACTAGTAAAAATCAAACAAGTTGTGATTATAAAAATATCGATTTCACTTTTCCTTGAAGTAAGCGGTCATTTTAGATCCATTTTTTCACAATGTACAGACAGATGGACGGATGTTGCCATTTAGCCAAAAAATATCGTAGAGATATAGTGGTACATTTTTTTACTAACTAGTAAAGAACAAAACAAGTTGTAGTTATTAAAATATTCACATCGCCCTTCCTTGAATTATGCGGCTTTCTTCTAACCAATTAATCCTAATGTATAGACAGACGGACGGACATTACCATTCTGCCAAAAAAATCGGAGAATTTTTATAGTTTATATTTTTTAACTAACTAATAAAAAACAAAACATGTTGTGATTATTAAAATATTGATATCGCCTTTTATTGAACTATGCGGCCATTTTAGATCTATTTTTTCCAATGTATAGACAGACGGACGGACATTACTATTCTGCCAAAACAAATTCAAGAGTTCTAAAAATATTTTTTTTTACTAACTAATTGATGAAATATTAAATCAAGATCATTTAGATATTCATATCATCTTTCTCTGAATAATGCGGCGATTTTAGACCCATTTAATCATAAGGTATAGACGGACGGACGGACAGACATTAACATTCTGCCAAAAAAATTCCTGAAATTCAAAAAATACATTTTTTTAGCTAATAATAAATATAAAAATATATCCTCATCATTGATATCACCTTTTCCTGAATTAAGCGCCATTTTCGACCCCTTTTACCCCAACGTATTATTTCTCATATTCAGCTAATTTTTACGTATCGTTTGAGGGGTGTTCCTACAAAATTTTTGTCTACGGGACACTCTAATGTACATAGTAAGTATATACTTATAGTCTAAATTTTAAAAAACATATTTCATGGTGATTTTCTAGGCAATTTGGAAGGTAGTTAAAGATTTAAATTTTTTTTATATTTTAGCTAATTTTAGAGCACACTTGGAATGTCATTTATCTTGATTTCAGTATCAGTGTCTTCATAAAAAAAGCTAACGCATTTATTCATTTCAATAGCAGGATTAACAATTATCTGAATTGATCTGAAAAATCTATTTTGCCCTAAATATTATTGGTGGTAATTTTCTTTAAAAAAGCTATTGTTCACTTAAATTAACTTGAAAGTAAAGAAAAATAATTGACAACTACTGTGAAAAAAAAAAATAATAAAAAAATAAATAAAATAATTTAAAGAGACACCCGCCTAGGAACATTTACCGAACTACTGGGGTGCAACAAGTTACTCACTTGATGTATTTCGTAGACCCTGATGAAGACCCTTATGTCTTATTTTTATTATCTTTTTATTTTCCCTATGTACTGTAAAAAGCTGAAAAAGCTATGATTTTAATACTGTGGTGTCATTACAAGGAAGTACTAAAAGGTGAAACCATTTTTTTTACCAGAAAATACTAATTTTTCAGCGAATTTTGAATAGATTTTATTATTAAAGCAGTGTTTTTACTTTTGTATTATCCTCTGAATAATTTAAATGAAGAATTTATCACCAGAAAAACAAAAATTGCTACAAAATTATATTTTTCAGTTTCTCTTGAAAAACGATTTTCTTGAGTACATCACCAACCAATTTTCGAAATACCGCTAACATTTTGAGATATTAAAAAAAAACAAAGTTTTGAGATTAGTTGCTGCACTAAAGATCTCGTGGCTTTCTAAATTATAAGCAAATTTTAGATTTTTTTAAAGTCCATTTCTATTTCAAAACTTCAATATTGATGGAATTTTTTTTTCTTAAAGACGAAACATACGTATTTCTATCTAAAGTTTTAATATTTTGTTTACAATAAAATGAGATGTCAATCTTTAAAACCATTTAAAACCTCAAACATTTTATCAACAAATTTTTCATATATTTTAAGCAAATCATTTCATTTTGTGCATCGCACGTTGGGGTAAAATGTGTCAAAAGTGGCGCCTAATTGAATTTAAAAGTTTTTTAATAAAGTTGGGTACCGAATAAAAATAGACAAAATTATGTATCAACATCAATTAAAATCTTTAAGCTAGGTTGTGTTGTTTTCTTATAAGGAGCTGTCAAAGTTAAGATTTTTTTACATTTTTGAAAAATAGTAAAAAAAAAATTAAATTTTCATCAGTTTTCATTATATTTATTTTAAATAAAAAGTCTTTTAAGCTAAAAATTTAAAATGAAGCCATCAACTTCAGATGTTTAAGTGTACTTTTCTTCAAGTATTTGTAAATTATATTTTGTCCTAATATTTTTGTTATTTTTTTGAAAATTATCCTAAAATACAGTAATTTTTAAATTTCATGGAATGCAACTTAAAATGTTACAGAATGTTTGTTCTGAAAATGTTCTGAAAAATAGTACATATTGTCCACTTTAATATTATAAAAAAAAAATAGTGCGCATATATAACCCGATTTGAGAAAATAATTTTTTTTCAAAAAAACTCCGGTATATTTCATTTAGAAAATATGCTTGCATGTACTACTTATCTTATATATTTTTCGAGTTATATACATTTAAAATTTCAAAAATCTCAATTTTATAAGATATTGGTTAAGACTTTTCCATATATAGCCAAATATCTTCAACCGATTTTATTATATTTTATGTAGTTGGTTAAAAAGTAAAATTATCTATCGAACAAAGAAAATTTTTAGTCATTATGTTTATTGAGTCAAAAGTTAAACGATTTTGAATTGGAAAGTTTGCAAAAATTAACAAACAGACCAACAGATGGACTGACATTAGAATTCTTTCAAGAAATTCTTAAAGTTCGAAAAATATTTTTTTTCTATTTCTTGGTTAATATGATAACCAAATGAAAGTATTAAAATTTTGATATCACCTTTCCCTGAATTATGTGGAATTTTCGACACATTTAACTCAAATGTATAGACGGACGGATATTGTCATGCTGCCAAAAAATATTTTAGAATTCTAATAATGCACTTGTTTACTAGTTAATAAATATAGAAAATATAAAGTGATCATCAAAATTTGGATATCATCTTTTCTTGAATTAAGCGTCATTTTCGTCCCATTTAACCCAAATGTATAGACGGAAGGACGGACATTAATATTCAGCCAAAAAACATCTTATAATTCTAGAAATAAATTTGTTTACTTACTAATAAATTGAAAAGTTAAACTTGATCATTAAAGTGTTGATACCACCCTTCTTTGAATAATACATAATTTTCGACACATTTAACTCTAATGTGTAGACGGTCGGACAGACATTACCGTTCTGCTAAAAAAAAATCTTAAAATGCTAAAACTGAATTTTTTTTAACTAACAATCAATAAAAAAATAAAACGTGATCATTAAAATATTGATATCACCTTTCCCTGAATTAAGCGCCATTTTCGACCCCTTTTATCCAATTTTTGCATCGTTTGGAGCAAACCTCTTGGTATACTCCATTACATAAGAAATAATGGCGAAGATATTATACTAATATGCTTTTATATGCAATTAAAAAAAGTCGTTTAAAAAATTTACTTATTTCATGAAATCTGCTCCCCCGCATTCGTTTTTGGTCGGGCGGGAAGTAGTTTAGTGTCAAGTCATTCTAAATCTATTTTCTGAAAAAATATCGTTAATAAATTTAAAAAAGCTTGCGTTACATTTTTTATATTAATCGATAAATATTTAACCTTTTTCCAAAATTCACCATTTTCGACCAATGCCTGATGTAGGGTGAACAGAGACCTGCGCCGACCGGCTGAAATTCGGCTAAGCCGAGCCGCCGAAGAAATTTTGGAAGCCGCCGCCGCCGAAAAATTTGCGGCTTAACTCGGCTTAAAAACAGCCGCCGTTTTGAAATTATTTTTGAAAAATATGTTAAAAAGAACACACTTTTTCATTATTTGAAACCGTCATTTCCCACTTATGTATTATTGCTATTAAAAAAGATTTTTTTTTTCGTTAAACTAGTTATTTTTTCTTGTTTTTAAGTTGTCAATGCCAGAAACAAAAAACCATAGAGTAGCATATAGAGACGAAATTCTCGATTGACATTTAAACAAAATTGTTGTTTTGTAAACAAAAATGTGTTTTTATTTTCTTTTGCCAACAACAAAATGTATTTGATTACATGTATTTTGTTATTGCATGAGTTAGGTTTTTGACAACCGACTTAGGTTTTTGACAGTTAGTTTCGTCTCTTGTTACTCTTTGCAAAAAACATTATAAAAATGCAAAAGGCCGTATCCATAAGTTTAATTTTTTTGCTTTGTTAATCATTCACTTAATGCATAAAATAATCTTCGAACCAAATTTTTCTTAAATGAAAAAAGTTTGACAACGGTTTCGTTTATGAAATTGATGTTACAGCCTTTTGACTTTTGTTAATATTGATGTCATTTTTGAAGATATGAATATGAAGTTTTTTGTATAGATGTAGTTTGGATCAGTGCATTATAATACAGTAAAAAACCAACATTTGATATTTCAGTGGTAACGGCCTTTTGCATTTTATGTGACGATATTTTCCTCTTAAAAGCTGCTTGAATATAATATATAAATTAAAATAAAATCTTCCATATTGCTAAAAAAAAAATTATTCCTATGTTAATGAAAAATGTTCAATGGGGAATGAAAATAAGTTTTTTTTTTTAATTAGAAAATGTATGCTTAATTTCAGCCGGCTGACAGCCGATTTCAAGCCGCCGCCGAAGCCTTTTTACACAAGCCGCCGCCGCCGATAAAATTCCTCGGCGCAGGTCTCTGAGGGTGAAAGCTTAAATCAGTTCAAAATTTCTATTTTAGCCATTTGTGAAACCTTGTCTTTTGAAATGTATAAAGAAAAATTTTTTTTCTTAAACGGAACTTTGAGTAAACAGTGAAAGAATTGTACTATATTTTTGTAAAAAATGCCATTTTTCATACCAATTTCAGAGAGCTGAATTTGAATATTTTTCACGTCTAGACGCATTGAAATAATCCAAAAATACTTTCAGCATATTATTTTGAAATATATAGCAAATTACAAAATATTTTTAAAAAAATTTTACCTCATATACCTCAGGACTTATTCCCGAAAAACGAAAGAAAGTCGAGGCAAAAAATCCAAAATTCATAATTCAAGTGTAAATATCTTAAGTGAGTAAGCATATTTTTTCTTTATCTTGCCAAGCACTTTACAGAAATATAAATATCTTTAAAACCAGACTTCATTTGTTGAAGTTACGATTTTTTTAAACTTTTACATACTCGAGGTAGTCAAATTTGACACCCTGTAGCTTATCTTGTGTTATCACAGGGTGACTACAGGATGATTTTTCTGAAAGCTTAAGTCCTCCTCTGCAACTCTTTCATACATTTCAATTTAATCCGAGCAGTAGTTTTGGAGATACAGATTTATTACCAAAAAATTTGCGTTTGACCCCACTGTGCAACTGTGGAATTGATTTTATTCTTTGTTAATGAACATTTTTTTTGTATTATTCATTTTGTCACTTAAAAAGACATGGTTTTAGTTAAAAAAAAAAAAACTTTTAGTAAATTTACATTCTATTTATAAATTAAGTTCATTGACCATTATATCATCTAATTAGATTTGACGTTTTAAAATCTTAATGCCCTCTATGAGCAATTAAAAATTACTTTAATTTTTCTTTTAATACTCAAACTCCCACTTGCAAAATTTTCTTTGTATTTATAAGTTAAAATGGAAAGTTATGCAAATATTAAGATATTTTAGCTAAAATAAATTTAAAATACTTGTACATGTGTTTGATAAGCGGCAAAAAATAGAAATCTAATTGCTGTAAAATTACTATTGAGATTTTCTATTCCCATAATAAATATTCTTTGTCATATTCCCTTAAGAGTTTTAAATAAATTTTATGTAAATATTGTACGTATTCATACAAGAACATACTCTATTACTTTTAGGATGGTTATTTATTAACGTTTAAAGGAATAAATTATATATGTAATAGAATTTTTTGACAGTCAGTTGAAATGAGTTTATAGGAATACCTTATTAATGCCAATACCTTTAGAGTATTATGTGGTGCAACTACTGGAATTTAAGGTTAAAAATATAATTGAGTTTCGTCTTATATAAAAGTACAAAAAAAAAAAATAATAATAAAAAAATGTAATAAAATTGATTTAAAAATAAAATTCATTTATAGTGAACATTAGAGCTTTATATAAAAACTTTAGTTTATTATTAGTACTTTTAAAATAGTATCAATTTGTTTTAATAAATTCATAAAATATTGTCTCTATCTTGTTGTGAATCTTGATTACATTTTTAATAATTTATTTTATTAATGCTAAAAAAGGTTAATTATCCTTGATAAAATTTATGATAAAATATGTTGTTGACATGACATCCATAAACAAATGTGTACAAGTATTTCCATACATATTTTAAAAAATAAAATATTATAAAGAATGTTTATCATATTTTTATTAAAAAAATAAGAGAAAACTATAAAAAATGTCACTAACACTTGTTGGTATTGTGGCTTTCAATTCATAGTTATGATAAATTAACTTACAAGTTAAATAATCTAGAAAATTACCCCAAGTTAGTGATAAACGAATGCTTATTACCTTAAGACCCTTTACTTTTTTTTTTTGGGTTTGATAATTACAGTGAAACCATTCTGCTGTAAATAAACTTATGTAGAAAAACTGTAAACTTTCTCTTCTTACAATAAAGTAGAAAACAATTTAAAAAAAAAAAAAAAAATACTTTGTGCAAATAAATTGTGAGACATTTGGAAGTATTTGTAATTAATTTAAAGACTACTTTGCCTATTATAGAGTATTTTAATATAATTTATTGTGCTAAAATTAGAACACTGAGACAAAATGAGCAATAAAAACTATAATTAATGACTAAGATGTTTACATCTTATTACGAAAAATAGTTTGAAAATAACAATAAAAAAAAAAAAAAAACAAGTAAATCGCAGAAATTTGTTTAAATCTAAAAGATTTAAAAATCTGGGGTATTATTATGTCCTTCATCATAGGCTGTATATTTGTTATAAAGGCTGATATCGAAAAAATATAAAATTCAATAATTTTGAAAGGATTTGTATACCCACCATCATAAAGATGGGGGTATATTGATTTTGTCATTCCGTGTATAACATATCGAAGGAATCATCTAAGACCCCACAAAGTATATATTTTCTGGGTCCTGGTTAGATTCTGAGTCGATCTAACTATGTCCGTCCGTCTGTCCGTCTGTTGAAAGCAGGATAGGGCTCGAACTTGCTACAAATATTTGTCTTATATAAGGTTTGTTTGGGATTGAAAATGGGCAAAATCGGTTAATAAACAACAAAGTTATGGGCTAAGAACTAGAAACACAGGGTGTTCGTTTTATACTTTTCTGCTGATATTTCTTCAATAAAAGCATGTACGACAACAAAATTTTGTACGTATAGTTCGGGGATCGATATAAACTCGGAAACGAAAAATGGGCGTGGTCCGCCGACTTTACCGCTCGCCTTCCATATAAGGTGAAAATCAACGAAATTGTGTTCAAATAGTTCAAGGACCAGTGTAAATTCGGAAACAAAAAATGGGCATGGTCCGCCCACTTTACCGCCCACTCCCATATAACGTAAAATTTGAAAAAGTTGATGGTGGGTATATAGATTCGGCCGGGCCGAATATAACATTCGCGCTTGTTTTTTGTTTAATTTATAAATTATTACAGATTAGAGAAAAATTTGTAACTTTTGTAGTTCTAACCACTACTTATGAACTCGTAGACTTTTTTTTTTGGAACTGATTGCCCATCTCCTTTTAAAATCTTCGATATTTTGGGACACCTTTTTTCTTCTCTTTAATCCTCTTTTCACAAGAGCCCAATATCTCTCCACTTAGCTCAGAAAAATTTAGAGGATTGACCTCTCTTGGCACAAAAGCTATGGTATTGTTTTGGTAACATTCCGGAGATTTCTTACATGATGCCAAATCGGGACAGATTGTGCTCTCTTATGAAAGAAAGAAGTCTTTCTTTGATGTATATTTCGGTATTAATAGAGTTCACTGTAACAAATTATTTGCTTCTTTTGCCGCAAATGCATAAAGCTTGCCATATCAGGAATCTGTAGGAAATTTTATCTATTTTTGGGCCCTTAACTTATATTCAACATTTCCTCGCGCTTTAGCAACATAAACATTATGACCCGAAAGCTGATGGGTTAAAAAATGTGACATGATGGAAGATTTTTATTTTTATTTTAATTTCTAAGCAGAATTTGCAGAATTATTCGAGACATATTTGAGTCATTCCATTTAAAACCAACCAGCTGATTTTCTCACCTCTACCGAATTTGATCATATTTAGTACAATTATTATTATTATTGTCAAAACTAAGACTAATTCAAAATTTCAGATAATTTCATCAAGTGGTTCGCGAAATATCGCGATTTGAAACTGCAAAATAGCTCAATATATGTACAAAGTTGCAAACACAAAATTACAAATATCTTTCGAAGTATTTATTATATAAGATTTATTGAGATGTCATATTAAAGATATTAAGATTACCTTTAATATGACATATCTCCATATCTCGCGATTTTTCATTCGTGGGTAAATATCTCGAAAAGTGGTCTTCTTAAAAATTTAAAAAAAAATATATGTTAATGATGAAAATGTTTTCTATAGTCGTGAAAAGTGGCATTCTGGGGCTCGCAATATTTTAGGAGTTATTACAACAAATGTCATAATAAATACGAAATATTTATTAAAATTTGTATTGTTTTGTTTGTAATAAAATAGAAAAATCGCCAATTTCTCCAAAAATCATTAGAATGTAATAAAATTCGGCAAGAATTTAATATTGACGCTGGTAACGCAAATGCCAAGTTTAAGTTTGATTACCGCGATAGTTCGCGATTTATAATATGTCAAAAATGAGGAAAATTTTCTATTTAAAAATACAAATATCTTCCAAAATATTTACAAAAAATATAACGCAGTGTAAAATAAAAAAATAATTAATTTGAAAGAAATTTCAAGCATGAATTTGTTCACTTTATTCGATGTGATTTTTTTAATAACTCAGAAACTATTGAGAGTCCCATCACGATACTTACAGAGAGCATTCAGAATGGTTCCATCCTCAATATATATATATATATATATATATATATATATATATATATATATATATATATATATATATATATATATATATATATATATATATATATATATATATATTTTTTTTTTTTTTCACGAATTTAAAAATACCATTTTCTTTTATGTTGAACCTGCAATTAGGTTCCTGTTTCGCTATGTTGAACGAAAATCAAAGCGAATGAAAGCAAGTCGAAATAATTTAAATCATTTTGAGTTTCTCTGATTCCAAAGTTTTCGTTCGAGTGGAGTTACGTCTTTTCACATTATTTTTGCTGTATTTTTCTTTCAGAGTAAAATTTTTTTGTATAAATATAAAAAATATAAATATAATGAAATACAAAATAAAAATAAAAAGGAGAAAAAAATTCAAAACAAACATTTCAATAAATTTTTTCATTTATAAATATCTGAAACAAAATCTTGGTGTGGGGCTTTTTCAAATGAATACCAAACATGATTGAGTAACATTTCCAAATTCAATGACTGATTTTTACATTTTTGTTCATGTCGTTCGATATACAGAAACCCAATTTTGTATGAAAACACTTATCATCTTTCGACTCATTGTTCGCATAGAAGTGAGTTAGAGAAACCCAAATCAGTTTTCGTTCGCTTAGAAGGCGAAAGAAAGCACTCGTTCTACATATTGAAACAGGCTATAAGTTCTATTAAATTTTAATTATTATAACCATTTTCTAACTAATCTTTTTTCTGTGTATTTAGAATCTAAAGTGGTTCTGATTAAACCAGTTCTGGAACTTACATTTTAGAACATGTTCTAAAAATGTTGTAATAATCTATTCATTCAACCATACCTACAAACTATTACAAGTAATTTCCAACTTTTTATACCCTACACTACCAAAGGTGGTTGGGGTATTATGCGTTTTTGCTGATGTTTGTAACGCATAGAAAAAGTTATCCAACACTCACCTTAAAGTATATTAATGGACTCAGAATCACTCTCTATCGATCTAACGATGTCCGTCCGTCCGTTTGGCTGGCTGGCTGGACGGATGGCTGGCTGGCTGTCCATGTAAACGTTGTGCACAAAATACAGGTCGCAATTTTGAAGATAATTCAATGAAATTTGGCACGTGGAACTTTTATGATACAAGGGCGAAGCCTATTGAAATTGATCGTGATCGGTCCATTATTTCACCTAGGCCCCATACAAAAGTCCCCCCGGAATAGAGATTCTACAATCGAAAATACCTTAAAAATATTTTAAATTAAATTTAAATATTTTAATGAAATTCGGAGCAAAGAAGTTTTGCACAATTATCAATCTTTGTACCAAATTTTACGAGGATCGGTCCACTATTGACCATATCTCCCATATAAACCTACTTCCGAAAATCACTTAATGTGCATAAATCCCATACGAATAACAGTATCAAGTTAATATTCGACACAAATAAGTCGAATTATCGGTCCATAATTTCTCATAGCTCCCATATAAAACCACTTCCGAGAATCGCCTTAAAGTGCATAAAATCATGTATTAACGCATTATTCTGTATTTGTATATTTTATTTTACATTCAGTAAAAGTGTTGGTCTGCGATTGGCCACAGGTCTAATATAAGTCCCCTTTCCGAATTTTTATGCACATAAATGGTGTAGGGTATCATATGGTCGGCCTTGACCGACTATACCTTTTTTTTCGTATAATTTTATAGCACCCCGTATTATAAAAATCAAATCGTATAGGTCACATGCACATCCACTTTTTCCTTTGAAATCTGCTGCTTCCCTTGTTAATAAAACCATTCTGAATTGTCGTGCAATTCACTTGAAGTTATCCCGACCTACATCAATATTACTTATGTTAAGATTTTTAAGTGTTAAAAATTAAGTGTTAAAAAAAAAAAAAAAAAAACGATATTTAACGATTACTAATCTTTTGTAGTAAAAAGTATACTTAATTTGACACTTAAGGAGGAATGGTTCTAACCACTAATTATAAAATTGTGGACCATTTATGAAAACCCTTTCTTTGGAGATTTGATAGTTGCTTCAGTCACTTTTTTGGAACAGTGTGCACATCTTCTGTTAAAATCTTCGGTATTTTGGGACACATTTTTTGTGCTCTTGAATTCGCTTCTCACAAGAGCTCAATATCTCTTCACTGGTCTAAGCTATGAACAATTTTGAAAATTTACCTCTCTTATTGATTTGGTACCACTCCAGAGCTTTCTTACCGTAGTGACATGATACCAAATGGGTCCAAAAATATGTGGACACGTTGTGCTTTCTTACGAAAGGAAGAAGTTTTTTTTTGCAAATATTCCTTTATGCATATTTTGGTATTTATAGATCCGAATGTATCAAATGACTTTCCTGTTTTGCCGCAACTGCAAAAGTTTGTCATATCTTGAACTTTGTAAGAAATTTTTGCTGCTTTTGGGTCTTAAACTTATCTCCAACATTGCTTCGAGCATTAGCAATAAAAATTTTTGAGACACAAGCTGCGAAGATTCTGCAGCACCTACGTTTCATCGTCAATTATACAGCTTGAGTATTTTTGTATGAAATTTGGTTTTAAATTCCGAGTCCTATTTTTGGCTCGTATTTTTTTTTTTGCAGAATTCTAGTTTGCAATTTTTTGAACTTTATATGTTATCAACTTTCCCACTAGCTTTAAATTTTCACCAAATAGTCGAAGCACTGAGAAAACTGAGCTGATTTTCTACCAGATGTGTATGGAGTTCCTTTCAATATGCCTTCAATTTTCTGGCCTTCCCAATATCATGTGGTCCTTTTTTCTTACCGAACTAGGTTTCACATCAATAGTCAAATTCTCCTGATACTGTTTTATAACATTAGAAACCGTTTTACGGACGACATTTAATTCTGTGGCCAATTATTTGTAAGACCTATTTGGATTTTTTGAAATTTTTTAATAACTTGTAGGACGTAAATCTTTTTCGTCACTTATTTTGATGAAAATAAATTCTGGTTTAGTACCAAATGAAGTGGCGCATAATCCGATGCATTCCAACTGCAGATTCCAAAATTTTAACATTATCCTGATAAAAAATTAGTTTGCTTTCATTTTCATTTCTAGGATATGTTGCACAATTTTAGCACTTTTTATTATTCGATATCCACTTAATTTCACTCAATTCAAAGATTAAAATAAACTGGCATTTTGAGAAGATGGTACAGCATTTTATACAAAATACAATTTGAAAATGTACTTACTTTCATTAATTATTCAAATATTTTTATATTTTGAGTAAAAATAAAAAAATTATAAAAAAATGCAAATTGATGAACCTTTGATGAAAATTTATTATCCCTTTTTTAAGATATTTGAAAAAATTTTGCAATAAACAACATAATTTTATTGGTTCCATTTATTTGTTTTTGAGATATTTCATGTAACTTTCTGAATTTTGGTGATTATATTCAATATGTCTATATATTCAGGTAGCTTCGATTCTATGAAAATTTATTTTCTTACATTTATTCCCAATGATTGTAAAAATATGCACTTGTAGTTTGCTGACAATTTTTCTTATTTTTTACTGCAAAAGTCATAAAAAATCTAGAATACGATTTTTTTGTAAGGCTACAGTAAAAGATGTCTATTGTATATTAGAGTGTCCCGTAGACAAACATTTTGTAGGAAGACCCCTTAAACGATGCATAAAAATAAGCTGAATATGGAAAAAATATTAAAAAAATTTTTAAAATTGATCTTCAGTTCCCTACCAGCGATTGAAAGTCACAGGTCTAGAACATTTCGTCCAAAAAATAGTATTGAGTTTTGTCTTGAAATGGGTATCAAAAATTCGTAATTTTTAGCAAATTATGAAAAACATATTTTAAAAAATTTTCGCAAAAATTTTGGTCCATAAACCTTCATTTTAGTACATCATGCAAAAAAATTGTTTGATATTTTTCTTAAAAAAATAGATAAGAACTTTATAATTTTGTTCCTTTTAAGGCTAAAATATTAAAAATATTTGCATTGTAGTAAGTACTGTGGATAGTATTTAATTTTTTAAATATTTCCAAAAAATTGTTCATCGAAATGGCTTAAAAAGTCTTCTAGCGAAATAAAATCTTATGGGAAAAAATTTTAAAATATTTTTTTCCATAACCAACATAAAATTACGAATTTTTTGATACCCATTTCAATTAAAAAATCGAAACTCTTTTTACCAAAATGTATGGGACCCATGATTTTTCAATCGCTGTACTATGGTTTCGGTGACCAACATTTCTTGGCCAAAATTACCAAAATGGAAAAAACAGATTGTCTTGTTTGAAATATGATTTTAATGAAAATCAAAGCAATTTAATGTATTTATTTTGTATTTCAAAAATTTAATTATTTTATTTTTTTGCATCAGAAGTTATTACAACGGAAGTTTGTACATATTTCACTTATAACTCAACTTAAAGGCATGCATTGTTCTTTAACAGCATTAATTTAGATACACAACTATATTTTAGCAATATCTGATAGTATATTTTTTTCTTGGCATTTTTATTCTTTGGTTAGACCCTTGTAAATGATAAGAATTTCCAATTCTAACTTATTCGGAACAAAATAAAGCCCAGATATACATATGTTATTTATTTCCGTTAGGTTATTGTTTACCGATTTTCACCGAAATTTTTTTACGAATCCAATTTAATTTTGGGTTGCGTAAAACACACAGTATTTTTCCAAGATGCCAACAAGTTCTTACTGATTTCGTATTCAATTATAAAAGTACTTATCTTAAGTTCTATTTTCCATAATAAACTTATTTAAAAAAATTTTGTACTCAATAATTATAAATTAATGAAAACGGTTGAAAAAAGGCACCTTTTTCATACATATTTTAAATTTGCTTAAGAAACTCAACTTTGATCTGTTGTATTATGACGACAAATTTAGAATCACAATAAAGTGTTACTAAATGAGTGCCAGAATTTGTTGCGACAACAAGGTATTAAAGAACTAGTGTTTATAAACCGGTTAACCGGTTAACCGAAAACCCGGTTTTTTCTTCAAATGTCGGTTTTTTGCGAACCGGTTAATTTGAAATATTCAATTTCGGTTAACCGGTTTATTCGGTTTTTTTGTGTCGGTTAACCGGTTTTAAAATTTTACTAAAAATATCACTAAGTTTCCTTCTATTGTTGCCTTTTTCTAAATTTTAAATATAAGAAAATTGTTTGAAGCCACTAAAAATACAAGCTATTTGAGTTAACAAGTAGTCAGGTGATATATATATATATATGTTGCAAGTTCAATATATTTTAAAATTATATGTATAATAAAATCAGATCGATAATTGAGCATTCCATTTACAGAAACTTTAATTCATACGAATGAAATTTCCCAAAAGAAGAAAATAACATTACACCTAATGTATAGCTTAAAATAAAAATAAGATTTTATATAGGATAATAGGAAAAAAAGAAAGACTTCAAAAGTAGAACTGAATAAGTGCAGAAAATGTACTTATAAATGATTCATAATTATTCTTAAAATTAAAAACAAATCTCTCTTTAGCAGAAAAAAGGTTAATTATTTTTCCAATTTTATACAGATATTTATTAATTACATTTTTTAATAAAAATTATATAAATATTTCTTTAAGAGAAAAATTTCAAAAGCGGTAAATGTAAATCATAATATAAAGTACATTTTCCTAAGTCTGAAGCTTCCTTTTTGTTGAGATGCTTTAAAATTTCGATAATTTAATTTTATTTTTAAATTAGAAAAATTTAAAAAAGAGAATATTAAAAAAAAACTTTATAGAACAATTTTAAATCATTATAAAGCTTCAAAAGATGTGCTAAAAGATGCCAGAAAAATTGCTTTTATAAATTATACACTAGTCTAAAAAAAGAAGTATTATAAACTTTCGATGTAAAGCAGTCGCTATTTATAAAGAACAGTGTTTATTATTTGGTATATGGTTGAACCTATAATCTAAAAAACACTTTTTTTAACCAAAAATATTTTTAGTCATCTTCAACTTAGAGCAATTATAAAAATGTCGGTTAACCGGTTTAACCGGTTTTTAAGTAGACGGTTAACCGAAAAACCGGTTTTTAAATTTTACCAAATTTCGGTTAACCGTCAAACCGGTTTTTTAAAAAGTCGGTTTTTTATAAACACTATAAAGAACCTAAAATGGTTGTGATAAAACCAATTCAAGAACTTATGATTTTAGAACATAGTCTAAAAATGTTAATATAATCTACTCAAACATACCTACGAACTATATAATATTCCATTACAACTAATTTCCAACTTTTCTAATTTTGTAGCACCCTATATTATATAAACTAAATCGTATAGGCTCTAGAGTCAACATAAGACTCACAAACAAAAATATACATCCACTTTTTCCTTTGGAATCTGGTGCTCCCCTTGTTGATAAAACCTTTCTGTATTGTTGACATCTCAATTAACTGTATTGAAGGTATCCCGACCTTATATTTGGATTTTCATGTGTTTTTACCGACGATTTTTAACGACTTTGAATCTTTTGAAGTAAAAAGCTATACTTAATTTTACACTGATACATTTTAAAAACGAGAGAGAAACTATAGTCGGTCAAGACCGACCATATGATACCCCACACCATTGCATATCAGCCAAAAATTTGACCTGTGGCCAATTGTAGACAAACACTTTTACTAAATGTAAAATCAATTATACAAATACAGAACAATAATGCATTGTACTAACAACTATGTGATTTTGTGCTCTTTAGGCCGATTATTGGAAGTGGTTTTGTATGGGAGCTATGGTAAATTATTGACCGATTCTCATAAATTTTGGTAATGTTATTTCTAGTTATATAATACTTATTTTTGTCGAATATTAACTTGATATTTACATTTGTATGGGATTTATGTTAAAGTGATTTTCGGATGAGGTGTTTATATGGGAGCTATGGTCAATTATAGACCGATCTTGATGAAATTTGGCACAAAGATTGACACTTATACAAAACCGAATTTCATTGAAATATTGCTATATTTAAGGCGTTTATGATCGTTAAACCCCTATTTCGGGAGGACATTTGTATGGGGGATAGGGGAAATAATGGACCGATTATAACCATAACATAACTCAGGAAGTGATTTTGAGTCGAACGGAAGAGGGGTGGGGGTTCGATTATTTTTTCTGTGCGTTACAGACATCAGCACAAACGCATAATACACCAACCACCTATGGTGGCGTAGGGTATAAAAAGTGCCACTATTTTGTGCCTATTTTGTTCATGGATTCAAAGTTATCTTAATTTTAAAATCTACGCTTAAGCTTTTTAGAATATTAGAATAGCATTAGGATATTTTAAGTTTATTTTTCTTTTTGGTTTTAGTACCAGTGTTAGCTTTTAGAATTTTTAAAAAGCGCCCTATAAAGGATATTCTGAAAAAATAAAGGGGCCCAAAAAGGGGAATTCTTTTCAAAGGGGCCAACTGCTTTAATATCTTATAATACTCCTTAAAATTTATTTATTAAAAAAAAAAGACAAAAAAATCATATTTTAAGAAAAACTATTATATTATATTTATGGTGCAATTAATTTTGCCTAATTTTAAAAAAAAGTTAAGAATAATTTGTCGTGAACAGTTTCAGTTCATTTATAAATTCTGTGTTAAAAAAAATAGTCAGATGGTTGAAAAAGGGCAATTGGCGACTAAAGGTGTCCAATGACAACACTGCTTAGTACTTATTGAATTGACCTTAATTTTATAAATAAATTCCTAAATTTTATATACCTATTTCAATTTATTTTAAACCTTGTATTTGTTTTTATTTACCTATATTGCATTTTTTTGTTTAAGCTTCTATGACGTGATTTTTATCTTATGAATATTTTTATTATTATATTCTTAAAATTTATTATTTATATAAGTAGTACTGGCTTATGTTTTTGAAAATTTAAGTAATATACAGAAAACTAACCTTACACAAATTGTAGCATAAAAATGTATTAAATTGTTTATTTGTTGTTTTAAGAAAAAAATATGTACAACTGTAACTCCCTTCGTAATAAATTCCAATAAAAACCTAAGACAATATACTAAAAGAATGACCAAAGAATAAAAGAAAAGGAATATTAAGAAAATTATTTTGAGAGAAACTGAACTAGAAAATAATTGTGTACGGTAGTAGAGGACGCATAATGAAAATCACTATATTAAGATTAAATTAGCAACTAAAAAAAATATTATGAGCATTATGAGCAAATTGTGGAAAAATTTTGCGGTTGAAAGAAAATTTGAAACTATATTCTTTAGATTCCTTTTTATTATTCGTTAGTTATTTGTAGTAGAAGTAACATGTTTGTATTAGAAATAATTTTTTAATCCATCTCAATTTAAAATATTTAACAGTCTACCATTGTAAATTGTAGTGTACTTATATACAAATCCAAGAAATATTACAAAATTTGCATATAATCCATAGTTTCTTATAACAGGTGCAATTCATGTATTTCTATAAGTACAATTCACATTCATTTAACATGCCCTGCCACTGTGTCCACAATAAAAAGAGAAAGAAAAAAAGTAGTTTCAAAATGAAAATCCATAAATGCAGTTTCCTTTTGTTTGGTAAATAACAAAAATTGAAATTTGTTATTAAAAACAGGACAAAACAAATGGCACCATTCACAAAAAAAAAAAAAAAAAATAAGAAAATTTGTATTAAAATATATATTTTTTTTGCATACAGTAATGGTTTACTAAAGGAAAAAATCCTAGAATTTTTTCGTTAAGGTGTCATCTATAAAGATGTGAAACTTAACTGCTGGTAATAAGGAATTTTGAGGGTGGTACAGCATATCAATCATAAAGTATTTAAGATTCTCTCACTCACAAAAAAGAAACAGTTACAGAATGAACTTAACAATAGGTATTCTTGATACAGCTATTGGAAAAATGTTATTGAAACTACAGACTTATAGCGTTTTTTTTTTTTCTGAAGAAAAATGTTACCTTCCCAACAAACCAAATGATATAGTAATGATATCATTACGGTATCATTTCAGTGATATAGAAGCCCGAGAATGATATCATTTATAATTCTAAAATGATATAAGTCGCTTTCTAAAAGGTACACGTTAAATATCGTTATTTTTGAAAATAACGATATTAGTAATGATATCTTTAAATTTAAGCAGCGCGATAATTTAGCAATATATTGCAAAATATATATACATAAAAAATTTAATTTAATAAAAGGAAATCGTATTTTGGGTTAAATTTGGCTTTTTTGTTAAAACATAAATTTTTTGGCGAAATTTCCGTTTTTTGGTGAAATTTTGATTTTTTTGTGAAATTTCGATTTTTAGGTTTGGATTTTGGATTTGTGAAATTTTCAATTTTGTGTGAAATTTTTTTTTTTTTTTTTTTGGTGAAATTTTTGATTTTTGGTGAAATTTCGAATTTTGTGTGAATTTTTAGGGAATTTTCGGATTTTTAATAAATTTTTGAATTTTATGTGAAATTTGAGATTTTTAGTGAAATTTCGAATTTTCGGTGAAATTTCAAATTTTTGGTGAATTTTCGATTTTTTTTTTGTGAAATTTTGAATTCTTGGTGAAATTTCAAATTTTCGGTGGAATTTAAATTTTTTGTCAAAATTTCGATTCATGAATTTTTGTGAAATTTTCAAAATTTGGTGAAATATTAATTTAAAGCATTAAATATTAAAAATAATTTATTTTTACTAAACATTTGTTTTGCTGTTAATAAAGTGCAGTATGTTCACCCTCTATTTATTTTGAGGGTAAAACATGTAATATATTTTTGAAATTTAAAGGCAACACTATTAGAAAAGAACATCAGAACCATTTAAAGAATTACATCTTTTTCTGTATGTAAACTTAGAACATCTTAATTTTTATTATAGAGTACAATTGTATTTATGACTGGCATATGGCCAAAAAGAAAATAAATGGAATAACAACTAGAAGTAAAACTTGAAAAAAACTGGTGTCGTCCAATAAATCTTTAATGTTTAAAATTAATTTTACCTTGTTCTATATTCTTTTTTATTTTATTAAATAGGGGTGTCATATAAAAAATGTTTTTGAGCCATATTTATAAACAAAAATAAATAGGAAAAATGGTAGATATTGACTAGGAAAACTTGACATAAAATAGTATAGTTACAGATAGCAGCAGGGTGAGAATCAAGAGTCGTTCCTTCAATGAGCTTTAAAGGCCGGGTTAGTTGGCTGTTTGATGTGATGTTGATGTAGAGAGAACGAATTCAAAAGAGAACGAATTCAAAATACACAAAAAAACACTTGATTGTTTTTATTTCGCACAAGGAAAATACGTACAAAAAAAAAAAAAAATATGTAGCTGCTCAAGTTGCACAACCTCTTTGAATTTATATTGGTTGTGAGAGTAAAAGTGAGAGACTCTCTCTTTTTCAGAGAGTGATTGTTGAAATTTTGTGTTGCGGTTATGGCGGAATGAAATTCTGTTTGAATTTGATCGAGACGGTACATCACCACAGCACAAAATTTTTAAAATTGTTCTCTAAAAGAGAGAGAGTCTCTCGCTTTTACACTCACAGCCAGTGTTGCCAGAACTTTTTCAGAATGGCAACGCTACTCACAGCCAATATAAATTCAAAGAGGTTGTGCAACTTAAGCAGCTATATATTTTTTTTGTACGTATTTTTCTTGTGCGAAATAAAAACAATCAAGCATTTTGTTGTGTATTGTTGCTCTTTTTTGAATTCGTTCCCTCTACATCAACATCACATCAAACAGCCAACCAAGGTAGATTAAGAAGGTAACGACAACTCTACAACAACTACAACACCAAAAAAACCCCATGTATTTTGTTTTTGCATTGTCATCTCTTACGTCAACTTTAATTTTGTTATTTCACATGTTTCTTTACAAAAAACAAAAGCAATTCATGTAGCAAAAAGAGAGAAGAAAGACGCAATAACACAAAGGTAAGCAAAAAAAATTTAAACATAAACAAAAATTTGACACTTCAGATTACAAAACACAGGCAGCCATATTGATTTCAAAAAGAAAAAAATTCTCTGCTGTTTTAATGTCATTACCTTCTTAATCTACCTTGCAGCCAACTAACCCGGCCTTAAAGGCTCCGTTACTCTACCGTAAATGTAAATGTAGCGAATCAGCTGACACGTTTTGCTTATGAGAGTTATGTGTGTTTGTGTACTCAAAAACGTAAATGTTACGTAGCAACCTAATCAAATTAGGTCGCTCTACATTTTTACGTGACAGCTGAAAGGACAGTGTTGACATCTTTTTATTTCAATATACCAAATCTGCGTAAAAAATTGATATAATAAGTTTATCAACTGAACAATTTGTTTCGCTGTTTTCTTCGGAAAAAACTTGTTAAAATTATTTAAATAAAGTGCGGAGTTTAATCAATAAATTAAAATTTAAAAAATTTGCAATAAAAGCACAAATTTCGTTTTGGATACTAGTCGCTAAAACACAAACCAATAAATCTAGCGATTTTTAAACTGAATTTGATTTACTGAAAAAATGTGTAATTTACATCACTGATGTTGATGTGAACAACACAACAACAAAGTACTGGCTACATTTACGTTTTTTGAGTAAGCACCCACTTACGTTTCCAGTTACATTTACGTTTTTACATTTACATTTACGGTAGAGTAATGGAGCCTTAAGGCTACGCTACTCCACCGTAAATGTAGCCAGTACTTTGATGTTGTTTTGTACATATCAACATCAATGATGTCAATTACAAATATTTCCATTAGATCAAATTCAAATTGAAAATCGCTAGATTTATTGGTTTGTATTTTAACGATTTGTAAACAAAACGAAATTTGTGCTTTTATGACGAAAATTTTAAACTTTAAATTAATCATTCGACTCTACGTCTTATTAAAATTATTTTAATACTTTTTTAGTCAAATTTGTCCAATTGATAAACTTTTTACAGCGATTTTTTACGCAGATTTAGTATATTGAAATAAAAAGCTGTCAATACTGTTCTTACAGCTGTCACGTAAAAACGTTGTGCTGCCTAATTTGATTAGGTTGCTACGTAACATTTACGTTTTTGAGTACACATGCACGCATAACTCTCATAAGCAAAACGTGTCAGCTTATTCGATATATTTACGGTAGAGTAGTGGAGCCTTTAGGTTCACTTTACAAAATTTTTACTTTCTTAAAATTTCAAATGAAAATATACACCCATTATCATTTCATACCAATTAAATGTTCTACTACAAATAATTTTCTTTTTAATCAAGTGACACTTTCAACAAGCACACCAACAAACTAACTAATTGAATTTTAGCTAATCAACATCAATAATTCCTTTTTGATTGTTTCATATCCATATTGGTGCAGGAAAATTAGCACTTGTTTTACGATTGCAATGAAATAGAAAACACCTTTGTAATATTACAAACTGTTCTCCTATCAGCCATCTATTCAAAATTCAAATGCACACCAAATTTATTTTGTTTTTCGTACTTTTTGGCCATCATGAAACAACATGATTAATTTTCTGATTGGTACAAAGCCAGAGCAATAGTACATAGCAGCATAAATATCATAACTGAAAAAAAAAAAAAAAATCCATGAACTAATTTGTCTGTTTGTATGAACTTCTATTTGGTCACATTGAAAATTAAGCAAAGTTTTCGTTTCCTTGCAGTAAGTGCAGTTTAAAAAGAACAACAAATGGGAAAATTGAAATAGAACTCATAATTTTATAATAGAAATTTTTGTAAGTAGACGACATTCTGGCTCTGGAGGTGTTGTAAGTAAATTGTGAAAAAAATAATTATTTATTAATACATTATACGAAGGAAGTTCTTTATTTCTGGAAACAAGTAATTTTCATACAAATTTCATGTTCAAACAATTTAATTGTTGTGATAAATCAGGCCCTAAATTCACAAATATTTGACAATTTAAGATAATAAATATGTGTCCAAATTAGCTAAGTTTTTCTGTAGTTTTTTTATTTTTATGGCGTTTTCAGTACAAAGCTGCAACTTTTCATACATTTTATACAATTTGATTTTTTAAAGGAAATTGTTAATATTTTTTTTAATGCTACACACAAAATCAATCTAAACTAGCCTACAGGTTCACGAAAATTTTGCTATAACCTCTACTGTTGTTGTCAGCAATAATTACATGTAGTATGTGATATCGTACCTCATGAAAACAATCAATTATGTGGACGGCTTTCTTGTTCATTTTCTTTGTTATACAAGACTATTCTTGCTTTTAAAACACAACAAGTAAATGTTGAATTCTTAGATGATTACTTAAAATATAAATATGTGTAAGTATATATAAACAATTAATTTTATTTATTCAAGGGTATACGTTAGGATGGTCCAACAGTGTATGAAGAAAACCAAAGTGTAACGTACCAAAAATTTTTACATCATTTGGAACATATTTGGCAAATTTAATCTTCCTAAGATGATTGGAACAGGCTATCTATTAGTTGGTGGTTTATGGTGATAATTTTGTAAAATTACTGACTGATATCACACACATAGCATCACCAAATAATAATAGTGCACTGTTTTTCAAATCACTTTATATGACATACTATATAATACATTTATGTCCAAATTTTGAAAGGAATTTAATGAAGAAAGAATTTTTTTACTCCTAATCCTATAGATTTACATCTTTATACGCACCTTTTGGTCCAGAAACAGTGAGTTAATATTTTATTTGCTAGTTAGTAACTAATTGTGATTAGTGAAGCTAATTGTAAATGAAGCATATGACGTTGACACTTTCTTTTACGTTCATAACATTTTCGATGATTTCTTTATGCAAATTGCGTATAAGCAATGAATTTGTTATTTATTATACCCACCATCAAAAAGATGGGGGTATATTGATTTTGTCATTCCGTGTGTAACATGTCGAAGGAATCATCTAAGACCCCACAAAGTATATATTTTCTGGGTCCCGGTTAGATTCTGAGTCGATCTAGCTATGTCCGTCCGTCTGTCTGTCTGTTGAAAGCAGGTTAGAGCAACGTAGGGGGACGAAATTTGGTATAAATATTTATCTTATATAAGGTTTGTTTGGTATTGAAAATGGGCAAAATCGGTTAGTAAACAAAAAAGTTATGGACTCAAAACTAGAAACACAGGGTGTCCGTTAAATACTTTTCTGCTGATATTTCTTCAATAAAAGCACGTACGATAACGAAATTTTGTAAGTATAGTTCGGGGATCGATATAAACTCAGAAACCTAAAATGGGCGTGGTCCGCCCACTTTACCTCCCACCTCCCATATAAGGTAAAAATCAACGAAATTGTGTTTAAATAGTTCAAGGACCAATGTAAAGTCGGAAACAAAAAATGGGCGAGGTCCGCCCACTTTACCGCCCCTTCCATATAACGTAAAATTTTAAAAAGTTGATGGTGGGTATATAGATTCGGCCGGGCCGAATATAATCGCGCTTGTTTTTAATTGCAATAATCTTGCCAGGGATGGAAAATTAACATATTTTTGGGTATGAAAATAAATTTCAAGAAGTACATCTTTCACCCTCAGAGTACTTAAATTAAAATTTGTGATATTTGTTCTTTATTTAGTGCAAACTCAAAGAATGTAATTGTTATAATCAAAACGAAGGATAATACCAAATTATTAAATGATTTCATTCAGATTAAATATTATAGTTATTAAAATAAACATTAAGAGAACAAAATCCAAGATCAATTCCTTAAAATCGAGCAGCTTTAGTTTTGTTAAAATATATTTAGTTACCTCATGTCTTTAAAAATTCTCTCACTTTAATTTGATTTAGAGAGCATAGAAACAATTCTATAAATAAAAACCTAAAGCTATAAATTAATTTACGAGTCTAATTTGTTGGGAACTCGAAGCCCCAGCATTAAGTCAGAGATAGTGTTCATTAAAATTTTATTACTACTTATAAATACCAATTATAAATATAAATCAAAGGTGTTAGAAAACGTGGCTTCTATTCAATAATTGTATATTTAAAATATATTTTCATTTAAACATTTTATTTTTAATTTGAATTTTGGAATATTCAGCTAATCGTTTGACAGTATCAAATGACTCGAGGGTGTACTTCGGTACTTTTGAATGTTAAAAAGTATCAAACAAAGTATCAACTTTTCCTTCCATGAAACGTGCGTATAAACGTTATTAATTCGTATGAGTAATATTGTTTAATATTTGCTAATTCTATACGTGCAGCTGTTATTGAAACCTAAAAAAACAGTTATCTTCCAAAATACTTATAATGGTTTTTCACCATCATAAGTTTATATAAAATTCTTAAAAAATACAGATCTACTGTTTGCTATATTGATAATACTAGTTTTCACTTTATTCGGATAATCGAAGAAAATGGTTAAAAAATTCAGTTTAATTTATTCAAATTTTAAATTAATAAAAAAAAAAAATATTTATTTAATATTTATTTAATATTTATTAACAAAAAACGTAGCTTTTAAATGAATTAAGACACAAATTTTTAACCCTCGACAATAAAGGTGGATAGTAAAACAAATTAAGATTAATCCAAGATTAAGTGCGTCGAATGTTCGAGATATGGTTGAGAAAAACTTCAGTATAAGCTGTAGCGCCGAGACAATTAGGAGAGTTCTTCGAAAGAATGGATTAAATTGTAGAATTGCACGCAAGAAACCCTTTGTGAGTAAAAAGAATAAGCAAAATAGGCTGCAATTTGCTCATAGCTACGCTGGTAAGGATTTTTCGTTCTGGAGAAACGTTTTATTTACAGACGAGAGCAAATTCAACCTTTTTGGGTCAGATGGTAGAGTAAACGTTTGGAGAAAACCCAATCAGGAGATGAATCCAAGGCATTTGGGTCCAACAATAAAACATGGCGGTGGACATGTGATGGTCTGGGGTGCTTGCTCGGCAGCTGCTGTTGGTCAGTTATGTTTTGAAGGGAATATGGACAAATTTCAATATTTAAATATTTTAAAAGATAATCTTAAACAAAGCGCTGAAAAACTCAGCATTATGGATTCATTTCATTTCTATCAGGATAATGACCCCAAACATACGGCTGGAATTGTCAAAGAATGGTTGCTATATAATTGTCCTAGGGTAATAAAAACTCCTCCACAGTCACCTGATTTAAACATAATTGAGAATTTGTGGCATAAACTAGAAATTGAAATACGAAAACACGAAATTTCAAACAATTAAATCATTTTTGTTCTTTTGGGTTCTTTTGGAGGAGTGGAATAAAATCAGTCCCGAATATACAAAAAAGCTAGTAAAATCTATTCCAAATCGCTTAAAGGCTGTAATTCGTCAAAAAGGATATCCTACAAAATATTAAAAAATGTGTTTTTGCTTTATTTAAATTATTTATTCTTAGTGGACCATTTTAACTGTGACATGAATTTTTTATCTTATTTTGTTTAATATTATTTTCTTTTTTTGCAAAATTTTATTGAATTAATATTTTTTGTGTTATTGTTATTTAAATAAAATTAAATATACTATTAACCAACTTTTTCATAAAATTTACATATTTTTTTTGTTTTTTTTACGCTTGAATGTTGTTGGCCATAGGTGGACCATTTTCACTGTGATTCACTGTATAAAAAACATTTTAAATTTTTCCTTTCAGACGTTATTTATGTACGTTCAATGTTTTTCTCCGGTATATTTATTGAAAATTTTGAAAAATAGGCAAATGCTAAAATATGAATAAAATTAAAAGTTGAGTTTAAAGAATTTTTATTCTGCAAAAATTATTATTGTTACAATGCAATTACACATTTCTAATTCATGGACTACATTTGTTTTATCGTTATTTATACCATACATTGCTGCATGGGTGTCTTGAAATGTGGAACCAACAAAATGTTGGCTACATCTGAAGTTGTAAATCCACCTGAAGCTACCAAAAATTAAACACAAAAGAACGCAAGGGCTTAGTACGGTGATAAATTCATGTAATAAAAATAAATTGTTTCTTTATTTTCATTTTTTTTATTATAGTTTTACAAATTTCATTTTTATTATTACTACTTTAAATTTAAAAAACAACATAATTTTATTTAAATTCAAAATATTATACAAAACTCATGCAAAAGTCGAATCATTATTTTAGTTTTTATATTGCCCTGTGGGTTAAATTTCTCTCGATAATTTTTACGGAAGTAAGCTTGTTGTTAAGAAAACCCCAAATAATTATATAGATTTTTATAGGTTTTTAAACCATTTCTTAAATATACCATCCTGCGATTTCCCGTAAAAAAACTATACTCTTAATAATATATAAGTTTAAATTTTGATGGGCAATTAAGAAAGAAAGATAAAAAGAAAAAAAAAAAAAAAAATGTTTATACACAGAGGAAAGAGATTCGTTGTGGCAACTGAATTTTTCGCCAATCGAATCCGGTCAGTTCCAACAACTATTGTGTAAATCGGTTGCAATCGCAGAATATTTCTTTTGCCAGTATAATACTATAGATACACCGAAGACAAACATTATTTATAATAACTGAATTTGTGGAAAACAAATTAGTTAAATTCCACATACCATGACGGTTGCTATAAACGAATATTCGTGCCTAACAAATAAAAAAATGTTGTCTTTTATTTTATATAAAAAGTTATCTTTAATACACATCCTTGTTTAATGATTGTATAAACTCCTACAGGACCATATGCCAGCACATTCCACCCAATAACTTCTGAATTTCTGTTTCTGCGTTGGTTTCCATAAACTGTTTAATTAAGCCACATATTTCTTGTATCTAATTCATAATACATATATACGTTTGAATGCAAATTCTAAACAACAGGATCTGTAAACTAATGTCTTGCATATATCGCGTAATTGGGTTTTTATCAGCACATTTAACACCAAAGTCATATCAGTTTTCTTCTGTAGGCGCATATGTAATAGGAATGAATTGTGAATATCTTGAAATATAACAGGAAACTTTTGTTACATCTGGTCAAGGATGTTATCAAGAATTAATATTACCTGAGCGTAACATATTTTGTATCATTTTTTTGTATTAAGTTTTGTAAATTTCAATTTGAAGTATTCATTTGTTCGTTAATTGTATTTAAAAAATATGTTTTAATAATTTTTATACAAAATGTCAAAATAATAAAACACCAATAATTCTATCACGGTACCTAACTTTTCAGTTAGGTCTCCGAATTATATTTCTATATAATTAAATAGTGACTGCTGTAAAGGAAAACATATTTATACCCTACACCACCACCTATGGTTGGGGTATTATGTGTTTGTGCTGATGTTTGTAACGCATAGAAAGAGTTATCCAACATCCACCTTAAAGTATACCAATCGACTCAGAATCACTTTTTAAATCGATCTAACGATATCCGTCCGTCCGTCTGGCTGGACGGCTGGCTGTCCATGTAAACCTTGTGCACAAAGTACAAGTCGCAGTTTTAAAGATAATTGAATGAAATTTGGCAAGTGGGACTTTTATGATACAAGGACGAAGACTATTGAAATTGGTTATGATCGGTTCAGAGTTTCCACACTTAAAAATGTCTTAATATTAAGATTATTTTAATGAAATTCGGTCCAATGAAGTTTTGTGCAAGTACAAAATTTTATGAAAATCGGTCCACGATTGACCATAGCTCCCATATAAACCCCCCTTCCGAAAATCACTTTAACGTGCATAAATCCCATACGAAAGATAGTATCAAGTTAATATTCAACACAAATAAGTTTTATATAAATAGAAACAACATTGCCAAAATTTATGAGAATCGGTCCATAATTTACCATAGCTCCCATATAAGCCCACTTCCGGAAATCGCCCAATAATGCATAAAATCATCAATATGTTATTATTAACGCATTATTCTGTACTTGCATGCTTTATTTTAGATTTAGTAAAGGTGTTGGTCTACAGGTCTAATATAAATCCACTTCCCGAATTTTTATGCTCATACGCAATGGTGTAGGGTATCAAGACCGACCGGTCAAGACCGACTATATCTTCTCTCGTTTTAAATTAAAAAGATGATATTACAAATAAATTTTTTCTTGCTACAACTTATTATTTATTATAGAAGCTTTCTCAATTCGCTCTTCCTTACTGAATTTGTAGATCTTATTTTATAAAGACACATATTGGTCAAATTAACAAATTTAATATTAGCAGGAACTATAATACCAATATAAATATGTTTTAACATCTATAATTATGAAATATCGATTGAAGTATATATACAGTTTTTAATAATTGAAATAAAATTTTAATTATATTAATAAAAATTATATAATTTCAACAGTTTTCCAACTAATCTTTTTCTGTGTGTACTTACCATCCAAAAATATGGGCATATTGAGTTTGTCATTCTGTATGCAACATATCGAAAATGCAAAACAACGTAACATTAATTTTCAAAAATTTACAGGAGGCACAAAAAACGTTCTAAAATCTAAACAAAATGTCCTATAAACAAGATTTTTGAGTTATAACATCCTTAAATATTGCCTAATTGGTGATAAATATTTTTTAAGTTATGTGGTTTACGTTTTTCAATATTTAAATTTTATGAAGCCAATAAACGTAACATCAGTAAAAATTTTAGACATATTATAATTAAAAAGATTTCTGATAACTTTTACTTGAAAATTTTTATAGCTATTATATTTTTAATAAAATAGTTGCAATCTAAATTCGTAAAAAGAAGAAACAATTTATTTTTTTAACAAATGTGATGTTACGTTATTTTGACTTAAGAAAATCATAGCATTCGTTTATATAATCGTTATTTTTTTAGCTACAAGTCTGAAATATCACACGTGTTTTAGAAAAATAAACTATATTTTATCAAAAACACAAATTTTGCATATTCGCTGACGATATATAGATTTATATATGAAGTGAAAAATTCGAATGAATTCTAACTAGAGGATTATATTGTATTATTTTGTATATAACCGATTTAAAGGTGTTTTGAACATATTTACACATATCGTGCATCCTTGGGAATGAAATAGGTATATGATATAAAATTAAAGACAATGCTACATCTACTTTTATAAACAATTATTATTTTGAAAGTTGAAAATGATTGCCTCAAAATGAAAAGTATCGATTTTCGCAGCTCAAATGATAACTAAAATACCGTTTCTCAAATATTTCCTCCTGAAATAATCCTTTCGTGAGCTAGATCAAAATAAAACGAGAAAAAAGATATAGTCGGTCAAGCCCGACCCTACATCATTGCGTATATAAAAATTCGGGGAGGGATCTTTAATTAGACTTGGGTCCAATTGTATGCCGATACTTATGTTAATTGTAAAATAAAACATATGAATACAGCATATTACGTCGATACTAACATTTATATGAATTTATTCACTTTTGGGTGATTCCCAAAAAAAGACCTTATATGGGAGCTATGGTAAAATATGGACCGATTTTCAAAATATTTAGCACTAACATTTATATTTATATTTAAGGAGTGAGATCGAAAAAATCTTAACACACATTTTGCCTCATAACAACCATGTTAATTTTTCCTTATTTTCATCAAAATAAGTGACGAAAAAGATTAACGTCCTACAAGATATTAAAAAATTTTAAAAAATCCAAATAGGTCTTGCAAATAATTGGCCACAGAATTAAATGTCGTCCGTAAAACGGTTTCTAAAGTTATTAAACAGTATCAGGAGAATTTTACTATTAATGTGAAACCTAGTTCGGTAAGAAAAAAGGACCACATGATATTGGGAAGGCCAGAAAATTGAAGGCATATTGAAAGGAACTCCAAACACATCTGGTAGAAAATCAGCTCAGTTTTCTCAGTGCTTCGACTATTTGGTGAGAAAATTTAAAGCTAATGGGAAAGTTGATAACATATAAAGTTCAAAAAATTCCATACTGGAATTCTGCAAAAAAAAAAAAAAAAATTACAAGCCAAAAATAGGACTCGGAATTTAAAACTAAATTTCATACAAAAATGCTCAAGCTGTATAATTGACGTAGGTGCTGGCAGAATCTTCGCAGCTTGTGTCTCAAAAATTGTTATTGCTAATGCTCGAAGCAATGTTGGAGATAAGTTTAACACCCAAAAGCAGCAAAATTTTCTTACAAAATTCATGGTATGACAAGCTTTTTGCAGTTGCGGCAAAACAAGAAAGTCATTTGATACATTCGGATCTATAAATACCAAAATATGCATAAAGGAATATTTGCAAATAAGACTTCTTCTTTTCTTAAGAAAGCACAACGTGTCCACATATTTTTGGACCCATTTGGTATCATGTCACTACGGTAAGAAAGCTCTGAAGTGGTACCAAAATCAAACAGTTTTAGTATTAAGAGAGGTCAATTTTCAAAATTGTCCATAGCTTAGATCAGTGGAGAGATATTGAGCTCTTGTGAAAAGTGAATTCAAGAGCGCAAAAAAGGTGTCTCAAAATACCGAAAATTTTAACAGAAGATGTGCACACTGTTCCAAAAAAGTGACTGAAGCAACTATCAAATCTCCAAAGAAAGGGTTTTCAAAAATGGTCCACAATTTTATAGTTAGTGGTTAGAACCATAAAAATTATATATTTCTGTGATCTGTGCTAAATTGTAAAATGACTAAAAAATAATGAAAACTCTAAGAGCAACCGTTTCCATGTTATTGAATATTATGTATGTTAAGAATTTTCCGATCTCACTCCTTATATAAAACTTATTTGAGTCGAATAAATACTAACATTTATGTGGGATTTATGCTCGTTAATTTGATTTTATGCAAATGGTATTATATGGGAGCTTGGTCAATATGGACCGATCTTGTTGAAATTCGGCACACTGATTTAAACTTACAAAAAACTTATATGTGCCAAATTTCATTAAAATATTGTTTTCCGGGAGGACACTTGTATGGGGGCTAGGTAAAATAATGGACCGATAATAACCGATTTCAATAGGCTCTGGACTGTAAGAAATCTTTATGCCTGTAGTTTGATTACAAGGTTTACATGGACGGACATCGTTAAATCGACTCAGAAAGTGATTCTAAGCCGATTAGAATAAATTAAGATGTGCCTTAGACCAATACTTTTGAGTGTTACAAACATCGGCACAAACGCACCTATTTATACCCTCCCCACCTATAGTGGTGTAGGGTATAAATAAGTAATTTTTTCGATTTTTTTATATTTGTGTCAAAGAAACAACTTATTAGAACTACACAGAAAAAATATTTCAAATTATTATACCCTTCACCAAAGGTGTAAAGGGTATATATAAGTTTGTCATTCCGTTTGTAATTCTCACAATTTTCGTCGGAGAGCAAAAAAGTTTACATTTTCGGGATCCTTGTAAGAAATGATGACGATAGGACCATGTCCGTCTGTCCGTCCCTCCGTCCGTCCGTCCGTCCGTGTGTCGGTTGAAATGGCGTTTATGAAGCCCACCGATAACTGACATATATAATATATATATCAAACGATCGGAAATGCTTTCGAGAATTTTGCTATTGGAATTCAGCAAGATCGGATCATACAATGCGGAGATATGTTAAAAAAACCGGTTTTTAGAACCGGTTTTCCAGTTTCTGAAGCCTCTGTATATACTAGGGACTTCGTTTTTACAAAGAAGTCTCGGACATTTTTTTCTAAATTTTTGTTCTGAAAAAATGAAATAAATCGGTTCAATAATAACTGAGATATCGGACAAAACGCATTTTTTATTTTTTGAAGCCCTGGTTTAAGCTATAGATTTTTATTTATACAGATCGGTCACAAATATTTTTATAAAATTTCGGTTTTTTGAATCAGCAGGATCGGTTTATAAATGGCGGAGATATGCTTTAAAAACTGGTTTTAGGAACCAGTTTTTCAGTTTCTGAAGCCTCTGTATATACCAGGGACTTCGAATTTTTAAAGGGGGCTCGGAAATTATTTTCTGAATTTTTGTTCTGAAAAAATGAAATAAATCGGTTCAGTAATAACTGAGATATCGGGGAAAACGAATTTTTTATTTTTGAAGCCCTTGTTCATATAATGAATAACAGTGTTGTTGTTCTTTGTATATGCAGTCTGTACAAAAATAAATAGATATGGAATTGTTGTTGTTTATTTTTTAAAACTAAAACATATCTGTTAACAATATACATAAATACATACAAAAACATGTATATTAAGCATTGTAATGACTATTAGTGACGTTTTTGTCTATAAGACAAGTAGTTTAGTAAGCAACAGAAGTAATATAATGAATAACAGTGTTGTTGTTCTTTGTATATGCAGTCAGTTTGTATATACACACATAAAAAATAAATAAATATGGAATTGTTGTTGTTTATTTTTTAAAAGCAAAGCCTGCTATGATTGTTTTTTTTTTTTTTCATATTCAAATTTTCGTAGTTTGAAAAAAATTTAGATTTATATATGTGAAAATATGAAAGCATACGTTAAGGCGAAAATTTTATTATTTGTCGGTAATATGGTAATATGATGTCGATAAGATTGTAAGATGGTAATATGGTAATATGGTGAAGGGTATTAAAGATTCGGCACAGCCGTTTTTTTTTCAATTTCATTTTTTAATAAAATTATTAACTAACTTTATATTAGAATTTAATTATATTATATATTAATACAATTAATTTTCCAATCGGTTTACAATTTTTTTTTTTAATAAATTGACAGCTCTTTATATAATATAAAGAAAAATTAAACATTTTTCTAAAAAAAAAAAAAAATATATATGGAAATAAAATAAATTTAAATCAATTTCCAATAATTTTTAGTTCATTATATCTATTTAAGAAAAAGCAATAATAATAAAATCAATTATTCTAGGTATTAGTATTATCATTTTGATGATTGGAGCAAAATCAATTAAAAATTAATTAGTATAAGCAATTTCGTAATTGAAGTCCATTTTTACTTTTATCTGTATAGGTTCAAAATAAGTCCAAAATTTTTAAATTTTTCACTAAAAATTATGACAAAAAAGGGCATAAAAAGAGAGTGGCATCCAGAAAGTATCTACAAACTCACTAACATTGAGAGTATTTTTTCTTGTTGATCTGTGTTATTAAAAGTTCTGCTAGCGTAACAAAAAAAAGTAAAATTTATTTATAATTTTGAAAAATATTTTTTTATAAACTGTTTATTAATTTAATAATATTTTAATAATAATTTCAATTCTTTAAAAACGTAATTAAATTTTCTTTGAAACTCTTAATTAATTACTGTTTGTAAAACCAATTTTTGTAAAATCTGATTATTGTACCTTCCTCTTAAATAAAGTTCAATTTACAAAATTTTACAAAAACAAAACAAAAAAAAAAATATGCATCATTATTAGTTATACACCCACTTAAATACGAACATTTGTTTGCCACTTAATCACACACTCTTAATATTATCTCCATTCACTGGTTGTAATTTTATTTAGCATAAATTGAAAAAAATTGCATTTAAATACAACCATTTACAGTAAAACACGCCCAGCCTAATTGTTGGTTTATTTAAATTTAAGTCTATACCTTATTGTGACCATAAAAAGAATATATATTTATATATATTTTTTAAACTGGTCAACATTTTTCCCCACACAACTTTGCAAACATTTATTATTGGTTTCTGGTCGAACAGACATTTTTTTTCCAGCAGGTTTTTGGTTTTTGGCTTCATTTTCAATTCGGTTTATGTTTAATGTTGGCTTTGGCTTTGTTTTTCCTTCAATTTTGTTTTGTTTGTTCGTGTGCGAAAGTGCATCATCATGCAGCTGGATGAAAGGCAATTATAATGTTTGTATTTGGTAGTAATTAGGGATGTGTTTAATAGATTTTTGGATTGAAAACAAAATTGAATAGTAAAGTAGTGGTTGAGCTATTGAGAGTGGAGGGAGAAAGCGAAAGGAAAATATAGATTTCTAAAACCAAAAAAATTAATAAAAAAGTAAAATTTATGAAGCATAAAAGTCGATTAGAGATTGCAGTATGAAAATGTATGGCATGGCTCAGACAAGGAAGTTGTGATTTTAGTTAGAACTGTAATAGGGTGCAGATAATAAATGTTTGAAAGAAATGCTTCTTTAATGTTCACTCTTTATTAAAAATTTTGCTGATGAATTAAATAATATATCCAATTTATGTTCTTTTAAATTTCGTTTATTTCCTAAAGGGTCTTAAAACATTTTCCTAATTTAGTTAATTAAACATTCATAAAATTCTTATTGCCATAAATAGCAAAAATATTTTGTAAAATAATTTTTATTTCAGCACTTTTCTATGAAAATAACTGCCATTACCATATTTATTTTAGTACCAACAAATTTGCTTCGTTTTAAAGTCTTTCTAAGAAATCTCTATTGTATGAAAGTTCTTTATCCCTTTTTGACCCTTTTGTTGTGGCCTAAAATAAGAAAAAAATACACAAAAATAGGAGGAAGAAAAAAGATACCGGAAAAACATTATAAACTGCATTAATTGCATTTAACACATAAATTATTGGTCTATGTTTTTTTATAGTCCTTCCAGTAGTCCTCGTTCCTTTTCTTTTCTTTCACACAATATTTCGCTGTTATTACTCTCTAAGGACTAGCTGGAGTGGTAGTGATGGCGGTGTTTGGGCACATTTATTTTCTTAATTTCTTTTTAATTTCCCTAGAATCTTTTTTGCTGTGTGAGAGCTTTTTTTCTTTCGGTTGTCAACAAGAGAGTTATTTAAAACATCATTAATCTTTAAAAGGAAATAAAATAAAGCTGAGGTACGCTACATAAAAATGAGAGTTGAATAAGCAATAATATTTTTCTTTAGACTATTTTTTTTTGGTATATTTTTAATTAAAAAGGTTAATAGTTAGAGTAATTATTCCATTGTTACACTTATTTTCTTCTAAATGGTGGCATTGAAAAAATGAAATAAAGTTTAAAACTTTTAACTAAATATTTGGTTAGTTTATACAATTAGCATACAACTTTTTTATATTACTTTGTAAAGAGTTCTTACAGTTTGGTTTGCCGATCAATGTTACTAAGTTTGTTTCGCGTTTACTACATTTATACTTGAAAAAATTATAAGTGTTCTTAAATGTGGCATTAAAAAATTTTATAAATAGTACAAGGACCATATTAAGATTATAAATATATTTGGAATGTTTATCCAAATGTGACTACTTTTTTAAAATGTTATAAATACTAGTATGACCATTTAATGCCCTCTAAAGCAGTATATGAAATTTATATAAATTTTTTATTGGATTTTTTCTTGAATCAAATATATAAAAGTAACGACATTTTTTAAACAGTCTAACATTGATCCAAAATCAATAACTTTTGAACGAAAAAAAAAAAATAATAATAATAATAATAAAAAATACTTTATATGGGCCATTATCAAAAATGTTTGCTTTTAGACCTTCAAAAAAAAAAAAAAAAAAAAAAAAGATTTTTTTTCGATGGCACATTAAAATCAGTTCGAGTTAATTACTTCCTGTGAGGGGCGCGAATGTTATGCCGGTTTTAATTTGAACATATACAAATTTTTACAAACTAGGAGTTTATGTATAATTCTGGTCAAATTTACACGTAATATCAAAACCTACTGAGTTATTCCAATAAAATTTATGATATATTCAATGTTTGATGGTATTATTGGTATTTTATTAGGATTACCTTGTAAAATTTAAATAAGTTTCTTTATAACAGAAATCACGATTTATCTAAGTTATTTCTCAATATGTTTAATGAAAATATATTTTGTTAGAGTTTATTACAAAGAAATGCTATTTCATATTGTGATCCATTTTTAACACAAGTAAATATATTTTGACCCATAAAATGTTTATCTTTCGAAATTTTTTTATGCGCTTCCGCATTTTTATTAAGTATAACAAACACCTACTAATTATGTCAATTAAAGTTAATTTCATGCTGTCTACACGATGTACCTTAGCGAAATGTGTTTTGACAAAAGTGTCCCGTTTTCAATTACACTGGTCGAAAAAAAAATTTTTTTTCGAGCTCCTTCAAAAAAAAAAAAAAAATAAATAAAAAAAAAAATATGTAGACTAGATGGAATTCCGCATGCTAAATTCGAATCTGCCTTCAGTTTTTTTCCATCAGGTTGAGATTTTTTTATGGGCGTGTCTAATATTGCGCACTAAATAAGCCTATTACTCCAGTATATTTCACTATAACTCGAGAACGGTATGCACGATTTACATAAATAATACACCAAATTATGCAGAATAAAATTGGTTTTAAGTCGTTCTACTATCAAATTTTTATCCGCTCAATAGTTTTGGAGATATTTCGAAATAAGTGTCCGAAAAAAATTGTTCGCGCTAAATTCAGGATTTCTTTTTTTTTACTAAAACTTCTTTTTAAAAGTGAAAACATTAAAAATGTTTCAGTTTATCATCTTTATCTCAAAGCTGGCAAAACTATGAGTAAACGAAGCCATGTATCATAAAAATTGATGCACAAATCCTGATTGGATTCACAGTTAAGTTTGGATACCCATGCATACCTATAGCTAAGTAGAAATACACTAGGGGAAAAACCAAAAAAAAAATTTTTTGTCTTAAATAAAAAAATAGGTGGATAGATGGAATTCAACGTGCTAAATAAGAATCAGCGTTTACTTTTTTTCTATCACACATTGATTTTTTTATGGGCATGACTACTATGACCCCTCTTTTAGGAAGTCACACTTGTGTAACTCGAGAACAGTTTGTCCAATTAAGACAAATTGAACTTTACTATATAGCGACCTAAATTGTCTTTGAGCTGATTTAATTTAGTTTTTTGACCAGTTAATATTTCCGTAGTTATTCGGTAATTGGTACCAAAAATTTTTAAATTAATTTTTTTGAAAAGTGGTGAAAATTTTGATCCATAACTCTGAAATTCTTGAGCGAATGAAAAATATTGTTGACATACCTAAAAGAAAATTTTCGTATGCGTCTTTTGATGTATCACTTATCAAAATTGTGTAAAGGGTTCTTGAGTTATGGCCTAAGTTTGACAAACCATTATCGAATTCTATAGTGTGACCGCTGAATAAGGTGATGATATTAGTCATGCACATAAAAAAAATCGGTACCCGATAGAAAAAATGTGAATGCAGATTCTTGTTTAACTAGTCAATCCACCTAGTCCACCAATTTTTGTTTCAAGAAAAAGTAAAAAAAAAAAAAATTTTTGGCCACCACTGTATTTCTACTAGGGTATCCAATCGATTAACCGTCATTCGGTTATCCGGTTAATTTTTGTCGATTTACTGTCCGAATAATTTAAAACTGTCTATTTTCAAATAACGAATAAACCGAATAATTTCTATCGAATAACCGGTTAACCGAAATGTAGTTTTCTTGAGTTATAAATTAGAAAATTTTTTATTTTAATGATAAATTTATGTAAACTACATCTAGTTTTTATTGAGGTACTTGTTCTTCTGCTTTAGAAGTAATAAAACAGGATCCAATATATATAGAAAGATTTAAATGAATTGTTCTGCTATAAGATGTTGATATTTGGATGTTATCTTTAAAAAAACAAGTTAGAATACTATATTCGGCCATGCCGAATCTTATATACCCTCCACCACTGAGCTAGTGTTTTCATCAGTTTTTATGTAGGAAAAGCTCTTCGGAAAGTGATGTTTTTTTAATTTACTTATTAATTTTTGGCGTCCATAATAGTGTAGTAGTATGAACTTGTTCTAATAAAGATTTTGTATTGTATATAAGATATTTTAACAAACTATTATGCAAATGATGTGTAAAAAGTAAAAAAAGGAGGAAAATCTTGATAACTTATTTTTCTTACAAAAAGTCGATTATTTTGGTAAAAAAAAATAGAATATTTCATTTTAAATAAAAGTATATTTTTCATTTAGTAAAAAAATTGCATTTTGTAAGAAAGTTAAATAGTAGTGGCAGAGCGAAACGAACGAAAATTTGTTTTTACTATATACTATCTTCACAAAAAATGCCTTTTTTAGTGAAAACTAATTTATTCTATAAGAAATCTAAGGGCTAGGAGAAATGAAATTATGTGATTTCTTGCATATTTCGCAAAAATTGGAGTTCTTATCAAAAAACCCGATTTTTACAGATTTTTTTGTAGTTTGATTTGTATAAATTATTTTGTTAGTTTTTTTTAATACCTTGTATGTGTTTGTAAAGAATCTGTATTTTTAGTTTTGTAACAATTACAATTATTACCATTTAAATGTAGAAAATGTGTATTTAACCTATTTCCGACCACTACCCGATTCCGTTAAGATAACTACGAAATTTAGCATGAAGTTTTTTTTTTTTTGCGACTGTTATAACAAATTAAAAAGATTTGGACACCTACATATTTTTGATTCCGAAATATAATGCTTCGAGAATTTCAGAAATCGTACCATTTTTAGCTTAAATTTAAAGCTATTTACCTTTGGAATACACCCATAATATAAAAACATATTTTCGAAAAGCAGATCTGAAAATATCGCCTTTTCACTACACCAACCATTTATTTGATACACCTGGCTTTAACACTCAATTCTGGACAGAGTATTTATACACAAATTTATTTTTTCTCTTATCTTTAAGACAACATATTATCTTATAATAGCTGTGAAAAAATTCATCATCGACTGCATAATTAAATAATTAGGCGATGTTAAAGCTACTGATGCGAAAACGCAGCAGCAGTCGTAAATGGGTTAAGCACACTCGAATAATAAAAACATGACTTTCTTTATTTTTATGCAACTTTCCACCAATTTTTTTGTATTTCTGTGCAAAGTCGATTTAAAGAACGAAAAACTGAAATTTTATTTTGCGTTAAAATTTAAGCTCGATTGGTAAAAACAGATTTATACACCAAATAGGCCATAATTATTCAGAAACATTTTAATATTACCGAATTTAAAACTTATTGTTTTAATCAATATAATAAAATTGATCAATTATTTCTGTAAATCTTCGCTTACCTCAAATTTATATTTAACGATTCGATTAGAGAGCCGTTTCTCTGATGATGTTGGAAAAACTAAATAAGTAAACTAAAGCAAATATAAACTAACTATAAGAGTTTCCCTCTTCGTAATTTGCATTTATATAAATCACCCTAACTGGTCATGAATTAAGAATTTACTGTTGAATTATATTATTTCTGCCCAACGGCGCTCTCAAAATTTTTGAAAAATTATATTTGAAAACTTTTATAAATACTAATCTTTAAGAAAATTATAAAAATTAGCAATGCTTTTTAAAGATAGTTATTTAAATAAATTAAAAAGAGATAAACAAAATTCTAACATAACTAAGTATATTACAGTTTTATTTTTACAATGAAAATTAAAAAAATATCACCACATTTACAAGTTATTAATTATAAACGCACAAAAAACTATAATGAATAAGAAATTATAAAGTAACATAATTATGTATCAGTACTTTTTCTTCAATGTGCTAAATAAAAATCAAAACATTTTCAAAACAATTTCATATTTATGCAATTTATTCCATCAACATTATTTATATCTTTATGTTAGCAGACAAACTTTTAATAAAACCATTACGTATCCTTCTCTACCGATGTGTACAGCTTGAAACACACCGAACTACTAACTAGTTTAATAAACTTATCAACATATGTTGCTAAAAAGTAGCGAACGTACCATATCGTGGTGTGTTCGATGGTGACCACGATCAAACATCAGACTCAACATAGTTGTATGCCTTTGTGTTTATCAACATTCATATTGAGGCGAACATACACATATGCACTCCATATACAAATTATAACATGATGTTTAAACACTTATGACGTTGGAATCATAGAAACTGTTCATACTTTTGCCTATAACTTTTCTCCGACTGAACCGATTTAGCCAATTTTTGGCAGTTATCTAAAGTGAATATAGGTAGACATTTTGGCTAAGTTTTATTTAAATCCGTTGATTGCTTGTTGAAATATTATCAGTTCAAGTGTGGTTTGGGGATTCTTTCAGATTCGGATATATAACTTTTTTTCTACTGAACCGATTTGGCTGGTTTGCAATCCCAAACAGCGTCTGGGAACAACAAATAACCTGAGTAATTTTCATTGGAATAGCTCAATCAGTTTAGACGTGAGAATGTTTTCAACAGACGGACAGACGGACAGACGGACATTGCTTAATCGACTCAGAATTTCATATGGTCCAAGAATATATATACTTTATGGGGTCTTAAACGATTCTTTCTAGGTGTTACACACGGAACGACAAACTTAGTATACCCTCTTTCACCACTAGTGGTGGTGGAGGGTATAAAAACAATGTTACGCTTAATTTTCTTTATTAAAATAATAATAAAAATTAAAACTAATTTCCTTGATCCGATAAAAAAAATTGGATTTTCATTGCAATTTTGTACATCGTGAACATGACATGACATAACACATGTATCAAAAAATGCAATTCATTGAAAAGTATACGAATTTGTACTACTTCTGGATCACAATTTCAGTATCTTACTGACTTATTTGGATGCATTTTTTGTTGGAATAGAATAGATAAGAAAAGGTAACAATATTATATTTTCATAAATAATTAAACTTGTATCAATAGAAATTCGTAAAACATTACTTGGATTAAAGTAAATTCAAAGTTACACAAGTTATAATATTAATTTAGACTCGGTTAACAAATTATCATTCTTATACAGAAAATACACTTATAATACAAAAAATATATTAAATAAAGCGGAATTAGGAAAATATTTTATGGTATTAGCTAAAAAAATATTTTTTTTGTTCATACAAATAGGAGAAAATAAATACGAAATGATCCCCTTGTAAAAGAATTTGATTTTATATTATGTTTCTAAGTAACTATAGATTAAATGATATAATTTGTGTAATTTATATTAATTTATATATAAATAAGATTATTCGGTTAATCGAATAATTTCTCAATAATCGCCTATTAACCGATCAACTTTTAATCTCGAATAATTATTTGTCGGGTATTTTTACTTAACTGTGAATAAAATTTAGATTTCAATTTTGAAGATACATGCCTTATTTTATTCGCAGCATTACCAGCTTAAAGATAAAGATGATAAACTGTAACATTTTAGATGTTTTCATTTATTAAAAGAAATTTTAATGACAAAAAAATTTACAATTTTGCATGAAATTGATTTTTTTTTTACACTTATTTCAAAATAACTCCGAATCTATTGAGCACATAAAAAAATTAAGTTTGGGAAATTTGAAGATATTTTTAGTCCGTATCTTTTGGTGTATCACTTATGTTAATCGTACATAATTCTTGAGTTATGAGGAAATATACTGTTGTAATGGCCTTACTATGGGCGAAATATTAGACACGCCCATAAAAAAAATCCAGACCTGATGAAAAAAAAAAAAAAAAAACTGAAAGCAGATTCGTGTTTAGTACATCAAAATACATCAAGTCCAACTATTCGTCTATGGGGGAGGATTTTTTTTGTTGACCAGTGTTATCAACGACATTTGACTTAAATTTATGATCCCAATCAATTATATTTATCGCCACTCTTATATCTATATATCCAATACTTGTAAACCAAGCAATTCCATATGAAAATGTGAATGTGCTCCGCGAAAAAGTGACTTTTTGAGATATTTTCGTTCTAGTTTTTCAAACTTTTTGATACTATCTACTACGTTGACTATTTCGGGCACATCAACGGGATATGGCACAAAATAAGCACAATTTTAACATGTATCAATCCCTATGCAAAATTTTGTGTTCGTCTGAGGGGCGCACAGACCCCGCTCAAAAAACTGACAAATTTTAAAAACGAAAAAATTTTGTAATAAAAATTTGACTACCCTGTATTTTACTGTTGAAAGTCTGCATAATTTTTAGCCGTTTTTCTATATTCTTAAACTTTAAACAACAATCATGATTATAAAAATAAACTTATGATGCTAAAGTTTTGCAATATATTAGTTTCAAGTCTTGCGAGTTCAGATCTGTAACCAATTTGTATATTGTTAAAGATTTAAGTCAGTTTCAGCCAAGTTAAACATTTTTGATAACGGCCCATATGAGGAATTTCACAAAATTTCGAAACACTTTGAAACCTACTTTAAGTGACTTGTATTTCCAAAGTTTTTTTTTTTAGAAATAGTAAAAGTGTTGATGGATTTTACTAGATCTTACAAAATATCTAAGAAATCCAAAATTTCATTCGCGTTAAATCTCACGGAACTACAGACATTTAAATGTAATAAATTAAAAAAAGCTGGATTGAAAATTTGGAGGCTTTTTTTTAATTTTAATTTTGCATTGACAGTTTACATTTTTAGATTTAATTTCCTAATCAGTTTAAGAGACAACACTAACATTTATATATTAACAAGAAGCCGGTTTACCGTCTGCTGAAAACTTATGCTGCAAAAAATTAAACCAAAAATTTACGATTTTTTAAATTTAAAATTTTTCTTTGGTAGAAAATTTAAATTTTGATTGCAGAATTTTAAAAACGAATTGACTACTTACAGTTTGATGTATATCTTGTTGATATCTGGAAACCAGGCATGGGATATAATCATCACAATCTTTCATATAACTGTATGGATAGAGAAAAAAAAAAAAAAAAAAAAATGTTCTCAACCTCAAAAATCAGCTCTACATATTTCGCATTTACTGCCTGTTTCTCTATGTCGAACGAAAAATTCGTTTCGAATAAATGTATAGATAACAAAAACAAAATTTTAAATTTATTTGTTGTTTTCCATACATTTATTCGAAACGAATTTTTCGTTCGACATAGAGAAACAGGCAGTTAGTTTAAATTTCAATATAATAAAATCTATTTTCGAAGGAAAAATTAAAAGAAAAAAATTAAAATCGTGCTTTTTGTTAGTATACGCAGAGAAAAAATATTATGAAATATGGTTGCCCCAACAATGATATATTTTAAGCAATATGTTAAGCAATATGTGTAAATTAGAACCACGTTATTGTTTTTAAAATTCTATGTGCAAAAAAAAAAAAAAAAAATTATTTTGAATATATAAAAATATTATTAAAGGTAGGAACACCCCTCAAACGATGCGTAAAAATTAGCTGAATATGGGAAAAATATTAAAAAAATTTCCTACCAGCGATTTTAAAATCATGGCTCCCATACATTTTGGTGAAAAAAGTTTCGATTTTTTTATCAAAATGGGTATCAAAAAATTCGTGATTTTATGCTGGTTATGGAAAAAATATTTTTAAAAATTTTTCCAATGGGATTTTCGTTCGCTAGAAGACTTTTTAAGGTGTTTTGATGAACAATTTTTTTTTTTTTTTAAATCTGGAAAATTACATATTAACAACAGTTCTTACTACAATGCAATTTTTTAAAAATTTTCGCCTTAAAAGGAACAAAATTATAAAACTCTTATCTATTTTTTTAAGAAAAATATCAAAAAATTTTTTTGCATGATGTACTAAAATGACGGTTTATGGACGAAAATTTTTTAAAATATTTTTTCTATAATTGGCTTAAAATTACGAATTTGTTGATACCCATTTCAAATGTTCTAGACCCTTGACATTCAATCGCTGGTAGGGAACTGAAGATCAATTTAAAAAATGTTTATAATATTCAGCTAATTTTTACACATCGTTTGAGGGGTGTTTCTGCAAAATTTTTGTCTACGGCACACTCTAATAAACACTGACAGAACATTTTTAAAATTTTATAAAATTTGAACTGTTTGTGCTGATGTTTGTAATGCATAGAAAAAACCATCAGACTACCATCTTAAAGTATAACATTTGACTCAGAATCACTTCTTGAGTCGATTTAACGATGTTCGTCCGCCCGTCTGACCATCTGTATGTCCATGTAAACTTTGTAATCAAACTACGATCATAACGATCATAAATCCATTAAATATAGCAATATTTTAATTTAATTTGGCACATATAAGTTCTATATAATCTGTGTGGCAAATTTCAAGAAGATCGGTCCATAATTGACCATAGCTCCCATATAAACTCCTTTTCAACAAATCACTTTAATGGGCATAAATTCCATTAAAATGTTAGTATCAAGTTAATATTCGCCACAAATAAGTTTTATATAAATGTAAGTGATAATGCCAAATTTTACAAAAATCGGTCCATAATTTACCATAGCTTCCATATAAGGTCCACTTTCGTGAATCACCCAAAAGTGAATAAATTCATATAAATGTAAATATCGACGTAATATTCTGTATTCGTATGTTTTATTTTACACTTAATATGAGTATCGGTCTATAATTGGCCCAAAGTCCAATTAAAGACCTCTCCCCGAATTTTGATGTATTCCATGGTGTAGGGTATCATATGGTCGGGCTTGATCGAATATATCTTCTTTTTTCCTTTTTTAAAGCTTTTTAAACCTGAGCGCCTTAATTTAGCCCCCAAAGTTTTAAAATAATCACTAGATTTTTTATCAAATTCCTAATAATATTACTGCAAGAATCATATAACTATAACTATCCAATAAAAAGTTATATTAATATAAAGTTGAAACTTTACAAAAAATTTACATTTTGGTGTTATTTTCCAAAAAGGTGGTAATACTCTTTAAATGCTAAAATATTTCTTTGTTCTGGGCTCCAAAATTTTAGTAATGTTTTCAAAATCGGAGAATCTCTGCGGAATAATTGGCCATCAAGCCTTATCCAAACTTTGTCAATTTTGAAAAAGTTTTTAATTTGTTTTCTAAAATTCAAAAATGTCAAAGCCGTGATCATGAAAAAAATATATTGACAATATAGCGCCATATGTTGATTAAAGTGCCTCACGAAAAAAAGTTGCAAATGTACCCCTCTAGAAATGAAGATTGGTATGTTCTTATATGATTCCCAAAATATTACATCTCAATGTTAAACAATAGTGACATACTATGACCTTGAAAATTAATTTAAATAATTATTATATCTCTTCAATCGCGGAATATTAAAATTTTACTAAAATTTTTTATCATATTTTCTTTGTTCAAACATGTAATTTTATATATTTCGGACATTTTTCAAAATATCTTGGGTTTTAATGTACCATGGAAACAGTCTATCCTGTTACTATTGAAGATTAATAATTAACCCATTAAGAGCCAGAGGATCAATTTTATGCATTTGGTTCCCAAAGGGTTAAATTTGCAATTTTTGCAAATAAGTCACATGGAAGTCCTCATTACACTTAAATATTGATAAATTTATAAAAAACCTGATAAGTTCATTTAAAGTCGTGATAATAATTGAATAAAAAGAATTTCTTGGAATTTAGCCGCTAATTTACACGAATTTACAGCTATTTTGATCAATTTATGCTTTCGGAGACATTTATATCCTTAACTAACCATTTATTTGCCGTTAAAATTTACTTAACCAATTATGGACCGGAAATTGTATTTGTGCAACTAAAGGGTTAAATGAATATACATATCAATAGTATTTAATGAGACCTTTCCAATGATGCTCTAAAATATAATTTACGATGGAAAATGTCCAAAATATTCAAACTTTAATAATAAAATACTGTTTCGAAAAAAATCATTGAAAATTTTACAAAAATTTTAATTTCGCGAGAATGAAAACAAATTTAAAAATATTTTTTTGCTCAATATGTATAAGACGTCGTCTTTCTATCATATGTTGTAATTTTTTTTGACAAAAATTTAAAAATTATATACTCTGCCGATCGAAAACCATATTTTTGGAGGTATTTTCAAAATGGTCCAGCTCACGAAAATTAAATAATTGAACCGAAATATTTTGGGAATAAGTTTAGAACACATCAGTCTTTAATTTGAAGGGGGTACATTAGCAACTTAAAGCCAGAACTTAAAACTATAATTTTAAGTATATTTTTGAGAAATAATGTTAATATTTGGAGCTAAATAAAATTTAAAGAAGTAAAGATATTTTAATGAAATTTTGTCACAATATAGGTAGTCTATCTAAAATCAAGGAATTAAAAAAACTACCACTTTTTTGTGCCAAAATACCCAGTATTCCAGTTCGGGGAAAACTTGATTCAATAATTGACTTTTTTATAAAAATGGTCTGCCTTTGTAAAAGTCATGGCACATTGGATATTTTATATGTATTTAACCAACTTATGGGGCTATATTGTCAAAATGAGTCATTCCATTTAAAACCAACACGAAAAATTACAATTTTTGACTTTTACTCTCCGAATTTAATGATATTTAGTACAATCATTATTCTTGTCAAAACTAAGACTAATTCAAAATTTCAGATAATTTCATCAAGTGGTTCCCGAAATATCGCGGTTTGAATGTACAAAATAGCTCAAAATGTGTACAAAGTTGCATACACAAAATTACAAATATCTTTCGAAGTATTTATTATATAAGATTTATTGAGATGTCATATTAAAGGTATCAAAATTACCTTTAATATGACGTATAACATGACTTTTTCCCCAACATCAAAATGGTCCATATCTCGCGATTTTTCGTTCGTGGGTAAATATCTCGAAAAGTGGTCTTTCTAAAAATTTAAAAAAATATATGTTAATGATGAAAATGTTTTCTATATTCATGTTATACGTCATATTAAAGGTAATTTTGATACCTTTAATATGACATCTCAATAAGTCTTTTATAATAAATATTTCGGAAGACATTTGTAATTTTGTGTATGCAACTTTGTACATATTTTGAGCTATTTTGCACTTTCAAACCGCGATATTTCCGGAACCACTTAATGAAATTATCTGAAATTTTGTATTAGTCTTAGTTTTGACAAGAATAATGATAGTACCAAACATAGATTAACAACTAGATATTTATGTGAGAGAAAAAAACCTAATTCAATTGTCAGAAACCTAATTCAAACAAAAACAAAATACATGTAGTCACATATATTTTGTTTTTGTATTTTAAAAAAAATGAGTAAATTTTTTGAAAATTTAGTATAGGGTGGCTCTCACATAAACTTCTAGTTCTATTCTATGGTACCAAATATCATTAAATTCGGAAGAGGTGAGAAAATCAGCTGGTTGGTTTTAAATGGAATGACTCAAATAAAAAAAAAAATAAAATAATAATAAAAACGTAAAATGACATATCTCAAGTTATGTAGTTTTTCCTTTTGGCCACAGATTTCTTCGCGTAAATTGTGCAAATTGTCAAATAAATAAAAAATAAAACTAAAATAAAAATAACAAATTTGAATGAAAATAAATTAAAAAAAAATGATTTCGTTTTGTTACTAACAGGACATTTTCATTAAAAAACTAACTGCCTGTTTCTCTATGTCGAACGAAAAATTCGTTTCGAATAAATGTATGGAAAACAACAAATAAATTTAAAATTTTGTTTTTGTTATCTATACATTATTCGAAACGAATTTTTCGTTCGACATAGAGAAACAGGCAGTAATTAAAAACATTCAAATATATTGTAAAATAAAATAATGATTTTGATTTCATTCACAGTTAAGTTAAAATACCAACGCATAACTATGATTGAATATAGATACGCTGGTGGATTAATTAATTTTTTTTTTCTTGTCTTAAATAAAAAAATTGGAGGATAATGTTTATTGACCAAGTCAGGCTCATTAATTGAAGAAAATACGTTACTTCAACATTGCACGTAAATATGTGTTATTTTTATATGTTGAATAATTTTTGTTTTTAGTGCATTTTGAAATCATAAATTCTTAATTCACCAATGATTGGAAAAAATTTTACACACTTTTTTAAACGAATTTGAAAATTTTCTCTCTTTAATATGGTCCATTTCCTTATAGACTTAAGAATAAAAAACAATTTTGCATATTTTGTCTGATTTTAAGCATAAATCATTTTCTTTTAACAGCTTTATCAACACCACCACCACCATACCACACCTATACAAACATAACCAAAATTTACGACTAAAGGTATGTTGCATATAAATGTGTAACAAACATACATAGTAACTTTCAACACAATGCCGTTAAACCAACAGGAGTTAAAAACGTTGTTGGCCAACTTAAATATATGCTAAGTAAAATATATTTATGTATGAATACAAGTTTGTATAGTATGTACGCCAGCGTTATGGGGGAGAAAAAAATTTCGAAAAAAATAAAATTATGTAAATTTTACTCTAAAGACGACACACACGTTTCAACTCAACTATGTTGCGTTTTTGAAAGTTGCAAAAAATTTGTTTAAAATATAAAAAAATGCGCGAAAATCTGTAAAAATATATGTGCAATAAACAAAATGTAAGGCTCCTCTGCCAATGTTAAATATATGTAAATGGATTTTCTGTACCGAAAATAAACGCATACATATTTATGTAGTTATGCTAGGTACAATACACACCTACATATACTAACTTATTTTAGAGTATATTTTTGTAGTTTTGTATGAACAGCAATGACATTCTGTTTAAACACTAGACCACATATAAATAGCAGGTATACTTAGTTTATAGTATTTTTTGTGTCATCAAGACATAGGTCTATAATTTTGGTTATTTGGAGGTAAAGACCGATATAACTGATATTTTCAACTTGACACGTATTTTCTACATTTCTAATTTCTCTCTTTAGCAGAATTCATGCATAACATTTAATAAGAACAATTTTATGTTCTGAATCAAAGTTTTTCATTATATTCTCTTTTTATTACATAGAAAATTGCAAATATTGCTCTTGAGTTATTTTTGATGATACTACTTAAGTGGTTGAAAGATATCCGGAAATATATGTATATAATTTGATTTTTCATTGATCACCTTATATCTGGACATAAAAAGCCATGTTAAATTTTTAAATAGAAATGCAGATGCTCTTGAAGTTTTTCAGCTATACTGTAGATACTAAATAATCTTTATTATATTGGTGTGTCACTCTGAAACTTTTAGTTTTAGTTATATGGGTTCCCTCCTCGGAGAGAATAAAATGAGATATCCATATATAAAATCGCTTTAAAACTCCAAAATTTAATAAGAATTTTCTAAACTCTATTAAAAATAATTTCATTTTAAGACAAAGTATTTTTTAAAATTTTAACTTGTTTTTTAACTTTTTGAGATAAAAACAAGCGCGAATATTCGGCCCGGCCGAATCTATATATCCACCATTTCGTTGATTTTCACCTTATAAGGGTGGTGGGCGGTAAAGTGGGCGGACCACGCCCATTATTGGTTTCCGAATTGATATCGATCCCCGAACTATACGTACAAAATTTCGTTGTCGTACATGCTTTTGTTGCTGAAATATTAGCAGAAAAGTATAAAACGGACACCCTGTGTTTCTAGTTCTTTGCCCATAACTTTTTTGTTTATTAACCGATTTTGCCCATTTTCAATTTTAAATATTTGTGCCAAATTTCGTCCCCCTACGTTGCTCCGTTCGAGCCCTTTCCTGCTTTCAACAGACGGACAGACGGACGAACATAGCTAGATCGACTTTCTGGGGTCTATTTTTGGATGAAATATCGTCAAAAAATTAAAAAAAAACTTGCGTGACATTTTTTTTATTAATCGACAAAAATTTAACTTTTTCCAAAATTCACCATTTTCGACCAATGCCTGATGTAGGGTGCAAGCCTAAATCAGTTCAAAATTTCTTCATTAACCATTTATGAAGCCTTGTCTTTTGAAATATTTAAAGAACTAAATTTTTTCTTTAACGGAACTTTGAGAAAAAAGTGAAAGAATTGTACTATATTTTTGTAAAAAGTAGCCGTTTTTTCATACCAATTTCAGAGTGCTGACTTTGAATATTTTTCACGTCTAGACGCATTGAGATAATCCAAAAATTCTTTCAGCATGTTATTTTAAAATATATAGCAAATTACAAAATATTTTTAAAAATTTTTTACCTCATATATCCCAGGACTTATTCCCGAAAAACGAATGAAAGTCGCGGCAAAAAATCAAAAATTCAAAATTCAAGTCAAAATATCTTTTTCACTGTAAGAGATAACTTAGGTAAGTAAGCTTATTTTTTCTTTATCTTGCCAAGCACTTTACAGAAATATAAAAATCTTTAAAATCGGACTTCATTTTTATAAGTTACGATTTTTTTAATCTTTTACATACTCGAGGTAGTCAATTTTGACACCCTGTAGATTTTCTTGTGTTATCACAGGGTGACTGCAAGATAGTTTTTCTCAAAGCTTAGGTCCTCTTCTGCAATTCTTCCATACATTTCAATTTAATCTAACCAGTAGTTTAGGAGATACAGATTTATTACCAAAAAATTTGCGTTTGACCCCACTGTGTTTGGGTAGGTTCAGTTTTTTGCGTATAACTGGAAATTTTCAGCGTGTAAGGAGAGCGATCGAAAAAATCTTAACACACGTTTTGCCTCACTTTTTTCACAATCAATATTTAAAATTTTTTTTGAACTAGTTATCATGGAAAAATACTTCAGTTATTATTTTTAAAAACAACCATGTTGATTTGTCGTGATTTTCATCAAAATTAGTGACAAAAAAGATGTACTTGCTATAAACTATTAAAAAATTTAAAAAAAAAAATCCAAATAGATTCTACAAATAATTGGCTACAGAATTAAATTTCTACCGTCTAAATGTTTGTAATGTTATTAAACAATATCAGGAGAATTAGGCCATTGATAGGAAATCCGGTTCGGAAAGAAAAAAGCTTCACATAATATTGGGAAGGCCAGAAAACTGAAAGAATATTGAAAGGAATTCCAAACACATCTAGTAGAAAAGCAGCCCAGTTAGCTCATTGCTTTGACTATTTGGTGCGAAAATTTGAAGCTAATGCAGAGTTGATAATATATAAAGTCAAAAAAGTTCCAAACAGGAATGCTGCCAAAAATTTAGAAGGCAAGAATAGGACACAGAAATTAAAACCAAATTTCATACCAAAATACTCAAGTTGTATAATTGACAAAGAAACGTTTGTGCTGGCAGAATTTTCACAGCTTCTGTGACAAAACTTTTATATTGTTAATGCTCGAGGCAATGTTGAAGATAAGTTTAACCCAAAAGCAGAAAATTCTGATATACGAGTAATAAGCTTTTTGCGGTTGCTGCAAAACAGGAAAGTAATTTGATATATTCGGATCTATAAATACCAAAATATACATCAAGGAATATTTGCAAAAAAGACTTCTTCCTTTCATAAGAGAGCATAACGTGTCCACATATTTTAGGCATGATTTGGTATCATGTCACTACGGTAAGAAAGCTCTGAAGTGGTACCAAAGCAATAACATAGTTTTTGTACCAAGAGAGGTCAGTTTTCCAAATTGTCCATAGCTTAGACTAGTAGAGAGATATTGAGTTCTTGTGGAAAGTGAATCAAAGAGCATAAAAAAGGTGTACCGAAATACCGAAGATTTTAAAAGAATATATGCACACTGTTCCATAAAAGTGACTGAAGCAAATCTCTAACGGAAAGGTTACCAAAAATGATCTACAAATTCATAAGTAGTGGTTAGAACTACCAAAGTTATATTTTTCTGTGATCTGTAATAAATTATCAATTAAATAAAAAAAGAATGAAAACTCTAAGATCAACCGCTTACAAGTTATAGAATATTATATATGTTAAGATTTTTTCTGAAAATTTTCTGAAAAATAGTATATATTGTCCACTTTAATATTATGAAAAAAAAAAATCGTGCGCATATATAGGCCGATTTGAGAAAATATTTTTTTTTTTTTCAAAAAAACTCCAGTAGATTTCACAGAAAAACTGCTTAAGTGCAGACATTTTCTTTGCTTTATCAAACATTAAACAGCGGAGAAGAATCGAAATAAATCTGTAACTTCGCATCAGGAGCGGAACTATAGGTGTTCAAAATAGGGTACTAGTGTCATGGAAAATATTTAACCACTAGCGAATTTTTGTTCCTTACCCGTTTTCCAATATTTTTATATCATCTTAAAGTTCTTGATAAAATTAGAAAACATGCTTGCATGTACTACTTATCTTATATATTTATCGAGTTATATACATTTGAAATTTAAAAAATCTCAATTTTACAAGATCTTGATTCAGATTTTTCCATATATAGCCAAATATTTTTAATCGATTTTATAATATTTTATGTAGTTGGTTAAAAACCAAAATTATCTATCGAACAAAGACAATCTTGAGAAGTTATCTTTAATGAGTCAAAAGTTAAACGATTTTGAATTGGAAAGTTTGCAAAAATTAACAGACAGACAGATGAACGGACATTAGAATTCTTTAAAAAAAATCTTAAAATTCGAAAAACATTTTTTTTTTTTTCAACTTCTCTATTAGTACGAAAACCAAATGAAAGCATCAACATTTTGATATCACTTTTCCCTTAAATTAAGTGGCATTTTCGACCCATTTAACCCAAATGTACAGACGGCCGGTCTGTACATTGCCATGCTGCCAAAAAATGTTTTAGAATTCTAAAAATGCATTTGTTTACTAACTAATAAATAGAAAAAATAGAACGTGATCATCAAAATTTGGATATCACCTTTTCCTGAATTAAGCGTCATTTTCGTCCCATTTAACCCAAATGTTTAGACGGACGGACATTACCATTCTGCCAAAAAAAAAAACCTTATAATTCTAAAAATGCATTTTTTACTTACTAATAAATAGGAAAATTAAACGTGATCATTAAAGTGTTGATACCACCCTTCTCTGAATTATGCATAATTTTCGACCCATTTAACTCAAATGTATGGACGGACGGACAGATATTACCTTTCTGCTAAAAAAAATCTTAAAATTTTAAAGCTGAATTTTTTTATCTAATAATCAGTACAAAAATAAAACGTGATCATTAAAATATTGATATCACTTTTCCATGAATTAATCGCCATTTTCGACCCCTTTTACTCCAATGTGCTCTGTCCCTATTCGTCGTATTTTCATTCCGCCATTGCAATATGATAAGAAAGTAGTTTTCACAAAATTTGAAAGATCCAACTATAATATCATTGTCATGTCATTTAATATGCCATTAAGTCCCATCTCATTTTCATTCTAAGATTAGTGGTTGATGAGAGAAATATTCTTAAAAATGTTTATTAATTTTGAAAGGAATAGTTCTTAAGATATACGATATTTTATATTTTCGTTGTATCGGGGTACCATTTTCCCTGCTCCTATCCCTCCCACTTCCATTGTATGGGGGCAATTACCCACCACCTTCCCTCTACACATAGCGACCCCGTTTTCATCTCAATTATTTAAAATGATAATAAAATCTTAGGACTTTATCTGTAATAGTTCTACAGATATGTGATAATAAATATTTACTTTGTATTGCTCCTATCGAAACTTAAAGTATGCTGTTTTGCTTTTGATTATAACCGAATAATACTGTGAAAATTTGAAGAAATTTGAAAGTCCAGCGGTTTAGCTTTCTGTAAAGCCCAAACAAACAAATTAACAAACACAGATTAATTTTTATATACAGTGCACGAAAAAACTTGACCATACAGTATAGAAGTTTACATATTTTGCTACCAATAAATTTAATAAAAATATGAATTCTCTTTTTAAACACTGCAATCTAAGTGCATTAAAAGGTTTATGGAAAATGTTATATTTTATATGTTTTATTTGGAAAATATAAAAATTTTTAAAAACTTCGAACGAAATAACCTAAGCATACAAAATTTGATGATACTTAATTATGATGTTTTAGTCAGCATTTAATTAAAATAATACATTTTAGCATTCATGTTTCCTTAGTATTTGAACTCTATATGATTTAAAATGTTTCATTGTATTAATATAACAATAACTAACGAAATGTCCCGTTGATAATGTGGCTGGATTTTTTGTTAAATATCTAAAAGCTAAGCGGAAATAAGGTTATCATATTTATGTGTCCAAATAATTGCGAAGGCTACCTAAAGAACAGTCTTCAAAAAAGAAATATAAAATTTTTAATAAGGATATTACCGACTCGCCAAATATGTACTATTTTAAAACTGATAATATCTTTCAGTCGTATTCATACGTCTTTCAATCATATTCCAACATAAATTATGCAAAATTATGATAAACGTTGAATTTCTTATAAAAAGGATTATTGGAACTTGGTCCATACATTTCAGCGAGATATCAGTTCTTCAAAAATTAAAAAAAAAAAAAAAATTGTTTGCAAAAAAAAACTGTACTAATAGGATATGAGCTAGTTTTTCATAGACCTGAATTATTCCGAGAGTATGCGAGGAGTTATATGCCAAAATATTTTTGCTGAAAGAAGCCGCTTTAACACTATAAAGGCCCTAAAAAAATACATGAACAATAATAATGCAATGTTGACGTAACGACTGCGCACGAAAAAATCCCTGCATGCTCTTGAGCTTATAACTTTTGATGTGATAAATTAATAATTCTGTTAACTGAAATCTTACATTGATCATATAAAATAATTGCAAGGAAGGCTGTTGCGCCGCAAAATACAGTTTCGTGGTTCAAAATATTATGCAAAGAAGTCATGATCACTGAATGGTAACCTGGTAATGGAAGACAAATAGTATCTTCACGCTGTAGGATTCAGGCAAAAATAAAGAGAAATTCACCTCTTCTCTGGAAGAAAAGTGCCACTAAAAGTTAATTGCTTTGAATCTTTACCAGAAAATTTTAAAGGAAGTGTAGCCTGAAGACTTATAAAGTAAGAAAAAAATTCTAATTGAAACGCAAGCAAGAATTTGGAGGTAAAAAATAATATGAAAGTACTTCGGATGAATTTTTTCAGAAATTTTATTTCTGTATAGTAGACAATGAAGCGTTCGTACAGGGTGACTTTTTTCTACTTCCTAGCCAGAAATTCTATGTCGCAGTTGCTAAAGGGATTATGGCAGAAAAATTTCGTGCTTCAAAGAAATCAAAATTCCCAAGAAAGTTTTTGAGTCATATGCATACACAGGAATAAAGCACTTCATTCTTAAAAAATGGTTGCATTAACACAGAAATATACGTGAATGAGTGCCTTTCGAAAAGACTTCTCCCTTTCCTAATAAAATTCATTGTATTTGCTGTTTTCTGGCCTGTTCCCGCTTCTTCTCATTACAACAACAAAACAATGGAGTTGTAACAAAGAAATTGTAAGAGTTTGTACCGAAAGAGGCTAATCCATCAAATTGTCCAAAACTACGTGCGATTGAAAGATATTGGAATCTAGTAAAAAATAAATTAAAGGACATTAAAAGCTCAGCATAAAAAGAAACGGAGTTTAAAAATAAGTGAACTTATTCCAGCAAAAAAGTGACCGAAACACAATAAAACCTTTAATTAGCATAATTCCGGAAAAGATCAGATAAGATCCTTAAAAATCAACAGGAACTAATTTATTCTTTTATGTTTAGAATTTGAATATAACAGTCATTAATAAAAATATCACTTTAAAAAAATTCGCCCACTGGTTTAGTATCTATAAGCAGATTTGCATGCACGGATTTTTTTGTGCGCAGTCCTTATATTTTGCCTATAGACTTCTTTATCAATGCCGCTACGATTGGAATATGTTATAAAGAATGCAATTAGCCATAAAAACTATTAAAAACGCTAAATTATCATATTTCTTAACAGTGATCTTAAGTTTTGTAATTTAAATGTCAAAGTAGGTAACTGTAAATAGTTTAAAATAGAATGTGAAACATAAGGACTACGCACGAAAAAATTCGTGCATACAAATCTGGTTGTACTTAGAAACTAAACCAATGGGCGAATTTTTATAACCTACACCACCATAGGTTGTGAGGGTATTATGCGTTTGTGCTGATGTTTGTAACACCCAAAAATATTGGTCTAAGATGCACCTTAATTTATTCCAATCGGCTTTATTCCAGTCGCAATTTTGAACCAAAATTAATAAAATTTGGCTCACAAGTTTATTACATTCCAGGGACGAAGTCTATTGAAATTGGTTATGATCGGCCCATTATTTCACCTAGCCCCAATACAAATGTCTTCCCGGAAAAGGGTTTAACGATCATAAATCCCTTAAATATAGCAATATTTTAATGAAATTTCGCACATATAAGTTTCACATAGTCTTAATAAGTTTATGAAGATCGGCTCATAATTGACCATAGGTCCCATATAAACCCTTTTTCAGAAAACCACTTTTACGAGCATAAATCCCATTAAAATGTTAGTATCAAGTTAATATTTGACACAAATAAGTTTTATATAAACATAAATTTAAGAAAGATCTGACAATAATTTACCATAGCTCCCATATAAGGACCTTCTTCGGGAATCACCCAAAAGTGAATAAATTCATATAAATATTAACATCGAGGTAATATTCTGTATTCGCATGTTTTCTTTTACACTTAATATGAGTATTGGTCCACATTTGTCTCAAAGTCTAATAAAAGACCCCTCCCCGAATTATAATGTACACAATGGTGTAGGGTATTATATGGTCGGGCTTGATCGACTATATCTTTTTCTCTCGTTTTTGATATTGTTTTTGTTTTAATTGCTTAGGTATTGAAAATTTTTTATTTTTTTTTTTTAGATTATAGTTTTATCTACTCCGAGATTTTGTTATTCACCCACGTCTTCATCTATTTCTGGCTTCCAGATTTTGTCAATGTTCTCGGAATAGTTATTCTTTTACATGTCAAAATAATCGATTTCTTTGCCAACTTTATCCATGTGATCATGGAAAATTTGTTGAGTAATTTCAAGAAGTTAAGATGAAACAATACTGAAGCCATATTTATAAAACGTTTATATTTACTGGACTGCATCACGAAATTTTTTTATATTTTATATTTCTATAGAAAAAAGTCCAATTATAGCGCTCTCTTCTTGTTTATAAATACCTTTAGCTAAAGTTGCCAGATTTGTTGCATGGTTACCCCTCTGTCTGTATGACTGACTGCCAGCTTACAGGCTTTTGCATGGTTGACTGTTGGGTGCTTTGTTTTAGTCGCTGTTGTTGCTAGTGCTGTTGTTGTACGTACGTATGTATGTATAATGTTGTTTAGCACTGCATAAATTAAGAAGTTGCTTTCCACTGCGATGAGTGCTTAAAATGCATTATTTACACAGCAATAAAGCGTAAAAATCAACCTACAGAATTTAATTGTAGCAAAAACCAAAACAAATATACGAAAGTGTGCGACCCATGTTATGAGAAAAAAATAAAATTATAATAATAAAAAACAATAAATGAAGTTTTTATTTTCTACTATTAAGAAAGAATGAAAAAAAAAAAAAAAAAAAATGAAAAAATATAAAAAAATATATTTGTATTTAATATTATTTGCTAAAATAAGTTTTTGAGTAGACATAAGTTTGTTGAAAAGTTAAATATAATTTTAAATTGAAATTTTAAATTTAATTTTTTTTCTAACTTAAAGATCAAAATATATTAATGGCAAAAAATACTCTGAAGGTTATTGAACAATTTACATAATATCATGTCAAGTTATGTAAAAAAAAGTCCAAGCATTTATTTAAATCGCTTTATGATAACTGTCCTAACAACCCTTTACAAAATTTGATTTCATTTCCATTACCCTTGAAACATTATATGTTTTTTTTTTTTTTTTAACTTAAATACATTTAAAAATCCTCTTTGAAATTATTTTAGGTTTTTATTTTTATCTTTTCAAGTTGTTTTTTAATTACAAACATACTTCAAAGAAATTAATAAGAAATAATAAAAAATAAAAAAACCAACACACTTGACAATAACGCCTGCCGGAAATGGTCCTTCTTCTACATGAACAAAGAGTTGTTATTAAAGAAAAGTAAAAGTATAACATAAAAGAAATTGTTCTTCAATATCATTTAAATGTTCGTTTTTTTATTTATTTTTTCCTTTCTTACAACCAGTGTCTTATTCAACTACTTTGATTTTGCATAAAGTAAAAGAATCATGTAATTTATTTAGCTCTTTTTTTATTTTGTTTGTCTCCCTTTTATTTTTATAATATAGACACAAGTTGCTTAATGGAATTCTTTTTTTTTTTTTGTGCCCAGTAGACAAATGTTGCCTTAGCCAAACTTAATTACATGCTGTCTTTTAAAAAATTAAAAAAGAAAAAAAGCAAAATACAATTCATCATTTTATTTCCTTATTTTCTTTTAAAGAGAATTATTTGTAGTCATTAAACAGTAGTAAATAGATACAATTTTATTGCAATAGAAATTGATGTTAATGGCAACTTAAATGAACAATTTGTAGGAAGCTCTAAAAAAGGACACAACTAAATGTATCAGCTTTTGTAATGTAATGCTACAAATGTAGTCGTTTGAGCACATAGAGGTTAATAACCTCTAAAAGTATGGATTTTTTCTTGAATAGTAAGACTTGCTGGAATATCCATTCAAAAATTGTTACATATCATTTCATTTGAGGAATATTGAAATTTTATTAAAATGTTTGTCATATTTTTTTATTTAAACATGAACATATAGTATATTTCGTATTTTCTTCAATATATGTATGTTGGGCTTTAAGGAACCATATTAAATTTTGTCATATTTAACAATTATAAAAAGTATACCCTCCTACTACACAGTGTAGCAAGATAAAATTGACTCAATAATTTCGTAGGATAATGAGAGTGTTCTGATCATAAAGATCTTCAAAGTTAGTTTGAATTTCGGTTTTATGGCTTCTTAGAGTTTAATATTAATGGTAAGAGAAGATGAATTTTAAGCATTTTTTAAATATTTTTTCGTATTCAGATCATCAATACGCATCGTTTGAGGGGAGAGAGATTCTCGGAACGCTCTAAGGTACATAAGGTGTGCTAGCAAAACAATTACAGATTTTGTTGCATTTAGAGGAAAGCTTAAAACTAAAAAATATACCTAGATAAGTGACAAGAATCGACAACAAGTCTAATACAAAACATTTAAAAATTATTATTATTATTTTTTTTAAGATCCTTGCTTATTGTTCAATCTAGTATAATCTTTCAAAAGTAGCAATTGTTTCAAAATATTGATGACAATGGCAAATAATTATCATAAGTCGACGACAAAGTGCGTTACACCCATTCAGATTTAAATCCATAGTATTTTCTGGTCAAAATTATCGTATTCGGCAATAAAAAAAATGTTCTTAGAAAGTTGGCGTAGCGTGTTTATTACTATTAAGTAGTATATTTGCTTTTCAAATTTGAAATTCCATAGAATTCGATTTTATTAATTTGATGTTATATTGGAATCTATTATAACGTAAAAAATATTTAAATAATTTTAAAATTCATCTTCAGATCTGTCCCAGTGATTAAAAATTTTAAATCTGGTATATTTTGGACAAAAACAAGTTACAAGTTATTTTTTCCGAACAAATCCTAAGGTATTTTATTGAACAAAGTACACTGATCGACAAAAGAATTTGTTCGTCCTCCTTCAAAAAAAAAAAAAAATAAAAAAAAAATAAAAAAAAAGTGAATAAAAAACTAGATCGAATTTGAAATGCTAAACATGAATCTGCTTTTAGTTTTTTCCCACCAGGTCAAAACTCGAGGAAGGTATGCAGGATTTATATAAATAATACACTAAAATAAGCGCAACATAAATTGATTTTAAGTTGTTTTAATATCAAATATTTATTTGTCCAACATTTTCGGAGTTATTTGGAAATAAGTGATAAAAAAAAAAATGCATGTAAAATTAAAGAATTTTTTTTTATTTTTTTATAAAATCTTTGAGTTTTCATCTTTATCTCAGAGCTGGTAAAACTATTAGTAAAATAAGCCAAATTTTTTTTTGTGTTCCTCCAAAAGAAATATGTGGACTAGATGGAATTCCGCATGCTTAACTCGAATCTGCTTACAGTTTTTTCCCATCAGGTCGAGATTTTGTATAGGCGTGTCTAATATTGCATTCTAATTATGCCGATTACTGGAGTATATTTCACTATAAATTGAGTAACATATGCACGTTTTATATAAATGATACACCAAGATATGCGGAATAAAATTGGTTTAAGTAGTTTTACTAACAAATTTTTATCCGCTCAATAGTTTAGGGGATATTTCGAAATAAGTGTCCGAAAAAATTGTTTCATGCTAAATTCAAGATTTCTTTTTTTTTACTTAAACTTCATTTTAAAAGTGAAAATATCAAAAATGTTTCAGTTTATCATCATTATTTCAAAGCTGGTAAAATTTCGAGTAAATAAAGCCACGTATCATAAAAATTGATGCACAAATATTGATTGCATTTACAGTTAAGTTAGGATACCCATGCATACCTACAGTTAAGTGGAGATACACTAGGAGCGTTACCGTTGAGAATTTTTAAAAAGTATCTACAAAATGGGGATTTCAAAATAATTTTTTTTTTTTTTTTTTTTTTTTTAAAGGGCCATGTGCTTTAGAACTCAAAAATCTTCTTAAAATTTGTTTATTTGATAATATCAAAAACAAAAAATTTTGTATTTTAAGAATAATTGCAAAATTAATTTTTATTAATAACAAAATAATTAATTTATAATTATTTTATAAGAATTATTATTACTGCAAAAATAAAGATTTATTCACAAAAAAAATAAAAATAATTCACTAAGGGAAAAAATTCGATTCAAAATCAACAACGGTTGTGCTCACATTGGTAATTTACGGTAACAGCTTTTTAATACCTTTCGTTAACAAATTTAATAGAAAACATAAGTAATTTAACAATTTGATACCGAAATGGTTTCAACTTGGTACCAAATTAGGTATTGATTTTCAATAAGAATTGAACACGCAGTGTTTAATTTAAACACATACGGTGTAGATACACTATTGACAAAGAATGGTATCGTTTTCAACACGTATGTGATTGATATTTCTCTGGGTGTTCTATTGTCCTATTTCAATTAATTTAACTTCTATACTTCCATACGAATTCTTTACTCGTACTTCATCCAGTCTTTTAAATCCCCGTCAGACAATCCATAAGTATTGGCTTAAGTTAGACGAACTATTTTTTATCAAGGTTGGAAACCGATTTCGCTATAAATACCGATACCGATTAAATACCGTTTAAAGTTGGTTACCGTAACTGATACCGATACCGAAATTATTATTTTGTTAAAAATACCGGTATTCAAATACCGTTTCCCTCTGTACCGGTATATATTATATTTTTTTAAACATAATATGGTATTGTAAGAAAAATTTCTCATATAATTTACTTGAGAAAATAAGAAAGATAAAATTATTTTTAATAATACGAGTAATAATTATAGAATTTTATTTTAAAGAGGACTTTTATTGTTTGTTTCTTGGTTATATCGTTTGCAATAAATATATTTTTAAAGATGTTTAAATCCATTAAACCTAGTTCGACTTCACTTTGATAATGTTAACGGTTTCGTATTTGCTTCTATGAAGATTCTCTCCTTAATTTTGAAGTTTCCAAAAGTCCGAAAATTTTCCTTCAGATTTTGAACGTGATTCCCAGGATTTTTAAAACTGCATGAATTTTAATAAACGATTATATATTTTGGATTTTTTTTTAACAAATATAATATGCTAAATCCAGTTGGGAACTATTTATATAATTTCATTATTCTTTAAATTACTTGTACAGGATGAACCTAAGGTATTAATTCAAATAAATATCATGTAAACACTAATAAGCAGCAAGTAAAAAAAAAAAAAAAAACTCATTGAATGGATCTTGTAAGCATCTTAAATATACGATATAAATTTGTGATTGGTATGGCCAACATCCAGAATTAATCTCTTCAAATTTGGAAAAATAAAACATTGAGAAAGTTAAGAGAAAAAGATAGTCATGTCAGACCAAATAGCAATCATGTTCACAATCATCATAGAAAGTTGACATTTTTCGAAAATATTATTTATTATTTTCAATAACATTGATCGACTATCCTATTGAAGCTACAAATAATTGTATACTATTTGTACTCACATTTTTAAGTGAAAGTTATGAAAATTTTTCTTCTGAGCGATTTTAAAGTTCGGATTACATTTAAATTTATCACTCTCATTTAACCATTATTATGGCGCGTAGTTTTGATCCTGCAACTTCAAAATTTTCTAGTGAGTAAATGGGATAATGGGGAGTTATTTCTCTTCTACAAAATTCGTCGAAATTGGCACATTAGCTCTTAATCTTACCTAAACAGTTATATAACCTAAAAAGTCTTGTGGGAATCACATTTTTTTTTTTTACTAATTTTTATGGTGATTGGAACGAGTATTCCTACGATATCCGAAACGCATTTGTCATATTTTTGTACCGTTAATCTGTGATGAAATAAAAAAAATGTTTTTTTCAGCTATTCTATTTTTTTCTGCTACTTCACGGATTTTTTGCCTTTATGCAATTTGTAGAATAAAATTAGTTTTTTTTTTGAAAAATGTTTCCAAAATTAATTGAAGGATTTTTGTCTTTATTAAAAAAAAACTGTGGTAAATACAAATTTTGTTCAAATTTTTTACTTTACTGCAAAAAATTATACCAATTTGTCATTAAAAAGTCGAGTTTAAATGTTGCCAAAAAATAAGCAGTTATAAAAATCGTATGAAGTTCTGTTAAGAAAAATATTCATATACAAATATGTAATTTTATAATTTTTTTTGGCGAAACTCACAAAATTGTTTAAAAATTTAACTTTTTAAAGTTTTTTCTAGTTTTCTAATAATAACGGTATTTACCGGTATTTTAGTTTTGGTACCGGTATACCGATACCGATATAATTTAAAATACCGTTATCGATACTGTTACCGAAATAAAATAAAATTGAATACCGATACCGTTACCGATACCGTTATACATTTCGGTTTCCAACCTTGTTTTATATTATTGATAATTAAGTAAAATAATATGTTCCCCCGGGAGATTGCTATGAAAAAATAAAAATATAAATTAGGATATTAATATTCATCTAATATTTTTTTTTTTTAATTTTTTCAATCCCGTTAAAAAATATTCGGCATATGATGATATACATACAGTAGCGAGCATAAAAAATGCAACGCTAGGCTATATGATGTTTGATCGTATTGATTAGGGCTAGAACGTCATTAAATTAGCCAATTCTGTTGTGATTTTATTCTTTGCGGTCTTAGCCAACTATTGTATGTCATTTTGTTCCAAATTGTTACGCATACGAACAGTTAATAATATTATTTTTTTAAAGTTGTTAATTTAAGGGAGCAAAATAAAATGCAACTCCTAAAAAATCACCGGATTTTTTTTAAATTTTGATAAAAATAATTATTGAAAAATGCTGAAAACTGTGATTTGGTAGTATTACCACTAATTACTACCAATACATATAAATTTAAGATAATCTTAACTACAAAGGATATTAATAATATTAAAAAAACACTATTTTCTCCATACTTTTTAAGAATTTTCGAATATTTTTGAATAACATTCTGATAATGGCAGTGAAATAATATTAATATGTAGTTCTAATATGAAGATTCTTAAAAATTATCTTAAAGAAACAATTTTGAAACGATCATGCCTGTAACAATTGATACAAGTCATTTAACAGTAGATATTTTATATTATCTGAATGACCACATTTGGCCATTCAAAGCTACTATTGCCAGCAATCGTTGATTTAATGATGTAAATATGGAAACTGGATATCCTTCTAGCATAACACATTTAACATTTTTACGAGCACTGTATAATGGAAATAATAAATTAATTCAAGTTATCGTAATAGGTAACTTGAATTAATTTGACTCTAAACCCATATATTTCAATTTTAAACGGTTTAGGTTGACATACTTACTTAAATATTAATTTCCAATAGTAAATAAGTCCAATAGTCCAATCATCACGAAGGATGTACTTTTAACTTTTCAGCATATGAAGAATTCAAAATAGGTATATTTCTTAACTGTTTTTCCTTGTGTTAGAATTTGTTCCAGGACCAAAATCAAGGGATATTTGAACATTATAGAGATACCGGGCATTCGATAATGTCATATCATTGCGAAAAAAATATTTTAAGCTGTTGATTCCATCTCAATAACGATCGAAGGTGGTTGCGTTATTTCGGTAGAAAGGTCATACTCAATTATAAATTATGAAGTTAAGCTAAACTATCATAAATATTTGATCGCTTATTTATAGAAAATGTTTGTTGGTTTTAAAACAACTAACAAAATAAATAATAATTCCAAAAATATCAATCTCTATTGAAAAATGTCCAAAACAGTTCAGAAAAATATCAAAATTTAATAAAATTGGAATTTATTGACAATATTTATATTATTTGTAGATTTCATGTATCTTAGTCTTTATATAACGATGGAAAATCATATTTTTTAACAACACTATAGTTTCCAACCATTTCCAATCAAAATTTTTATAAAAATTTTAAAAATCATGTTTAGTTGTTTAGAGTTTCATTTTTTGTTTGCTCGCTCACATTTTCAACTGTTTTTATTAAACGTTTAATAATTTTCGTTACGCACAAAAATATTCAACAAAATTATATGCAACAGGTATCTATTACCACAAATAATAAAATCACATTAGTACTGTTACATTAGGACTTGCTATAAGCAAAATATATGCGTACAAAGATCATATCACATAGCGTTGCATTTTTATTGCTTGCTACTGTAGTTGTTCATAAGCATTATTATTTTTAGTTACTAACAGTTTTAGATCATTTATAAGTACTTTTTATTTCACTATACAATGAAATAACCTAAAAAAGATTAATTTATTTGTTGAAGTTAATAAATAATAAATCGATATATTTTAAATAATTTATTTTAAGACTAGCATAGTCTTAAAAAGTCGCCATTATAAAAAGGACCAAAAAAGTGGACAGATGGTTGAAAAAGGGGCAATTGTTAAATAAGTTAAATAAATGTTATATAAGAATCAGCTTTTAATTTTTTTCTATCACGATTTGATTTTTTTATGGGTATGGCTACTATGACCCCGCATTTAGGCAGTCACACTTGTATAACACGAGAATGGCTTGTCCTATTAATATAAATTAAACTCCTATATATAGCGACTTAAATTGTCTTTGAGCTGAATTTACATATTTTTTTTCGTTCGCTTAATATTTTCGTAGTTATTCGGTAATTAGTAGCGAAAAAAATGAATTTTTTTTATAGTGAAAATTTTTATCCATAACTCTGAAATTCTTGAGCAAATAAAATATATTATTTACACACCTTGAAGAAAATTATCTATCGTATGCATCTTTTGGTGTATCATTTATCAAAATCGTGTTAACGGTTCTTGAGTTACAGTCTAAATTTGACAATCCATTCTATAGTGTGACAAATCATTTATAGTGTGACGGCTGAATAAGGTGATGATATTAGTCATCAGTGTTGCCACGACTTGAGAAAAAAAGAAGCTAAATTGGACTTTAAAAAAGGTCAGAAAAGGCTAAATATCCTAAAAAATAAAGCCAGAAAAAAAGCTAATATATAGTTTTATTTAAAAACGCATTTATTTTTTTGTTCTCATTAGTTTTTGGTATTTCTTAAGGATATCTTAGTGAATTTATAAATATAATATAAATAATTCCTATGGGTAATAAAGTTTATTAAAATAATAATAATATTCTCGTTGAATTAAGCGCCGAAGGCGAAAATTTTCGTTAAATATAAATACTATCGATTTTTTGTGCGAGTTAATACACAAAAATGCTTAAATTGATGATTTTGTAAAAATAAAGTTAGTAAATTTTTAGCCTTTTTAAAGCTATGTTAAGAATGAAAAAAGAAAAAAAGAAAAAAAGCTAGAAGCTAAAACGAAAATTTCGAGGCTAAAAGCATAATAAAAAGGCTAGATTTAGTCTTAAAAAGGCTAAAATGGCAACACTGTTAGTCATGCCCATAAAAAAAATCAGTTCGTGATAGAAAAAAGTGAATGCAGATTCTTGTTTAACTCGTCAAAATCCACCTAGTCCACCTAGTTCAAAATTTATCAATTTTGAAAATGCATGCCTTAATATTTGCAGCATTAAGATATAGATGATAAACTGAAACATTTTTCTTGTTTTCATTTATTAAAAGAAAAATCTAAAATTTTCTATGAAAAAGATTTTGTTGGACACTTATTGCAAAATAACTTCAAAACTATTGATAACATATACAAATTAGGTTTAGGTGATTTCAAGATATTTTTAGTACTCATCTTTTAGTGTATCATTTATGTCAATTGTTCACACCATTATTGAGTTATGAGGAAATATACTAGAATAATGAGTTTATAATAATGGCGAAATATAAGACACGTCCATCAAAAAAAACCCAGACCTGATGATGCGTCTCATTCGCTAATTCTCTGTTAAGCTTTTCGATCACCCAAAAATCCAATTCCTTGATCCAAAGACAATCAGTTGATGTTTTCTAAAATGAGTATTTGTATATTTTTCTTTTACTTCCCTCTGCAAACGGACAAAATTTTGGATTTTAAAAATGTTATCTGTTTTTAAATTCAACATATCTTTGGAAGGAAAATCTTTAGAATTAATGGCAGTGGTAGTTTAATTATATGTTATATTTTATTTCAACGTACTTCTTATGTAAATAGAGTTTCTTTTCTTCTTATTAGACAAATTTAAATTCAATTTTTCATTTAATTTTCTAAATTCGTTTAAAAGAAAATGTTATTGATTGGTTGACTATTATATTAGCCAGTTTTCGTAAATATCTGTTTCGACTTAAATCAAATTTGACACCTGTTTCAATGAAATAATAAAAAATAATCGCAAAAACTAGTCCTTTAAAGGGGCGTAACCTTTTGTCTCAATCTAGTATAATCTACAAGTGGGCGAGAAAAGGGCGTCCAGATTCATACGATTTTCTGGTCTTAGTAAATGTTAAAATGTATGTGAATTGCTTAAGTAAATTAAGAAGGCGCATAGTTGATTCCTAATGAAAGTGGACTTATTTAACATTTTATTTAATTTTCATTTAAATTTTAATAAATGTATTATTAATTAAAATAAAACTGAACAAAGTGTTTTCATTAAAGAACCTACATATAGAATATTTAATTTTAGAGGATGTAAAATAAAGTCATGGAAAATATACGAAGTTCAAAAGAATTATATTTTATTAACTTGATTTTATATTGGAACCTACCCCTGCGACCATTTTACATCTCAAACAATGCGTATTAATAAGTTGAATACCGTAAAAAATTATTTAAAAAAAATCAGTGATTAAAAGTTTGGTACGTTTTGGTCAAGAACAAGTTATAAGTTTTTTTTTTCCAAATAAAAAAAATGTTAAGAGTATTTTCTAAGTCGTTAAGTATAAACTAAAAAATATGAGAGGTATTTGACTAATTGTTATGGAATTATTATAAGGTCAATAGCAGATTTGTTAGAACGGATCCCTTCTTGTTCCTAATGTGGAAAGTTATATCTTGCAGTCAGTGAGGTCTCTTTTCTTTGGCATTTAAAATGAGGCGTTCGATTTTGGGAGTTACTGTAGCATTTGCTTTGAGCAGCTTAGAAGTACTATTATTGTTGCCAGAGGGATTAGTTAAAGACTGGTATGTAATAAACTATTCCAAAAAATATTTTATTGAAAAAAAAAAAAAAAAAAAAAATATAAAATTGTGTAAAATATCCACTTATTTTCAATTACTGCTATGATGGTTTTACATGTTCAAAGTATCGCTAAACTTAAATTTGTAATTTTGAACTTAAGAACTATTTTCAAATAATTGTATGGATAAAAGTAAAAAAAAAAGTAAAAAAAATAAATTGTTGGACACCCACTTTAAAGTCCAACACTTTCTGTGTCAACTTAACGATATGCGTCCATCTGCCCGCTTAGCTGGCTGTCCATGCTAATTTAAAATATATCTTAGCAAAATGTGTCACAAATAATTATATTGCCACAAGAATAAAGCCAGCAAAAACTTTGCTTTCCTGGTGTAATTGGCAGTAAAATTAAACTAATTATTTTTGGTCTGAATAACTACTCAGTACACCATCTCACACTTTCCAAATGACAAAAACTTGTTATATTATAAAATATATTTTTAAAAATTTTGTTTACAAAAACTAACTGCATCAGAATGGGATTGAAGCACTTCTGATTACTAATCCAGCGCTCTAGCCAACTGATCCACGTGATTATAAATTACTCTTCTATTATACTATTGAATATTTATTTATGTAATGTAGAGAAGGCAAATAACAATGATGCCTCATTACCAAGAGACTTTTGGTTTTTGCTGGGTTACTACAACTATCGCACATAGGAATGAATCACTGTGCAAAAAATGAAACTTATTGGTACCAAAACTAGATCTACAGAACTCGTGTTTATTTGGTACTACACATGTACTTACTTACAACGGTAAAATCAGAATTATTTTTCTGATGGCAAGGCAATCTGTTGCTAATACGAATTCAATTAATTAGTGAAATTAAGGTGTAAAAATAAGATGTAATGATATGATATTATTTGTACATACTTCCCTTTATTAAAAATATGTTAAATTACTGATAATTGTAAGGATGAAGTATGTATATTTTATATGCGTCTGTTTTTCAACTCTTAAATATTTCAGTTGCAGCCATAAAAATTGAAAAGTTAAATAATTAAATTCACCAAAAATAATTTGTGATTGCACACATACAACGAAAAAACAAAATCGAAAAAAAAAAAAAAAAATGATTTCATTAATTGTCTATTTATCACTTTAAATCAATATTACGGAGGCCTACAACATGACAATATTTTGTGTTTTATTTCTATAAATATACATACATACATACATACACAAATAAATAATAGTATTTGTATATGAAAATATAGGTATATACACTGAGGAAATGCAATAATTTATGGACATGTTGAAGATGTAAATCCTCCTGTGCCTGTGTGGAAAACTCACACAAATGTAAATGTAAGTTTTTCATTTGAGTTTTGTTTTTCATTCTTTTTTGATAAATAAATGTTTAAATAAGTAAATGGACATGCAAAAGTACACACAACAACTATACAAATACATAAACTTATTTACTCATACATATGTATACATATGTAAAACGGTTTGTTGTATGTGTATTTTTATATATGCGTATGTATAAATGTAAAAAAAAGGTTTACCCTTACATGACATGTTGATGACATTTTGTTAAACATTAACATTTAAACTGGTTAAATAAAAATGATTTTGACATTTTATTTTTCGTCTCTTCTTCTTTTTTTATTTTATTTTTTTATCTCGATTTTATTTTATTTTGGTGATTATTTTTAATGATATTTTTGTTCATTTTTGTTGGATGTTGTCGTTTTTTTCTTGTGCCATTTTACCGGTCATTTAAATAATTTACATTTAAACAACAATTAAAGTGGAAAAATTGAGAGAATAAAAAAGAGGAAAATAAATTTAATATGTTATTTTATTTATATTAAAGTAAGTTAAAAAAAAAAAAAAATGTAATTTAATTACAGGAGTAGTTTAATAATGTACTATTTAGTAGAAATCGGTTTTTGTATAAGGCAAATTGGAGCACTTAATTCAGGGAAAGGTGATATCAATATTTGAATGATCACGTTTTATTTATTATAAAATGTGTTTTTATAATATTAATTTTATGTTTTTTTTTTTCTTCTTGTTTTTTTTTTTTTTTTTTTTTTTTTTTTGCAGAATGGTAATATCCGTCTATACATTGGGGTAAATGGGTCGAAAATGATACTTACTTAATTTAGGGAAAGATGATATCAGTAATGAGTGATGAATGATTTAATGATTAAGTTTTATTTTCTGTTTATTAGTAAAAAAAATGCATTTTTAGAATTATAAGTTACTTGTTTGGTAGATGGTAATGTCCGTCCTACCGTCTATACATTGGAGTTAAATGGGTCGGAAAGCTTTTTTTTATTTAGAATTCTAATTTTGTTTGGCAGATTGGTAATGTTCACCCATCCAAACATTAGTGTTCAATAATGTCGATAAATTGAAGATAAATATATATATATATAATACTTTTCAAATTATTAAGAGCTTTAACGTAATGTAAAAATCTTTGAAGTCGAGTAAGAAACAAAAATTCGCTAACAGTTGAGTCCTCATACATAGGACAAAATAGATATAAATTCACCAAAAACATTCAGCAAAAATTAATTGTTGAAACTTCCCAACAAAAACTTTGCTTGCCATGTAATGAGATAAGAAGCTAATATAATGGCTCTACACTACTTTCACATTAGATGAATAACTCATTATTTTAACACGGTGATGTCATTGGAGGCAACTACTTACTCTATATTATTACAGGTAGGTATTTTAGAAAGTCATTACTTAGATGTCGTTACAAGAACTAATTACTTTGTAGCTATTCAATCACTCATTAGTTTCAAAGTATTACAGAATTAGCAAAATGAATAGTAACTAGTTACATTATCGGTTACAAGTAAGTACTGAAGTATTAAAAATAAAAAGCAGATATTTTTTTTGGAAATTTATTTATTTGAAAATATGCGGAAATGGATTTGACAATATGCGGAAAGGATTTGACATACTATTTCATACCATAAACTTGGAGTTAATTCTTGAAGTGCATTCTTGTGACCCGTGCAGAAATTGAATAAAATACCGGACCTTAATTACCTGCCCCCGTCTGAAAATTGTTAAGAGTTTAATACGTTTAACAAATTGTTTTAAGATAGCCAATAAATTGTTCTTACCTTTATGTAATTGAATTTCCTAAATTGCAATCGCTTCAAATTTGTTGCCTGTTGAGTTTCAAGGTATTATAAATTTGTGCCTAATGTGCCTAAGAGAAACAATACAAATTAGTGGATATTTTTTAGTAATATTCAGATACTTACCACTTTTACACACTAATAATTTACCAATAGCCTTTTGAAATAAGAAATAGATTTTTGTAAACATTAACAAAAAATTTTATTTTCTTGAATTTATTTTTTTATGTCAAGAATTTTTAATTTTGAAAAATTTGACAAACATTTTATCAGACTCAAAATTTATTTAGTACAAAAGACAGTAAAATTAAATGAACAATAACACTTTTTGCATATAACTAGCTTATTAAGCATAGTACGTATTTTGAGGTTAATACAACATTTATAGATAATAAAATTTCCTACAAATTTCCTTTAGTACATTTTTATACCCCCTTATTGGTTTAAGAGTTATACCGTATTTTATTTTTGATGTAGTATTTTACATAAACTCAAATTACAGAGTTCATGAATTAATGTACGTATAAAGTGGCCTAATGGATTTGTTAACAAAAAGCTATTCGGTCTGCTGACGTCGTGGTTTCGACTTCTCCGGAGACTGGTGTGTTTACGATTAATTATTTGTTTAAGTTTTCATGACCCACTTTTAAAATATATAATTTTTATAATATAAATGAAGAGATGGATAAAAAGTAACATTTCCAAAAATCTGATCTTATGTAATTGATTACATATAAAGTTAAAAGTAAGTAGTTACTAATCTACTTTCATGTAATGCAGAAAGTATGTTGTTATGATTGAAAAGTAACTACATCCGTAACTACATACCATTACCAAGTTTTAGCTGGGTTATTTAAACTTTTTTTTTTATATTTTTTAATAATAATTCAAATATTTTAAACAAAAATTTTACAAGAATAATAAAAATGAGATGAAGAGAGAGACGAAAAAGAAGATAAGTTCATTAAACAAAAGCTTAAAAGAATATTAATTATTATTCTTATTTTTTGTTTTTTTTTTTTTTTTTAGAATTTGTAATATATTTCAACTTCTTTACATTTTATAATATCAAAAATGTTGAACTGAATTGATTTTACTAAGTTTTCCAAAGCTTTTAAAAGTATTTTGGACCATACCGTACGCAAAGATTTCCCATTAGTTTTTTTAAAACTTGGAAAAGATCTACCGGCTTGGAAACAACAAATTTTAATGTTTTTGGAGAAAACTGACTCCTTAAACTACCAGGAATTATCAATGACTGTATTGTCCTGTAAGGAACCTCCGGTTATCCGGGTTATCCGGGTTTATTTTCCGTATATTTTACCCTATATTTGGATTGATGTAATCAATTCAACCACTTATTATTATTTTTCCCTAACACTGCTCTGTTAATATTTTTTAACCAGCTACTCAAAACGTCTGCTTTGTTCACTTTACAGCACCAAAAAGATAAGAGAGAGAGCTTGTAAATTTGCTCTGGCTTATGTACATTTCTTAAAACTAATGTTATTGCAGTTTTCCTGCAGTTGGTTTGAACCGATAGCGGTTGTTGTATCGAACTTTGCTTTTCTGTTGTCTTGGTGTTCGCTGCTGTAACAGTTTCATGATCTGTGTGTGAGTTTCTGCTTATGTTTGCTTTGTCTCCTTCTGGCTTGCTGTGTTTTAATCTTTCCTCTGCTTGCTATTACTCTTACACTCCTGTGCATTTCTCCCTGTTGCTTCTTCACTTTACTCCTGCCTTTTCTCGTTGTTGCCTTCATGATTCGTCAGTTCTGCTACTCGCGTGCTCAGCTGAAACGATGTAGGCATTGACGTCTTAACTTCGGCTTTTCTCCCTGCTGCCTTCTACAGTTACTTCTTCCTGCTGTGTTTTTTCTCTTCTTAACACTTAAAAGGCTAGCATGCCATCTAAGATCAAACCCACCACCTGCCCCTGATCTGAATGCTTTTCCTCCTATGTACCCCATCGATCTCCGGAACACTAAAATAAAAATAATGTAATTCGCTCACAATATAGATGGATGTAATCCATCTCCCTAACAATGAAACTCTAACTCTTATTTTACAAAATTCATTTACGAGGGCGGGTCAATATTATGGCTCAATATAAGCTCATTAAATACTATGGGGACTCTGTACCATTGATTTCAATGGTAAAAAAAGTGGTTTACTGACTTTCGTTGTGGTCGTACAAGTACAAATGACGCTGAACGTTCTGGACGGCCAATTGAGGTCAGTACACCCGAAAATGTCGAAAAAATCCACGATATGGTGTTGGCCGACCGAAGAGTAAAAGTGCGTGAGATTGTTGATGCCATAGGCATTTCATATGGCAGTGTGGTTTCAATTTTAAATGATCAGCTGGGTTTAAGAAAGTTGTCTGCAAGATAGGAGCGCGTTTGCTCTCAATTGACCATAAACGTAAACGTGTGACAACCTCAAAGGATTGTTTGGAGTTGTTTAACCGCAATCCGAATGAGTTTTTGCGGCGTTTTGTAACTGTGGATGAAACATGGATCCATTACTCTACTAAACAATGGATTTCTACGGGTGAACCTGCTCCGAAGAAGGCCAAGGTAAGTTTGTCGGCCAATAAGGTGATGGCAACAGTTTTTGGGGATGCACGCAGGATAATCCACATCGATTACCTTCAAAAGGGAAAAACAATAAATGGCGAATATTATGCCAACTTATTAGACCGATTTAATGAGGATTGAAAAGGAAAACGACACAATATGGCCAAGAAAAAAGTTCTTTTTCATCAAGATAATGCACGGGTGCACACGTGTGCAGTCTCAATGGCAAAACTCTATGAATTGGGCTACGAATTGGTACCTCATCCACCATATTCTCCGGATTTAGCCCCATTCCACCGAGCCATTTCTAAATGGCGGTAAAGATTCAGCTCCAACGATGAAATTATTGACCAAACAAATCCCATTTTTTTTGGAAGGGATACAAAATCTGGAGAAACGTTGGACTAAGTGTATTGAGTTAAAAGGAGATTATGTTGAAAATAAATTTTTGTTTTGCAAAAAACACTGTGTTTCATTCAAAAAGTCACGGACTTATTGATCCGCCCTCGTATTAACAAATAATAAAGAAATAACATTTCGTTTTTTTGGTGTGGGCCTAATTCACAAGAATTGGGTCCTCACAGTCCTACTGAAAAATTAAGTTTAAACCCATTAAATTTTAACTTTTTTCAATTAATGATGTTTTTAGAATTTTCACATAAGTTTTAGAATTCCAATATCATAAAAGCACCTCTTTCAAAGTTTCTGCTCATACTGACTCCTTTTCTTAAATTAAACTTCATTTTTTCAATAAGAACAATTTATTATATAGGTATAACACTATGCAACAGTATTTTGGGGGCGGAATCATTCCGATTGCAATTGATAGCTCTTGATATGTGTAATAAACCCTCCAAAGGATTTTTCACTGGTAGGCAACATTTTTGTTTTATGACCACTTAAACTTTTCTATTTTTGCACCAAGATAGTTACAGATAAATCGAAAAAAATAATATCAATATAGTTCGAAGCTAAAATAATTTTCTATAAATGTTTAGAGCATTTAACGGGGAATATTTCATTCGAACATTAAATTCATTTATCTTTCCTTATAAGGGGTCACTTCTAGTCCGTTTTAAGGAAATGACATGAAAGTTGATTTAAACTTAAGTTAATGGGTTCAAATGTTCTACAGATATTTTTTTCTTCAAAATTTACTAGGGGTCTCCAAAGATAAAAAATTCATTGGACTTATCATATATTGTAAAAATAGAAAATTATGATATTTTCCCACATTTCTTATATAAACTCCTTAAACTAGGCAATGAAATATAACATAAAATTAAAAGTTTTGTACAAATCGTAAGCAAAATTGATAATAATTTCATCAATTTCATTTTTTTGGATAAACGCTTCACCGTATGAACTTTGGATCTTCGGTGATCCCTAGTGAAATTCGATGTGGAAAATTTCTGTAGAATATTTTAACCCATTAAACTCAAGTTTTAATGGACTTTTGTTTAATTTTGTTTAAACGGACTAGAAATGACCCCATATAATCAGAGATAAATGAATAGAAAGTTCTAATGAAATATTGCCATTTAAGTGCTTTATACATTTATGTTAAAATATTTGAGTTTCGAACTATATTTATATTATTTTTTTCTATTTATCTGAAGCTGATAATCATTAAGCGATGATCATTAATTTGTTGCATAGTGTAATAAGTCCTATATAAGTAGAAACAATATTGTCAAATTTTATAAGAATAGGTCCATAATTTACCATAGTTCCCATATAAACCCACTATTGGGAATCGCCTTAAAGTGCATAAAATTATATAAATGTTAGTACTATTCTGTATTTGTATATTTTATTTAACATTTTGGATTCGGGATTTTATAATTTTCGAGATTTTCAGGATCGGAATTTCGGGACTGGCATCAAGATTTGATGAATCAAATCTCAAATCATTTGAATATCTTATTTTACATTTCGTAAAAGTGTTGGTCTACAATTGGCTACAGGTCTAATATAAGACGCCTTCCCGAATTTTTATGCTCATACACAATTTTTTTTATCGTTTCTTAATATAATATTTTGAATTAGCACCTCTTGTTCGAATTGCTTGTTAACCAACAGAATAATATCTTTTCCTGTGTAAACTTATCATTTATATCTCTACTGACAGTTGTGCAATCAGACAAATGGACATAACTTTTCGAAAGCTTAAACAGACTAAAAGTGCAGTGTTATAAAAAAGGGAATCGCAAATGTAGTATATTTTTCGCTCGAGTGCATTTTGAAGCATATGGCACTTTTAGTTCTATGTTTTTAGTTTTTATTTTTTTCTTACTAAAACAATCAAGTTTGCTTAATCCAGCTGCAATTTTTTTCTAGTTTATTTCTTACTCCAACAAATATTTTTTTTCCGTTTATTTTTCTGTTTAGAGCTGTTTGTTTCAAAGTTCACAGTCGTGTGCCTTAAACTTGAAAATAGAAAATGGAAACAAAATTGGAACATGTTTACTACAGATTTTCATTTTGTTTTAAGGGAGCTTTTTTTTTTTTTGCTTCTTTTTGTTCTCTAAAAATTTTTGTTTTCTATTTTATATCCGTTAACATGAATTTGTTTTTTTATGTATGTTTTTGTTTTTGTGAAAAATGGAATATTGAATTTAGTATTCTAAACGAGTTTGCATTTTTCTATTGTTTTTGCAGCACTTACAGTTTTTAGTTATCGTATTGTTTCTATTTTTTTTTTTTTTTTTTTTGTTCAAAAAAACTGTCAATTCTTTAAGTGGGGATAAAAATAACGACTCATTGTTTGTTTCCCAATAACCATATGTTTGGTGGAGTTATTTGTTTCAGATTAGTTGATAACACGTAGTAAGTAATATAAAACAGTTGTAAGTATACTTGAATTTAAAATTATTTTTTATTTTTTATTTTTAGCAGAAGCTTTATAAAAATTTTAACTATTTATATATAAATTATGAATTTAGGTCATCTTATATATAGTAATTATATAACAAACTATAGTTTAATTGTCTTATAATTTGTGCTTTATAAGTGCACGTGATTTAAAGGCAATATGTAACGTTTAAATTTTAAAAAGTCTTTAATTCAAATTAAATATAAGAATTTAAGTATCTTTTAATAAATTATTTAGAAAATTAACAGTTGTCCTAAGGAGTCAAATCGAAAAAATCTTAACACACGTTTTGTCTCTTAACTTTTTTTTTCAGTTATTATGTTGATTTTTTGTCATTTTGATAAAAATGAGTGACAAAAAAGATGTACGTGCTAAAATTATTAATTTTCGAGAAAATCCAAATTTCCAAAATTGGCCAAATATTTAAAGCCGTCTGCCGTCAAACTAATTCTAATGTTATTAAACAGTGGCATGAGAACTTGACCATTAATACGAAACCTGGTTCTAGAAGAAAAAAAGGTTCACATGATATTGAGAAGTCCAAGAAAATTTAAACCATATTGAAAGGAGCTCCAAACACATCTGGTAGAAAAGCAGTCTAGTTAGCTCAGTCTCTGACTATTTGATGCAAAAAGTCAAACAATGCAGGGTTGAAAACACACAAAGACAGGGATGCTGAAAATTATTTTTTATTTGGCTATTTGTTAGTTGGGCTTCTTGTTGTAGTTCGGCTCTAAAAATAGCGAAATATACACCAACGAATTTTTGTAAAGAGAGCACAATGTGTCCACATATTTTTAGCCCGATTTAGCATCATGTCACTACGGTAAGAAAGCTTTGGAGTGGTACCAAACATAGTTTTTGTACGAAGAAAGGTCAATGATCCAAATTATCCGGAGCTAAGACCAGAGGAAAGATATTGGGCTCTTGTGAAGTGCATAAAAAAAGTGTCTCAAAATATCGAAGATTTTAAAAGGTGATGGCTAAACTGCTCCAAAAAAGTAACTGAAACAACTTTCCTATATTTAATGGAAGGCTTACCAAAAAAATGTTACGAGTTCATAAGAGGTTTTTGGAACTATAAAAGTTTTATTTTTCTGCGATCTTTTATACAATATTAGTTAAATAAAAAACATCAAAACTCTAAGATGTTAAGATTTTTTCGATTTCACTCCTTATTTGAAATCAGGGTACACTGAACAGGTATAATCGCCGACCCAGCTGATTTTGTTTTTGTGTATGAGATCTGCCAAAGTTTGTTTACGTTTTATTGTTTACATATAGTAACAAAAAAATTTAATTGTATATATTGCAATGTATTTCAATCAGTTGTTTTTGACACATAAACTACACGAAAGAGAGGCAAAAAATTGGGTTGTTGTATTTGTTGCCACGACGATTATACCTGTTTAGTGTACCCTGTTTGAAATAAATACAAAAACATTTAGTGATAGTTTCAAAGTATAGGAGTACTTCTTCTCTAAACATTTATTTATTTTTTTTTTTACAAAATACACATTGACGATATTTAATTGAAAACGAGAAAAAAAGATATAGTCGGTCAAGCCGGATCATATGATACCCTACACCATTATACTTAACGCCAATTTTGGACCAATACTCATATTAAGTGTAAAATAAAACTTAACGAATACAGATATTAGGTCGATACTAACATTTATATGAATTTATTCACTTTTGGGTGATTCCTAGGGTTTGGGGTCCAATAATTCTCGGGCGGGAAATCCCGGGAATTTTTTCAAAATTTCCCGGGAAAACGGAAAATTTAATATTCATGTAGTTTTATAATCTTATAGCAAAAAGTTTCATCGACTCAGTGAAAATTTTACATTAATTAATTAATTACTACTAACTAAAAGCATTTTTAGATGTTCGTACAAAATATAAATAAAATTATAATACAAGTAATATTTTATATTATTGAAAAACATCTCATCGGTGTGCTGATTAAAAAACTCCTATTTGACTACTTTTCACTAGGAAAAAAAACTTTTTATTTTATCCATTCACATTCCGTATACACGAGATTTTAACTACATATTTCTATAATCTTTTAATTTAAATACTAATTTGTCATTCCATAACAACATTCGCAAAAGCACACTTCTACTGAATCAATTTATAAAGAAATCATTGAATTTTTGTTAATTCAAATCTTCTACAAATTGAATTGAAATATTTATTTTTTTTAAATATTTTATATATATTTTTTTCTTTCATTGAATTCATTAAATTTGGTTTGTTAATAGGTTTGTTCCCGTACTTTTTGGGAAAAATATATATTTGATAAAATGGGAAAAAGCGGATTTTTCTCTGAAAAATTTACAAAAATACGGGAACACAAAAACCAATTTTTGGCCAGAAAGAAAACATGTTTGGAAATTCATACGTGAATGTTATTTTTTTTTTGCATATATCAACATTCTTAATTTTTTTAATTGAAACTTTCTTCTTAGTATTTTAAGTCTAAGTCTACCTTTGGATAGACTTAGTAAATAGACTTCTTGTGAAGTCAAAGAATTTAAGTCTATGAATTAAATCGTTATGAAAGTTTTAAAGAAATGAGTGGGAAAATAAATTTAATTCGATTTTGAAAAGTGAATTAAAGAATTAAAACTTTGGAACCTTTGCTTACAATAGGCACTTATTTCATTTGTATGAAATGTTTAAAATTGTTTACACTATAATACTTTGTATACAAAAAAAAGTCACCAATTAATAAATATGTATGAAAATAATTCATTTAATTATAAACTTGTTTTAATTTGCACCTCTCACCAAAATGATTATATCAATTACTAAAAACTTAAAAAAATGTAAAACGGAAAAATATTCCCCATTAATAAATTAATTAAATCAATTAAGTAGATTATTGAATGAATTAAAAATGTGTAAATGTCATACCAAAATTTATTTTTATTTTATTTTTTCTTGAATATATATATTAAATTTTGATGCAAAATTAAACAACTGAGTTAATTGAAAAAAATACGGTAATAATCTTTTTTAAAAAATATTTTAATAAAAAAAAAAAAAAAATTAAAACATGACCTTTAATAATACTTTCTTTAATACATTTTTTGATATGAATTGCAGAAAATTTAAAATTCTGGTATTAATACAAAGTATTATAGTGTAAATATTCATACGAGGGTGGATCAATATTTCCGTGACTTTTCGAACTTCCCATATAACTATGAAATGCAACACTGTTCCCATCAAGTACCACCTGTTAGTAGACTACTGTCAAGTTTTGAGCAAGTGTCGTCATTTACTTTGCGTTCAAAACATACAACCTCGAGTATTTTTCTAAAAATGGAAAAAAGTGAATTTCGAGTGCTCATTAACATTATTTTTTTGCGAAAAAAAGCTTCAATCAAACCAAGGAAAAGCTCGATAAATACTATGGGGACTCAGCACCATCGATGTCAATGGTAAAAAAGTGGTTTACTGACTTTCGTTGTGGTCGCACAAGTACAAATGACGCTGAACGTTCTGGACGGCCAATTGAGGTCAGTACACCCGAAAATGTCGAAAAAATCCATGATATGGTGTTGGCCGACCGAAGGGTAAAAGTGCGTGAGATTGTTGATGCCATACGAATTTCATTTCGATTTTAAATGATCAGCTGGGGTTAAGAAAATTGTCCACAAGATGGGTGCCGCATTAGCTCTCAATTGACCATAAACGTAAACGTGTGACAACTTCAAAGGATTGTTTGGAATTGTTTAACCGCAATCCGAATGAGTTTTTGCGGCGTTTTGTAACTGTGGATGAAACATGGATCCATTACTGTACTCCGGAGACCAAGCAGCAATCTAAACAATGGGTTTCTCCGGCCAAGTTTGTCGGCCAATAAGGTGATGGCAACAGTATTTGGGATGCACGCGGGATAATCCACATCGATTACCTTCAAAAGGGAAAAACAATAAATGGCAAATATAATGCCAACTTATTAGACCGATTTAATGAGGATTTAAAAAAAAAACGACCCCATATGACCAAGAAAAAAGTTATGTTTCATCAAGATAATGCACGGGTGCACACGTGTGTAGGCTCAATGGCAAAACTCTATGAATTGGGCTACGAATTGGTACCTCATCCGCCATATTCTCCGGATTTAGCCCCTAGTGACTGCTTCCTATTTCCAAACCTAAAGAAATGGCTCGGTGGAAAGAGATTCAGCTCCAACGATGAAATTATTGACCAAACAAATGCCTATTTTGAGGACCTCGAAAAATTTTGGAAGGAATAAAAAAACTGGAGAAACGTTGGACTAAGTGTATTTAATTAAAAGGAGATTATGTTGAAATATAAATTTTTGTTTTGCAAAAAATACTGTGTTTCATTCAAAAAGTCACGGACTTATTGATCCACCCTCGTAAATTTGATTTATAATGTTGTTTTATAGTATTGAATAGAAAAAAATTACATTCTTTATAAGAAATCATAGCTTTTTTCTTAAGAATTAGATTTCCCGGGATTCCCGGGAATTCCCGGAAAATCTAATTTTTTATTCCCGTTTCCCGGGAAACAAGATAAGAGGGCCTTATATGGGAGTTATGATAAATTATGCACCGATCTTTGTAAAATTTGGCACTATCATATATATTTATATAAAACTTATTTGTGTCGAATATTAACTTGATACTAACATTTTAATGAGATTTATGTCCGTTAAAGAGATTTTCTGAAAGAGGGTTTATATGGGAGCTATGGTCAATTATCAATGATCTTTAAACCCTTTTCCGGGAGGACATTTGTATGGAGGCTAAGTGAAATAATAGACTGATCATAATCAATATCAATAGGCTTCGTCCCTGGACTGTAAGAAATCTGTGTGCCAAATTTTATTAATTTTGTTCAAAATTGCGACCTGTAGTTTGATTACAAGATTTACATGGACGGTCGGACATCGTTAAATCGACTTAGAAAGTGATACTAAGCTGATTGGCAGTGTTGCCAGTTTAGCCTTTTTAAGGCTAGATCTAGCCTTTTTATTTTGATTTTAGCCTGAAAATTTTCGTTTTAGCTTCTAGCTTTTTTGTTAGCCTTTTTTATTTTTAACATAGCCTTAAAAAGGCTAACATTTTACAAATTTTATTTTTACAAAATCATCAATTTAAGCATTTGTGTATACTAATTCTTACAAAAATATCGAAATTATTTATAATTAATGAAAATTTTCGCCTGCGGCGCTTCATTCTACAAAAATATTACAATTATTTTTTGACAAACTTTATTACCCATATAAACTAATTACTTTATATTTACAAATTCACTAAAATATATTTAACAAATACCAAAATCTAATGAGAACAAAAAAAAATTAATGCTTTTTTAAATAAAAAAATATGTTAGCTTTTTTCTGGCTTTATTTTTTGGGGCATTTAGCCTTTTCTGACCTTTTTTTAAGTCCAATTTAGCTTCTTTTTTTCTCAAGTCCTGGCAACACTGCTGATTGGTATAAATTAAGGTGGGTCTTAGAACAGTATTTTTGGGTGTTACAAACATCAACACAAAGACATAATATTCTCCCCACCTATGGAGGTGTAGGGTAAAAAAAAATCGCATCACCAGAATTAACACAATGCGTAATTTATAATTGTTTGTTAATCATACGCATTGTGGTGTACAAATATGCACATACAAACATACGTATGTCGACTGAACCCACATTTAGATCAATGTTACTCATACGTCATCATCAGTTCACATAAAAACAATTTCTAAACGCATTTGTTGTTTAAGTTAAAGTTACACCACACACTTTTATAGTTGTAACCATAGAAATGTTTTTGTTTTCCCTGAATCATTATAACTTTTATTTTTTTTCAGTTAGGTTTTTTTTTTTTTTCTGTTTCTTGTGTGTTTACAATACTTTTACAATAAGAAATGCGTCAGTTGCAGTTTTGTGATTGTTTTATGTTTAAGAAAAGAATAATATAAAAAGAAAAAAAGAAACATAAAATTGTTAAAAAGAAGTAAAGTAAAAAATTAAATAAAAGTATATTTAGTTAGAAACTAGAGAAACCATTGAATAATACAATTGCATCATGCTGCTTGGCATTGTATAATAGAATTTCTAAAGAGCTTTTGTTTGTAAACGATCGCAACTAAATATATAGTAAAGTGGAATTGGAACAAGAAACTATTTTATTATATTGTTTTAAGGAATAATGTACTAAATATGTATGTAGAAACGTGTGTACGTACAAGTCATATACACATGACTTGCTGTTGGCTGCTGTTATTAATACAATACACGAGGGTTGTTTTAAAAAGTGATAAAAATAAATTGAATAAAAGAAACATATATGACGTTGTAATTTTTTGCTAAACGAAATTTTGGAGATTGGTCTGGTATATTTTTCATATTGAGAGCCAAAGTTAAAGCTCATCCGACAGAAGCTTTTTTTCCTTACTGTGAATACTTTTTGAAGTCCACCCTCGTATATATGAAAACACGTTGTTGTTATGTTTTTTTGTCTTTGTCTCTAGCTATTTAATACAAGACGAACATAATAGATTCTTAAGAAATATATTGTTTTTCTTTTTTTTTTCTATTATTTTCTTTATTTTTCAGCTGCCTGTTGTTAGCGAATTGTGTTACGGTTGTTATTTTTGTTTATAGTTTTTCATCTACTGTTGAGCTGTTATGTTGTGTGGAATAATACACACACAACCACATATTACCATTGCTACTTTTCACTTACACACACGAGTGACTGTATGTGATTTTATTTAATGTACAATAATAGACAAGTGTAATGAAAAGGAAACTTGTGCTGGTGCGAATCAAATGAAGAAAAAAATAAGAAGAACTAAACTATAGAATAGAAACCATATTGTTTTCTCTGATTTTGTTTTCGAAGTATTTACTGTGAACTAGTTTTTGTTAAATGTGTGTAATTAATATATTTTTTTTATTTATTTGTTTTATTCAACAAAATCTCATTCATATAATGAATGAATGAATGAATTTCTTATTTCTATACAACCTTGGACTCATTTTCAATCAAATGCATATGTAGGAAGAATGATTGCTGTTGTCAGTAGTAGTTGATTTCTTTTAATGAAGTTGATGTTAGTATTTAATATATTTACATACATACATATGTATGTAAGTATCGAAAATCACTTTCACTTTTGTATATTTTGACAACTTCGTAATGTGAGGCAGAACAAGGTTAGATGTTTTTGAATATTGAACTCTTAATTTGTAGTGGAAGTATCACTTAATGCAGTGATCAAAATACAATAAAAAATTATAGTTGGCGTCTACTATTATTTGGCCGGAATTAAAGGTTTCATTTTATGCCCACTTTTTTAAAACTCTTAAACGGCAGAACCGATTTTCATACAATTTTAACAGCACCATCTGTTTTCGATCGGAGCAAACGTAGTGGTTCCCCATACAAAGTGAAGTGATGGTATATCTAAAAAACTAATATAGTGAAAGTCTTAAAATATCAAGCTTATCATATCGCATTGATAAAATGGAAATAGCACGGATAGGTGCAGGGGGAGAGATAGCCCTTATATAAAGTACATATTAATTTGCTCATATCTAAAAAAGTATTACAGTGAAAGGGGTAGCTAAGCGCACCGAGAAATGCTGTTAAAAATATAAAATATTTACTTGTACCCTGTCAAAATAATATTGCCGGGTATTCTTGGATCGACCACGGCTTCTTAAACCTTGAGGATTTCACTCAAGCGCTATCCTTGTAATACTATCGGGCATCTTCCTGATAGTATGGCCGATCCATTTTCTGCGTTTAGTTTGTTTCAGTATGGGTTCTTCATTGGTTAAATTCCAGAGATCCGTGTTGCTGATGGTGTTGGGCCAGAATGTCCTACATTCTGAGGCGCTTATTTATGTATACGTGTAATTTTTGCGTGATTGTGTTTAATATTAATCAGGTTTCACATCCGCACAACAAAGTAGCCTTTACACATGTATTGAATATTCTGAGTTTGGTTAGTCTGGATATTTGCGAGGTTCTCCATATTGTTTGCAGTCACCTGAATTTCGCTCTCACCTTGTTTGTCCTGTTGCTTGCATCTGTTTCTGCGCCGCCACTTGTTGTTACTATACTGCATAGATAGCAGAAGCTAGTTGGCCATGTAGCATGATGTTCTCTGTGCTAGTATTATGGCTTTCGTTGTACTCATGGCTTTGGTTTTCTTGATATTTATCTCAAGTCTAATATTACGCGTGAATCGTTTCAGATCTTCTAGTTTCGTTTGCATGTTGGAGATTTTGTGCGAGTGTAGACAAATATCGTCTGCATAATCCAAATCCTCGAGTTGGCATAAGAGACTTATTGTAATTCTTCTTTTCTCTAAACAGACTTCGCTCATTATATCATCTAGCACGATGATGAACAGTTGAGATGATAAAGGGCATCCTTGTTTTACTCCAGCGTTAGTATGAAATAGTTGGTTGATGTTTCCGTTGTGAAGAACTGAGGGTTATACACCCTCGTACATAGCTTTTATGATCCGAATTATGTTCCTTTCCTACTCAGTGCTTCGCATGTGTCAGTCCGTCTAATGGTGTCGATGGCTTTTTTGAAGTCTGTGAACAGTATATACAGAATGGCGTATTATTCTATAGATTGTTCCATAATGCTCATAGTATTGGTCTGATTTTAGCAGCTTCTATCTGGCCGGAAACCTGCCTGTTTATCTCTCAGACTGTTCTCAAATTGGTTTTGGATTCTACCCTGTATTATGACTGTTAGTATCTTGTCTATGGTGTTAAATAGAGTAATTTTTATCCACTTGTTACAATATTTCAAATCGCCACTTTTCGGTAATTTAACAATGATGCATTTTTTCCAAGTTGGTGGCTGCCTCTCTTCCTCCCAGACTGATATGATGTGAGGCTGTAGAAATTCAGCTCTGGTTTCAATGTCAGCCAGTAAAGTTTTGGCTGGTATTACATTTTCGTCCGATGCCTTATTACTTCTCAATTTTCCGATGACCTTTTTTTTATCAAATTTAAACTGGGAGAGTTGCATTGTTTTTTGCATGACTGCTGTTTTCTTCAGTAGCTTCATCTTTCGTCTAGTGAAATTTTCTCATGTCGTTTTGTTTAGCCGCTTCTTCTGCTGTTATTGCTAGCCATTCCAAGAAATTACGTTCTTTACTTGTTTAGCCAGCAGTTGGCATTGTTGTTGTTCATTTGCAGTTTAAGTTCTCTTCTTTAAGAAACTAAGTTCCAAGTGTCGTCAAATATGCAGGATTTTCCTTGTTGTTGCACTGCATCCAGTATTTCTTCTGTGACTTGATTATATGTTGCTACGATATCATCCCATGAGTGGTGTTGAGTTGATGATAACTACTCATGATCCGCCACTGCTGACGCGTTTTTAGTTACGTTGTTCTGAACTTGTTGTAAGTAGTGCTGTTTTCATTTTGTGTGCTTGATTGTTCTTCAAGATCTCTTTATCTTGACTTCGCCAGTGATGTGTTTAGAGTTGCAAAATATTGTTGTACAAAAATGAATATTACAAATAAGAGTAAATTATCTTAAAAGTTTTGTACATTTCAATTTTTCAATTAACTTAACTCAGTTGTTTAATTTTGCATCAAAATTTAATAAATATATTCAAGAAAAAATAATAATAAATTTTGGTATGATTTCATTTCCGATACACCTTTTTAATTCATTCAATCATCTACTTGACTGATTTAATTAATTTATTAATTGGAAATATTTTTTTGTTTTACATTTTTTTAAGTTTTTAGTAATTGATATAATCATTTTGGTGAGAGGTGCAAATTTAAACAAGTTTATAATTAAATGAATTATTTTCATATAAGTACATACATTTATTTGTTAATTGGTGACTTTTTTCTGTGTAATAACCCGCTACTTCGTTAACGTAGATTTAAAAAAAAAACCATACTATATTATAAATTCAAATAGTGTTAAGTAAAGATTTTATAACTATAAATTTTTGATTATTATTTCTAATAGCTTAAAAATATTGGGTTTTCCTACCACATTGTGCTGAAATAAAATAAAAGTATCGAAATAAAAATTCCAAAACAGACAGATTATCAAATACAGATTCACTTTTATATAGATAGCATTTAATACGATCTTGCAGTGCTCTTACATTGACCAGATAGAAACTTGGTAGCATTTATGTTAAGAAAAAAACAAAATGAAATACCAAAAGTGAAAAAAAACGTAAAATTAAACTATGATTCCTAACTCCCGTGGGAACAGTTATAATATTGGTGTTCTGTCAGCATTAAGAATAATACTTTTTAAATGTTTTAGTTACCAGTTTCTTACATCTTTAATATTCGATGGTTCAAAAATTTTCAAATTATTTATCTTACTATATATTAGTAGACAAAATGTGACTAATGGGGCTTGTGGATTCTCAATACAGAACCATACATATATCTTTAATTTCAAGTTTGACAGTTAATTATTATTACAAAAAATTCAAAGACTAATATAATATTGAAAAGTACCAAAAAATACCCTGTTATGGATTTTCATTCACTTAGGACCATATATCTTTAATTTCATTATTTTAGGTTAAATATTATAGATAATTTCATGCTTCTAGTACCAATATTTAAGAAAATTCAAAAAGTACAACAAATTCTCTTTTCTGGATTCTGATTCATTTAGGACCATATATTTAAAATTTCATATTTGTAGGTAGGTACCACAAAGTTCCTCTTCTTGAATTCTTAACCACATAGTGCCATGTGTTTTTTATGTCATGTTTTTATGTTTAATATTGTAAAAAATTAAAAATGCACCATTAGAAGAAAGAAAAACTCCTTTGTTATGGATTCTAATTCACTTAGGATCATATATCTTTAATTTGATGTTTCTAGGTTAAATATTATAGAAAATGCAAAAGGTACCATTAGAAGAACAAAAAAGTACCACAAAATCCCCTCTTGTAAATTCTTACCCACTAAGAACTACATGTACTTAAGTTCATATTTCTAGGTTTAATATAATAAAAAATGCATTACTTAATTTGAATAAAATTTAATTTCCCAATTTTATCCCCTTTTTGTACTTTTTTTATTCTTCCAAGATGTAACAAAGATTGTATTCCAATGAATTTTTAAATTGTTCCAATGTTAAAATATTCATATGTTTGTGTCAGTAAAAAATATTTTGTGAAGGAAGTACCAAAAATAGGTACGAGTTTTACCGCTTAAACGTTAGAATTTCCAGAAAGTACCAAATTCGAATTCGCAAATTTTCGATAAGGTACTAATTTGATGCAAATTTATTTTTTATGCTTACTGTATTAAAAGATAGATAGGTTGGCAAAAAAGGACCAAATTACAGATTTTACCCGTTTTCTCCCTAAAAGAGTCGAACTTCAAAAAAAGTATTAGACACTTATCAGATTATTTTTATACCCACCATCAAAAAGATGGGGGTTATATTGATTTTATCATTCCATGTGTAACATGTAAGATCCCATAAAGTATATATTTTCTGGGTCCTGGTTAGATTCTGAGTCGATCTAGCTATATCCACCCGTCTGTCCATATGTTGAAAGCAGGATGTGGCTCGAACGGTACAACGTGGGGGGACGAAATTTGACACAAATATTTACCTTTTATAACGTTTATTTGGCATTAAAAAAGGGCAAAATCGGTTAATATATAAAAAAATTATGGGCAAAAAACTAGAAACACAGGGTGTCCGTTTCATACTTTTCTGCTGATATATCTGAAACAAAAGCATGTACGACAACGAAATTTCGTATAAATAGTTCGAGGGTCGATATAAACTTGTAAACCAAAAATGGCGTGGTACGCCCACCTCCCATTTAAGGTGAAAATCAACGAAATTTTGTAAAAATTGTTTAAGAACCAATGTAAACTCGGAAACAAAAAATGGCCGTTGTCCGCCCACTTCCCATATAACGTAAAATTTGAAAAAGTTGATGGTATGTATATAGATTCGGCCAAGCCGAATAAAAAATTCGCGTTTGTTTAAATTAATAACGATAACTATTTAACTTTATTTTTATCTCTACTATTTTAGGAGATATAAGGTTACCGATTTTTCCAGTTTTTACCCTTTTTTACGTCCTAAACATTCGAATTTCCAAAGTTTCCATCTTAGTAGATCTATTCGGTAGGAGACCAATCTACAGTTCATATTACGTCTTTCTAGCTCTAACCGTTTAGGCTATGCGAGGATGAATCATCAAGTAAGTCAGTCAGTCAATCACTCAGTGACGTTACTCTTTTATATACATATATATATAGAAGATAGATAAGTACACAGAATTTTTATTTTTTAATTTGGTCGCACTGTACAATGTCTTTGTTTTTTAAATATCTGAAGGAAACATAAGTATTTTAATAAGTTTAATAACTGGTATAATAAAATCATCTAAGGGCTACACTCGAACTGAATCATTATCCACTTAAAGAATGATATAATAATTTTTAAATTTTTTTATTTGTGAAGATGAGCTTTTGATCTTAATAACTACGTCCAGCTGTTTTTAAAGAATTTATTAATTTTATGTCAGTTTATGTTGATATAATATAAAGTTCCTTTTTCTAATATTGTTTATCATTTCTTACGTTTCAAAAGTGAAAAAAAAACTAACTTAATGAAAATATGTATATATGTACGTATCTAATTTTACAATATTTTATTAAAAGAACAAGGTAAACAACACCAAAAAGAATTTTATTATTATTAAATTTAGTATTTTTATGAATTTAATGACATCAACCTCTTGCTCCCACTCACTTTTACACTCTATCACTTCAATCACTTTGTGTGATGATAAATTTCTTTTTAGCTCACCTCACGCGAAAACACACAAACACAATTTAAATTTAAACCATCAGCCATGCACTTCCCTTTCCCGTCCCGTCATAGCAAAAACAACAACACCATAGTCCATTTCCTAGTCCCCCTTCTCTTTAACTTCCGGCCTGTTAAAATCATTCTCATAAGACAGAGCTTTATTATGGAAAAAAAAAAATAGATTATATATATTTTTATTTTTTTTACCTTTTTTTTCGTCATTTTATTTTATGCTTTGTTTTTATATCATTTTCATACTTTGTTGTTGTGTCTTTTTTTTTTTTTTTTGTTTGTTTTTGTACTTTTATTTCTATTTGCGATAATTTTGTTTTTGTGTTTTGTAGCCCTGATGACTATAATAATGGTGATGTTGATGATAATGAAGTTGAAACCATGATGAGTATGAGATGTTGATTGTCTACATTTTTTTTTTGTTTTTGCCTGCTTATCTACTGAGTTTAGTATTGTTGTTATTGCTTTTGCCGATGTATTTTTTTTCTCACTTCTTTTTCTCTTACTTATTTTTGAAAATGATGTATATCTTTTATTTCTTTTGTTGGTTTTTCCCTGTTGATTGGTTGGTTCTGTTGTTTAAACTTCCGTAAATTTTTAGTCAATACTTTTATTTTCATTTTGTTCCGTTGGCTGTCTGTGATGTTGTTGCAATTGTTAGTGTTTTTGTTTTGCTCGTTATATCATTTATTTTCTGTTCATTTTATTAAAATTTAATATTATTTTTGTATAAAAATTTTTTTTCTTCACCATGAGACTGTTGTTATTTATTTAACTTTCATTTTGTTTTATATACCCTACTCCCCCTCTTCACCATGAAATTTATTAATATTAATAATTCTTTTTTTTGTTTGTTGCCTGCTTTAAGGTCATATTTAAATTTATTATCCTTTGATTGTATCAAGAGATCAACAAAGTAAATTTATTGTATTCAAATATTATTTTAAATATGTATTTACCATGAAAATTTGATTGAAATTATGTTTGTAGATGATTTTGGATATGTACAAACAGAGCGTATAAGTAATATTTATTTTTTTAAAACAATAAATAATAATACGTTTTGGTGTACTAAAATCAGATGCATGTTTTGAGACAAGTAAAAACATATAAAAATGTTGTAAATAAACAAGAATAATTGAAAATATTTACAGTGGCTCACAGCTTAAATTATGCAGTATACAATTTTATTTTTAAAGCTCCATAATAAAGTACCAGAGTGGAATTTAAAATAAAATGGGGTATCATTAGAAAAAGAAAGATTTCTGGTTTAACATAGAACCATTATTTATTGTTAAAGTTTATTTTAATGAAACAAACGAAATAATGTTTGGTTTTAAACAGAAATTCAAGCAAAATTTATTATAAATTCAATTAAAATATTTATTAATAATTGTAACAATAAATTTATATATATTTTTATAGCTATTTTAACGCATATTTGATATACAAATTAATGCTCGGTACATAATAAAGAAGAATTATAATGTAGATGTCCTGAAAGATAATATTAATGTAAATTAAAACTTAAAAATAAAAACAATAGATCAGTTTATATCCTCTCAATCTATTTAAAATGCCGATTCAACCTATAAAAAAAAAAGTATATTATTTCGCTTTGGAAAAAGTGATGCCAGAGAGAGGAAGACTTACATTTTTCTGTTCATTAAAATTCCTGTTTTATTCGAGCTCAAGGCCAAAAGTTATGTTATCAATTTGCCTATATTTAGTCACATATCGTGTGACATCAACACAGAAAAATTATGACAAAAATATTTTTTAATAGACCATTATTTGTCTTTAAATAAAATTTTATAAAAAAAATTATTTCATTTCAATATTATGTTTTATTGGTTTTAAAATATTTAAAAACCAATATGTATTGAATAAGGATTTTGACAAATTCAATAAAATTTAAATGAAAAATATGAAATTGAGGAAAATAAAATACATGAAATCCAGCATTTAAAGTCTATCCGAGGTGTTATCTCTATTTCATTAAAGTTTTCATAATAATGATGGAAAGTTTATACCTTTCAGATGCTCTAAAAATATTTATCATCTCATAGAAATGTGGTAAGTATTATTGTGATGATGGCCGAGCATTGTGATGACGTAAAATTATGGACTCGGTTCTAATGGATATTCAGCGGCGGTGTCGAATTTACAAGTAAATCTTCACATAGAATTTTTTAATTCCTTGATTATTGTAATGGATCCAAAATAACTACATTTTGTAGAGGTGCAGCAGTACTTCTGAAATGCAAAGCCATCTTTTAATGTCTCTTTGATTCAGTTCGTGTGACGCCTAATATCCTTGCTTTTGAATGTATATGTGGGAGTTATTGCTTGATTTCCATCTTATGGTACTGCTAGCACATCTTACATTTCTTAATCGAACGAACTTTTTGTTTGTCGTAACGATTGTTATCAGAACGATATTACTATTTTTGGAACGTCACAGATAAAGACGCACACAGATTAAGAAAATCGAATGTCAGAAATGATATCCGTAATCTGTAAATGGTAAGCTTGTTGAATTGCAATAATTTTTTCAAATTTAATTACAATTGTATGTTTTTTTCCTAGGTCATGCATGTAGGATGAAACAAGTGTCGAATAATTTTAAATTTGTATAAGTATGTAGTTATATATGTATATTTAGATACACTATTATTTTAGCATGATTTTTGCTAATTGTATAAAACATCAAACATTTATCTATGTAATCAACGTATTACCAAAGAATTTCTTTTATTTAACATGACATTAATCTTTAATATGCATTGTATTATTTTTTAGAATTTATTTGTAAATTATGCAATATTTATTAACAAAAAATATATAAATTTTTGTAATATTAGACAAAACAATTTTTATAAATTATTTTATTGATTTAACAATAAATATTGTTTGAATTTTTACTAAAAACCAAATATTAATTTAATTGTTTTATTTAAACAAATTATTGAATTTTATAAAAAATTCAAATATTAAAATTCATAAAAATTAAAAATATTTTAATAAGAACAAAAAAAAAAATATATATATATATTTTTTTCAATAAAATATTTACGAATTTCAATGTTTGTTTTAACTAAATCAGTGATAGGTCCGATTTCAGTAAAAAATATATTTGATTTTATAAATTTAGTAATAGAATACGAAATTTAATTTTTTCTGTGTACAGCGCTTTTAGAAAAACTAAATTCATTAATATAAACATTAACACGTCAATACAAAAAACCTTTTCTTAAAATCAAACATATAATTTACACGAATAAAAACACTTATTACAAATATCCGACATTAAGACAAATATTCATATATGTTGTCATCCTACTGTCTAATATTGCACTGATCGATGATTACTGATTGCACTTCGTTTTATACTTTTTCCATTATATGACGATAAATCTGAGCACAATTGTCAGTATCAGATTTGTAGTTTTTTCTCTTGTCTTTTGGTATGTTTACACTAGGAAGCATAAATCTGAGTACGAACTATTAAACAATATATTTTGTAGTAATTTCTCTATTATATCTTTAAAGATTTTGATTTTTTACAGCTCTGTGTAATAGCTTAAATTCTTGATAATAATATAGTAAAATATTTAGTTTAAAAATATGAATAGATTCGCGGTTTAACAAGAATATTTAAATTAAGGTGCTATAAATATGTAGCAAAAGTCTGCGTACACTATTAAAAAAACAATTTTTTTAGCGGGTTTTTTAATTTTACATGATTGAAATTGTTGGGTTTTAAATTTGTATTGATTACTTAATTATTATTAAAAATTTTGCAATGAAATTCAAAATGTTTTTCGTAATAAATCAAAGAAGAAATTAATCTTCCTTACCCTAATTTTTGTAAGGATGATTAATGAAAGTTCCACAAATAATTATATAAAACCATTCATTTGTTTAAAGAGAAATGAGTATTTATCAAAATAATAGAGTCCCTTTTAATTAAATCATGTTTTGAAAGTATTTAGGGCAAAGATTAATGAAAAATAAATATTCAGGTTATGTTTTACGTCAAAAATCGGTTTATTCCGCTATAAAATTTACTAAATTATGAAGATCTATTTAAATTGAAGTGTATTTTTGTTGAGATTGTAAAAAAGATATCATTTAATATTAGGCTTTATGCTATAATTCCACTAATGTAGGCTTTATTAAAAAATAAAACAAAAAATATGATCACTAAATATGATCTAAAAAGGGTGTATTTTAAGATGATGCTAAATGTGGTTCTCTCTAAATAAAGCCATAACATAACATAGTAAGAAAATCGGCAAAATCGGTTAATAAACAAAAAAGTTGTGGGCTAAAAACTAGAAACACAGGGTGTCCGTTTTATACTTTTCTGCTAATATTTCTTCAACAAAAGCATGTACGACAACGAAATTTTGTACCTATAGTTCGGGGATCGATATAAACTCGAAAACCAAAAATGGGTGTGGTCTGCCAACTTTACTGCCCACCTCCCGTATAAGGTGAATATCAACGAAATTGTGTTCAAATAGTTCAAGGACCAATGTAAACTCGGAAACAAAAAATGGGCGTGGTCCGCCCACTTTACAGCCCCCTCCCATATAACATAAAATTTGAAAATGTTGATGGTATGTATATAGATTCGGCCGGGCCGAATATAACATTTGCGCTTGTTCTATAATTGTTCTCACTGCTTAATATTCCCACATTTTCAAAATCCAGAAAATTATTGGTTCCAACATATATCTGTCCTCCTGCATGTTATTTTTTTACACTTTTTCCAAAGGAAGGTTTAGATACTTATTTATGTTAGTATTTCTGATAACCAGGGGGCTGCGGTTTCTGCCAATTAGCCAATTTATTTGGAGTGCTTTCAATTTCATTTAGATCAAATTTGCATCAATATGTAATTTTCAAGTAAAGCGGCGATCGAGATGTATTCCGAGGTATTTAACCTCCAATTGCTGGGGTATTACTTGATTATTTATTAGAATAGGTGGGCATGATTCCCTACGCAAGATATTTATTTTTATTTTACATTTTCTTAGCTATTTTTCAATGTCAAATATATGGTTCTGCAAAATTTGAGATGCCTCATTCATGGGTGCTTAAAATATCTGTATCATTTGCAAATTTTTATGTATGGGTTTGATTATTAGTTGGCATATCAGAGGTGTATGTTAGGTACAACATAGGACTCAGTACACTACCTTGGGACACGCCTGTTTATTTTAAAAGTAAGATTCTTAATAAATAAATTTCCTACCAGTTATATAACTTTTTAATAATTTATATGTATTTATGGGTAACTTTTGTTCTATTTTATATAACATGCCGTCATGCCATACTTTGTCAAATGCTTGCGATACGTCAATGAAGAGAGCGGAATAATATTTCTTTTCTTCAAACATTTTATTTAGAACATTTACACGTCTGTGTTCGATGGTAGTGTGTTTTTCTTTAAATCCGTGTTGATGATTGGGTATGCATTGGCTTATTAGCGGGTATATCTTGTTCATTGGGAGCTTATCAAATAGCTTAGACATACTGGATATTATTATTGGTCTATACAATTCTACTTTTGTATGATCATGATAATCGGTGAAATCTTCAATTCTAATGGATAATATTCAAGGCGTAATATATCGTTAAAAATAAAAAAGTATTGATTTTTTAAATCTATGATGTTATCAATACCAGGTGCCCTTTTGGAGTTTAAATCAACAATAGCCTTGTTGATCTCTCGAATCTCAAAGTAATTCGTTGTGTGCTCTGAAATGCGGCACAACAAGTGGCAACTCATTTACGTCATTTGATTCGTTCGGGGTAAATACATTCTTTAAATGACTATCAAACAGATTCCCTTTTTCTGTATCGTTTCTTACCCATCCTTCATTTGTATTGCCTAAAAGAGATCTTCTTATAATAGGTCTCTTGAGATTTTTTTTTTTAGCTTGCCATAGTAAGGCATTGCATCCAGCTTTTCCAGCTTAATTAGCCTTTTAATACCCTTCACCACACGTGTAAAGGGTATATATAAGTTTGTCATTCCGTTTGTAATTTCTACAATATTCGTCTAAGATCCCAAAAAGTATATATATTCTGGATCCTTATTGATAGGGGAGTCGATATAAAGATGTCCGTCTGTCTGTTGAAATTAGTTTTTAGAAAGCCCCAGTTATCGGATATATATGTTTTATATATCAAACTGTTAGAAATATTTCTTAGAAAATCGCTAATAAAAATGAGCAAAATCGGTTGATAAATAACTGAGATATCGGCAAAAGGTTTTCTCGGCTCCTATAAAAGATAGCGACTTTTGTACGAAAAATTCAAAACCTATAATTATAATTTTTTTGATGAAAAAAAAAAAAAAAAAAAATCGTTGCACTATATTCCATATATCGGCCAAAACGCGTTTTTTTGACTTTTTGAAGCTTCTATATAGGCTACGGCTTTCGCTTTTGAACAGGTTGGTCATAAATATTTTTATAAATTTTTTACAGAAACCCAATTCGTTCAAAAACAACAGAGATATGGGCCAAAAACTAAAAAAATGTAATAAAATAAATACGCAGAAAAATGTTTATATTAAGCATTGTTGTTGTTGTTTTTTTTATATGGTCAAGTTGTTTAGTTAGCACCAGCAGTTCTTGTTATTGTTTGTATATGCAGTGTGGTTGTATATGCAGTCAGTTTGTAACATACATACATACATGTTGTTGTTTATATTTTAAAAGCATAAAGATGTCCGTCTGTCTGTTGAAATCAGTTTTTAGAAAGCTCCAGATATCGGATATATATGTTTTATATATCATACTGTTAGAAATATTCCCTGGAAAATCGCTAATAAAATTGAGCAAAATTATTTTATGTTCGATTTGAGTTGGTGGTATCTGTAAATTTAAATATAATAAAGAAATAATGAGTAATTAGTAAAAACTGTTCAATTTTAATAATTGGGGGATTCACAAAGTTTGCTATCATGTCGTATTGTCATAAGTCCTAAAATATTTCAATGTATAAAAAATATTGTTATTGCTTTTTCTTTGTAAAATTTTATGACATTATGACAATACGACATGATAGCACACTTTGTGAATCCCCCAAATATATACTTTAGTTTACATTTAGACTTTTTATGTATGTAGACAAATGCACTTAAAATGTGGAAATGCAATTATATATCTAATGTAAACTTGCTTCAAATTTGTATGTCCTAGTTATATAAGATTTATCTAGTAGAAATGGAATAATGCACCGATATCGACCACATTCAACACTATTTATCATTGATTCGAAAAAATAGCTTACATAAACGGAAGAAAGTCGAATTAGAAAGTCATTCTGATTCTGAATACATTCGTGTAAAAAGGATGAGTCTTTGAAGTAAAAAATATATTTGATTTTTAACTAACTTTAAAACTCGTCGAGATTACAGAAAATGCTTTGCCAGGCTAATGTATAACCAATAATTTTTAAAAAGTACATATTTCCAAAGCTACATACACATAAATTTTCTCAAATGACATTTTAAGTATCCAAAATATCCTAGGAAGTGCAAACAATATGTTGTAAGCCTTCCAAATAAATTTTCTAAGAAATATAAATAAAGTATTTTTTTCCCCTATTTAACAAATTGTTGAAACCTTTTAAGAAAACCTACTTAAATTGATTTTCTAAAAAAGGTCAATGTACCAATAATGACATTACCCCTTGTCAAGATAATTTCAATCAAAATTATCTTTGATGTTAAAATAATTGTATTTATTACGCATTTTTTGTATTTGACAATAACTTTATTTGCTTTTTGCGATATATACAAACACATGTATACACACACATACATAGGATATTTCTAAAACACAAAATAACAATAAATAAATAAAAAAAGAAAAAAGTGCTTCGTAACATTGACACCCACACAAAACGGTGTTCGTTAAGTATTTCCGTTATAACATGAGCCAACAAATTGATATGAATGGCAGAGAGAAAAAAAAAAAAAAAAAAAAAAAACTAATAATACTGTCGAAAAAATGCCAAAATATTTATACTTTAATGAAATGGTGTTGAATGTTACAAAAATATTCATATCACATCACAGGTGGGAGTAAATCAATTTATTTATGTATAACGATATATTTCCTGTTGATATCCTGTATAAATGGATTTGAATTGCTTTTATTTTATTCTCTTTATTGCCCGAACAAAGTGAATTTTCCTTAAGGTTTCCGGTATAAAAATATAATGTGAAGGTTTGCAAAATAACAAGAAAAAAGTGAAGTCATTGGTTGTGAAATGATCTTTAATTACCGTTTTGATAACAAAGAAGGAATGTTCATATTATAGAAAGTAGTGATTAATAAGCTATTATAATCCTTTTGAAAATGTTGTAACAAATATCAGGAAATATGGTTTGTATTTTTCTAACATAAATTTTGTTGGATCTTGAATATGTAAATATTAACCCTCTACTGCATACAACGCCAAATATGGTTTTCGTCTTTTAATGCATTGCATTTTCTATAAACTGGACTTAATCAAAAGAGAATAATATTTGTCATCTTCTATGTTTTGATTTCTTCTCAAATATAAAGCAAAATATTTTCAAAGTGCGTTTCGGCCACTGTTTCCTTTAGTTTTCTTTAGGGCTTCATATGTGAAAACAAAAGTAAATTTTGAAGAGATTTGTGTAAAATTTTTCAAAAAATATAAGAACAAAAATAACACAAAAAAATATATTCATATAGGAAATGAAGTTCTTTTTCAAATAAAAATATTACTTATCTGCAAATTAAGTATTTTATGTATGATTTTTCTGGAAAACTGACGAAGCCATATATGGCCTTACATGCACTAGTAGTATATAATAACTTACATATATACATGAGTGCATTTTAATGCAATTTTTTTAGAAATGGATGTACGATCATTCTATGGTAATTTAAAATATGTGAAATTTATAACGTTGATCATAGTGGTGATGACCAAATATCTGCTACTGACGAAGAAGACTTTATAAGTCAACCGTCACGTCAGGAACATAATTATATACCGGAGACTACTGACAGCGATTACTCACATTCAGATGATTATGACAAGCCTACTACGTCGAATGCAAAATCTAATAAAAAGCCAAAATCTCCAATTTGGAAAGAAAGTAGTTTGCCTACTTATTCGAGTGAAAGTTTTCCATTTCTTAGAGATACGAACCTTATTGACCTTATTGAGGAACTGCAGACAAAAAAATATGTCTCCATAATATTTTTAATTTTATTTTCTACGATAATATGTTTCCACGCCGAATATTTTTTTTAAATAACTCTTAGTGCTTCATTTTTCATTTTCTTTCTTCCAAAATTCCGAGTGAATTTTTTAATAAATTGTCCATAATAAACATATATTTACGGTGTTTTATTTTTTTTCTTTATTTTAAACATCTTCATGCAGTAGAGGGTTAATGATGCCCCTACCTCTCTATCTCGATTTTTGTCGCTTTCCTACTAAATTATCACTCTATGTCACTTGCAAAACCAAAAGAGTTTTTGTTTATGATAATGACAATTTATTACGTTATTTGACTCAAATTTTATTATTATGTAAGTCGATATTAGTCGATTAAAATGCCAAAACAGTCACTTCTTATTTTATTACTTTTCCGGTAGTTTGAAATGAAAAATTATTTTTTTTTTTATGTGTAAAATATAGCAATTTTCCTATTTTACAAACTATGTACAGATCAGATGTGGAACTAACGGTTTATTATTGACCGGTCATTGAAAAATTGATTTATTATACGAAACATATTTTTGCAAAATTTTATTAAGATAATTATGAATAAGCATATAAACTCAAAACTTCATGATTATTTTCTATTTAGAAGGACATCTAGCACAACTGCCACAACTCCTAGACTAACATGAGAAGAGAGAATGATTCTGAATAGTTTGGTATATTTATTTTTCTTTAATATCAGAACAACGAGACCAAAGCGTTGGTTTTAATTTTCCAGCTGTCTTTCTGAACTATCTAAAAATCAACACAAAGGAAAATTAGGTTATTAAGGGTATCCTCCAATCCAAAAATTTAAATTACACCACTAAATTTATTCCAAGAAAATTAGCTCTATATTCAGAAAGGTTTTTCGTCCGTCCAAATGCTTTTTATAAAACAAAACTTCAAATTCTGAGGAAATGTTTAATGAATCAGTTTTGTTTTTTTTTCTATTATTTTTAGATATTTAATAAAATTATATTTTTATTTATATAGGGGTTGTTTTTTATTTTATTTTTTTTCCTTTTAATTGACATTTTTACGGGCATGATTCTAAATATTATTTAAAATAAATTTATTTATTATTTTATTATTTTTTTTTTTTTCATATCAAAATAAAACATTTCGGAACATGTATACAATTCTAAAAAATAAAAATTTTAAATTATCCCCATCTGCAGAAATTGAATTTATTGAAAATTTTCTATAAAAACAAAATTCATTGAAACTTTATTGAAATTTTTTTATAGAAATAAAATTTATAAAAAGTTTCAATAGAAATAAAATATATTGAAATTTTCCTATAGAAAGAAAAAATTGTTTGAATTTATTTAAAGAAAGAAAAATTGTTAAAATTAAAAAAAAATATAATTTATTGAAATTTTGTTAAAATATTTTTTTTTTTGGAAATTTTTCTATATATAAGTTGTATTGATTTTTTTTTCTATAGAATGAAAATTTTTTATAGAAAGAAAAATTACTAGGATTTTTTTTATTAATATTTATTGAAAATTTGCTATTTTTTTTTTTAAATCATTCTATAGAAAGAGAAGTTATTGAAAAATTTCTAAAGAATGAAAATTTATTGAAAATTTAGTGTGAAAGAAAAATAATTTTAAAGAAAATTTTTTATAGAAAGAATATTTTTCTATAGAAACTTATGCACAGAAAATTTTTACAGAAGGAAAATATATTGAAATTTTCCTATAGAAAGAAAATTTATTGAAATTTTTCTTTAAACAAAATTATTAAACTTTATTTTGGAATTTCTATAGACAAATTTCTAAAAATTTTCTATAGAAACTTAATTTGTTGCAAAAAAAAATTTATTGAAAAATTTTTATAAAAAGAAAATTTAAAAAGTATTTTCTATAAATAAAAAAAAAAAATATTGAAATTTTTCTTAAAAAAAATTTCTATTAGAAAAAATAAATATCCGTCATGATGAAAGTAATAAATATTTTTAAAAATAAATATCACTATGAAAAATTGTTTTTTTTTTTTTATTTATTCTTTTGTTTTTGTTTAAAAACAAAATATTATTTTGAAAATATTTTTTGTTGTAATTTTAAGCACTACACACAAGCATGTTTTTGGAAGGTGTACAATAATACCTAAAAATATTTGAAATCGTATAAAAACAAACATTTAGCAAGAGATTACAAATTTTATATGTCAAAGGTCCCCTACAGTAATCCCCTTAGCTCCGACCTTGAGAGGTCCTCCTTCCAAACTTAACATTTTGCACTTCTCTGCAAATCCAACCAGTTAAGTAGAAGTTACAGTTTTATTTCCAAAAATTTTCGATTCTGCCCCACTGTAGAATGCCACTTACCACGGTTATATAAAAGAAAACATTTTTACTTTTAACATTTAATTTTTTAAATTACCATTTTTGAGATATTTATCCGAGAACTATAAACCATGAGATATGGACCATTTTGATGATGAAAAAAAAGTCATATTATACGTTATATTAAAGGTAATGTTGATACCTTTGAAGAGTTATTCACAAAAATAAAATAAAATAATTTAAAAATATAACTAATTTCAAAATCAACAATCATAAAAAATTTTATTGAAAAATTATAATAAATTAAAATCAAAAGTTGCTGTATAAATTTTATAACAATTTAAAAATTATTTCTTGAGTACAAAATTTCAAAGTACAAAAATTAAAATTATTTCTTGAGTGCTACACCTTTAATATGACACCTCAATAAATCATATATCATAAATACTTTGAAAGATATTTGTAATTTTGGGCATACAACTTTGTAAATATTTTTATATATTTTGGACTTTCACATCAATATCCCAGCGAAAACTTCGCCTACTAAATAATGTTATTTGTAAGCGAAATCAGTACGAAAAACAGCTTCCACTTTTAGTGCTATAACTGATAATTTTGTTCGCCATGTCCAAAATATTACAAGTTTTTATTTGAGTTCCAAAACAGTTGTTTTGGATGCTGATTTTTTTTTATGCACAAGAAAAAACATTTGGCTCGGTTAAGATTTGAATCCACTCATCAACATACTGATTGTGTTTGCTAGTCTGCTGTCTTACTCGCTACTCCGCAATCGACTTATATTTTTATGTGCTAAAAAGTGGTTTTCAGGTAGGGAAATAAATAAATGCAATTTATAAAAAAAAACATTTGTCTTAAGTGGAAGTTGAACTGTCTTTGAATTCAAATACATGTTTTTTTAGTTAGGCGCTCTAAACAACTGAGCCACGTAAAAGTGAAATTACTTTCATATTTATTAAATACTAGTTATTGAAGTACTATTTGGTAATGCTGCGAGTGGTGAATAAGGCTACATTGTAATGCATACAGAAAACTGTTGCTTTTAAAAATAGAAGCTAAGTTTTTGCTGGGTTTTTTTGCGAACCACTTGATAAAATTATCTGAAATCTGAAACAAGCATAAAGATTTTACCAAATCAATAAATTCGAAAAGGTAAAGTCCAACAATAACATTTTAACATATTTCTAAAAATACCTTCATACTAACTTTTTTTTATAAGGAAAACTTACTTCATTCACACAACTCAAACAAACACACATGTGCAAACACTTACCTAATTTAAATCCTTAAATAAATCTTAATTAATCGTTTTATTTGTCCTCAACCAACACCTAAAACGAACAAACAAACAAAATGAATATGAAATACCCAAAAAAGTGAAATGTTGTAACCCACATGAATCTCATACTCTAACCTGACCTAGGACAAACAAAAATCTATAGTCAATACAAAAGTATATGAATATTAAATATTCATACACATACAAATAAACACACTTACAGACATACAAACGACTCACACAAACTATAGAATACAATTAAGAAATATACAACTTATATACTTACATTGAAAATTACACACACACACTTACCAATAAGTAAAACATAAATATATTTACCTACACGAACACATTTGACATGTCAGTTATGGTATTGTGAATAAAAAAGGTATAAAGAAGACCAAAGTAGACCATATTCTATTGAAAATTATTTAAAATTTGTGTTTTGTAATGGCAAAAGCTCTTCTGTTTTCCTCTTCTTATCTCTCTTGTTTGCATATGAAAACATATGTTCAGCCTTAGAGCTTAAACTAAGAGAGTTTTTGGAGGAAAGAGAATTTCCTTTAATTTGGTATATTTAATTTAACAAAAGCTTTTTGTAGAGTTTTTCTTTTGTTAGTATATATTTTATGGCTGAATATGTCTTTTTGAAAAAAAAGCTTTTCTTTTTTACATGAAACGTAAAATTTATGACTAATTATAAGCAAACATGAAGTTTGAAAACTTAGTATTTGTTTATATTTTAAATAGGTTACCACTGGCTTATTTGGTACAATTTACAGAAAGTAGGTATTTATATATTTAGATTTATATGTATTATTAAAAGCACATGCATGCATACACATTTATTTATGTAACTATATAATTTACATACAGTATGTATCTATGTATATCACATATTACATTCAGTCAGAAATTATTAATCAATCTAATTCATTTCATTGTTTTTGTTTAGGATTGTGATACAAAGAAACTTCTTGTATCCATTGGATTAAATTGGAGTCTTAAAAAGTCTATGAGAAGAATTTTCCATGTTGTTTTTTTTTTCCATATAGCTGTCTTGATTCGAATCGATTTAAATAAGAACTTCGATTTAATATTTCGTTAATAAAAAAATGGAATTGATTTCTTCCAATCAGCCTGTTTATAGAATCCAACAGGGATTCTTTCTCTGTTGGATTCTATATAACATTTTCTCAACAAAATCAGTAAATTGGATTTATGTATTAGATTTCTCTTTGTAAAATCCAAAAATTGGATTCAAATATTTAAATGTTTTCGTCTCTAGTTTATAAGGAGAATTTCAATACAATGATTAAAGCCGTTCATTATTTATTTAAGAACATACAAATGTAATTAAGAGCGGATATATCAATCCTGTAAAAAATTCCTTTTGTTACATTCTCATAAACCTTTTTCAAGTTGAAATTGGATTTGAATTTCGTTTACAATCCAATTCCGATGAGGATTTCATGAACAGGCAGTTTTTTAAACAACTTCTCACAATTTAATTGTTTGTATTAAAGCCATAAATATTTTGATAACTTCGGAAGTAATCAAAATATTTGAAAATATTGGGTCATATAAAAAGTATTTGCGGTTTTGTTAGACAAATTTTTAACTAAAATTTTCTTTATTGAAAATCAAATAATTGCATCGCTGTAGAACAACGATCGCCAACTTAGCTCCAGGGCCCGAACTTAATCGGCTTTTACACAGACATAACACGAACGCCAACGAAACACTCAGCTTTGAGAGCAAAACAAGGAAAAAAATCATTTAGTAGCATGCTAGCTTTCAATAAAGTAGGTCTATGTCGCATTCATTTTTAAAATAAGTATATATGTGTAACAATTTTCATTGCAAGAGTATAAGATACTAACACTTACTTATTTTAGTGCCTCTCTTTTTGGTTATCACTGCTGTAGAACTTCTGTGGCGAAAAAACTGATTCTCAGTGGCTCTTCGATTGGTAAATCTTTTACCATCAAGAGAGTTTTGCAGAGAGTGAAACAAATTGTCTTCACAAACAATTGCAGCAAACTTTTGACGGGTCATTAAAGATGTTTGAGGCCTAGCTTCATAATTTCAAAGTTGTAGAACTTCTGTGGTTTATAAGCGAAAAAGTAATTTTCAGCGGCACTTCAGTTGGTACATCTTCTATTATCAATAGAGTTATTCAGAGAGCGAAACAAATTGTAATCAAACGGTGGAAGATCCGGGCTATACGATGTATAGAACAAAACTTCCCAAACAATTGCATTAAAAATTTGTTTGGGCCTAACATTATAGTGATGTAACACAACATATTTTTGTTGGCCAATTCTGATCACTCTTTCTTGGTTGCTTCATTCATAAGATCGAGTTGTGAATAGTAGAACTCAAAATATAATATTTTGCTAGGTTGTAGTATCTCATAATGAAAATGAAAAATGTGACCTTAATTGACGCGCTTCAAACAGGTATTTGAATCGAATTAGTCTTACCCGATATATGGATGACAACAACATCTAGTGATAAAAAAAAACTCGAATACCTTTTTATCTTGAGGATTCATTATATGTATGTGCTTACAAGAAATTAAAATTTTATGAGATTAAAAAAAAAATGTATATAGGTAATGTCGAATTTCGAAAATGTTTTAGGTTACGACATTTTGGCGGTCAGGGCTCGATATGTTAAGAAAATGTTTTTGTATTATAAAACAATTATTATTTACTCTTATTATTTGGAAGCAATACAGGCTTATTATTAAATTCTTCAACTTTTGTTCTTCTTAAATTACTTAAATTACTTATTTTTCAAATCTTAAAGCCTTTTTAAGGATATTTAACTTCGATTTAAACAAAATTAATAATTCAAATTCAATTAATTATTAAACATTTAGGACTAAATAAAAATATTTATAATTGGTATAAAAACGTACCAACACAAAATACAAAGGCATTGATTTAAATAACATTATAAGAGATAATCATGCGCACTAGAATTTTAAATTTACCAGTATTATTCTAACAGAAAAATGTAAATAAACAATTTTGTTTTGATAAATAAATAACATAAACTGTTATAGTAGTAAACTGTTATATTAAATGTAATATAAAATGTAACGTAAAATATATGACAGTTTCAATATCCGATTGAAATCAAAGCAAATATTTTGACATTGTGGTATATTGGATCATGAATAATACTGGAATAATATATATATAAATCCAACACAACCATAGTTAGGAAGCGTATTATGCGTTTGTGCTGATGTTTATAATACTCAAAAATATTGGTCTACGACCCACCTTAATGTATATCAATCGGCTAAGAATTACTTTCTGAGTTGATTTAACGATATCTGTCCATTCGTCTATGTAAACTTTTGTAATGAAAGTACAGGTGACAGTTTTGAAATTAATTTAAAGAAATTTGGCATACGAATTTTATTAAAATTGGTTATGATTGGCGAATTTTGTTACCTATTCTCCATACAAATATTCTTAATATTTATTTGAAATTTGGAACATTTTATATAGGTAAAAATCTGTATGCCAAATTTCATAGGAATCGGGGTATAATCGACCATAATTTCCATATGAATTCCTCTTTCGTTTAATCATTTCAAAGTGCCTAAATTTCATGCAAAAGTTGGAATCGAGATAAACATTTTACATAAATTAGTTTTACGTAAGTAGAATGCGCAGTGCCAAATTTGGCCACAGGTCCCAATATAAGATCTAACAAAAAGCACGATTTTAATTTTTTAGAAGTGAATTTAGCAAAATTTTCGAAAATTGATTTTATTATATCAAAATTTTAACTATAATGCGAAACATGTGGGGTTGATTTTTGAGGTTAAGAACATGTTTTTTGGTTCATACAAATATAAGTCCTTAAAATATTTTGACGCCACCTAATTTTAGTATTGAGCAAATAAATTTTGTAGCGAAATCATTCCAACGGCAATTGTTAGCTCTTGATATATGTAATAAACCCTTCAAAGGATTTTTTGCTGATAGGCACAATTTTTGTTTTATGATCTTCTAAACTTTTATATTTTTGCACCAAGGTGGTCTCAGATAAATCGAAAATAATAATATAAATATAGTTCGAAGTTAAAATATTTTTGCATAAATATATAGAGTCTATAACGAGGAATATTTTATTAGAACTTTTAATTCAATTATTTTCCTTTTAAGGGTAATTTCTGGTCTTTTTTTAAGAAATGACATGAAAGTCGACTAATACTTTGGGTTTAATGGGTAAAAATGTTCTACAGATATTTTCTTCGTCAAATTTTATTAGGGGCCTCCAAATGTAAACAATTTTTTCCCCTTATCATGTGTTGTTAAAAAAGAAAATTGTAAAATTTTTCCACATTTCTTATAGAATAAACTCCTTAAACTAGGCACTGAAATATAACATAAAATTAAAAATTGTATTGAAGTCATAAAGAAAATTACTAATAATTTAATAAACTTAATTTTTTTGGATTAATGCTTCACCATATTAACTTTAGATCTTTATGACCTGTAGTGAAATTCAACGTAGAAAATTTCTGTAGAACATTTTGACCCATTAAACTCAAGTTTTAATCGACTTTTATGCCATTTTTTTAAACGGACTAGAAATTACACCTTATTATTAGAGATAAATGAATAGAAAGTTCTAATGAAATATTGCCAATTAAATGCTCTAAACATTTATGTTAAAATATTTGAGCTTCGAACCATATTTATAGTATTTATTTATTTTTTATTTATCTGAAGCTACTTTGGTGCAAAAATAGAAAACTTTAAAAGGTTATAAAACAAAAATTTTGCTTACCAGCGGAAAATCTTTTGAAGGGTTTATTATACATATAAAGAGCTATCAATCACACATGGAATGATTACACTACGCAATGAACCTCAATTTGTCGCATAGTGTAATCGATTCAAAATCCAGCACCGTTATGGTAAAATTGGTTATTTACTGTATTGGCTTTTTGACATATTTAACAAATTTAGCAGAAAACATAATGCAATTTATTAATTTGATACCGAAATGGTTTCAAATTGATGCAAATTAGTTATCGATTTTCGTTAAGATTTGAAAACTTTTCGTGTCGTTTTTTCTCTCTAGTGTAGTTTCCATAATTTTTTTTTTTTTTGGTTAGAACAAGTTTTTGTGTCTAATGTTCTAAATAACTTTATAAGTATATTATTTTTCTACAAAACTTCGCACTATGGGACACAAGTTCGATTTTTGGGAAAATATATTCGGACTTGCTATCTAGAAAATTGAGATTTAATGCTTTTTCTTAATAGTAAAAGGTCAAAATCAAAATATTATATTTTTCTGCAATTTTATAATTCATAAATACAGAAGTTATAGTGAAAATAAATATTTAAATAAAACGAGAAAGAAAGATATAGTCGGTCTAATTGTCATGGTAATTATTATGGTTAATTTAAATCGTAAACTATGGAGCGATACTCAAATTGTCAATGTTGTTTCTATTTATATACGAGTAAAACTTATTTGTGTCGAATATTAAATTAATTGATTTTACTAACATTCGTATGGGATTTATGCACTTTAATGTAATTTCCGGAAGAGGGGTTTATATGGGAGCTGTGGTCGGTTAAGGATTAAGGTTAAGCACAACCACTTATGGTGGTGTAGGGTATAATAAAAAAAAATTGTGACATTACAAAGCAATTTCATAATGACGAATCCAATACGACGATAATCCAAAAATGATTTTTTGTTACAATAAAAACGAGAAAAAAAGATATATTAGGTCAAGGATCTTTTATTAGACTTAGGACCAATTGTGGACCAATACCCATAATAAGTGTAAAATAAAACATACGAATACAGAATATTACGTCGATACTAACATTTATATGTATTTATTAACTATAATTCTGTTTTTAAATTCTGAAAATATCTATGATAAATTTAAAATTAAACTTAAATATAATAAAATAGTTTTTATACTTTCTCGTACATGAAAACAAACTATTTAAATAAGTATATACATCTAAATTACCCTTAGTTCTAACTAAAGACAATTCAACCACACTAGACTACGCAACCATCCTATCATCATCATCTTCGCCGTGACAACATCGTTCGTATGAATAGTAATGTCAAAAGTTCAAATTAAACTTAAGGGATTACAATTAGTTTTTAAACTAAACATAAAATAAGTAAATATAATGAAATTAAACTTTTGTTCTTAGTAGTTCAAATGAAAGAGGGTTTTTTAATGGACGTCTACTGAAAAATATATCTATTGCATTTTGAACTTAGGTACAAGTGTAATATAACTTTAATTCTAGTTTAGAATGTAATTAAAAGAGAATTTAGGAATAAATGGGAATTGGGATAAAATTATAAAATTAAAACAGAAGCTTAATATGATTAGGGGGAAAAATTATATAAATTTAAAAGAACTTTTTTCATTTTGCTTTAAAATTATTTAAATTTATTAATAGCTATAAATTTAAGATATGCTTAATACAATTTCATTGTAAATACAATTTAGCTCAATAAAATAAAATTAATAACAAATATTACAAATGATTCACATATTTTCTATAAATTCTTGCTTTATAAATTTATTTTTAATATTTCCTACCTCGATATCATATTGTTTGCATTCAAGAAAAAGATAAAAAAGAAATTTCTTACATTTCACTCTATTGCATTTATGAGTTTTGCAACAAAATGTAATTGTTGTTACTTACAACACACAGCTTGTAGTATTTGTATTTCCGTTACCAACGACGTCAAGCCTTCAGCTGAATGCTTTACTAAAGCATTCATAATTTCAACTCATTTTAACAATTGCCACAAATGCTACATTATGCTTCATGTTTTACTCGTTTAGTGTTGTACCCAAAATGCATTATGATTTCTGGATGTGTACAAATGTGTGAATGTATGTCTGGCTGTACGTTTCGTTTTGCAGTAAATAAGAGTTACCAAAGATATATAATTTCTTTGGGCAAAAAACTAGTTGTCCTTATTGTAGCCTTAAGAAGTTGTTAAGTTTTTTGGATCAAGGGTTAATTTTGCTATTTTGCTTTGAGGAGAATATTATTAAGATATTAGATTATTTTTGGCAGTAAAAGTAAATTAAAGCAACACGTTAACTTCAATTTATATTTATATACAAAATTGTAATAAATTCCTAAACAATTTAGTGAATCGTTTTGAAATGCATAGTAGAAAAAGACCTAAATTGAGGCCGATTTTTTGTGTATTTTTCTATGTTATGAAAAGCAAAATATGTTCTAAAACACAGACAAATATAAAATGGATTTTAATTTCTAGATTGCTTATATTAATTAAAATTTTGTTTAATTTTACTCCAATCATTAAAATGATGATATTAATTAAAATAATATTATGAAATTAATTAATTTTTCTCTATATTTCAATAAATTTCTTAATTCAATAAATTACTGGAATGCTAACGAGTTTAGTTATACAGTTGCAAGCAGTGTTGCCAGTTTAGCCTTTTTAAGGCTAGATCTAGCCTTTTTATTTTGATTTTAGCCTCAAAATTTTCGTTTTAGCTTTTTTGTTAGCCTTTTTTATTTTTAACATTTTACAAATGTTACAAAATTTTACAAATTTTATTTTTACAAAATCATCAATTTAAGCATTTGTGTCTATAAACTCTTACAAAAATATCAAAATGATTTAAATTTAATGAAAATTTTCGCCTGCGGCGCTTCATTCTACAAAAATATTACAATTATTTTTTGACAAACTTTATTACCCATATAAACTAATTACTTTATATTTACAAATTCACTAAAATATATTTAACAAATACCAAAATCTAATGAGAACAAAAAAAATTAATGCTTTTTTAAATAAAAAAATATGTTAGCTTTTTTCTGGCTTTATTTTTTGGGGCATTTAGCCTTTTCTGACCTTTTTTTAAATTAATTAGCTGTAATTAGAAATGTGAAACGTGAATATATATCAGTGATTCCTTCACTTGATCTTTCGTCAGACCATACACCAACGATACTTACATTATATAACTCTTTAGGGAGCATGGGTACATATAGTTCTGGTTTTCCAACTTGAAAAATGTACATTGCCTTCAAAAATTTCACTAAAAGTGAACATGAGATTCAAACTGCAGTTGATCATTTTACCGATATTCTTACTAAGGAGTGCGATCAAAAAAATCTTAACACACGTTTTGCCCTATAATTTTTTTCCGAAGCAATATTTAAAATTTTCTTTGATCTAGTTATCATTGAAAAATATGTCAGTTATTATCAAAATGATCAAAAATGAGTGGCGAAATTGATGTACGTACTATAAATTATTAAAAAATTTAAATTGGTCCTACAAATAATTGGTCAAAGAATTAAATGTCTGCTGTCAAACTGTTTCCAAGGTTATTAAACCGTTTCTGGAGATTTCGACCATTGATAGGAAACATGGTTCGGGAAGATATTGGTAAGGCCAAGAAAAAACAAACACATCTGCTAGAAAAGCAGCCCGGTTAGCTTAGTGCTCTTACTATTTGGTGCAAAAAGTTAAAGCTAATGCGGAGTTAAGAACATATAAAGTCTAAAAAGTTCCAGACTGGAATGCTGCAAAAAGAATAGGGCACGGAAATTAAAACCAAATTTCATACAAAAATACTCATGTTGTATAAAGAACAACGAAACGTATGTACTGACAGATTTTTCGAAGCTTCCGGGTCAAAATGTTTATGTTACTGATGCTCGAGGAAATGTTGAAGATAAGTTTAGAACCGAAAAACAGAAGAAATTTCCAAATAGCACTAACTTTTGCATTTTGCCTACTGTTATTAATGGAAAGGTGTCCTATCCATTAAAATTTCGACTTTCAGCCATGAAGACAGCAATTAAAAGTCTTAAGGAAGGAAAATCTCCCGGCGCTGACTATATCACTACAACTATGATTACCAACTTACCTAACTCAGCTCTAAGACTTACTCTATTTATTTTCAACTCTATCTTTGGGGATATTTAATACATGATATTTCCCAATCTCTTGGAAATTGGATATTAGCCAAGTAACCTCATACCGCCCAATTAGCTTATTATCAATTTTGTCAAAATTTTTTGCAAAAATGTTTCTCCACAAACTTTTAATAAAGTTAACAAAATTACTATGCTTCTTCCAGAAATTTTTTATAAACTATTGAAAAACTATATAATAAATAGATCTATTCAGATAAGATCGAAAGACATAATCTCTTCACGTAAACAAATAACAGCTGGTGTACCTCAAGGAAGTATTTTAATACCTATACACATTAGATATGGCCATAAGCCCAATGACACATAAGTACTTCAACTTTTGCGGACGATACCTCCTTCGTAAGCATACATGAAAACCCTGTGACTGCAACAGAACTTCAGTCTCATATAAACGGGTTGGAAAAATGGCTGCATAAATGGAAATGTGTTCACATCAAGTTCATTTTACAAAGGAAGTTGCCAACCTATTCAGATTAACAATGTCATAATTGCCGAACAGCACAATGTAAAGTATGTAGGTATTAACCTTGACCGCCGACTAACATGGACCCATCAAGAGGATGCAAAAGTTGCACAAATTAAAGTAAAATCTGATCAAATGCATTTGTAAATTGGTTCACGGTCATCTCTGTACCTGGACTACAAGGTCCTCTTGTACAAGGTAGCAATAAAACCAATATGGTTATATGGTATTCAGATCTGGAGAACAGCCTTTTCCTCAAATATCGAAAAATTGCAGAGAAGACAATCGAAACTCTTGAGGATATTAACAGATGGTATATCAGAAATAATAATATCCATAAGGATCTCAACAGTCCCACAATTAGAAAGGAGATAAAATACTATATTTATTTTATATAAATAAAATATTTTCTAATACATTTTTAACTTGCCTACAGACAACTAGCTCAATGCAAGAAGCAAACTAAACTGAATAAAAATCAACAAGTATACTTATTGTCAAGTACTAATAATGTACATATATTGTTGCCAATACAAACTAAATATTTTGTTGCCCATTCAAAATTACGAACAAAATAATATATTCAGGTATTGAAAAAATTTTTGTTTGCACATGAAATTTTAACAACAATAATGTAGTTCTAATTTAAACATATTGCTTAACCCAAATTGACCGGGAATTTTTTTGTTTCAGATAATGATGATTTTTTCAAACTTAGGTCTATAGGGCCTAAGAAAAATTACCTGTTATATAAAATTTAGTTTCGGTCCCAAGGTGGGGCAGAACGGACCGTTACCATATGGTCAGGCTAGTGCCTGGCGTATATTTTTTTGTATGAAGAAAATTAGTAAATTTTTCAAAAAAATGTTTTTATTGGCAAATTTCTTAAGGAGATGCAAGTAAATATGAGTTCTGGTATGGTATAATTTACATATCAAACATTCAGCATTAAGTACACCCCCATTAGTTAGAGCATTCACAGATATAAAGCCTTATTGAAGCTGTTGGTACTAAAAAATGACTTTCATCACGATCATAAAAACTTATTGTGTTGGGAATCCACCTTTGAATATTGGAGGACATCCACTAAATATAATTTACAGACTAGCAAATGACTTTCGGAGTCCTACACTATAATTATTTAGAACTTCTTTTCTATTTTCCCTGATGCTGATAAACAAATTTCAACACAAATGCCATTATATACGTAAAAATTCTGCTTTTCAATGTTCCTATTTTATACTCATTATGACAAACAATCACATTTTGGTTTAAAGGAATGTATTCAAGGACTTAATGTGAAATATTACTGCTAGAAACGTTACCAGCATCGACTTCTTCACTAATATCACTATAATTTTTAGGACGTTCGATTAAAATCCTATAGACATATTCATCATTGGCACTTTCAAGCTCTTCAAAGCTCCATTGACATATAATTTTCCAAAAAAAAAAAAAAAAACGAGAGAAAAAGATATAGTCGGTCAAGCCCGACCATATGATACCCTACACCATTGTGTACAGTATAATTCGGGGAGAGGTCTTTTATTAGACTTGGAGTCAAATGTAGACCGATACTCATAAGTGTAAAATAAGATATACATATACAGAATATTACGTTGATGCTGACATTTATATGAATTTATTCACTTTTGGGTGATCCCGAAAGGGGGCCTTATATGGGAGCTATGGTAAATTATGGACCAATCTTAGCAAAATTTAGTACTATCATTTATGTTTATATAAAACTTATTTGTGTCGAATATTAACTTGATACTAACATTTAAATAGGATTTATGGTCGTTAAAGTGATTTTCTGAAAAGGGGTTTATATGGGAGCTATGGGTAATTATGGACCGATCTTTTTAAAAATCGGCACACTTATTTAGACTTATATGAAACTTATATGTGCCAAATTTTATTTAAATATTGCTATATTTAAAGGATTTATGATCGTTTAACCCTTTTCCGGGAGGACATTTGTATGGGGTCTAGTTGAAAAAATGAACCGATCATAACCAATTTCAATAGGCTTCGTCCCTGGACCAAAAGAAACCTGTGTATCAAATTTCATTAATTTCGGTTCAAAATTGCGACCTGTAGTTTAATTACAAGGTTTACATGGACGGACAGACGGACGGACGGACACCGTTAAATCGACTCAGAAAGTGATTCTAAGCCGATTGGTATAAATTAAGGTGGGTCTTAGACCAATATTTTTGGGTGTTACAAACATCAGCACAAACTCATAATACCCTCCCCACCTATGGTGGTGTAGGGTATAACAAGTTTTTAACAAAAAAAAAGAAAAAAAAAAAAAAAAAACTACATTTCTTGACAAAATTTTCAAGGAAATGTACTACGAAAAAAATGTCCGTGTTATGCCTGGCGCACCCATATGGAAACGCAGATATATAGTCCATAAAAAACATAATAAAAACATTATATATATTGTATTAATTTATACCAGTATAAAATAGTACTTCTTATTTATATAAAAATTATAAAAGATTTTTCTGAAAATTACAAAAAATGTATGAATTACTTTTTCATGTCGTTAATTTTTTACATTTTTAACAATAATAATTTTAAGAGTTTACAAAAGGATCACTTGCTTCCAAACATATAATACTAATGATCTTTTATTATGCTAATAATATTAACAAGATTCCATATCATGAAATGTAATTCAAATTTATTAAACAATTTTAGTACCTTCTACGCTATATAGCTTTTTATTTGACCGTTGTTTGCGTTACAATATGGGTGCGCTAGGTCAATTTGGGTTAACATGTTGTGCCAACAATATAATTGTGAGTTGAGAACAAATGTATAATTGCTGCAACAAAGTTGTTTTTAAAATAAAATATGTATATTCAACAATAAGAATGTTTGCGACGGAAAAATTTCTTTGCAATGAAAATAATATTGTTGGGGCAACCATATTGAGAAATGTTTTTCTCTCTGCATTTATGGCAAGTGAATACTCTAACCACTTTGCAAGTGATTTGCTAACATTTGAGGGTCAATATTAATAAAATTTTAGGTTAAGATTTGAATACTCATTTTAAGTTTCTAAATAGAAAGATTCAATAAAAAAAAAATACATGAAAACAAGCGCGAATGATATATTCGGTTCAGCCGAATCTATATACCCATCATCAACTTTTTAAAAATTTACGTTATATGGGAGGTGGGCGGTAAAGTGGGAGGAGCACGCCCATTTTTTGTTTCCTAGTTTACATTGGTCCTTTAGCTATTTGAACAAAATTTCGTTGACGTTTCACCTTTTATGCGAGGTGGGCGGTAAAGTGGGCGGACCATGCCCATTTTTGGTTTTACAAAATTCGTTATCATACATGCTTTTGTTTAAGAGATATCAGCAGAAAAGTGAAATTAAGCTTCAACGGACACCCTGTGTTTCTAGTATTTTGCACATAACTTTTTTGGCTATGAACCGATTGCTTATTTTCAATACCAAACACACCTTATATAAGATAAATATTTGAGCTAAAATTCGTCCCCCTATATTATCCCGTTCGAGCCCTATCCTGCTTTCAACAGACGGACGGACATAGCTAGATCGACTCAGAATCTAACCGGGACCCAGAAAATATATACTTTATGGGGTCTTAAATGATTCCTTTGACAAGTTACACACGGAATGACAAAATCAATATACCCCCATCTTTTTGATGGTGGGTATAAAAATAAAATGAATAAATTATATATACACAGAGAAAACATATTCGTTGTGACTACCGAATTTTAAGCCAAACGAATTTTGTCGGTTGCACGTACTATCTTATAATTCGATTAGGAGTACTGAATATTATGGTAGGTACAACTGAATTATAAAAGGCAATTCAGTTACGACAAGGGTTATATTCTGCAAAATATAGATAAAAATATAAGACCGGCTCAAAGTGAGCTTGATAACACTTATTTTTATCAAAAATAAAATAAAATATTTTCTAGAATATAATGCCTTTATAGTCAGTTCTTATTAAGTAATAGTTTTAATTTAAAAATCCTGATACAACCACGGCTTTTTGTTATTCTTTACCTTAAGTTCTTTTTACGAATATATTTTTATTACAAACATTAATGACAGCAAATAATGGCAACTCTTTTCAAACCGTGTAAATATTTTTTTTGTATATGAAGTTTACATCTACTGTTTTGTGGTAGCTGTTGTTTCTTTCATATTTGTTGTAAAACACCACAATACTCTTCTAGTAAACGGAAAATGTTTTTCATATTTTTACTGTATTCTATATTATTTTCTTTTTATTTTTTGTAATTGTTGTGATTTTCTTACTTACAAAACACACACATACAGCGAAACAAAAAACTTAAGGTTTTGTATATTTCGTTTACTATTTTTGTTAATATTTTCTATATTGTTTCTTTGTTTTTTACTATTATTCATTTTTTTAATACGGAAGTAGACATTTTTAATTAAAAATAACCAAGAATTATGTTGCCAGCAAAATATGTATTTAAATTTTTTATAAACATTAAAAGAATAATATTTTAAGCGTGTTTTAAAATATAAAAAAAAAACTTCTCAATAGTGTTGAGTTATTATATTTGGAAACTTATTTAATTTCCTTAACAGCAGCAAAAGTAAGTGATTTTCAGTAAATTAAATATTTACATGTTTATTTGCGGGAGTTAGTGGGGGCATTTGTTTAATATATAGTATTATTTAAGCCCAAGAAATAAAGATTTATGGCATTTTTATTGTTGGCTATAAAACACAATGCATTATAGAAAATACTATTGTTTTTAACGCCTCACTTATTCTATACATTAAGGTTAGTGGTAGTAAGGTTTTTAAAAAGTGTTACGGGTTGAACTAAATGTTGCCACTACAATTATCATGTTACACCCTCTGGTCAATATAAACTTGTTTCTGTATATGTTTTAATTTTAATGGCTATCGTTGTACTCTCAATTTAAATACAAAGAAATTGAATTTTAAGAGTTAAGGATTATTAAATAACAATTTAAGATTTGAGTTTAAGCATACAATATTTTTGTTATAAATATTTTTTTATAATTTTATTTTATACCATTTTATCAAATTCTAGTTCCTTAATTTTTAATTAAAATCTTCTATAAATTACATGTAAAAAAAAAACACACTTCAATTAAAACAAAAATATCCTTCCTTCCATCACAACCACAACTCACAATTTATAATTACTTTTCTTCCGCAAATAAAACAATTTCAAATGACTATAGTTATTCATGAGCTCAGTGAAATATATTCCGTTTCCAAGGAACAACTTAAATTACATTCATAATCGGCGAAAGAAAAAAGAAGCAAAAAAAAAAAAAAAAAGAAAGTTGTCATCCAATTTGTATAACTTTTAAGTATGTACTTCCTAGCAAAATATGTCAATAATAATAAAATATAATTTAAATATACTTTTATCTTTTTCTACATCTTCTTTTGAAATTTGACACATAAAATACATTTTAAATACAAGTGTCGTTCTTAGTACACACGCTCACATCCACATAGAAGACACTTAAAAATTTTTAGGCATAAACTCGTGTAAGTGTAAAAATATGACAAGTGTTTTTGAACGGGAAGTGTAAAAAAAGCAAATAATTTAGAATTATTGCAAATACATATGCATGTATATATGTATATTTATAATTATATGTGTGTAATCTTAGAAAAAAAAAGAGAGCGAGAGGATAAAAAAAAAGTGGAAATAGACAACAATTTTATAACTAAAGCGGATGCAATTAACGAATTTACAAGAAAATATGTATGTATTTGTTTAATTTGATGATTATATGAGTACAGTCGGTAACATTTTGAGATGATAAAAATTAAAAGTTTTAATAAAATTTAACTACATTTTATATTACACATTAAAAAAATAGATTATGAGTTAATAATCGAAATTATTTAATATATCGATCCTATATTAAAAACTTTCTATTTCGAAAAGAGCAAAAAACTGTTTATTTCTCTTAATTTTGAATATTTTTCGTTTGAAATATTTATTTAATACCACGACTAAATCTTACACACAATTTAAAAGTTTTAAAACTAGTTCACTAATAATTTGAAATCAAAACAGGAGGACTTGTGTCACCACACAAACATTTGTCCGTATGCAAATATGGCTTATACAAAAAAATGTACATATAAAATTTGATTTTTTAACTTTTTTTAACGTAGTACAGTGGGGCCAAACGCAAATTTTTTGGTAATAAGTCTGTATCTCCTAAACAAGTGGGCGGCTTAAATTGAAATGTATGGAAGAGTTGTAGAGGAGGACCTATGCTTTGAGAAAAAATCATCTTGTAGTCAGCCTGTGATCACACAAGATAAGCTACAGGGTGTCAAAATTGACTACCTCGAGTATGTAAATGATTCAAAAAATCTTTACTTCTACAAATGAAGTCCGATTTTAAAGATTTTTATATTTCTGTAAAGTGCTTGGTAAGATATTTAAGCTATCTTTTTTACAGTTAAGAAGATATATACAGCGGGTGTCATAAATAAGTAAACAAAGTAGTATCTCGAACTCAATTGGTTCTTTTTCAAGTTGTAGATCGAAGATATCAAAAGTGACATATAATTATAAATATATAATGTCTTGTTAGTAAAATAAGCGGAAAAAGATTCAATTCAATATATTACTTCTTAGTGAATGTGACTGTTTTTAAAGAAGTCTAAAAAATCAATGTTCCATAAATAAGTAAACATGGCTCCTGATAGCCACGGTGACCGCCTATAACTTGATACATTAGTGCCAAAAGAGTTGGTATAGTGATTACATATATTCTACATATCCCTGGACAAAATTAAGAGGTTTTAGTAATAATTGAGTCCATCAGTTTGGTCAATTATGGGGACTCTATTGTTTTTATTAAATTTTATGCAATTTCTATTGGTGACATATCTGGACTTTGAGTAGGTCACTCTGAAACGTTAATTATTTCCTCAGCTATATATTTTGAATCAAATTCACCCTAATTTATAGGTGAATTTTCCTACTATAGGATAAAATCCACAAAAATTAAACATAAACTTTTTGGAACTTTATACCCTTTAACAGATTAAGGTTAATATGGGATTTTATTTTACCTTTATGTACCACTTTTTTTCCTATTTTATAAATAGAAATGTATTTCAAAACCATTAATCATAGGTTATTCAATCCAGAGACTTATTTTCTAGATTTTTCATATTTTTAGACATAATCTGCATAGAACGTCATCAAATTTTGGATTATACTTATGTATAAAATATTCCTTACATCTAGACCATAGATTATAACATAGATATGAAGATCCGTTGTCAGAAACCTAAGTCGGTTGTCAAAAAAACCTAAGTCTAAGAATGTATTAGTAAAAAATTGTATTGAAAACAAAAACAATTGTAGTACGTGTGCCTTTTTTGAGTAATTTTTTTCAATTGAGTTTTTTTAAGCTTCATATCTATGTAATAATCTATGATCTAGACCATGTTTTCCGTCTTCATATATTTTTCTGTGAGTTGTAAATTCAGATCATAGTTTTCGGAATTCCGGAATAAGTTCTGATAAAAATTTTGTAGCAGAAAGCATAAGATTTTAAAGCTAAATTGATATCTATTCTTTTTGTAGTGATACTTAAGCGCTTACGAGAGTAATTGCGGTCAACGCGTTCATTGTGTTGGAAGCATTTTACCACCTTGAGAATAAAGTGGTCGTTTTTTAAACATTTTTTATATATTTCTTTATGTTTCACCTTTTGCGTATTGTATGATAGTTACTCTTAGTTCTCCTACACTTAATTGTGCACTATTTATGTTGAAATTATGGTTAAATTAAAATTTTCTGATTTGTTTGTAATTTTTGTTGAACTTATTTATAGAGTTTTTAGAATTTGTATTATTCGGGCTCAAGTTCATTGAATAATTGTAGAAGAATACATTGTAAAAGTTTTATTGGACACTCGGCAGAATGGAATGCATTTTCTAGTCAGCCACGACCGTCATCAGCACTCTTCAGTGTCCCACCGTGGTGTTCTCTGTAAACATCATCTATTTAACTTACAATTTTTAGGAAATGGAATCTGTGACTTCTTTTCCTAAATGTTATTAAGTTAGACGAATGGTTTACGATAAAGCTTTTTACAATTATTTGTATTCTCCTTTTACAAAAAGCATATAAACAATAATAATTGTAAAAGGAGAATACAAATAATTGTAAAAAGCTTTATCGTAAACCATTCGTCTAACTTAATAACATTTAGGAAAAGAAGTCACAGATTAAATTTGTTTACTTATTTATGACACCCGCTGTATTTGTGATTTTTTTCTTCGACTTTCTTTTGATTTTCGGGAATAAATCCTGAGCTCTATGAGGTAAACATATTTTAAAAATACTTTGTAATTCAAAATAATATAATAATATAATATAAATAATGAACAAATTTTTTATATTATCTCAATTCGTCTAGACGTGAAGAATATTCAAAGTCAGCACTCTGAAATTAATATGAAGAATTACATTTTTTTAACAAAATTATAGTACAATTTTTTTACTTTTTTCTCAAAGTTCCGCTAATAAAATTTTTTTTCTTCATATATTTCAGCAGACAGGACCTCATAAATGGTTAATATAGAAATTTTGAACCGATTTAGGGTTGCAGCCTACAGCCAGCGTTGGTCGAAAATGGTAAAGTTTTATTTCTATCGATTAAAAGTGAAAGAATTGTACTATATTTTTTGTAAAAATAGCAGTTGTAAAGGGTATATATAAGTTTGTCGGTTAATAAAAACTAGTTTTTTAGAACCGGTTTTTTCCAGTTTCTGAAGCCTCTGTATATGCTAAGGACTTTGTTTTCTCAAAAAAGGCTAGGATATTTTTTCTGAGATATCGGCCAAAACGCATTTTTAATTTTTTGAAACCTTTGTTTAAGCTACAGATTTTTAATTTTATATAGATCGGTCATAAATATTTTTACAAAATTTGGGTTTTTTAAGTCAACTAAATCCGTTCATAACCAACCGAGTTATGGGACAAAAACTAAAAAAATTTGAAAATCTGTTCGGCATAGCCGAATTCGTGATTTTATTCATACTAGTTTCAGTGTGCTGACTTTGAATATTTTTCTCGTCTAGACGAATTGAGATAATCCAAAAATTCTTTTAAAATATATAACAAATTACAAAGTATTTTTAAAATATTTTTAACTCATATACCTCAGGACTTATTCCCGAAAAACGAAAGAAAGTCGAGGGAAAAAATCAAAAATTCAAAATTCATTCATATTTAGTTAAATTATGAAGCATGAACGCGTATAAATCATATAGAAAATTTTACAGGAGGCAATGAAAACTTCATAAAGTTATAAAATTGTATCGTTTTCATAACTTTTTTCTATACTTGGTAAGATTTATTTAACATCTATCCCTATGCAAAGTATCATTAAAAAAATCTAATTAGAACATGCCAATTTTGCAGTTGAAAATAGCTTAAAATGGTATGAGGGCTTTTCTCTATATATTTTTATAGAAAAATAATAAAATAAATATGCTTTATAGTAATCACGATTTCATTAAAATTCGGACCAAGCGTGCTGTAATGCATAAATCAGTGTGCCCAATTCACGAAGATCGGTGAAAAACTGACAATGGCTTCCATATAAGCCCATCTTCCGAAAATAATTTTAAAGTGTATAAATGCACTTATAGCAATAACTGACCATATCTCCCATGAAACCTACTTTCGGAAATAAAGCACATAATAAATTCCATAAAAATTACCATAATATTACACATTTTTACGAAATACAAATTGAACCATCAAATCTTATATGAACAGGCCGGGACAAGAGGTCCCATGATAGACCATCTACAAAAATATTAAAATTGCATGTTGTTGGGTGTTAAATTAACGAATTTGATCGACTACATGTGGTCTACTTGCTTTTTGCTGAAATTATTAACAAAATCACATCAAAAGATTACTTTATTTTATTATTTTTATGATGAATATACGACCTTTTACTTGTTCTTAGTTTGATGCATTACAAGCTTACAAGATTATACAATCTTTGGCAATATGAGTAAATATTGCATCAATTTTCTTTCAATATTGAAGTTTATATTTTATTCGAATAATGGATTGTACTCCTTTTATTCAAAAACACCTAGAAATTCGAGAAAAAAATAGTATGAAGTAATAAACAATTCCATAGAAATACATAGTTTTTCCTGTGAAATTGGAGGATATTTAATTTTAATATGCGTAAGTTAGTTACTAAAGCAATATTATGCCCTTATATGCGTCCATGCTTAATATTATTTTATCATTCACTGCATGGAGAAAAAATTGCAAGAACTCTTATTAACTTAAAAACAAAATATTTTAATATGTAAAATTTTTAAGTCGCAATGTGTAGCATTATCCAATAAAACTTAGGCATCCACGGTCCACAGTATAAATATTTGTTATCCTTTCTATAATTACCGATCTTGTTTTCTCTCTGATAATTTCATTGCAGTCTAATGTACACAATATACACTCATCTTCTAAACAAGGAAACCATATGTTTTAACTAAGTGTAATAAAATCAAGTTGAGAATGATTATGATGATATAAAAATAAGAGTGTGTACGGGAAATTAATTTTTGCGTAATGTTAACATTTGAGTACACATATAAAGATAGATTTTTTTGATACACACAGATGCAAACAAGGATACTATGTTGAGCATGTGGTAGAAAAGTGATAAAGTCCTTATTTATGGCTGAATAAATGAAAATAATTAGAGATTTAAATATTAAATACGTTGTATTTCGGAAAATATGTATAAATATTTTATTTTCTTATTTTGCAATTCTAGCAAAATGTTAAATCTGTTTTTTATTTAAGGAAATATTCTTGAGAAATGCAATAATATTGTGACTAGAAAAATAAATGTAGAACAGTGAGACCTATATAATTTTCTTATATTATATATGTTGATAAAATTACTTGAGAGCGTACTCGAAACACTTAAACATTCTTAGACACGGGGAATGTTTATTAGAGTACAATGTGTGAAATGAATTAATATATTTAAAGATATTAAAAATTAGTATAGAAAAAACGATTTATTTATATTGATTATTTTATTTAGAGTTTAATATATTGGTAAACCATCATTAAATATAGAAGGAGATGTTTTCCTTTAATGACATTTATTGAATTTTTCAGTGACCCAAAATGAGTGGTACAAAATTTTGCGTTTAATTAGTTTGTGAAACGGAATTCAAAACAACGTTTTTAATAAAAGTGAAAATTACCCGTAGTATCCTAATGTGTGAACCATATAACTTATTTTTATACCCACCATCATAATGATGGGCGGTTAATTAACAAAAAAGTAATATGCAAAATAATAGAAACACAGGGTGTCCGTTGCAGCTAGGGTTTGGGGTCCGAGAATTCCCGGGCGGGAAATCCCGGGAATTCCCGGAAATTTTTCGTCGGGAATTCCCGGGAATTTTTTTAAATTTTCCCGGGAAAAACGGGAATATTCACGTAGTTCTATAATCCTATAGGAAAAAATTTTATTGTTTGTATCGCCTAAGTAAAAATTTTACATTTACTAAAGGAATTTTTAGATGCTAATACGAAATATAAATAAAATTAGATACAAGTGATATTTTAGATTATTGAAAAACATTTCATCGGTGCACTAATGAAAAGTCCTATTTGACTACTTTTCACTAGGAAAAAACGTTTTGTTTTATCCAATCACATTCCGAATACACGAGTTTTTAACTTTATATTTCTACAATCTTTTAAACATTTAATGTTGATCTACCATTTTAAAATTTCATTTAAATACTAATTTTTCACTCCATAACACCATTCACAAAAGTGAATCGGTGAAAAGGGTAGACATTTTTCAAAAATGCATCCTAAAATTGCATTTGCATTATAAATGAATTTTTAAATTGTAATATTATTTCTTAACTACTATATTAAAAGAGGACATATTCATCTTCTACATGCAGTTTAAATCATTAAAATCCGTTAACAACTTTTAGAGTTATTGATGTTTAAAGTTACGCACTTTTCCGATTATTTTGACTTTTCGAAAAATTAAAATTGTGAATAAATTCGCGAATTTTTTGAAATTCAAAAAAAAAAAAAAAAAAAATAATAAAAATGGGGATATTTAAATGGCTTCATAGGAAATATGCGTGCCAAATATGAACAATATCGGATGACCCTCCGTCAAAAAATTGGCATTTTTTATAAATATTTCATGAAATGGACGATATATATATATATATTTTTTTAGTTTTCAATAAGTTTGTGCACGTACTTTTTGGGTAAAATGAGAAAAGGCTGATATTTCTCTAAAAAATTTACAAAAATATGGAAACACGAAAAACAATTTATTTAGAAGGTAAACATCAAACTATCTGGAAATTCATGTGTGAATGTTATTTTATTTTTTTAGCATATATCAACGTTCTTAATTTTTTTTAATTGAAACTTTCTTAGTACCAAAAACTAAATATTTATTATTTATTTTCATTCAAAGTTTTTATTTGTATATTTTTATTTTTTGTTTATTTGACTATTTACTAAGTCTATCCAAAGATATAGTCAGGGCTGTTTCATGCAAGAAGTAGAACATTATTCTCTTAAAATCTCTATCATTTCCCAATTTTGGAGTACGGGAACACTTTTCGGTAAAATAGGGATCCCGCATGGTTCAATTTAGGTACAGGAACAAAGCTAATATTTTAAAAAATGAACCAAAAAATATTTTCTAAATCTAATATTATGTTCACATATAAATGTTTTCTGGAAAACGAGTCGTTTTCTTAAAAAACACAAACAAATTGACTTGTTTTTCCACACATTTCAAAACCAAAAAACATCTCGATTCGAGTTGTTCAATTATTTAACACACAAAAAACTTACTAAATGTCCATACAGGGAAGAAATTTTTAGTATTTTTAGTACATAGAAATTTGTTGAAAAAAGAAATTGTAAAAATTGTCAAACAATTTAAAAAGAAAAAATTAAAAATTATGAATGAATTTTATATTTGTTCATAAATTTTATTTGTTTACAAATTAAATTTTTTTAATTAGAAGTTGTTTGCGTGTGAAATTTTTAATTAAATCAAAGATTTGAGAAAATATTTTGGCTAACGAAAAACAGTTCAAAAGGAAAAATATGATCAAATGATATGTGAACAGTGATGCTTAAATTTATTGTGTTTTTAAAAAAACAAGTAAGAAACTAATGTATGAGATCATAGTATAATTCGTAATAGATTTGAATAGAAGAAAATTTGAATGATTCAAAATATTTTTTAAGCTTGAATTGTAATATTGGTAGTGGATTCTTCAAGCAATTAATTCTTGTGAAGTTAAAGAATTTAAGTCTATGAATTAAATATGAAAGCTTTAAAGAAATTACTGGGAAAATAAATTTAATTCGATTTTCAAAAGTTAATTAAACAATTAAACCTTATTATTTTTTTTTTTTTTTGTGAAATATTTAAGATTGTTTAAATTTTTAATTGGTTTTACACTATAATACTTTGTATTAATACCAAAAATATTTTCAAATGTATTATGGTGTAAATACCTTCAATACTTTGTATGTTGAAGTCTTTAAATTTTTTAAATATAATTGCATCTCTTAAAGCAAATTTCGGCACATTTTTTTATTTGTAGTCAACTCTGTTCAATTTTTCGTTTTTAATGGTATTAATACAAAGTATTATAGTGTAAAACCACCTTAACTAATCATAAATTTGATTTATGATGTTGTTTTATAGTACTGAATAGAAAAAATTACATTCTTTATAAAAAATCATTGCTTTTTTTCTTAAAATTTGAATTTCCCGGGATTCCCGGGAATTCCCGGGAAATCGAATTTTTTATTCCCGTTTCCCGGGAAACAAAATATCACGGGAAACCCCAAACCCTAGTTGCAGCGTTACCGTTAAGAATTTTTAAAAAGTGTACAAAAAAGGGGACTTCAAAATAAAAAGTCACCAAAAAAGGGGATTTTTTGAAAAAAGGGGCCAACTGCTTTAAAACCTAAAAAAACGTCATAACATTTGTTTATTTAACAACAAAAACAATAAAAATTTTCTATTTTAAGAAAAAGTACAAAATTCAGTTTTATTAATAACAAAATAATTTATAATTATTTTACAAAAATGCTTATTATTGCAAAAATAATGTTTTATTCACAAATATATTTAACATATAATCCTCTTTTAATTAAACTTATGTACGAGTTCTTCGCACTCCAGTATTTCAAATCCCATCGGACAAATTTAGTACGGAAAGCATGCACAGAAAAAATTATGGATAAAATATTTTTTATTAAGTTATTATTTGTTTGTAAAAATTTTTTTTATAAAAAAGTTTATTCGATTTTAACATTAGGGGTTTTCATGCAATCAAATAAATGCCTCGAAAAATCATAAACGGTATAAATATACAACCAAAGGTACGAAAGGCTTAATTCCATAATTAATTTTCTTAAATTGAATTAAATTTATTATCCTAGTCATTCTTTCAAAGAATTCAAATTAATTTAATTCATAGAATTAAATTCTTTGAATTCCATATGAATTGAATTAGTTCTATCACTTATAGAATTCAAGCTTAAAAAATATATTGAATCATTAAAATTTTCTTCAATTCAAATCTATTACAAATTAGCTTTAGAAAATATTTTTTAATTCATTTTGTAAAAGATTAAAAAAACAAAATATTACAAATTGAATGAAAGAAAAATATTTTCATTCAATTTGGAGAAGATTTAAATTAACAAAAATTGAATGAATTCTTTATGAATTAATTCAATAAGGAATTAATTCTATTCAAACAAAAGCCTTTGAATTAAGCTATTGAATTATATTTTTGAGAATGGTATTGTGGAATGAAAAATTAGTATTTCTTAATTCAGAATTAAGTTTTAAGGGAATTAAGCTAACATTTAATTAATTTTTTCGAAGCTCTGTATACAACCTAGTAAAAAATTTGTCAAAGTTTGTTCGAAAAATTATTTACACAATTTCGTAAACTTTTATACTTGAAAAAGTCAAATTAGAAAAAAGAAAAATGTTTTATTTTTTATTTTTTTTTTTATATTCAAATCGATAAAAAACATAGAACTAGAATAACAAATTTGGAAACTTATATTATTTGCCAAAATATCTGCAATATTAATAAAACAATACCAAGTTATTTACAAGGGACATTCATGGAAAATGTGAGTAAAACGCAGAAATTTACGAATTGTGTAAATTTATCCGTTTAAATGAAAACCCTAATTATGTTTTATTGGTTGTAAATAACTTTAAAACCAACACATAAAACAAGAACAATTTTATGTATTTTGACAATTTCAGTAAAATGAAAAATAATATAAAAATGAGGAAATCAAAAAATATAAAATCCAACGTTTCAAGACTTTTGGAGTTAAGTTATAAGTTATTATTCCTTACAGATTTTCTTAATAACGATTAAAATTTATACATATTTTAGACGAATTGAAAACAAGTGATGTAAAGGTATTTTACCTCATAAAATAACTATACGTAAGTAATATATTGTTTTATTATCTCCTATCCATATTCTCTTGTGTGTTAATTTACCAATTTTGGACGAACAGTTTTCGTTCTATACTCTTCTCAAACGAATAGATTGTGTTCCATACAGGACTCCTGTGATCATTTCATCTTGATTTTCTTGGTTGTAAAGGTTTTCGTAAAAGATTTTAATTATCATAATGAATCGTATTTTCATCGCCCGAAATAATTCGATGCAAAAATAATTTGGTTTTGTGGAGCATTTTAGACATGCTAAATCTTCTTACAGTTCCTTTTAGCTTCTGCTCCCAGGGCACCTAATTTCTTTGCTTTACCAGTGCTTCTACATGTCTGGAAACTGTTGTTTGATTTAAATGTAACGATTCTGCAAGCATTTGCGTTTGGCACAATGTCTCTAATTCTTAGTTTTAAAACATTTTTGGTTGTCCGGAACGTTTCTTATCGTATATTAATTTTTATTAAACATTTTATTGACTCGATAATAAATATTGTTTGAATATCTACTAAAAACTAAAAATTATTTTTATTGTTCTATTTAAAAAATATTATTGAATTTTATGAAAATTTTTAAACACTGAAATTTATAAATAATAAAAATATTTTAATAAGAAAAAAATTATTATTTTTTTTTTTTTTTTCAATAAAAAATTTAAGTATTTGATTTTAATAATTCATTGAAGGGTCCGATTTCATTTAAAAATATAATTGATTTTATAAATTTTGTATTAGAAAATGAAAGTTCATTTTTTCTGTGTGTATTGGCTTAATGCCCGTAACAAAGAATACTAAGAACAGAAGGCCTGTCAAAAAAACCTAACTCTGTTGTCAAAAAAACCTAACTTTAAGATTGTGTTAGTCAAATTTTATTTATATGTATTAGTGCTGAAACCACTTTCACCACACATCATAATCATACATAGTTGCACAAAAGAGTATTAACAAATTATTAAATATAATTCATCACAATTATATTCGCAGATTTTTATCTTTTGATGAGGGTTACATTCACAAATAGTAATATAATTACATTTTTTTGCTTTTTGTTGATGAATATGAAAATAATTTAAAATTATTTTAAAATCTGTTTTATTTTTAATATTTTTAATTTCAACATATAAAAAAGGAATGTCAAAAATAAAATAAAAAAATATTTTTTCAGTTTGTGGAAAATATTCGTTTAACGGGAGTTAAAATACTATAAACGCGTGTGAAAAAATAATAAAAATATCGTGTGTTTCCTTAAATTTCCTTAAATTTTAAGGAAAATATTTGTTTATTTTGTGTTGTTTCTCTCTCTCACAAGTGTGTTGAATTCACACAGAACTTGTATGTAAAGAGAAAGAAATGTTGTTGTTGTAAGAAAGAGTACTATTTTCCCTTCTTAGTATTCTTTGTCCCGTAATTTCAACAAATAGTTATCTATCAGTAACTAGATATCTATGGTGTAAATAATATTTGATAATTTCAACTCGTAGTTATGACTTACCGAACAGATAACTGTAGTGTTTCTTACACCATCGATTTTATTTAGTTATTGTTTTAGGTAAATATTTTATAAAATATTTTTGGAATAAATAAGTTTTATTAAAATCGTTTTATAATATAAAAAGATGAACAGAATACAGTGAACTAATTTTGTCGATTATTTGGTAAATTTGAATAATATTTGGGTGATTTTTAGGAAGGTTATCTTAAATGGTGGCTATTGTAGTTATTTACCGAACTTCCTGGAATTTTATGTATACTAATAAAAAAGTTGCAAAGACACTGTAATCGCTACATATTATATGGGATTTATGCACGTTTAAGGGGTTAGCTGAATAGATCTCATCAAAACGGAATCTAACGAGTCTAATTGATTGTCCGTAAGTTTAAGGGCTACCACGTAAACCAACCAACCAAGTTCGAAAAGTCCTTCAGAGACTAATGGATTGCACAAGATATAGTGGAGTTTTGGCCCCTTTATAGGAGTCTAGAAAGTAAAAAAATATCTCGGGTTATTCCGGTACATAGTACTATAGTGGAATTGCATTTTAGTTATAACAAGCGCGAATGTTTTATTCACCTCGGCCGAATCTATATACCCACCATTTTTTGTTTTCGAGTTTACATTGGTCCACGAACTATTTGTGTAAAATTTCGTTGATGTTTCACCTTATATGGGAGTTGGGCGGACTACGCCCATTTCTTCCAAATTTACATCGACCTTCGAACTATCTGTACAAAATTTCGTTATCGTACATGCTTTTATTTAAGAGATATCAGCAGAAAAGTATGAAATTAAGCTACAACGGACCAGTGTTACCGTTTGGCGACTTTAATCGCCATTTGCCCCTTTTTTTAATCACCTGGCCACTTTTTTGGCTCCTTTTTTAAATGGCGACTTTTTAACACTATGTACTAAAAGACGTGAAACTAACAGCCGTATTCACAAACAAATAATGTATGTTTGATAACGAGTTACTAACTTTTTGTATGTAAATTTCCATAAGAAAAAGTTAGTAACTCGTTATCAAACATACATTATTATTTTTTTTAATACGGCTGTAAGTTATTTGAAATATATCGATTATATATTAATTTCAACAAATAAATTCATAATTTTGAGATTGTTTTACAGTATAGTGATATAAAAAGCCACGGAGTACTGATAAATGAACTGAAAATGTTAGTAACAAAAAATAATAACAAAGTTTATGAACAGCTATTTATATCATCATGTGCCGAATCTTTTTGGACTTAATTGAAAAAAATAAAACATTTTCGATGAATACTTATATCCTAATTTATATTTTTAATTTCCTCATAGCAATCCCTCAGGGGAATGTGTTTTTTACTAAATTATCAATAATAAAAAATAATTTGTCTAACAGACTTATGCCCGTAATTTCAAAAAATAGGTAACTACGGGTGTATTTAACTGTTATATATCTTTACCTATCTGATAAAATTCAATTGATAATCTCAAGGCTTTTTTAGTCTACGTGTTTCTACCGAATAGATTTCATAGAAAATATGGTAACATTCAATAATAGAAACGTCAAATAAAATTATAAAAATATTTATTTATTTTAAAGAATTATTAAATACAGATTCAAATTACAAACTTTTAAATTTAATTTTCCAAAAAATAGAAATTAAGTCGCATAGAGTACATAGAGGCGCTACTGAGAATAAGCCAAATTACTCTTTTCACATATACGGGTACTTTGTGAACTCAACATACTTTAGAGAGTTCACCACGAACTGTTGACATTTAGATTGTAAAATATTTAAACAAAAATTAAAAGGTATAAAAAATACAAACTTTTTTGTTTATGAAAAACTTTTTTTTGTTTTTTTGAATGAAAAATTAAATTTGTCGATTTTTAAAGATGACATAACATTTGAGTGCACAAAGCCCACCTGGATGGGAGTTCGATTTCCATGTTTTAACTTAAAATTAGTGAAAAATGGTAAATCACATATGTCAACCTAACATATGATCAATATTTTTATTTATTTAAAATTTAAGTTTTTTCTTTTTAGTATTTTCATTTACTTAAATAACTTCTTAAGAGATTAATTAAATAATTCCCAACACTTGCTGAGAAAAGTTTGTCATACTATCCGGCCGGATGAAAGGGACTTGAACGCCGGCTATGTGGAAGTATTTTCATTAGCGAACTCAAAACTCATAGACAAGAAATCCTCTTGACTGAGCTCAATAAAAATAACAAAAAGTCCCAAACGAAATGAAATTACTCCCAATTTTAAAAGAACATGAGAGTAATTAGAGTAAGATGTGCACCCAAAGTAACGTGTCATTTTTATTCTTTAAGTTAAGATTAAAATAAACCAAAAAATTGGTGTATTTGTTTAATAGATGTTTCAATGAAACAACACGTAATGTATTTATTGCATTTTTTAAATATAAAATCAATAAATGAACATTTTTCTTAATAATAATGTTAAAAGAGAACTAATATTAGATGTCATACCCTCCCTAAAAATAATTCTGGCCAAGAAAGTTACCTTCCTTTTATTTGTACAAATGTATGTAATGTAACAAAGCCTCCATTTTTTGATATTGTACAATGTTTGTGCTAAGAATTGCCTTGGAATCACTACATGATGCTATATAATGAAGTCTTTCTCTCTACTTGTGTCTTAAAATCAAACTAAAGGCCAACATTATCTCATTGAAGTTAGTCAAAATAGGTCCATTATTTAATTTATTCCTTATAAAACATTGTCCCGGAATAAGGTTTGGTGCTCATTAAAGTTTAAAAAATGGATATATTCTATAAAATTCTGCGCATGTATTTTGCAACCCTAAAACATTCCACTAAATACTAAAATGGACCAATTCAATAATTGATCACTACTCGCCAGGTGAATGAGTTGGATTGAGTCTGTAATGAGATAGAAGTTTAGGGAAGAAAAATGAGAACATAAATTAATTAGATCCAGCCATTAAAATTGAGATATTTCATAATGTCACTGAGTGTAGTGTCTGATATCTCACAGAGGTTGTTTAATTAGTACCTTCCCAGAAATTTATTTCTGATTGCGTTCAAGGCTGGGCATTCGCATAGAAGATGATATACTGTCTCCCCTTCTCACGATTGCCACAACTACGATAATATTCAAACATGCTTGCATGTTTTCCGATCGTCCAGTGACCTGTAAACAATGCTATTAGTCTCGAGATGTCTTTGCGTTTGTAGCTTATGAGTTGAGTTGAGCGTTTCTCATTGTAGGTAGGCCACGTTTCCTTCGCGGCACTACATTTGTCCAGATTTCGCCATCTATTTTCGCCTTTTCGAGATAGTGTTTCTGGATTCCTGCTTTTGACTAATCCTTACGGGATTGCGACAGAAACCGATAAGCAGAGTTTGCCCGGGTGATCCCTATGCGCAGGAACCTAGACTATAGTAATGTCATACAGTCGACTTAGTCCTAACAGTTCCTCTTTACACTGTCTGACTAGAATAGAGATAGTTTTGGGTGATTTAAGCGAGAGTATTGCCGCCTAGCTGTCGACGAATAAACCAATATTCCCTTGAATATATCTATCGCCAATTTTCGTACTACTTCAGAAGATTTCCCAATAGAAATATTTCACATTGCGTTACTGTTTAGAATTTTAAAAAGGGGATTTCCAAAAAAAAAGGGATTTTTTAAAGCATCCTAAAAACTCCTTAATATTTATTTATTTGATAAAAAATAACAAAAACATGTTGTATTTTAAAAGGAACTACTAAATTCAACGTGTACCAAAAAGATTCGGCATTTTATGTTTTAAATACACTAAACAAAAAAGGTACATAAATACAATGAAAGCTTTCGTTGGTTCAATGAATTACAAACGTTGAAACAATATATTGCTTGCCATACATTAACATATATACCGTTTTAACATTTAACGAACATGTTTATTGATTTTTGACATATTTATACATTGTATTAATGAAAACGTTCATTAAATAAAATAATTAATTTCAATAATTTTTAATTGAATTGAATTTTTAATTGATTTTAATGAACCTATATTTATTCCCAATGAAACTATATGATGAAATTTTTAACATATCAATGAATTTTTACATTAACACAAAGTAACTGTAACTTGATTTCAATGAATTTATACGTTGGCCCAATGAACTATTACGTTGAAAATATTCCACAACCTATTGTAATCTAGGTATTCATTTAATTAAAAATAAAATTACGTATTACATTCAGTTAATATAGGAATAATCTAAATAAAATTCTCTATGTATTATTAATGTAGGTGCTGTAAATATAATATAATATTTATAATACATTTCATGAAGGGTTGAACACAGTCAGGTTTAGATGATTACTTACAGATGTGAAGTCGGGGTCATAGAGCTTCCTGTGTGCTGTTGCCAATCAAGATAAATACATCCTGAGAGTATCACTGGATGCGGCGTTCAAATCTTGTTCAATTTGGTTTTTTATATTTAGGGGAATTTTTGATAACCTTATTTGAGGCCAGTAACACATTCCTGGTTCCCGTATTCTTTGCTTTAACATTTTTGTTTAACTATATTTTCCATTTGAAAACATAAGCTAATGAACTATTTCGATGATTCGATGTACTTGCTTATTCTTTCTTAAATCAAAGTATAGTACATTGAATCAACGAAAATCTTCCCCGAAGTCGAATAGTTAAACTTGATGGCTTTTGATGCTTTTGAATCTGCTTTCAGTTTTTTTCATTATGAATTCCATGTATAAATATCAACGGAATTATTTAGTCAACAAAGTATTACGTGAATATAGCTCAAAGATAATTTTAACTGCTATATATTGGAGTTAAACTTGTTTAAATTGAACAAATCGTTTTTGAGTAATACAAGTGTGACTGCCTAAAGTCGTGGTCATAGTACTAAAAAAAAAAAAATTATGACGGGAGGAAAAAAAATTATTATTGGCTACGAAAAATATTTTCTCGTTGCAATACTATGATTCTATTTAATAATTTTTTCATCATTTAATAATTCGATTTAATAATATTAATAAATATTTTATAATTAGTAATTTGACTTTATTATATTATAAACTAATTTTATAATTTTATTGGATGCTTTTATCAAATCATAATATAATTATACCATACTATAATTCCATTGCAATGTTTTTTAATTCCATTTTGTCATATTTTGATTCCAGGTCATAATTTTATATTGTCATGTTATAATACAATTTTATTATATATAATATCATTTTATTATATTTAAACCCATTTTATCATATACTATATATCAGGGGTTCTCACAAGACCTCGCTTCGCGACCCCCTTTCAACATAGCAATGGAAGCGCGACCCATTACAACTTTGACTAATTTAAAGATCAGAAAAAAATGTAAAGATAAAGAATTTTACAAAATAATATTAATAATTTCGTCATTATTTTCCTTGAATATTAAGAGACTTTTTCGTATAATAAATCTAATATTATTCTCTGCATCCACAAAAGATCGAATCTCTGTTTTGAGGGACAAAAGAGCGAAAAAAGATATTTTTACATAAAAATGTATGTTGAAGAAAAATTCTTTAATATTTTTAGGACTTCGGAGCCAACAAGCGGATAAACTTTGCTATATTTCAACTATTTAAAATGCTGCAAAATTAAATCCAACGAATTTCAACTCTTTCTGAAATGAACCTGGTACTTTCTTTATATTAGCATTGAAAGGACTTTCTGTCTTTAAATTATAAAGTTGCTTAAGCAAATTTCCTTATATAGTCGGGACATCGATATTTTTCCCGACTATATAAATAAAAGTATTGTGTACTGAAGACGAATTTACAAAAAGTTCTTGGCATAATATATTTTTATTTATATTTTTATAAAATAAAAGTAGAATTTCATGTGAAGAAATTATAGTTTCATCAAATTTAGGTTTATTTATTTATCTTTTTAATTAATTGTTTTCCCTGTCACATCGTAAAGATTTCTTTATACCGTCATTGGACAGTAGTATCGATGCGTAAAAATTAGCTTAATATGGGAAAAATATATAAAAAAAAAAATTTAATTGAAAATCACGGGTCTAGAACATTTCATCCAAAAAATAGTGTAGAGTTGTGTCTTGAAATGGGTATTAAAAAATTCGTAATTTTTAGCCAATTATAAAAAAAATATATTTTAAAAAATTTTCGCAAAAACTTTGGTCCATAAACCGTAATTTTAGTACATCATGCCAAAAAAAAACATTCGATGTTTTTTCTTAAAAAAAATTTATAATTTTGTTCCCTTTGCATTGTAGTAATAAGTACTGTTAATAATATATGATTTTCTAAATTTTTGCCTTAAAAGTCTTCTAGAAACCAAATCCCACGGAAAAAATGTTTGAAATATTTTTTCCATAACCAGCATAAAACTACGAATTTGTTGATACCCATTTCGATTAAAATTTTTACGCATCGTTTAAGGGGTCTTCCTATACCAAAATCTCTAAAAAAGCTTTTTTCGGGACACTATTGGAAAGCATTACTTTCTTCGTTTGATCATTGTTGTCTTTATCAAGCATAATATTTTCAATCAAAGATTCCTTCATTAATATTTTCTAAAAAGAACTCATTTTAGAAAAAAATTTACGCTTGTCTTTAATTTGGAAATATTTTGTAAAAAATGTATTTCCATTTTCTCCTAAATAATATTTATATTAAAAAATTTTGTGTTTAAGAATATTTTTCAGGAATTCTTCGCGACACCCCACGAATGTCTTTACGGACCCCTTGTGGGTCGAGGACCCCCATTTGAGAACCGTTGCTATATATCATCTCATTTTATCATATATATAATTGCACCTTATCATATATTTAAATTCATTTCATCATATATAAAATCCTATTTTATCATAGGTTTTCATATTTATATTCATATGTGGTACGTTTATCATTCGGAATATAAACAAACATTGTCAATTTATATTAATTCATATATAATCTTAATGAGAATTACAATTAAGTTGAAAAATATATTTGAAACCAAAAATGTATTGAATTTCCACTAAGTTTTAGAAAATGATAGGTATTAATATGGTTTAAGAAATGTTTGTAGAAAAAATTATATTTTTCATATTAATAAAGTTTTGTTTCTGTTAAAAGTATTCGAAAACATATAATTTTTGGAGTCAACCATATTATAATTTTTATTAAAAGTAAACATTAAATGAAAAATTTAAACAAAAACATTGGTATCATGAACATAGAGTAATTAAAATTCAAGAAAATTAATAACGGGAACATAATATAGTTTTAGTGATAATGCTGTAACCATATTTTTTCCCTGAGTGTGGAAAGACAATAACCTCAAAACAGTAATTTCAAAATATATTTTAAGAAAAATATTTGAATTATTTTACGTATTTAAAAACTGCAAATGTATCTGACTGTGACTTTCTGTTTGATTATCACACTAAAAATAGTTTAACTTTTTACAACAAATGCCACAATATTTAGATCAGTTCAAATGAGTTGTTGTTGATTATATAGATAGATTGTTGCTGTTTATTCACTTTCGAAAAAAAACTTATTTAAAACTAAATACGTAACTAAAAAAATATTTTTTTTTTTTTTACATAAAGCTTAAACTATTTTTATTTAAAATGTTTTGACAAACTCATCTTAAATCCCTTTTGACAATTCCAAAAATGTAATCATGTTGATTTTCATGATGATAAAATGTAACTGCTGGTGCTAACATTACAACTGACTATTTTAATATGTACTTATACTAATATATTCTTACATACGAACATTAAAAGAATCTTCACATATGTATGGTAATCTGTTAAGATAACTTTCTTAATATTTTCTGTCATATGCACAAGCATAAAAGCCACTATGGTATATACTTATAGCCCCCCCCCCCCCCCCAAAAAAAAAAAAGGTACGCTATGTAGGTGTAACCGGTGTAGAACGACTATCACGTATGCTACATTGACGTCTTTTATTAAAATAATATATTTTTAATCTATAATACAGTGTTACAAAAACTTCTAAAATCTTAGAGAAATACTCAATTCAAATAAAAATATTTATAAATGTTTTATAGGATCTCTAAACAGTTTAAATTATACAATTAATTTTTCTTTACTTAATTTAGGGTATAAATATTAAGTGTTACTTACTTGCACTTGAATTTTTAAAACACTTATATATTTCATATACTATATAGTAGATGTTCATGAATTCCGCACATATAAATCATACATATAGTATATTTAATATCCATACTTACATTGCATTTTGAGTAGGTCTAGTGAAAACTGCATAAAAATTGACTTTAAAATACAAGCATATATACATGCATATCTGTATGTATGTATATATAGTACAGTACATATGTACATCTGCACTTAAGTATAAGCTTGTGTATGATGGTGTTGACTTCATTGTCTATATGCAACTAACTTTATTCGTACCACCAGCATCAAAATGAAGACGAAAAGGACATAAAGATAAAAAGGATTTCGTGGATATTAATGTTAAAAGATATTGTGATTTATATAAAAAGATTATGGTATATAAATGATAAAAAAAGGCATTATCATTTGCTCATTCATTTAAAGAGGTTGCATTTTGTAATGGTTACACAAAAATATTAAAAGAATCTGTAAAGTGGAGTAGTTAAATAAAAGTTTATAAGTAGGTTGGTGTTATTAAATATAATTAATATTATTAGATCTAAAAAGTTTTTGAGATTTTCTTGACTAATTAGCTTTAAGGGAAACGGAAATAAAATATGTTAATAATCATATATTTTTTTTATTTTACAGTTGAATTTAACACGGAAGTTACGGTTGAAATCACATTACTGGAACTAGCTAAAGAAAACATGATTATATACATAAGTTTACCTTTTTTAAAACCTTATTTTTAAAAAGTAGAAAAAGATTTATTAACTTATTTTAACGATAACATAAAGTTACAAAATGAGAAAAAATTTCTGCGGCACGGGGTTTCTCAGTCAATTCGGATACACTTTATTAATATGTACAAAGCCTCGCGATAAATTTGTAAAATTAAGGAGGCCGCTCTATATATTAAAGCACATCTCGAAAACGACTTGTCTGATTTTGTTCAAATACATATAAAAAAAGTTCAATTAAAATTATCTTCAACTCATTCTTACATTACTTTTTACTACGGTCAACAGTTTTGGAGATATTAAGCAAATCTTTTGAGAAAAAATTAAATTTTATGAAAAATTCCAAGAAATTTTTTTTTTTTTTTTTTTTTTTAAATCATAAAAATTCGAAAGTGTCAAAAATTAAAATTTTTATTATTCATTCATGGAGATAAATTTATTGCAAATAAAACAAGATATATTTCATTAAAATCAATACCTAAGTTTTGATTTAATTCACAAATTAGTGAAAATATTCATTCTGAGTCGATCTACCTATGTCCGTCCGTCTGTGTGTGTGTTGAAAGCAGGATAGGGTTTCGAACAGGACAACCTAGGCAAATTTTGGCTCAAATATTTATCTTATATAAGGTTTATTTGGTAAAATCGGTTAATAAACAAAAAAGTTATTGGCAAAACACTTGAAACACAGGGTGTCTGTTGTAGCTTCATATCATACTTTTCGAGGGTCGATATAAACCTGGAAACAAAAAAATGGGCGTAGTCCGCCCACCTCTCATATTATGTAAAATTTGAGAAAGTAATACACATATACCCAAGGAAAACAATGCTACACTAATGGAAAAATATAGACCAATAGCTTTATTACCAATAATTGATAAAATATTTGAAAAAATTCTCCATAAACAATTATTATCATACTTCGATGAAAATAAATTGTTATTTGAATACCAGTACGGTTTTGAAAAAGGAAGTGGCACAGAAGAAGCTGTGGTTAATATTATTAACAACATTTGCCAAGGTTTGGATAATGGATTTTACGGTGTGGCTGGCATTTTTTATGATTTGTCAAAAGCTTTTGATTTTATTGATCATGAAATAATGATTGAAAAACTATGTTATTATGGTCTTAATCAAAGCGCGTTATATCTACTAAAAAGCTATTTAACAAACAGGCAGCAATATGTAGAAATTAATAATCTAAAGAGTAGTTTCGGTGCTGTTGAATATGGAGTTCCACAAGGAAGTGTATTAGGTCCCCTATTATTTGCAATTTACCTTAATGACATACAAAATCTTCAACTATTTGGAAAGCTTTTTATCTTTGCTGATGACATCAGTGTGTTTTATCCGTATAAACATGAAATTGTTTTGAAAACCCATATGGAATATGATGCAGCATTAATTACAGAATATATGAGAATTAACAAACTCAGCTTAAATGCTAAAAAGACTAAACTAATAAGATTCAGACCATATTCGCTAAATGAACAAAGTTTTAACATATTTGTAGATGGAAACAAAGTAAATGAAATTTCTAATACAAAATTTCTTGGTATACATTTACAAAGTAATCTTTCATGGGACATTCATGTTCAACATCTGAAATCAAAAATAGTATCTGCCACTGGTTTGCTTTATAAATTCAAAAACAAATTTAACACAAAAACAAAACTCATTATTTATAACGCTTTGATTCACAGCCACTTAAATTACTTGCCTGGTATATATGACTGTAAAAGAAGCAAGGAGCTGAAATCATTGCAAAGATGCCAGAATAAAGCGCTAAAAACTGTTTATAATATGCCACTAACTTTTCCGACAGTATCTCTGTATAGAAATGTAGCTGTCACGGTACTACCTGTATATGGACTTTATAAATTTCGTCTATTAACATACGTTTTTAAATCTTTAAACAATATTGGATATCATACTATTTTATTTTCAAGAAATCAATCAATACATAACACCAGAAATACTATGGATCTGAGAGTAGCAAGATGTCGATTGGAAACAACAATGCAGAGAATAGAACACGTGGGAAGTTTGGAATATAATAATCTTCCACAATATATAAAAAATGCTCAAAGAATTGCAATATTTAAAAAATTGGTTAAAGAATATTTGCTTGGAAATGTAGAAATGCTTCTTCCGTAATTATTTATGTATGAATATTATAAAATTTGCATATATATATATATATTTTTATCTATCAATTATTTTTTTTTCTTTTTTTATTATTAATGAATTAAACATGTAATTTAATTTTGCCAACTCGTCTCAAATATGTCCAAGTGACGCTGAGACCTTATTACTTTTGTATTAAACATTTTTTTTATTGAAATAAAATATATATATATAAAAAAAAATAGTACAAGTATTTTACTTTTGTAAAACAATACATACAATTAAAAAAACATAATAAAGCTAATTTGTTAATTTTTTCTGAGATTTACATAATTACCTATAACTAGTGAATTATAAAATGTACTTTTTATAACTAAAATTACATTGCACAGTGGGACAGATCCAAAAATAAATCTTTAACTTCTAGTCGGCTGTTTAGTTTTACATAAAATTTCATATAAACGTGGATGAAGTGTGTACAATTTTAAGCGTGAAATGAGGACTCCACAACTTGTTTCTTTGGCGATTTTAAATATTTGTATTTTCTATTGAATAAAGACAATTTGACCGAGTTCAAAAATAAATAAATTTGGATTCGAGAATCGCTTAAATTTTATTTTATTATTTTTTTATTATTTTTATTTTTTTTTGTCGAAAGTATTTACTCCCTTTTTTCTCTAAAATGTAATTTTAACTGAAAATTTCGTGCTTAGTTGACAATAAAATAATAATTAATATCTTTTATAGAACCGAAACTATGCCACTTAAAATTTTTATAAGTCACGGAAGTAGAAAATGTGATTGTAGTGACCATATTATGGTAAATAATCATTAAAAAATTGCATCATATTATGATCATATGTATTATAATATATTAAAATTTTTTATTTCTTAGAATTTTATCTTATTTGATTGGGGGAATTATAAACCCAAGCATTAATAGTAGTTACCGATTATGATTGATCAACCATTTGTATACCCATCAAAAAGTTGGGGGTATATTGATTTTGTCATTCTGTATGTAACATGCCGAAGGAATCATTTAAGACCCCATAAAGTATATATTTTCTGGTTCCTGGTTCGATTCTGAGTCGATCTAGCTATGTAATTTGGCACAAATATTTATCTCATATAAGGTTTGTTATATGCAAAAAGTTATGGGCAAAATACTGGAAACACAGGGTGTCCGTTGTAGCTTCATTTCATACTTTTCTGCTGATATCTCTTAAAAAAAAGCATGTACGACAACGAAATCTTGCAAGAATATTTCGGGAGTCGATATAAACTTGGAAACAAAAAATGAGCGTGGTCCGCCACTTAACCGTCCACCTCCCATATAAGGTAAAAATCAACGAAATTTTCTATAAATAGTTTAAGGACTAATGTAAACTTAGAAATAAAAAATGGGCGTGGTCAGCCCACTTTACCGCCCATCTCCCATGTAACGAAAAATTTTAAAAAGTTGATGGTGGGTATATAGATTCGGCCGAGCCGAATATAACATTTGCGCTTGTTTTCTTTGTGAGATTTATATATAAATGATTATCATTCTTACAAATAAATTTTTAATAACAAATTATTTTTTTATCAGAATGCATTATTATAAATTAAAAGTTATAGAACAATTTCAATAAAAAATCTTAATCAAGGTAAAAAATCTTAACTGAGTTATATGGAATTTACTTTATATAAAAGAGTTGAACCGTAAGGATTTTCAAATGCAGTTTAAAAAACTTAAATTGTATAACAGGTATTAGAGATGAACATTTTTGTAGTGTGTAGTTTTTTAATTTTAATGTATTTTTTTTTTTTGCTGTTAAAATTTTTTAAATCGCATAAAAGACTTTTTTAAAGAAAAATTTTGGTTGCCCTGGTTACGAGTATAATAAACTGGGTTTAGTTCATATTATATTATGTTTTTTTTTTTTGGAAACTCAACCAATAGCTTAATTACTTAAATTGACATTTGTCATACTAATTAACTTACGAGGGTTTTAATCGCAAAAAAAAAAAAAATAATACGAAACGAAAAATTGATCGATATCAATAAATATATTAATACTCATAGTATGAGTAGTACGTTGTACTACACTTTACACAACAGATTCTAAATTCATAAAATGTTTGCATTTTTATACCCTTCACCACAGGTGTAAAGGGTATATATAAGTTTGTCATTCCGTTTGTAATTTCTACAATATTCGTCTTAGACCCCAAAAAGTATATATATTTTGGATCCTTATTGATAGGGGAGTCGAAATAAAAAGATGACCGTCTGTCCATCTGACCGTCTGTCTGTTGAAATCAGTTTTTAGAAAGCCCCAGTTATAGGATATATATGTTTTATATATCAAACTGTTAGAAATATTTCTTTGAAAATCGCTAAAAAAAATGAGCAAAATCGGGTGATAAATAACTGAGATATCGGCAAAAAACCGAAGATACCCCCAAAAAATCGTATTTGCTGTAAGCTTTTCTCGGCTCCTATAAAAGATAGCGACTTCCATTTTGCACGAAAAATTCAAAACCTATAATTATAATTTTTTTGATGAAAAAAAAAAAAAAAAAAATCGGTGCACTATATTCCAGATATCGGACAAAACGCGTTTTTTTGAAGCTTCTATATAAGCTACGGTTTTCGCTTTTGAACAGGTTGGTCATAAATATTTTTATAAATTTTTTACAGAAACCCAATTTGTTCAAAAACAACAGAGATATGGGCCAAAAACTAAAAAAATTTAATAAAATAAATACGCGGAAAAATGTTTATATTAAGCATTGTTGTTGTTGTTTTTTTTTTTTGTATGGTCAAGTTGTTTAGTTAGCACCAGCAGTTCTTGTTATTGTTTGTATATGCAGTCAGGTTATAACATACATACATACATACATACATACATACATACATACATACATACATACATACATTCATACATACATACATACATACATACATACATACATACATACATACATACATACATACATACATACATACATACATACATACATACATACATACATACATACATACATACATACATACATACATACATACATACATACATACATACATACATACATACATACATACATACATACATACATACATACATACATACATACATACATACATACATACATACATACATACATACATACATACATACATACATACATACATACATACATACATACATACATACATACATACATACATACATACATACATACATACATACATACATACATACATACATACATACATACATACATACATACATACATACATACATACATACATACATACATACATACATACATACATACATACATACATACATACATACATACATACATACATACATACATACATACATACATACATACATACATACATACATACATACATACATACATACATACATACATACATACATACATACATACATACATACATACATACATACATACATACATACATACATACATGTATGGTACTAAGTAACATGGTGAAGGGTATCAAAGATTCGGCACGGCAGAATCTTTTTTCAATTTCATTTATTATAAACAGATCATATCAGAGGTTAACAGATTAAAAATAAAAATATTTTCTTCTTTATTTTATTAATTTACTATGGATTTATGAAGCAAATATTTACGTACTACTCTGTACTTTTTATAGTATTATCTAACAAGGGAGACCACATTCTAAGAATACTATCATTTTCTGTAAAAACCCAAATAAATTTTTTATTTGCAGTCATCATTAGTTTCTTTCAATAAATTTAAATAAATCTTTTAATTTAGTTTCTTTACAACAATCAACATATTCGGAATGACTAGTAAAATCTGTTTAATTTTTTTAATATTTTTAAATGTTTTTCTAACATTTACGATTGCCCATAAAATCTATTATGTTGAAAATGAAAAATTTTTAGATTGGCATAAAGCTAATAAAGCATGTGAAGATTTAGGTATGAATTTGGTGAGTATAAAAACTAGAGAGGAATTGGAATACTTAAAGGAATATATTAAAATAAATTATGGTAATTATAAAGAGTTTTTGTAATTAATATTTTTAAAAAGACTAACTAATAATTTTTTATTAAATAACATATTTTTAGGTCGGCTTTATCCGTATTGGTTGGGTGCTTATAGGATAAATGGTACATACGAATGGCCGACCACTGGAGAGAAAATAAAGGAATTTTTCTGGCATAAGGGTGAACCCAATGATAAAAGTGGCCACGAGAATTGTATTCATACATGGGAAAATGATTTCGATTGGAATGATAATGATTGCGAAAGAGAATTACCATTTATATGTGATTTAGAAGTGTAAAGTACTATTGTTAACATTTAGCTGAAACATGTTTACGTTTATAAACTGTTGGTTTTTAGTTAACAGTTAACTTGATATTTTATAAAACAATACATAATTATCACGTTATTTTATAATAATAAATACTGCTATATAATGGATTAATAACTACAATATGTATAGAAAAAAAAAAAAAATAATAATTAGTAATCATTGTGGAATTAGAATCATAATAAGTATAAATCATTTAGTTTACAACTTTTTTAACAGTTAGACGTTTTTAGTTATATTTTGTAAAATTTTTGTTATTATTTTCATGATTTTTACAATTTTTATAATATTTTTGATAGGTCATAAAATCTTTTACTTTGAAAATAAATATATTGTTATGTGGAATATGAATTTAGTACGTATACAATCTACAATGCAATATAAATTCAACCTATGGTAAATAGGAATAACTTATTTGGTACAACTTGCAATTAAAATGATTTTGATTGGAACGATTATGGTTCCTATAACCACTTGGCATATATGTATATGTGATTTATAAGTGTGATAAGAGTAGAAAGTTCTTGTAATAAATTATCTTTTATATTACTAAAGGCATTTACGTAGGTAAAAGCTAAATAAAAGGCTAGATTTAGCCTTAAATTTAGACTTTTTAATACTACTGATCTTTACTATAATACTGATCTTTACTATAAAATTCTGATTTTCCGTTTTCCTTCTCAAAATTCAGAAGAGTATTTAAAGATTTTATAGTTTCAGTTTGATTTTAACATTAATGTCTTTCATTTAGGTTAAACAAAGCATTTTTAAAGATTGTTTTTATAAATTTATTAAAGTTAATATTATGAGTGATTCCATATCAAAACGGACAAGAAACAGAAATTTTCGGATTTGATATCTCCGACTTCAATGAAATTTTCTACAGATATTAAGCATTGCAAATGTTGCTCAAATCACAATTTTTCTGAGTAAATAATCCTCCCGGTCCAAAAATATGACGTTTCAAAAATCAAAAAGCGGCTGAATTTTTTCCAAAAGTAATCACACTTTATTGCTCATAACTTCTAAAATATACATTGTATAATTCTTCTTTTTATTTCATTTAATAGAAAAACACATTGACTTTTAAACGGCAAGTAAAACATTTATATATTTCGAAAGTTCAAAGGTCAAAACCGATAATATAAAGATTAAAAAATACATATGTTGCTAATGAAACCCTTCTCTATTTTTGTGCCAAATTTCAAGTTGGAGCCTCTTTTGGTTTAGGAGTTATAAAACAAAATACAGAAAAAAAAAAACATATATTTGTATGTAAATTTTAAAATATTTACAAAAATTATTTGAAATTATTTTTTTTTATGAGCACATATTTAAAATAAATAAAATTTTATACACAAAATTTGACTTCAGCTTATATTTTGTTACATAACTTCTGAACTAAATATTGCACAAGCATGAAGAAGAGTTGTATTAATACTATATATAATATTTTTTAGCATTTTAAAAATATCGTTTTCGGAGATATAATGGTTTATTTTTTGTAAGCCTTATTTTGACCTTTGAACTTTCGATCTAAAGTAACTCACTATATATAATTTTTAAGGTAATGTCCTTGTTTTTAAAATGACACTAAAATTATCTTTTTGTTTTCTATAGCTTTGGAGTTATTAATAGTTGTATTTTATTTTTGTCCATAACTCCAAAACTAAATAAGGCTCCAACTTGAAATTTTATATCCGTATGAAGAAAAGTTATGTCAACAATATATAATTTTTTAAGAATTTTAAAAATATCAGTTTTTGAGATATAATAGTTTGAATTTTTTTATCTCCAACTTTGACCTTTGAACTTTTGATGTACAAAACATTGTATATGTCGTTATGAAGGTAATATCTTTGTCTTTAATATGCAGCAACAACTAGAGTTCTACCATATATATTTAAGAAGTTATTAGAAGTTAAATACGTATTCATTTGTAAAGTTTTGAAAATTTTTTCGTTTTTTAAACCGTCATATTTCCAGACCAAAAAGAAACATGGTCTGAAATTTCATGTTTTCGGAAACACTTCCAATGGTCAATGCTTGTAATAAATTTCATTGAAATCGGAGATGTCAAATCCGATTGCTGTCCGTTTTGACATGGAATCACTATAATTTCTTTAAAAAAGATAGTGATTTTTTTAGCTCATCAGAATACGACATTTTGCTATCTGTTTTATTTTGTAACAAAGTAACATTTGGAAAGTATTTTTTTATTAATTTTAATAAAAATTAAACTAATTTATTTTAAAAGAAAAAAAGCGTTGTCAAACGAGGAAATTGGCAAAATCAACCCCTATAAGGAATGTGAACTAAATATTAGCCAAATTGCAAATAAAATTGGTCGAACTCGTTGTGTGGTCAGTAATTATCTACGTAATCTATCCAGTTATGGAAAAAATATGAAAAGAGGTACCTATACTGTTCTTCGGATGCAGATAAAAGAGCAATTTTCAGAAGTATTTCAAACTCCCAAGAATCTGCTGCTAAAATCAAAGAAAAAACTGGCGTTAAAGCAATCTTAGCAACAGTAAAGCGTGTAATACAGAAAGCTACTAATCTTAAACGATTAATCATCAAAAAAGAAGCCACCCCTTTCTTAACCCATCTCGAAAAGAAAACGAATGAACGAATTTGTTCCGCCATTTACGAACCGATCTTGCTTAATTTCAATATCAAAATTTTCGGGAGGATTTCCGATCGTTTGATATATATGTTGTATATGGAAGTTATCGTTGGGCTTCATAAACGCAATTTCAACCGACACACAGTGGTGAAGGGTATAAAAAGATAGCTTTATTTATTATTCCTAGCGAAATATTAAATGCCAAAATCAATTTTTATATGTGTCGTATTCAAGTGAGCGGCAGTGCATAAATCATATATTTTTTTTTTTTTTTTTGCAAATATTTTTGTTTAATTTTGAAGACAAATATGTTTATCATATAATAAATCAGCATTTAATCTGGGACAAATAGGTATTATGCCACAAATAACAAATTATGAAATATTACGATTGAAATTATTAAAAAAAAATGAAAAAATTTTTATAAATATTAAAATTTTTTTTTTTCAGAACAATTTATATAGCAATTTTTAGCAAACATAATACTTTTTTCTTTTTTTTTATATTAAAGGTAGAAAAAGATTTTCAATAATGCATCCCAAAAGTGCATTTGCATTATAAATGTACTTTTGAATTATAATATTATTTTTAAAGTGGACATATTCTATTTAAGTTACACCCTTTAGCGATTTTTAAGACTTTTCGGAAAATCGGGTATAAACTCATGAATTTTTCAAATTAAAAAAAAAAAAAAAATGGAGATATTTAAATTGCTCCATTGGGTATGCGTATGCCAAATATTAGCATTATTATTAATTGGAAGATAAATAAAGTATTTTTGGGCGTTTTCTCGTGGATTGAATGATATATATTTTACTAAAATAATAGCACTGATCAGTATAAACTGAAAATGAAGGAATTAAACTAAAATCAACTTTTAGATTAAATTATTTTTTAATTTCGTGAAAGAAAATTGTTATTCATATGTGATTTAGAAATGTGATATTGGGAGAAATATTATTAAATTTATTTATGAATTTAATAAACTCTGCATATGATGATGGAATAGGTTAATTTTAAAAATTGTTCATATTGTAGATTTTCTATTAAATGATTCATTATTTCCGAGTTATCTATTAAAAATATTAAAGTTAAAGTGTAGTATATATAAATAATTTTAAGGAATGTGTTTTCTAGATACTTTAATATGTCAATGCATAACAAACAATAACAATCGTGATTTCATTAGAAATAAATAGGCGTTACAAACTGGGAAGTTTCAATACGTTAAAAACTAGGAAATTCAAATACATTACAAACTGGAAAATTCCAAAATCGTTATTTCAAAATCGTCATAAAACTAATGTATTACACTCTATTTACTAGATGTATATAACATAATGGAAATTTTAATGTTTTTTATAGTAAATAAACACTATAACAACACTGAGTAATAAGAAATATAAATAATTTAAGGAAAACCCGACATAATTAATATTTGTTTATATACATATTGCAATGTACTTAAACAAGTTTTCAAACGTAAATTGCCTTGTTGTCTCTATTTGGCGGTACCAGAGCAGAGTTTGTGGACAATAATTAGACACCAGCAGAGTGGAGTACGTATTTTCTGTGCCACTACACACTTCATCAGTATTCGTGGTGTCTTATCAATTTCAGTTTCGTTGAAACAATACTCCTATAAAACTTAATCTCTAATATAAGGTATTTTGAGTGTTTCATTGATCTAATGCAGCACAGTGGTTCCAAAACGCTTTTTGTTTTTTTTTGTTTTAATAATTCAGTAACTTTTGAACTGTTGGAGATATTTCAATAAAAAGTTGATTTGGAGGAGTACAGGCCCCTAGAGTCAGGTCAGGGGGTAGACGGTGGCCCTCCAATCGCCAAAATTTCTTTTATGATATGACAGAATAACCATTTTATATACGGATAGTCCTTGTAAATCAATAAAATACGCTTACATGTATAGGTTATCTCTTTTAGTTTAAGAGATATTCGGGGCGAAATAAATTTTAACCTCACTTTTAGCTTCTTCTTTAGTTTTTTGAACTTGGTGCGCTTAATATTGCCCCCAAATTTAAAATTTAAAATATTTTAAAATATTCGCCATATTTCTTACAAAATTCTGAATAATATTGCTGCAAGAATTATATAAATGTATGAATCCGTTAGAAAGTTATATTAATCTGAATTTGGAAAATTTTAAATTTGTTGGGTTTTTTCCAAAAAGGTGGCAATATTTATTCACTGATAAAATTGTTTTTTTTTTTTTTTTTTTTTTTTTTTTGTTCTGAGCTTTATAATTTTTTTAATGTTTTCAAAAGAAATCTTAATGCACATGCATGCAAAGCAAATCCGAAGAAGTTTGGGGCAAAGGTCTGTCCACAAGCTCTATCCAGCGGAAACAAAAAATGTATTTTAAGTAGTTATTCAAATTGAATTGGTAATATATATTTTTTTTTAAAACATTTATCAAAAAAAAAAAAAAATTATAAAATAAAATAAAAAAATAAGTATTAAACATTTCGTTGTACACTTTTTACACAAGTGCCCTAAAACATATTAATGGTCTAGGGAATTTGTAATAACTAGTTATGTTATGTGTAAATTAAAATTTTTTAACATTTAGTTGCAAAACAAAGTATTTAATAGCAACATTTTTCTATAAACTGTAAATAGACCAACTTTTTCCCATATAAACACAACCTACAAACTTCAGGTCCGATGCGGCACGGGTTAACGATATACGATTTCACTAATATTTCACACAGTATGTTTTTGCGACCAAAAGAACAATTCTAGGGGGAGTTACGGCCAAAATTCGAATGTTGGTAAATTTTGGTGCAGCCTAATGTACTTGTGAAAATCAAAGACGATTAAGCTATGTCCGTCCGTCTTTTTAATGCGCAGTTGGCCTTGAGGCTGATTAACCCGGGAAATTATTATTATATATTTTTTTTTTTTTTTGGTATTTAAAATGGCTTCATTAACAAGACACTTAAGGATAAAAAACACAAACCATCGGTGTCCGTTTCAGCTTAGATTCCAAAAATTTTGCCAATAGCCATTGAATGTATTAATTACACTGTGTGGTGTAAGAAAAATTATTATTTTTTTTTTTTTACAGAAATTTAAGGATTTATTCGTTTAACTTTTACAGAGTAAAGAATTAAGATTCTATTGAAGTATAGGTCCATAAATTGTTATTATCAAATATATTTTAGACCTTTAATTACAAAACTATAATCTAACAAAAAAATTACTACAATTCTGGAAAAAAAACTACCTAGTGTTACCAATGATCAACTTTTTAACATAAAATATAAATATTTAAAAAATCGGGTTGAAATTTATTTAATTCATGATTGGGGTATACATTAAAGTGCCTTGATTTGATAGGGACAAAAAAAGTTGCAAATGTGTCCCCTGAAATTAAAGGCTGATATGTTTTAAGATAACTCCCAATATTTCAGTTCAATTATTTCATTTACGTGAGCTGGACCATTTTTGAAATACCTCCAAAAATATGGTTTTCGATCGACAGTATACACAATGTGTCAAAAAAATTACAACATATGATAGAAAAACGACGTCTAATACATATTGAGCAAAAAATATTAAGAAATTTGTGTTCATTCTCGCGAAATTAAAATTGTTGATGATTTTATTTTAAATAAAGGATGTCATTTTCAACCGTAGATTATATTTTAGGGCATCATTGGTCTCATGAATTGCATGTCAATACTATTGACATGCAATACATTTAATCCTTTATTTGCACAAATAATATTTTGGGATATCCGGTCCATAATTGCTTAAGTTAATTTTAATGGCAAATAAATGGCTAGTTGAAGATATAAATGTCCTCAAAAGCAAACATTTATCAAATAAGCGGCGAATTGATATAAAATGGTGGCTAAATTTCAAAAACCCTTTTTTTTTATTATTATAGCGGTTTTAAATAAACTTATTATCTTTTTCACAAATTTATCAATATTTAAGTGTAATAAGTACTTCCATGCGACTTATTTGCAAAAATTGCTAATTTAACCTCTTAATTAATTACATGACATCTTCAATAGTAATAGGATAGATTATTCCTATGGTACATTAAAACCTTGCATATTTTTTAGAACTTCCGAAATATATAAAGTCTCATGTCATCTCTTAGAGTTAAAATATATTTATGCTTGAATTTTATACTTTTCTGAAAGGTATCTTCACAAAAATTATTTTAGAATAAAAAACAAGCCCATTTGACATATTTTATATAAACGTTTTGAATTCAGTCTATATTTGCTAGAATTCCAAAGCATGAATCTGCAAACGGAATGAAGTTTAGGAATCTATGATATGTTTTTAAGAGTTTTTAATCATAATATCGGGGACAGCTGAAGAATGTAAAATCCACATTCTGGCGAAAATGTAAAAACCCAATTTTTGAAATTTTCAGCGTTGTTTTTTTTTTTTTTTTGAATTGTGAGATTCTTTTTTCAAAAACTTTAAAGTCACAAAAAATTCCAAAAACATTGTTCTTTTGTGAAAGTGAAAAAGCCATATTTTTGTGCTAAAATACGAAACAAAGGAAATTTTATATCTAACAATATTTTTGAAAAAAAAAAAAAAAAATAATAAAAATAAAATATTTTTTTGGACGACTTCAAATTTTCTTTATTCGATAGATATTTTTATACTCACCAGCAAAAAGATTGGGGTATATTGATTTTGTCATACCATATGTATAATTTCGAAATCATTTAACACACCATTAAGTATATATTTTCTGGGCCCTGTTTGAATTGTGAGTGGATCTAGCTATGTCCGTCCATCTGTCTGTCTATTGAAAGCAGGATAGGGCTCGCACGGAAAACCGAGTGAACCTAGGGGAACGAAATTTTGCTCAAATATTTCTTTTATATAAGGTTTGTTTGGTATTGAAAATAGACTAGAAAAACAGTGTGTCCGTTGTAGCTTCATTTTATGCTTTTATGCTGATATCTCTTAAACAAATCGCCCAGCTCCCATTTAAGGAAAATTTGAAAAAGTTGATGGTGGGTATATGGATTCGGCCAAGTCGAATATAATATTCTCGCTTGTTGTTTTTAAATTTCTAAAAAAAAATAAAAAATAATAATAAAATCGGTCAGATATATTGGGATATTATGAAAAAAAAACTGAACCTAGAACTTTCAAAATTGAGATAGATAAAATTTCAAATGTAAATAACTTGAAAACTAGAAGAGAATTAGCACAAGTAAGAATATTTTTTATAATGTAGAATTACAAAGTGCAACAAGAAAAAATCGCCTCAATAATTCCAATCCATGAAATTTTTAGCCCGCATCATTTGGTGTCTCATTGAAATATACTTAAGTAATAATCTTGTTATGAATGAAAAATTTGACAAGCCCATAAAAAAATCCAAGCCTGATGAAGAAAAACTGAAAAACTAAACTATACGTTTATAAGGATATTTTTTTTTTTTTTTTTTTTGCCGACCAATGTTATAATTTTTATTATCACAGATGATAATTTTTATCACCTAACTGATATTATTTCGATATCATTATAATATCATAATAATATACAATGGGTATTAATTTGCTGAAAAAACGGAATGAATCATAATGATTGAAATAACTAAGAAATTGTTATTTAAGGGAAGAAAATAAATTAAAAATAATTGTTTATTTTTTATAATTATATATAAGTAAGTAAAACTTCTTTACAATAATAAAATGTAATTCAGTTTTTTTGCAATAGCTAACACTTACGGAAGAAATGTCTATTAAGATCTCACTAATTATCTTAATCTTAAGTACTTCTCTAATAGCTGCACACAAAATCTACTATATTGAGGAAGAAAGGATTCTAGACTGGTATACAGCCAACAATTGAATGTAAACCTAAGGGTATGAATTTACTTAGTATTACAAATAGGGAGGAATGGGAATACTTAAAGGAATATTTTTAAGCAAAATATGGTAATTGATATTTTTTTATTTTTATTTATTTATTTATTTATTTTTTTGTTAAAAAATTTTATTAAACTTGATTTTTTTTACTAAAAAATTAGGTTGTATTAATCAATATTGGCTGGTTGCTTAAAAGATAAATGAATATAATGCGGCCACATATGAGAAGTGTATATACCTATTAGGGGGCCTTATTGCTTCGAATAGTCAGGATTGCAAAAGCAAATTGAAATTCATATGTGATTTAAAAGTATGATATTGGCAGAAATATTATTAAAATGTTTATAAATTTAATAAACTATATTTGTTTATTAAAAATTGTTCGTATTGCGAATTTTATATTAAATGTTGAATGTTTTTTTCCATTAAAAAAAAAAAAAAAACACGAAAAATTACAATTTTTGACTTTACCTTTCCGAATTTGATAATATTTGGTACAATCATTATTCTTGTCAAAACTAAAACTAATTCATAATTTCAGATAATTTCATCAAGTGGTTCGCGAAATATCGCGATTTGAAAGTGCAAAATAGCTAAAAATATGTACAAAGTTGTGTACACATAATTACAAATATATTTGAAAGTATTTATGATATAAGCTTTATTAAGATGTCATATTATAGGTATCAAAATTACTTTTAATATGACGTATAACACGATATATAGACGATGAAACCATTCTGAATGAGTTATTGAAAAAATTTATGCTTGAAATTTAATTTAAGTTAATTTTTGTTAATTTAAAGATGCATTTTACTCTTTAATATGAAGTCGTCGGCGGACTTGAAAACCCGAATGAAGAAAAAAATATCAGACAGTGGGAGGTCTTCATGAAACAGTTAGAGGTCTTTACCGGTACAGTGAGAATATATAACAATGGAAAATGCAATGTTTTGTCTTACTTTCTATCGATTTCTACAAAACTTTTAATTTTATGTTATATTTCATTGCCTAGTTTAAGGAGTTTATATAAGAAATGTGCAAAATTTTGCAATTTTCTTTTTTTAATAACACAGGATAAGTTTTTACTTTTGGAGACCCCTAGTAAAATTTGACGAAGAAAATATCTGTAGAACATTTTAACTCATTAAACTCAAGTTTTAACCGACTTTTATGTCATTTCTTGAAAAAGGAACAGAAATGACAACTTATAAAGTAAGATAAATGAATTGAAAGTTTTAATAAAATATTTCCTGTTAAATGCTCCAAATATTTATGCAAAAATATTTTAGCTTCGAACTAGATATTATTTTTTTCGATTTATCTGAGACTACCTTGATGAAAGAAGAGAAAGGTTTAGATGGTTTTAAAATAAAAATCTTGCCTACCAGCTAAAAATCCTTTGGAGGGTTTATTATACATATCAGGAGCTATCAATTGCATATGGAATAATTCCGCCTTCAAAATACTGTTGCATAGTGTTATCTGCTTCTCCTCAGGATTCGGCATTTTGATCCATATGGGACAAATGTGATAGTAAAAAATCTTTATGCATTCAGAAATTATTCAACTAGCACACGATATACTTTTTTGAGGTGTGCGTGATCGAAAATAAGTAAAAACATAGAAATCAATGTTTGTGTAATTTAAATAGTGATATTAATCTTAATTTAAATTATAATGAAATTTCTAAATATATTATTGCTTTTATTGTATACGAGCTGTAAACCCGCTACTTCGTCAGCGGAATTTTTTTATAAAAACTATACTAAACAATAAACTAATATTCTTAACTCCCTTGGGAACATTTTTAATAATGGTGTTATGTTATCCATAAATAACAATATCTCTTTAATTTCAATGAAAAATAAATATCAGAATTACGAAAAAGTATATTAGAATAAAGAAAAAGGACCACAAAATCCATTTAAAGGTTTCTGATTCAATTAGGACCTTACATTTTCAATTTTATGTTTCTAAGGATGAAAATTGCAGAACATTCAAGAAGTACTATTAGAAGAACGAAAAAAGATACCACAAAGTCCCTTCTTATGGATTCTCATTCATTTAGGACCACATATCTTTAATTTCATGTTTCTAGATTCAGAATTATGGAAAATTAAAAAAGTACCGTAGGAAAAACAAAAAAGTACCACAAAGTCCCCTCTAATGAATTCTCATTCCTTTAGGACCACATATTCTTAATTTCATGTTTCTAAGTTCATAATTATAGAAAATTCAAAAAGTACCATTAGAAGAACAAAAAAGTACCACAAAGTCCCCTCTAATGAATTCTCATTCATTTAGGACCACATATTCTTAATTTCATGTTTCTAAGTTCATAATTATAGAAAATTCAAAAAGTACCATTAGAAGAACAAAAAAGTACCACAAAAACCTCCCTTATGGATTCTTATTCATTTAAGACCACATATCTTTAATTTCATGTTTCTGGGTTAAATATTATAGAAAATTCAAAAAGTACCATTAGAAGAACAAAAAAGTACCACAAAGTCCCTTCTTATGGATTCCCATTCATTTAGGACCACATATCCTTATTTCATGTTTCTAGGTTAAATATTACCGAAAATTAAAAAAGTACCATTGGAAGAACAAAAAAAAAAAAATACCACAAAGACCCCTCTTGTGAATTCTTTCTCACATAGGACCATGCATATTTAATTTCATGTTTCTACTTTAAATATTATAGAAAATTCAAAAAGTACCATTAGAAGAACAAAAAAGTATCACAAAGTCTCCTCTAATGAATTCTCATTCATTTAGGACCACATATCCTTAATTTCATGTTTCTAGGTTCATAATTATAGAAAATTCAAAAAGTACCATTAGAAAACAAAAAAGTACCACAAAAACCTCTCTTATGGATTCTTATTCATTTAAATATCTTTAATTTCATGTTTCTGGGTTAAATATTATAGAAAATTCAAAAAGTACCATTAGAAGAACAAAAAAGTACCAAAACGTCACCTCTTATGGATTCTCATTAACTAAGGACCACATATCCCTAATTTCATGTTTCTAGGTTCATAATTATAGAAAATTCCAAAAGTACCATTAGAAGAACGAAAAAGTATCACAAAGTCCCCCCTTGTGAATTCTTTACAACATCGGACCATGCGTATTTATTTTCATGTTTCTAGGTTAAATATTACAGAAAATGAAAAAAAGTACCAATAGAAGTAGAAAAAAGTACCACAAAGTCCATCCTCTTGAATTTTTACCCACAGGACCACGTATCTTTAAGTACCACAAATTCCACTCTTTTGAATTCCTATCTACATTTTCTTAATTTCATGTTTCTATGTTTAATGTAATTGAAAATTCATTATTAAGTTTGAATAAAATGTAATTTCCCGCCTTTACCCCTTTTTTGGTAATTTTTTTCACCCATCGAAGTATCAAAAATTGTATTCCAATAAATTTCTAAATTGTAGTGGTATCCCATATTAAAATACTCACATGAATATTTCAATAAATATAAAAAAAGGTTTTATGAAAAAAGTACCAAAAAAAAAGCTACGATTTTTACCCCTTAAACGTTTGAATTTCTAAAAAGAACTAAATTTATATTTCTCATTTTTTGATAAGTTATGAATACGATATAAATTTTATCTGTATGTTGATTGGTTTCAAAGATACATATGGTGCCAAAAAAGTACCAAAATACAGTTTTTACCCATTTTCTCCCTAAAACTGCCGATAACGATAACTACTCAACGATAACTACTCAACTTTTTTTGTATCTTTATTAGTTTGGGAGATATAAAGTTACCGATTTTACCGGTTTTTACCCTTTTTTACCCCCTAAACATTCGAATTTCCAAAAATCCAGTCTTAGTGGATCTATATGGTCTAGCTTCAGCCGTTTGGGCTGTGGGATGATGAATCAGTCAGTCAGTCAGTCAGTCACGTTACTCTTTTATATATATAGATTTGGTTTGGAAATTGGCTAAATTTAGTCAAAATGAAAAAATAATTTTTGTTAGAAAAATTTTTAGTATTTCGATATTTAATTTTTTACTTCTTTATTTGAAAGGTATATTCAGGTCTAGTCTAATGCACATCCTATTTTCAATTTCTGATAATTTCAACATATTAATTATTTGTTTTCAAAAAAACCTTTATTTTACCTTATTTTTATCTTTACCTAGACTTAACTATATTGCTAAAACCAGCAAAAAAATTCTACTTATATGGGCATATAGTGTAAGTTATATTGATTTATTTCATGCATAATTTATTTATTTATTTATTTATTTTCAATGAATTATAAGCCAATGAGGCCAAGTTAATTCAGTATTACAATTGGCAACAATATTCTAATTATATACATTACAAAATTAATTATATTAAAATTAAAATACATGGTTGTTATAAAAATTAAAAAAATTAAGTCCCCCCTTTTAATTGCACAAATAATGAAACAATTTTAATTTCAGAATATAATATTAGGTAAGATATTTTTTTTTTTTTAGTATCATAACAGCTCCTAGTTGAAATTTGTTTCAAATTTATTACAAAATTAGAAACAAATTGACTATAAATAATCTTTTAAAATTTTCTTAAAATGTGGAGTGGATTTTTCGAAATTACGAATTTCATATGGAAGAACAGAGTTCCAAATTCTTGATACTCTCACTACAAAAGATCTGTTCATAAATAGTGTGGAGTGAATTGGACAAATCAGTATGTTTGTTCTTGAAGAGCGACCAAAACTAAATCTTTGTAGGATGTAAGAAGGTTTGCCATGTTTTATAAATTTATAAAATTGAATAATAACCCTTTGATCAATGAAGCTTTGGAAGTCTGACCCTAACGCACTTATAACATAAGCAGAAATATGCTGTCTGTAATTAAGGCCATATATAAATCGAACAACCCTATTAAAGCAATAACGAAGCTTGACAATGTTATGTTGTGACATTCCAGAGTATACTTCTAAACCATACATAAAGATTGGAAGACATAAGGACATTGCAACCCGTTTTCTAACTTTTAACGGAAGAAAAATACCTAAGTTATAGAGTTTTCTCAAAACAAAAGATACTCTTGATACTATGCTGCTAACCTGATAACCAAAATCAAGTCTAGTATCTAAATAAATTCCCAGGATTTTCTGATAAGATACAAATATTAAAGATTCATTACCTAAACGAATTAAAGGCAGCGACGAATTGCGGGAGAAACTCAATTGCGGGAGCTTTAGACTTAGATGGATTTAGTGATAAAAAATTGGATTCAGACCAATTGAAAATATATTGTAAATCCCTATTGAGATTGTCAGCAAGATAATCTAACCCAAAACCTCCATCATCTAATAGCAATTGAATGTCATCCGCATAGGTGTAACATTTACAAAATTGTATTCCACAGTAAATGTCATTCATCATGAATAATAATGGACCCAATATAGATCCCTGTGGTACCCCCCTCGACAACTGCAGTATAGAAGATTTTTGTCCATTAAATTCGACATATTGCAATCTACCAACTAAAAAAGAAGAAATCAGTTTACTTGCGGAATGGCTGAATTGAAATTTGTTACAAAGTTTATTATATAATAGATCATGATTAATCGAATCAAAAGCTTTAGTTAAATCAAGCGTGACAAGTATAGAATTAAACGATTTATCTAAGTTATATCTCAAATTCTCGACAATATCTAATATTAGGCCAGTAGTGTTGTAACCTTTCCTATAGCCAGACTGATAAGGATTTATTAAATTTTTCAAACTAAGATGATCCTGTATCTGCTTCTTTAATAGAATTTCTAAAATTTTTGAGCTTGCATTTAAAATGCTTATGGGACGAAAATCTAAACATGAAAGAGGCATCTTAATTTTCGGTATCGGTATGACCCTCCCAATTTTCCAAGATTTCGGAAATATAGAATATGTTATTACCGAGTTTATCAAATATGTTATATGACGTGAAATATAAGGAAAAATAAGCTTTAGAAATTTAGGTGGAATTCCATCAGGGCCAATTGCATTAGATTTGATACTATTCAAAGCTTCAAGAACTTCATATTCGTCAACATTTCGAAAAGAAAATATATTATTATCATCAAAAATATTTGAATAATTAAATGAATTGTTGATTGGTTGCAGCACGGAATGATTGTTAAATTCATTGACATCAATAAAATCTCCTACACAATCATTGCCAAAAATACCCTCCGATCTCAATTTTCTCCAATATTGGGATTGTGAACATGACTCAAAATAATTTATACTAAACAATCTTCTCTTTCGTCTAATTACTGTCTTAAGTTTATTTCTATACCCGCAATAAATTTGTCTATTACTAATTGTACTATTCCTACAAAATGCACGCCAAGCTAGATTGCGATTAGTCTTAGCTATAGTTATTTCCTCACAATCCATCCATTTATTATTTTTTTGAGGAACATATCTTTTAAGTGGGACATTAACATTGAAAACGTTAAAAACAATATTATTAAAAATATCTGCCTGCTCATCAATACTAGTTGAAGAAAAAAAGTTAGAAAGATTTAACTGATTAAGTTGAGTAACACACTGTTCAAAATTAATAGAATTATAATCCCTGTACCACTGTTCAATAACAGGCGGTTTATACTTTATCTTATAAGAAAGAGATATAACAGCATGACCAGAATTGAGTGCCGGAAATTGATATTGGGTCTTATGGTTTACCAAGTTAGCGTTGGAAACAAAAAAATAATCTATCAAGGATGACGAATTATGAAACCCGTCGATGTGAGTAGGTAAGCTATTATGTATAACTGCCAAATTAGAAGTAGAACAGAAATTTCTAACCATGTCAGATCTAGTAAAAAGATCTGTATTAAAATCACCCATAATGATAGAGTTATCATATCTACTAGATAAATCAGAAATAACATCTTCACAGCAAGAAAAATTTCCGTGAGGCAAGTAAACAATTCCCACTAATAGTTTATCATCATCTAAACAAATTTCTACAAATAAAGTCTCAATGACTCCCTCATCAAAATAATCACAAATAACACGAACTTTATATTTATCGGAAATATATAAACAAATTCCACCCCCTCTTGTCCAACACCGATCATTCCTAAAAATTTTAAATCCATTTATTGTCACTGTTCTGTTTGACACATTACTTTTTAACCAGGTTTCCGTAACACCAATAATGTCATAATTGCTCCCTTCAAAAAGATTTCTAATTTCGTGAAATTTAAATGAGCTACTGTTTGGTACCAAGCTTTGTGCATTGAAATTGCAGACATTAAAATCATTGACATTTAATTTAGAATTTAAGCTAGCGCTGTTAGATACTAAAGGACCTAAATTATCAAACATAACTATTTATAACAAGTTTCATTATTTGTGCAAAAAAAATATTCCCCCCAATATTCAAATTAAATTCATACAAAATATACATTTTATCAATAAAAAACGAATACAAATATTACATTCTGTGCAAAAATGAATCCAAATAGCAGAAGTTTAATAACAAAATATAGAAAATAATGTTTTCTAAAACTTAACTAAAATAAAAATTTTGAATCAATTAGGCTTAATAAAATAAAAACTACCGTGCAAAAATATCATTATTCGTATTATTAAGACCATACTGTTGTGGAGAAAAAAATGAGCATTACCAAGCAAACAATTAAAAATACACATGTTTCTTCATATACATGTATGTATGTATATGGGTGACAATCCAAAACAGGGTCATAAGAAAAAAAAAATGTGGGAACAATGCAAACATTAAGGCCCTGTTAAACAGTTCCCTTCTTGTATACTTAAGTGCAAACTTAGTTAAGTAAGCTCACACTTATGGAATACTTCATTTTATAGTATATAATGTATATGTTATATACATATGTAAATACGTTGTTAATAAATACAAGATAAGTACATGCAAATTATATGATTTTTTAATATATAAGATTTACTGTTTCAGCTTCCAGCACGCTTTACCCTGTATCCATTTATCTCGGTTTGACCAAAAACAAAAGTAACAATAAAAGTAATTAAAAAGAAGAAAATAATATATATACAATGTACCAGGGATGGAAAATGAAAAATTCTTTTAGATTATTTAAAGTCAAATTTTAAATATAGCATTTATGCACAATCAATTGTAAGTAATTTAATACCATATCAAACATATCAAGTAAAATATTAATATATAAAAAAGTTTTTCATATACACATTTCCATTCCTGAACATTCATTTACCCAACCCACTTTATGATTACAAAAAAAGAAATCTTGTTTTTACGTTTTGTTTACTTTATGCAATCAGCATAAACTCAATTTCCTGCTAAATTAGGAATAAAGTGTAACAAAACCCTATGGGAAAGGAAAACAAAATTAAATGTATTTTAAATGTTTGCTGGGAATGTCAATAAATCATTACAACAAAGTGATGTACATTTTAATTCTCTTACAAAATTTATTGAAAAGAAATGCAAAAATATCAAAGGTATAACAAAAATAATAAATGAATAATAACAAATAATAATAAAATCAAAAAAGAAAATACGAAATACTATTGTTAAAAACAACTGTGAATTGAAAAAGATAAAAAAAGAAAAGAAATCGGACAATACGGATAAATAATAAAAAAAAACAATCCGAAGTAAAAAATAAAATTAATATAATCCTATACAAAACTATGTGAATAATAATACTTTGAATAATTTTATAAAAATAATGGAAATAATAATATGAGAAGAAAAATGATAAAAAATTAAGAATATTAATCAGAATACAAGATAAATATTATTCAGTGATTAATATGAATAATAAGAATATTCGATACGGACAATTTTAATAAAAATACGAAGTTAATATTATCCTAATTTCACGGTGATTGGTCAATTATTTCCATCAGGCTTAAAACGGCTTCTTCTTTATTCGGATAGACCAGTTTAACACTTACAGGATTGGATGCCAGAATACGATAACTTTTTATTTCGTTGGATTTCAGCTTGCTACGACATATGTAATGGAGTTTAGCTTCAATGGGAGTTAGATGATTGTTAAGGTATAACCTTTTATCTATATCAGTATCAAGCACATCTTTAAGATTTAAGTTATATTTGGATCGATAATTCTGCATAACCAAATCCAGCTTAAGGATGTTATTAAATTTAATTAATACTGCAGACTTGTTACGAATCCATACACAAAAGTTAATATCCAACTCAACTATATTTACATCACATGCCTTAGCTATCGATATTGCCATCGGATATAGGTCAGGAGTATGCAAGTGACCAGGTAATCCACTTACTATGATGTCTGATCTATTCAGTTGCTTACGTAGGAAATTATTTTCACTCTCTATCTTTTCTATTTTGGAAGTAGTTTCCTTTTCAAACCTTTTGTTGTTGTCCAATGATTTTGCAAGTTCAGCCTTAATATCACTAAGCTGCGATGTGACACTCTCTTTAATTATATTAGTTAAATCCAACAGTTGCCTCTCTACTGACTCAATTTTAGATGTCATTGGATTCATAGGAGAATCATTAAAACAAGATTTACAGCCATAGGAAAATCCTGGCTTGGTTTTAGTAATATTATCCAAAGCCGCCTGACTTAAAGGCGGGGATTGTTTCATAACGCAATTTATGTGTTGGTAAGAATTGCATAAGATACAAACAATTGAATCTGTTTTTTTACAACTGGCTGAACAAATTCCACAGGTAAGTGCCATTATGCCGCAATAATTATTAAACAATGTATAAGGTTATGTTCACAAATCAGTGTGTTAAGATATAATAATTCTTTAATTTAACAATATTATTGTTTTCTTTTTTGAGGAATAATAAATGTTTTCGCTGGTTTTAATGCAGAATTATAAGATAATTAAAATTCTTGCAATAGAATTAACATTACACTTCTTTTAATAGAAAATTAAAAAGTTTTTGCACAGAACTATATTTTTTCACATGCTAACCATGGCGTTGCCAGATTAGATTTAGCTGCAAGAAAGTGCAAGACTGGATGTAGGAATGATTTTATTAAAAAAATATCATGTTGTTATATACTTACTTTATAAAACAAAATAATAGTTTTACTTTTTAAGAGAAAAGAAAGGAAACTTATTAACTTAACCATAAAATGGGACATAAAATAAAAAAATAACCAAATCTGCAGTTAGTCTGTGTATTTCAATTGAGACTACTGTGAATATTCTGGCGAAAAACCTCATTAGACATAATGATAGGGAGAAGATTGATTGAAATATTTCCTTTTTAAAAAAAAAATATATATAAAAATTGTATGAGGGATCTTATACTTTAAAGAGCATTTTGCTAATAATTTATGAACAAATTATGAAAATACTATGAACATTTTTGGACGTATGGATAACGCTATAAGTGGATAATACTGATATCCTTTTTATGTCATTTAATAACCATATTGTGTTTTAATTGTGTTCGTCCAGACGTCCGTCTGCAAATTAGATCTTTGACCTCCTTACGCGTTCAATTGAAATTATTAGCGTTGATGGACGTTTTACATATACATGTTATGGACATAGCTACAATATTCCGATGCATACATTTTAAAATTCAAAATACTTTAATGAATTTTGCCGCAATATGCATATTAGATAATTTTTGTTGTTATTTAACAAGACAAAATATATAAATATGTAATGATTATTGTATTGTCGGCGATTGCTAATTTTGTGCAAAATAACTTTAAAGAAAATAACTTAAAAAAAAAAAAAGATATTGATTTTTGATTACTCATACCCCTAAAAAAGCAAATTGTGTGGCGGACGTCTTTCCAGTTAATGAAACCACTTCATTTCAAATTGTTTACTGGTAACTTCCTTTGGTTAAGAAGCGTAAAAAACGGCTGAAGCTAGAGAGACGAAATTTGGATCGTAGGTAGGTCTCCCACCATATAGATCCACTAAGACGGGATTTTTGGAAATTCGAATGTTTAGGGGGTAAAAACGGGTAAAATCGGTAACTTTATATCTCCCAAACTAATAAAGATACAAAAAAAGTTGAGCAGTTATCGTTATTCATTTAAAAAATAATTGGACAGGTGTCTGGTACTTCTTTGAAAATCGGCCGTTTTAGGGAGAAAACGGGTAAAAGCTGTATTTTGGTACTTTTTTGGCACCATATGTATCTTTGAAACCAATCAACATACAGATAAAATTTATATCGTATTCATAACTTATCAAAAAATGAGAAATACGAATTTGGTACTTTTTAGAAATTCAAATGTTTAAGGGGTAAAAATTGTACCTATTTTTGGTACTTTTTTTATAAAATATTTTTTTATATTTATTGAAATATTGATATGAGTATTTTAATATGGGATACCACTACAATTTAGAAATTTATTGGAATACAATTTTTGATACTTCGATGGGTGAAAAAAAGTACCAAAAAAAGGGGTAAAGGCGGGAAATTACATTTTATTCAAACTTAATAATGAAATTTCAATTACATAAAACATAGAAACATAAAATTAAAAAAATGTATATAGGAATTCACAAGAGTGGAATTTGTGGTACTTAAAGATACGTGGTCCTGTGGGTAAAAATTCAAGAGGATGGGCTTTGTGGTACTTTTTTCTTCCTCTATTGGTACTTTTTTTCATTTTCTGTAATATTTAACCTAAAAACATGAAAATAAATACGCATGGTCCGATGTTGGAAAGAATTCACAAGCGAGGACTTTGTGGTACTTTTTCTTTCCTCTAATGGTACTTTTTGAATTTTCTATAATTATGAACCTAGAAACATGAAATTAGGGATATGTGGTCTTTAGTTAATGAGAATCCATAAGAGGGGACGGTACTTTTTGAATTTTCTATTATATTTAACCTAGAAATATGAAATTAAGGACATGAAGTGCTAAGTGAATGAGAATCCATAAGAGAGAACTTTGTGGTACTTTTTCGTTCTTCTAATGGTACTTTTTGAATTTTCTATAATATTTAACATAGAAACATAAAATTAAAGATATTTGGTCCTAAATGAATGATAATTCATTAGAGGGGACTTTCTGGAACTTTTTTTGTTCTTCTAATGGTACTTTTTGAATTTTCTATAATATTTAACCCAGAAACATGAAATTAAAGATGTGTGGTCTTAAATGAATAAGAATCCATAAGAGAGGTTTTTGTGGTACTTTTTTGTTCTTCTAATGGTACTTTTTGAATTTTCTATAATTATGAACCTAGAAACATGATATTAAGGATATGTGGTCCTAAATGAATGAGAATTCATTAGAGGAGACTTTGTGGTACTTTTTTATTCTTCTAATGGTACTTTTTGAATTTTCTATAATTATGAACTTAGAAACATGAAATTAAATATATATGGTCCTATGTGAGAAAGAATTCACAAGAGGGGTCTTTGTGGTACTTTTTTGTTCTTCCAATGGTTCTTTTTTAATTTTCGGTAATATTTAACCTAGAAACATGAAATAAGGATATGTGATCCTAAATTAATGGGAATCCATAAGAAGGGACTTTGTGGTACTTTTTCGTTCTTCCTATGTTACTTTTTTAATTTTCTATAATTCTGAATCTAGAAACATGAAATTAAAGATATGTGGTCCTAAATGAATGAGAATCCATAAGAAGAGACTTTGAGGTATATTTTTTCGTTCTTCTAGTAGTACTTCTTAAATGTTCCGCAATTTTCATTTTGTCGTCCTTTTTCTTTATTCTAATATACTCTTTCGTAATTCTGATATTTATTTTTCATTATTTTAAGATTATAAACCAGAAATTTAAGATATATTGTTGTTTATGGATGACATAATACCATTATTAAAAATGTTCCCAAGGGAGTTAAGAATCTTAGTTTAAATTTATTATATAGTATGGTTTTTATATAAAATTTCCGCTAACGAAGTAGCGGGTTTACAGCTAGTTTTTTAATAAAATTATTAATTTTATATTGGAATTTAATAATATTATTTATTAATATAATTAATTATCTAATTGTTTTAAAATTTAGTCTAAATAAATTGACAGTTCTTAATAAAATATAAAGAAAAATGGATCACACAGAAAAAATTATTACCATATACTTTTCAATAAACATAGCTGTTTAATTTTGTATAAAAATTTAATAAATATATTCAAATAAAACTAAAATAAGAATCAAATTTTAGTAAGATTTTATTTCTCATTTAAATTTTTAATTCATTCAATCGACCACTTAATTGATTTGATTAACTCTTTAATAGGAAATTTTTTTCTGTTTTTCACTTTTTACAGTTTTTAGTAATTGATATAATCATTACGGTAAGAGGTACAAATTTAAAAAAGCTGTTAATTGAATGAATTATTTACTAACATATTTGATGATTGATTTTATTTTTTATTTTTTCTGTGAATTTGTTTAGAAAAATATAGAAATAAAATAAATTTAAGTAAATTTTCAACAATTTTCAGGACATTATATCTATTTAAAAAAGGAGTAATAGTAAAATCAATTATTCTAGTTATAAATATTATCATTTTGATGATTGGAGCAAAATCAAACAAAAAATTATTAATATAAGCAATTTCGTAATTGAAGTCCACTTTTACTTATTTCTGTGGAGAAACCAAATTTTTGTCGAACTCGAGTTACTAACATCCATTCGCTTTTTTCTTCTTTCGATATCAAGAAACAGGTTATTATTTACGTATTATGTAGTCTCACTAAAAGTTAAGAAAAAAACTGAGAAAATTTTAATGTTTTTATGAATATTTCATTTATCTTTTTTATTATAATATTTAAATGCTCCAATTTAATCTTTATTTTTTAAGTCCATTTCAAATGCATTTAAAAATGTTAATTTAATAAATAAAAATTATTATATTATAAATTTTAAATATGTCATAGACATGCAACTCAAATTTTTTAAAAATATATTATTTATTGTGCTTTTATTCTTATACATTTGTATATGTATTGTTGGAAAAAAGTCGAATATGAAACAAATCATAAGGGTACCTATTGTTATGATTTTATTGGAAGTACAATAAAAATTAAATATTTGTGTTAAAGAAAAACTAAAGTGATAAATTTTGTCAATTGCATAACATTGTAAAAATGTCCTGGTTTTTTTTTTTATTTATGTTTTTTTTTTCTCTCACAACACTTTTTTATGTTTAACACATGTATTTGTGTTGCCTACAAACAGGCTGATAAATGTATTGGGTGCGCAGCTATAGAGAGGAAAGTGTTATATGTTAAACAATAAGTTTGGAATAACTTTCGAAGCATGTAAAGCGTATAGTTAGTTTAAATAATTGTATATTTGTAGTTATACCGTGTGCAGATTGGACAATTTTGTTTTTTATCAAGACAAATGTCAAAATTTCATCAGAATAAAAAATGTTTCCTAGTCTAGTATTATTTCAGCGTTAAGATAAAATTAGCAGGTTTCGCGCGCTGACAATTATGTCTTGATGTTGCTTGATAAAAAAAACACCATTTTGGTTATTGTTGGTACTTTTGTCATAATAGTATGTACAAAATTTACGTTTGTCTTGCTAGAAAATTTGCTGGTCTAAACTGTTTATTTTTTGTTTATTAAAGAATCATATGGTCGGTGTGGATTTCAAAGCAATAAAAATAACTTCTTTTTATTGCACAGATCATAATATATAGCAAAATTTATACTTCTGTCAACAACAACGAAAATTCAAAGTAAAAAAAAAGAAATATATAAAAACAACAAAACATTTAAGAAACATACAGAAAAACTATATGAGTGGTATGTACATACATTGTACAAGTTCTTGTAAACAAAGAAATAAACTTAAATATTTACGTACTTTTTCTTTAACATCAAGAAAGAAAATAAAAAAATAGAAGTATTTGTTTAGTAAATGTTTTTACATAAAATAAAAAATAAAAAACAACAAGAAAATAAAGTCTTTATGCACATTACATTTGTTTATACAGGCCTACTTACACTACAACAAGAAGAGAAAAGAAAAATATTATAACAAGTGTTATTTGTTATACGAGGGTTGTGCTAAAATTGGTCATCATAAGAATAGGTCTTCAAAGTTGCCACCTCAATTTTACTTGAATAATATGGCCACAGTTCCTTAATTACCTTTTATATAAAACAAATTTGAAAAAATAATTTCTGTATTGACCTCAAAGCTTCTCTCTGATTTCACTTCTAAGTCCGCCTTTGTATACATGTATACTATGACTTTTATCTTACCGCATGGTATCCTTTTCTTATAAGTATTTTACGATATACTTAATAGACCAATATACCAAAGAAGAGCTTCACACATAAACATAGACACATACAAACTTATAAAAAATACACTATAATAAATAGCACAGTATGAGATAAAAGTTACTTAACTTAAAAGCTCAAGGCTATCACACTTCAATACAATTTCAAGTAGTTCTTTATAAATGTATAGTTGTCTGTAATATATCTGTATAACTATTTGTGTGTTGATATTTCCTTATTGTACCAGTATTTGTATTTATATGTCTATTTGGCTAAACTTAACAATAAGTCAAGAAAACTTTATACAATAAATAAAAACATAAAATTCTTTTGTATTTCTATTTTATATTTCATTTTATTTACTTATTGCGAAGGTATACATTTTTATCTATAGCTTGTGGTTTGTTTTATTTCTTCTATTTTATTTGTAATATAAGACACTCCTAGATATTATTTGTAGATGTCTGGTTAAACTTAAGTATAATATTAGGTAGTTTGAAGTAGTGTCGTATGTTTTATAACAAGAATAGGCAATAGTGAATATATTTGAAATACTAAACATAGAATTGAAGGGGGACCAGTCACCAACCACTTCTCATAACCGTAAACGATTAGCTTTAATTTAAGTCCTTTTAGTCCTGCATGTCTTTTTTATACCCACCATCAAAAAGATGGGGGATATATTGATTTTGTCATTCCGTGTGAAACATGTCAAAGAAGTCATTTAAGACCCCACAAAGTATATATTTTCTGGGTCCTGGTTCGATTCTGAGTCGATCTAGCTATGTCCGTCCGTCTGTCCGTCTGTTGAAAGCAGGATAGGGCTCGAACGGAACAACGTAGGAGGAGGATTTGTTTTATATAAGGTTTGTTTGGGATTGAAAATGGGAAAAATCGGTTAACAAACAAAAAAGTTATGGGCTAAATACTAGAAGCACAGGATGTCCGTTTTACAGTTTTCTGCTGATATTTCTTCAACAAAAGCATGTACGACAGCGAAATTTTGTACGTATAGTTCGGGGATCTATATAAACTCGGAAACCAAAAAATGGGCGTGGTCCGCCCACTTTGCCGCCCACCTCCCATATAAGGTGAAAATCAACGAAATTGTGTTCAAATAGTTAAAGGACCAATGTAAACTCGGAAACAAAAAATGGGCGTGGTCCGCCCACTCTACTGCCCACTTTACCGCCCCCTCCCATATAGTGTAAAATTTGAAAAAGTTGATGGTGGGTATATAGATTCGGCCGGGCTGAATATTCGCGCTTGTTTTTTTTTATAGTTTATAAAAGAGCGGAGTTCCTACCCCACCATAAATTCGTAATGGGTAGGACAGAAGCGTTTGTCTAAATGTAATACTTTTTATTTTACTCTAATACTGCAATTAACAAAAGAAGTAGAAGAATCCAAGTCTATCGACTCAAATGATTAGGTCAGCATCACGGTGATAACCTTACCAAGTTGATGAAATGGTAGAGGAGTAATACAACGAAGAAAATATTGAAATATGAAACAGAGATCATGCCAACAGAAATGAAGTCATCGAGGTCCTTCGAAATTAAGTGATAACTTGAGATATTATTTAAACAAAATATAAATTTTATAAAGGGAAAAACAACACCGTTACTTTATTGCTATATTATTCGATAATATACCCAGCAAAAATTTTGCTTGCCATGTAATGAGTTAAGAAGCTAATATAATTAATGGCTCTTCAGTACTTTCACATTAAATGAATAACTCATTATTTTAACACGGTGATGTCATTAGAGGCAACTAAATACTTACTCTATATTATTACAGGTAGGCATTTCAGAAAGTCATTACTTAGATGTCATTACAAAAAGTAATTACTTTGAAGCTATTCAATAACTCATTAATTTCAAAGTATTACAGAAGTCATTATTATCAAAATGAATAGTAACTATTTACATTATCGGTTACAAATAAGTGCTGAAATATGGAAAAATAAAAAAGCTGATATTTTTTTTCTAAATTTATTTACTTTAAACTTTTAATATATTAAATTTACAAACAAAGAATAAAAAGAATAGAAAATGTGTCAATTTCGTACAACAACATTTCTCTCTCCTCACATACAAGTTCTGTGTGAATTCAACACACTTGTGAGAGAGAGAAACAACACAAAATAAACAATTTTTTCCTTAAAATTTAAGGAAAATTACACACGCGACTCATTTCCCCACTAGCACACTATATTTTTATTATTTTTTTAAGCACATTTATTGAATTTTCACTCCCTTACACGATTATTTTTCACAAACTGAAAAATTATTTTTTTTATTTTATTTTGGACATTTCTTTTTTGTATGTTGAAATTTAAATTGACCGAACAAAGTTGCTACGTTTGGTATTAAAAATAAAACAGAATTTAAAATAATTTTAAATTATTTTCATATTCATCAACAAAAAGCTAAAAAATGTAATTATATTACTATTTGTGGATGTAACCCGCATCAAAAGATGAAAATCTGTGAATATAATTGTGATGAATTATACTTAATAATTTGTTAATACTCTTTTGTGCAACTATGTATGATTATCATGTGTGGTGAAAGTGGTTTCAGCACTAATACATATAAATAAAATTTTACTAGCACAATCTTAAAGCTAGTTTTTTTTGACAACAGTTAGGTTTTTTTGACAAGCCTTCTATTCTTAGTATTCTTTGTTTACAAAGTTCAACAACTTAACTGTATACAGGAATTTTTAAATTTTAAATATTTTTAGGTTAAAAATAAATTTACAACAATTTTTTTTTTTACAAAATACTTTACAAAATTCAATAAATATTGTAAATAAAATAATTCACAAATGTTTTATTTATGGTGCGATATTCTTCGTTACTTTACTATATAGTTAGAATTTTATTATCGGCTATGTTCTACATTTCATTTTCATGCGAAAATTAAAATTTTCACTTAGTTTGTGCTACGAATTTCGAAAATTTTGTTTCATTCGATTTTATTTTGTTTCATAAATTTTTCAAGAATTTTTATGTTCTCGAAATCGAAAATGCTTTCATTATATATGATTCCAAATCGAAAATATAAGACTAAAGCTATGTTCAGATTTATCAAATGCGTGACAACTATTTCAACAAAAAAAAAAAAAAAAATTGCCATTGTTTGAGCTTACAAATGTTTTGTAAGAGAAAACAGCATCAAACAATATTCGTTAAAAAGTCAGCTATGATTAATGATAAATAAAAAATAGTTTCTCATTAAAATCGAGGAGTTAGAAAACATTTTATATAGTGGTCATCATTTTGGTCAAATATTTGTCTAGCCCGAACATACCTTAAGTGAAATTTATAAAATTTTTTTATTGAAAAATATAGAATTTATGGACATATCTTAATACTGATATTTTTATGAGATAAATGTACTTTAAAATGGTTATTAGATGTGAGTTTACATGGTAAATTATGGACCGATCTTCATTAAATTGTCATTTAGAAGTTGTTTATATAAAACCTAATGCATCTAATCAGAGAGAACTTTTATAAGGAGGCTACGCGAAATAATGTACCGGGATCATAATAAATTCGAATGGGGTTCATCCCTATATCAAAATAATTATTGATGCTAAGTTATGTCAAAATATCTTTAAAATTCACTAAGTTTACACTGACTGATAGCCAGTCGTCCTGTAAGCCAACGGACGGACGCTCTCCTTTTTAATAAAAATGTATGTTTTTATAAAATCTAATACATTTTTTATTTTTAATACAATTAGTTGCTGTCAGTTCATTGGAACAAAACTAAAAAGAATTCAATGTAAAATGAAATCGAATATAATTTCATTCGATTTACAGAACATATTAAAACGATAAATCGATTTCATTTCCAGTTTGGATTTAAAATCTCTTCAAAATACAGAACATGGCCCTATAATTTGAAATTAATTTGTCGAAATAGAATTTTCATACGACACAGAAAAACTAGTAACTATTGTATTTTTATGTTTTGCCCCACTTTTAAAATATATGGGCAATTATCAAAAAAATTTGATTTTAGCCCTTTAAAAAAAAATATTAATTTTTTTTTGATGGCACATTAAAATCCTTTTGTATACATATAAAGTGACTCGAATGCATGTAGAATCAGTTCGTGTAGTACAAAAATTACTCATAATACCAAAACCTACTGAGTTATTCAAATAAAATTTATGATATTTTCAATGTTTGAGGGTATTAGTGCAGCATATTTTAAGGATTCCTAATAAAATTTTAAAAATTTTCTTTTCAATATAAATCGCGATTTTTAAAAATTTTTTTGAAAAATTTGGATCGAATCAAAGTTATTTCTTCATATATTGAATGAAAATATATTTTATTAGAGTTTATTGCAAAGAAATGCTATTTCATAAAGTGATCCTTTTTTAACACAAGTAAATATTTTCTTGTCCATAAAATGTTTATCTCTCAAAATTTTTTGATGCGCCTCCGCATTTTTATTAAGCATAACAAACACCTACTAATTATGTCAATTATAGTTAATTTCATTATGTCCATACGATGTGCCTTAGCGAAATGTGTTTTGACAAAAGTGTCCCGTTTTCAATTATTAACGACATTTTACTTAAATTTATGATCCCAATCAATTATATTTATCGCCACTCTTATATCTATATATCTAATATTTGTTTAAATTGCAATTTTCTATATAAATTACAAAAACAAAAAGTGCAATTTTTTCACAATTTCAAAAAATCCATAGAAGTCTTGTATTAAATTTATTTTTAATGCTCCTCCGATTTTGTTATGTAAAATAAGAAAAAACTAAGTTGAATGAATGTGAATGTGCTTCGCGAAAAACTGACTTTTTGAAAAATGTTCGCACTTGTTTTCCAAACTTTGAGACTATCTACTTCGTTGACTATTTCGGGCACATCAACAAGATATAGCGCAAAATACACGCAATTACAACAAGTATCAATCCCTATCCAAAATTGAGGGGCGCACAGACCGCGCCCAAAAAACTGAAGAATTTAAAAAACCAAAAAATTGTGTCATCAAAACTTTACTACCCTGTATTTTGTTGTTAAAAGTCTGCACAACAACAAAGTTGGTGCAGATTTTATGTACAAAGTCCGATTAGTTTACTTATGATAGAGTAAGATCAAAAGGTATAAACGCGCGAACAAAAATTGTAGAAGAATTGTAAAAACTTAAGTAGTTTTTATCAGTTTTTCTATATTCTTGAACTTTGAACAACAATCATGGTTATAAAAAGAAACCAATTGTGCTAAAATTTGGCACTCTATTAGTTTCAAGTCTTATGAGTTCAGATCTGTAACCAATTTGTTTAAAATTTCATTACCACAAAACTTATCAAGGATTTAATTCAGTTTCAGCCAGGTTAAACATTTTTGATATTGGCCCATATAATTTTTATAATTTAAATGAAAAGATTGATTAAAAGTAACATTACATATCGGGTAAAAAGTAAGTAGTTACAAATCTACTTTCATATAACTCAGACAGTATGTTGTTAGCACTGAAAAGTAACATGCCATTACCAAGTTTTTGCTGGGTAGGTTCCAAAAATATACCAAATAATTTTTATACGAACTGTGCATATATTTACATGGAAGGTAATTTAAAATTGTATACCAATAACCATTAATTTCAATTTCAAACTTTAAAAACGGTCTCCTGAAATGTAATAAAAATTAATTATGTAGTTTTATGTAGTTGATTTATGAAAAATGACACTAAACCATGTGTAAAAATTTTGTTCAAATAGCATTCTTATTTTAGTATTAAACGCATTTTATCATTTTTAATTTAAAATAAAGAAAATTTGCTAATAAGTGGGTCACATAAATTCGTTAAAAATTATTATACGTATGAAACTAGACATCCTATAGTGTACTCAGTTTTTTCTTTTTTGAGTTCATTTTTTTTATTTTTTCTCTTTATTAAAATGATATTTGAGGAAATTTTTGTTCAAATAAAATATTTATATCTGCAAAAAACAATATATCATCCATTTCACGAGAGAACGCCAACAAAAACATTTTTAATGTCTTCCGATTTTGCTAATATTTGGCATACGCAGACTTATGCAGCCATTTAAATATCTCCCTTTTTTTAATTTCTGAAAAATTCGCGATTTTGTTCACGATTTTGATGTAACTATAAACATCAATATTTCTAAAAGTTGTTAACGGAATTTAATTATTTAAATTGCACATAAAAAAATTTGAATAAATTCGCGAATTTAAAAAAAAAAAAAAAAAAAAAAAGGAGATATTTAAATGGTTCCACAGGTTATATGCGTACCAAATATAAACAAAATCGAATGACTCTACGTAAAAAAAATTTGTTATACCCTACTCCACTATTGGTGGTTGGGGTTTTATTACACCCTACATCAATAAGCTTTGTTTATTTAGAAATCCATGCGCCAAATTTTATGAGGTTCGGTTCATAATATATAATAGCTCCCATATAAACCCACCTTCGGGTATCACCCTAACGCGCATAAATGTATATAAACGTCAGAATTAACGTAATATTCTGTATTTGTATATTTTTTCATATTTCATTCCATATATGATGGTGTAGGGTATCATATGGTTGGGCTTGACCAACTATATCTTTCTATCTCGTTTTTATTTCTTTTAGAATATCAATAGCTTAACCCTGTGCGCTTTGCTACGCCATTTGATGGCATATTAGTCATTAACTTTATTTGGGGCTACTACTGCTCCTCGACCTATTCTCTCTATTTTAAAAAATTTACTACTTTAGAATCTAAAGTTTATATATACGAAAAGTATAGGGGCTACATCCCCAATCTGTCCTATTTATACCCACCATCAAAAGGATGGGGGTAAATTGATTTTGTCATTCCATGTATAACATGTCGAAGGAAGCATTTAAGACCCCATAAAGTATATATTTTCTGGGTCCTGGTTAGATTCGATCTAGCTATGTCCGTCCGCCTGTCTGTCTATTAAAAGTAGGATATGGCTCGAACGGGACAACCTAGGGGAACGAAATTTGGCTCAAATATTTATCTTATATAAGGTTTGTTTGGTATTGAAAATGATCAAATGAGCATCAATTAATAAATAAAAAAGTTATGGCCAAAATACTAGAAACACAGGTTGTCTGTTATAGCTTCATTTCATACTTTTCTGCTGATATCTCTTAAACAAAAGCTTGTACGATAACGAAATTTTGTACAGATGGTTCGAGAGTCGATATAAACTTGGAAACCAAAAATGGGCGAGTTCCGCCTACTTTACCGCCCACCACCCATATAAGGTGAAACGTCAACGAAATTTTGTATAAATACTAGGATGATCGATTATTCGACTTTTTGGAGAAACCGGTTTTCGAATAGTTCGAATAGTTGATATTTTGAAAAAACCGGTTGCGCTTTTTTAAATTCAGAAAAAGCCGGTTAACCGGTTTTTTTGCAAAAGTTAATATTTCTATTAAAAAACTATATTTCTTAAAGAAAAATCAATAAATCTTTTTTATTTTTGGAAATAATTATTAACCTATTAAGAACGAGAAAAAAAGATATAGTCAAGGCCGACAACAACCTAAACCATTGTGTGCATCAAAATTCGGGGAGGGGTCTTTTTTTCTAGACCTGTGGAATTGTGGACCAGTACTATGGTCAATTATGGATCGATCTTCATAAAATTCAGCATACAGGTTTAAACGTATATGGAATTTAGTTGTGCAAAATTTAAGGGATTTATGATCCCTTACTATTATTACTTATTTATCTTAAACTATATTTTTAAGCCATCAAATATCAATATTTAGTGCATGGTTTTTGAAATAAAAAGGTATTTTTAAAACCGGTTTTTTGTGTTTAAAAAAACCGGTCTATTCGACATTCGAAAATTGATCATTTTGAAAAAACCGACAGCACATTGACTGAAAAAACCGGTTTAAAAACCGGTTGGAAAACCGAGTCGATCACCCTAATAAATACACAGAGAAAACACATTTGTTGTGGCAACCGAATCTATTGCCAAACGAATGGTGTTAAATATAACACTATGCGACATTGTTTTGTAGGCCGAATCATTCCATCTGCAATGTATAGCTCTTGGGATGTAGGCAATATTTTTCTTTTAAGACCTGCTAAAATTTTCTATTTTTGCACCAAGGTAGTCTCAAATAAATCGAACAAAATAATATAAATATAGTTCGAAGTTAAAATATTTTTGCATAGATATATAGAGCATTTAACGGGGAATATTTCATTTGAACTTTCAACTCATTTATCTCTCATTATAAGGAGTCATTTTTGGTCCATTTTTAAGAAATGACATGATTAAAACTTGGGTTTTATGGTTATGTTCTACATACAAATATTTTCTTCATCAAATTTTATAAAATATATAGACTTCATAAAAAGTTAAAACCTTTGTTATCTTAGTTCTTTAGATGTGTGATAACACAGATCAACACTAAAAAAGTATCTGGAAAATCATGTTGCAGATATTGTAAGTATTGTCATCCTAATCATCACATTTTTATCCCATTGAGAACTAAAGAAAATATGGTTTCATGATGAGTTTTATTGCTCCATATCTTGGCTATACAACATGATTAACTTATCTGCTCTACCTATTACTGGGAAAATTGTATAACCTAAAAAATGTAGTACTAGTTAAGTCTCCTACTTATCATACATAGCCCCTATTTGTCTTTAAAGTTGTAAAAACCAAGAATTTCTCAATTAAACCTCATCAAACCATGGAAAAATGAGGGGTAAGGAGTGGGTGTAGATATCAAAAATGGTAAAATTTTTAAAATCATACTGACAGAAAATGTGTATCCATCAAAAGTATGAAAAAATAAATATCCAAATTTAAATAACATAGTTAACAAAAAATTATAAGAAAAATATATTGCGAATAATTCTGCCTAATTTTAACTCCTTATACTAAATAGAGTGTAGAAAGTTAAATAAATCATTTCCATGACGTCACAATTTTAAAATATATAATGTTTTTATTTTGAACTTCATTGAAAAATGTATGGATACTTTTTTCTTTAATTAAGATTTAAGAATGTACTATTTATAATTTTTTTTCTCGTATTAAGAAGCTGTAAAAGTCTGTCACCAAAGTATGATTCCATATGCATTGATATAATCTCTAAGTAATAGCATTTTGGTGCAAAAGCTCCCATTGTTCTTCGCATATTTTTTCCAATTTTTCACTGCTTTTATCAACTTTAAAGACTTTTAGGTGCTATGGAGGACATGTGAGAGACATGGCATATTCTACACTTTTGTTTTATTGTTCCTTCTCTATATAATACGGTACCATAATTTGCTCTATCTATTACCCAGATAATTATAAAACCTAAAAATTTCTTAGAGGTACATATTTCATTTGGTTATCAATGGGTTAAAAGTGTGATGTGATGGAAATGTTTTATGTTACTTTTTTCACTACATTCAGTCTTAGAAGTAAGAATTAAACAAAATTATTCAAGATATATATTTTTTTCCTACTTTTTTGTTAGCATTGTTATTTAAACATGGATTTTTATTATTATTTTTTTTTTTTTTCAAACTTTTGGTATCTGCGCATTTTCTGTTAATTCGATTTTAAAAATTTTACTGTTTGTATTAGTTATATCAAATACTTGTATTAGTTATATCAAATACAAATTTCCCCTATACACCTACTCTTTATCCCTCATTTTTCAATGGTTTTATGAGTGTTAATTGAGAAGTTATTGATTTTTACAATTTTAACGAATTCTAGGGGCTATGTGTGAGAAGTTATATACTTTACTAGTACTAAATTGTTGTAGCCCCATGTCTTGCCTATAAAACATGTGTGAAAAATTGCCTCTACTTATTACCTGGAAAATTTTATAACCTAAAAACTTCTCAAGGAAACAAATTTTCTTTGGTCCTCAATGGGTTAAAAATGTGACGTGATGGACAATTTTCATTTGCCTTTCTACACTATATCAAGCTTAAGAAATAATAATATTGTAGACTTATTCCAGATATAAAAAATGTTTGCGATTTTGTTGACCTGTGTAATTAGTATTTTAAAATTTCAAAACAATCGGTCTAGTGGTTTAGCTGTCTCTAAAGCCCAAACAAACAAATAAATAAACACAGTTTAATTTTTGTATATGTATATATATTAAAAAAGGAAAAAATATTAAAATTTAAAAACTGAATATGCAGTATTACTATGTCCAATTTGTAGTTTCAGATTAGGGAAATCCCATTCAAATGCAATAATTGCTGTTATATTGTGTTTTATACCTATTGGTTAAACATTTAACTTAAAATTAATAATTTAAAACTCCAGTAAATATATAAAATTTCATTATTTTAAAAACAAAACTGTTGCGTCATTAGATATTGACGTATACAAATGATTTTGTGGTTATTTTTATTTTATATTTTCTTGTAATAAAACTTAATCATCAAATTTCTTATAAATTAAAGTTTATTACATTTTTTAATGTTGTCGTTGAATGCAAAAAATACACAATTGATAAAGTCAAAGTTTGAAGAATAAAATAAAAAAAAAATTCGTTTTCTTTTCAACGATAAAATATAAAGTTTTTGGAATTATTGTATTAAGCTTTGTAATGAACAAAACGGGGACACTGGTAAAAGTAGTCACCTCCTATTGGTGTTTGTGCTCTACTGGAGAAATAGGAACGAACGGGAGCCATTGACAATGCTAGCTGTCAGTCGGGTGGGGGGATTCTTGTTCCTTTTTAATCTCCCTTACCAACTAGGAACCATTTTAATACATAAATTATTATTATAGACTCCCTCAAAACTATAATTTGTGGACCGGATGTTGATCTATAAAGTATTGCTGTTGACTAAACCCCATTTTTGATCAACAAAAAACTGAATTTAAACGCAAAGTCAACCATATAAAAAAAAAAAAAAACTGAAAAAATGATATTCTCTCCTAGGTGTTATTAAGGAGAAAAACGCCTCTTAACCCGCCCTACCTTTGATCTTGACGGCGCAATATTCTAAAGCCAAGATCCCACATTCATTTACCTCAATTCTTTTACATCAGTAAGAAAACTTTGAAGATTTAACTTTCCATTTTAATTCAATTACTATTTATTCAACTTGAACGTAATCTTAATTTAAACATAATAAACTAAAAATATTAATAACAATCAAATATTGTTATTCAAAAATCAACGCGTTTGAAAGAAAAAAATCTTAAGCTACTTAATTATATTTATAAAAAAAATCTAAATGGCATATACCAAAAAATGAGTAAACATTGAGCAAACTAAAATATTTAACAAAATTAAATTTCAAAGTAGTAATAAAAGTTTGGTATATTAATGTAAACGTGTCATAGCTAAGGTAGCATAATAACGAAATTATAATTGTAGCGCATCAAGAAACAAAAACTGAATATTGAGATAATAATAAAAAAATATTGCAATTTCATGGATATGATAACAAAAGTAAAAAAAAAAAAAAAATATATGAAATGTTGCTAAAAAAAAAATGTTGCTAATGAAGGTTGCGAGTGATACCGTTGTTGTCTCTTGGCATAATTTTAAAAAAGAGTAATTACAGTAAATGAGTAATTAAGAGTATCCATTACGCGACAAAAGTATTAGAGATCGAACATTTTAACAATATTAATAAATATGTATGTGGATAAAAATAAAAAAAAAACTTTTAAAGAGACTCACCAAGATGTTGATGACTGCAGCTGTTGAAAAGGCCTCTCCAATTGCTGGTTAAAATGTTGATGATGAATTACTCTTAATTTCTTATAGGAAAGTATTAGGGAGATTCACAAATAACTTAAATTTACTTAATCTAAATAAAAATAAAAAGACTTTAATGCATTGAATATAAAATACTAAAATTAAACTTTATAGTGCAATAAATAACTTTTAACTTTGTGCAATATATTTTTAATAGGGTTTTGTGCAATTTAAATTTAAGACATTTTGGTGCAATATAGCTTTAAGGATTTTAAATTAGTTTACTTTCTAGGTTCTTAACCTTGTTTTATATATATATTTTGTGTTTTAAATTTATTTATTTGTTACATTTCTTTTTAGGTATTTATTTTAACTTGTTAAGAAATTTTTAACTTTTTAACTATTTTATGAAATTTTTGGCACTATAAAATTTACTTTTAGCTGATTAAAAAATACACATGTAGCTACACATTTTTCCACTTTAGTAACCAATTATTGTATGTTGTATTTGATGTTGATTTTGTTCTTGGGGATGGATTTCTTCTGGACCCAAAATTAATCTGTGTTGTATTTAATTGTTTTAATGTAAAAATAATCTGGTTAAGCACTTTGCATTGAAATTTGATTATTAATTGTAATTTTTATTTTTCTTCTGTATTTTCTTGTGTGTGTTCTATATGATATACTTATTGTTGTGATTCATGTTTCTAGTGCTGTCTCCTCGTGGTCTAGCCGTTTGTTAGCTAGGCTAGAAATGTTGCTAGCTCGCTGCTCAACTTTTTTTTGTTCTATTTTACCTTCTTTTCTGAATCTGAGATTTTTTTTTTTTTAACAGGAATTTAATTGGTATGTAATATTTGTTGCTGAGATTTTATTTATTATTAATAATTAATCAACAAACAAACGTTTCCTTACAGTAGTGGCAAATATATAAATCCACTTAGATTGTTATGGGTAATTTTTAATAATTGAGTAAATCCAATTAGAAATTCCTTGTAATGACGAATTATTGAGTTTATTTTTATTACTCTGAACAGAAAAGAAGATAGTAAAATTCAATGTTCTTTTACTTAGTACGCAGGAATTTTGGTTTATGTTATCTTTAAAACGTTGTAACTATTAAACTTTTGTTTAATAAATCTTCAACTAATTTTTATTATTTTTTCAATTTTTCCACTTTTAATAAAGATTAAAATATACTTCCAAAACTAAATGTAATGCAATCGGAGGCTAGATAGCAAAGAATTTATGATTAGTAAGTTGTGTACCAGAAAACCTCCGCTGAAGACATTTTCATACAACAAAATTCGGCAATTTAACGAAAAATTGCATCATCGCACACATAAAAACATGCGTTGTTGTGCGTTAAGTGCGGCTCAAAATTGCATTGTTAATAGATAAACAGATGTAATTAAACACAGTCAATTGCATTGTATCTCAATGTTACAATTTATAAAGTAAAAATCGCAAAAAAATAGTTTATGGATTTTACAAGAAATAATAAAAATGTGCATACAAATACGAACACACTTTATTTTATATATTTGTATAAAAAAAAATCGTTTTCAGTTTAAGACAAATTTATCAACAAATCAACAATACTGGTTACCAAATTATGTAAAAATGTATATAATTTAAATGAATTAGTTTATAATATATAGTCTAATAAGCAATGAAAATGATATTAATATGATTTAAAAATAATAAATTATTTATTATGGATATTAGTAAATCTCAAGAACAATATAAGAATAAGAATAATAAAAATATTCAAGTAAATTTATAATTTGCAAATATACAAACAAAATAATAAGTTTAAAAAATTAAATGCTCATAGCCATTAGAAAATCTTGCACTACAGCTTATTGAAAATATCAAAAGGAAAATGGAAAGCATTTTTTTTAACTTTAAGCTATATGTAAGTATTTGTGGTTTTACTGTAGCAAAGTTAAAATTCTATAGATTATAAATCAAAAATAAAATGATGTACAGTGGGGTCAAACGCAAATTTTTTGCTAATAAATCTAGAAATAGTAAAAATATTATGTTAGTTTGCTCTTCTGCATTCGTTTTTGGCCGGTTGGAAAATAATTTAGTGCCAAATCGATTAAAATACATTTTTTTTTTTTATGAAAATGAAACTTTTTTCTAAAATTAACCATTTTCGAACAATGCTAGATGTAGGCCGCAAAGCTAATTCAATTCAAAATTACTTTATTATATAGCCTTTTCTTTTGAAGTATATAAAGAAAGAACTTTTATATTAAAATAACTTTGAGAAAAATTGAAAGAATAGTACTATATTTTTGTTTTTTCATACTAATTTCAGAATACTGACTTGGAATATTTTTCACGTCTAGATGAATGAAAATAATCGAAATATTTTATAAATCTATATAAAATTTAATTGAATAAACACAAACATTGAATAAGCACAAAATTTATTATAAACATAAAAATAATAATATTTCAACAGACCTTCTCTAATTATAGGAGTAAAAACATTATTATAACAGTATAAAGGTCTCTGTAAATATAAATTTAGTTATCTAAATCAATTTGATACTTTATAAAATAATTTTAAATCAATGGTTGGACATAACCTTATTAATTCCATGTATTTAATCGAATTATTTATATTTGCTATCAATATTTTAACTATGATAAAATAATTTGAATTTCGAATTTCCATTTGCAACTGGTTGTGTTTTAAAAAAGATTCGGTCGTATTTCATAATACAAAATAACTATGGGTGGTGATGTTGGATCGGTTAATTCTAAATATTTTCTGTGATTTGGGGACAAGGTGAACGACTTAGTGAAGATGCATCCATTAAAAAACTAGAATGTTTGTTCTGCCAAATTTAAATCTAAAGCTGTGGTGTTTTTAAATGTTGAACGTATGTATTTTGACATGTTTAGCTTTCAGACCATAAATATGATCATATTTTTTGTTACTAATTGCATTTCTTTTTCCAATAGTTTCTTCATCTTCCTCATAATCAAAAACTTTTATGCGTTGTTCCCGGAGTATTTTTTGATCTGCCATGCCAGCACCCTGCGGGGCATGATATTTTCAATATTACCGCAAATTTTAACAAGGGATTTATTTGATCTTGGCTCACATTGATCTCTCTCTTATATATTGGTCCATTCTTGACTATAGCTCCTATATAACCCTTTCTCTCGGTAAGTGCATTGTATGATCGTGTTTTGATGGCTATAAACATAGTGTTTCCTTTATTTCTTTCATTGCAGTTATTAACATTGGATGCCGAATCATCCCATCTACACTAACCACAGATAATAATAATTCTATTAGCAAACATTGGGCTAATATCGCAATAACTTATAGAAGCGGTCAATTTCGCAAGAAAACTTAATTTAATATACATTATTTTAATTACACTAAACTTATAATAAAAAGTATGAATAAAAATATTTTAAAATATTTTTTTATTTAGATAGGCCTAATATTATAGGCCTATCGAACAATGGGATAGTACTTACAACCGACCAAATTCGATTGGCAAAAAATTCGGTTGCCACAACGAAACTGTTTTCTCTGTGTACCTCAGGATAGAGTTTGCATTTAATCGCAATTTTCCATAATCGCTATTACGATTAAAATATATGCAATTAAAACAATTAATCACATTTAATTGAATATAGATAAAACACAATAATTTTTGCCTATAAAAAATATTTTTTATTTAGATCAGAATGCAATAAAAATATTTGATTAGAAAAGTGCTCAAAGTTAAAAATAATTTTGTGAAAAGTCAAATCTAATAATTTTAAATTCAAAAGATATATTAACACAAAGTCTTGAAATTATTTTTTCACTATATCAATTAAGTACTTGGATACTCAAGAAGTCATTTTCTTGTAATTTTACTAAAATTTGAGTGATTGGAAAAAGAAAAAAATATTTTAAATTATTTTTTAATAAAACTATTAACTAACTTTATATTGGAATTTAATTATGTTATTTATTGATATAATTAATATTTTAATTAGTTTCCAAATTTTGTTTTTAATAAATTGACTGCTCTTAATAAAACATAAAGAAGAATTATACATTTTTCTATAAAAATAAAGTAAATTTAAGTCAATTTTTAACAATTTTCAGCTCATTATAAAAAACAAAAAAAAAAACAGCGCTGCACAGAAAAAATTATTACAGTCTTTTTATACCCTACACCACCATAGGTGGTTGGGGTATTATGCGTTTGTGCTGATGTTTGTAACGCATAAAAAAAACCATCAGACCACCACCTTAAAGTATACCATTCGACTCAGAATCACTTCCTGAGTCGATTTAATGATGTCCGTCCGTCTGACCGTCTGTCTGTCCATGCAAACCTTATAATCAAACTACAGGTCGCAATTTTAAAGATAAGTCAACGAAATTTGGCACACGATACTAGGCCAAGGACGAACCCTATTGAAACTGGTTATGATCGGTCCATTATCTCTCCTAGCCCCCATACAAATGTCCTCCCGGAAAATGGTCCAACGAACATAAATCCATTAAATATAACAATATTTTAATGAAATTTGGCACATATAAGTTTTGTATAGGTAAATCTGTATGCCGAATTTCAGGTAGATCGGTCTATGATTGACCATAGCTCCCATATAAACCCCATTTTCAGCAAATCACTTTAAAGGGCATAAATCCCATTAAAATAATAGTATCAAGTTAATATTCGGCACAAATAAGTTTTATATAAATGTAAATGATAATGCCAAATATTATGAAGATCAGTCCATAATTTACAATAACTTCCATATAAGGAGCTTTTTCAGGAATCACCCAAAAGTGAATAAATTCATATAAATGTAAGTATCGACGTAATAGTCTATATTCCTATGTTTTTTTTTTACAATATGAGTATAAGTATCGGTCCACAATTGACCCCAATTCCAATTAAAGACCCCTCCCCGAATTTTGATGTAAACAACGGTGTTGGGTATCATATGGTCGGGCTTGACCGACTATATCTTTTTTTCTCGTTTTCAATTAACATATTTGTTTCATTTTGCATCTAAATTTAATAAATTTATTCAAGCAAAAATTAAATAAAAATAAAATTTAATTATAATTTTATATAATATATACATTTATCCAATCATCTACTTGATTGATTTAATTAATTTATTAATTGGGAATTTTTTTCTGTTTTGTATTTTTTACAGTTTTTAGTAATTGATATAATCATTTTGGTGAGAGTTGCAAGTTTAAACAAGTTTATAATTGAATGAATTATTTTCATATATATTTGCTGTGTGATAAAATCAATTATTCTACATCATTTCTAGTTGTATTTGAGAAATTTCTAATTATATTTCAGAAAATTCCATTTATATTTTAGAAATTTCCATTTATATTTTCGAAATTTCTAATTATATTTGAGAAATTTCTAATTATGCTTCAGAAGTTTCTAATTATATTTCAGAAATTTATATTTTTCTTCGGAAGTTTCTAATTACATATCATAAATGTCTTTACATTTAGAATTTTCTGAAATACAAATAGAAAATTTCTAAAATACATTTAGAATTTTCTAAACTACAAATAGAAAGTTCTGAACTACAAATAGAATTTCTGAAATGTAATTAGAAACTTCCGAAACACAAATAGAAATTTCTGAAATATAATTAGAAACTTCGGAAATATAATTAGAAATTTCGAAAATATGAATGGAAATTTCTAAAATATAAATGGAATTTTCTGAAATATAAATAGAATTTTCTGAAATATAATTAGAAACTTCTGAAATACAAATGGAAATGGTGTAGATATTAATATTACTATTTTGGTGATTGGAATAAAAATTAATTAATATAAACAATTTCGTAATAGAAGTCCATTTTTACTTTTATCATAGATTAATCCCCAATAAATATTGGATTTAATTATACATTACTACTTTTTGTGTATGGATTTGGAAGATACTATTTTTAATCCTCACCTTAATGTACGAAGTTAATTTGAAAATCAAGAAAATTAAAGTTTTAAACCTTTCCAAATAATATTACTCAAATTGCAATTAATCGCGATTTCGATTACGATTGTATTCCTGAAAAACGAGATAAAATCGAGACAAAAAATCAAAAATTCAAGCTTAAATATCTTTTCAACTGCAAAAGATAATTTATGTGAGTATGTTTATTTTTTCTTTATTTTTGTAAGCTCTTTATAGAAATATAAAAATCGTTGAACTCGGTCTTAATTTATAAGTTACTATTTGTTTAAAATTTTACATACCTGAGATAGTCAATTTTGACTCCCTGTAGCTTATCTCGTCTTATCACAGGGTGACTACAGGATAATTTCTCTGAAAACATGGGTCCTCCTCTACAACTCTTCCATACATTTCAATTCGTTTAGGAGATACAGATTTATTACCAAAAATTAGCTTTTGGCCTCACTGTGTGATGTTAAAGTAAAAAGTTTTAAATTCAAGTAAAACTAAAGTAAAGTAAAACTAAAAACTAAAAGTAAAGAAATTTTAATAATTTTTAAAATTATAGATTGGAAGAGTTTCATAAACATTTTGTTCTTAGTCCTTTTTACGACTACGTCATTCTTGCCAAAACTAAGACTAATTTAAAATTTCAGATAATTTCATCAAGTGGTTCGCGAAATATCGCGGTTTGAAAGTGCAAAATAGCTCAAAATATGTACAAAGTTGCATACACAAAATTGCAAATATCTTTCGAAGTATTTATTATATAAGATTTATTGAGATGTCATATTAAAGGTATCAAAATTACCTTTAATATGACGTATAACAACATCAACATCAAAATGGTCCATATTTCGCGATTTTTCGGGTAAAAATCTCGAAAAGTGGTCTTTTTAAAAATTTAAAAATAATATATGTTAATGATGAAAATGTTTTCTATAACCGTAGAATGTGGCATTCTGAGACATTCTGAGACAAATGTCATAATAAATACGAAATATTTAGAGGAAAATTCAAAAATTGGATTTTTTCGTGTTGGTGTTAAATGGAATGACTATATAGTCATATTAAAATGTGATTCAAAATTTTATAATTTTCAAAAAAATTTAATCCATTTTTAATTTTTAAAATTTAATACTCTACGTATGTTCTTAATTTTTTCTTTATTAATAATTAATTATATTCAGCTTCACAAATAAACGGTAATATTCGTTCACAATCATTGTCATTCCAATCGAAAACTTCTCCCCAAATATGTATGCACCTCTCGTGACCACTTTTATCGTTTGGTTCATCCTCATGCCAGAAGAATTCCATAATATTATCACCCGATGACATCCATTTCCAAACGCCTTCCAGTTTATAAGCATCTAACCACCAAGGGAAATATTTATCTATAATTTAAAACTTAACTTAGTCAATATAATTTTTTTAATAAAGTAATATTGAAAAACTAACTATGTCTTAAACGTATAATAGATTTTAAAAAATCAAATTCATCCTTATTTCTCACAGTTAACAAAGTCATGTTCATATTTTTACAAAAGTTAAAGGCATTTACCCATGACAGCTAGAAAATTAAGATAAAAAATTAAAACTCATATAAATTATACAGATTTTTGTTATTTTTAAATTATTTCTTAAAATTATATTTAATAAAATATTAATTTTAATTTTGACGTTTATGATTTAAAATCCATGCATTATTCTGTGTCTCTAACATAATAAAAACTAATGGAAATTTTAGAAAATATGTAAAAGTTGTGTCAATATTTTGTATTCATAAAATCCAAATTTTGGGTTATGATCTTTTGATAGCCAATGATATAAAATTACTTACTTTTTTATCATTTTCAAAATAATACACCTTTTTATTCGTATTCTTAGAATTGACGTAACTGCTGTGTAATAGAGCTACAATTATTATTATTTCAATAATATATTTCAATCGTTTTCCGTCTAATAATGCAAACATTCTGTTTAATTCTCCACAATAAACTAAAATTTTTATTTTTATAAATTTTTTATTGTAACCTATTCTAGATGCTTTAATTGTCTCAATTAACCAGTTTGTCTCATTTATAAACACATTAGATGAGATCTTCCATGAAAAGCAAGAGAGTAAGTAAATCTAACAACTATTAAGTAGGTATATTTTGTATTTACTCATCTGATCAATATATGTAATAGATGCACCTAATGCAGTAAACCATACTTTATATAAGGAAGAAAAATAGCACGTCATAAAATAAAAAGCTAAAAAGTCATAAATAATATTTGACGATTGCATTATTATGTAAGAAATTTACATTTAAATTTATATTTACATTTAAAAGAAAAATTAAATAAATTTAAAACTCACGATAGGCTGGTTATCAGGTTATATGATTATCAATTAACATTAAAAACATCAAAATAAATAACCTTTAAAATTTTTATTATTTTCCAATACTACAAATAAACAGATAATCACATAATCTATTAGGGTATGATTTGGGTAACGTTGGTTATTTATTTATTTTTTTAATTTTTCTGTTTTTAATTTAAACATAACCTGATAATCAGCCTATCGTGAATAACCTTATTAAATTTTGATAAAAAATTATTATGAAATATTAAAAAGTGACTAATATCCTGTACACCATCCCTTATTTTGGGCAACCTGCATTCGTCTGGGCATACTAAACATTAAATAAACACCTTGTGTCAAGATCGCATTAAATAATGCAGTCAGAATTATTATAGCCACATTTGGTAGGTTTTTGATCATAGGTGGTGTTATAAAATCATAGCCTTGTGATTTCTTCAGTTTAAGATTCTCATTTATAACTTTTCGTATGCCCTCTTGAGTTATAGTTAACGATTCTCTACCTGAAAATATATGATTGTGAGGCTCCCCCAAAACAAAGTCATTCATTGGGGGGTTTAAATATTTGATATTTTTAAATTATATTTTATATATATTAGTCCATTGTTTTTATTTAGTAAATTCAAGCTACTGAACATCAAATAAAAACAATAAATATAAAAAAATTTTGTTCAAGTGCATATTTTTGTATTCACATTTTACTGCATAACAATGTTTCTGCTTGGCTTTTCACAATTGCAGCAGGTCATTTAAAATTCGCCTTTAATATTGTGGGGCATTTTAGTGTTGCAAGTTTGTTGTTGTTTTTCTTATATTTTGCTTAAACAAGTTATAAACAAGCTACTTGCGTTCTACTCATAAATTAAACATAAAATGCGCAAGTTGCATTTTATATTATTTTTTCGTATTTTTTTATTTTTACTTTATTCTTGCTACTTATGTTTAGTTGTACTAAGTATATTTATGTTGGCGGGATTGTATTTTTTTTTTTGTTTAGTTTTATTTGCTAAAATGAGGGTATTCTTTTTGATTTTATTCTGGCGCATATAATTTTTATGTTTTATACGAGGGAAAAATATTTTTAAGTTACGTTATGAATTAATAATTGTGTATAGAAAAAACTAAAAAGCTTTTAAATAAAACCTACATATTTATGGAGTTTTTTTCCTTTGCCGAATGTATAAAATATGTAGAAAGTTATGAATAAATCAAAAAATAAAAGTAGTTTATATTAAAGACCATAGGATCATAAATAGTTAATGAAGGATATTTAAGTTAGGTAAGGTAGACAAGGATAAATGAATTATTAAAGTATGTTAACAGTTGCCACATAATGGTGTTAAAGTGTTTAATGAAATAATAAAAAAATTTGTTTAATGTAAAATTTAATTCAATTAATCGATATTAGCTTTTAAAGGTTATTGTTGCTCAAGATTATTTAAATAAGAAGACAATGAAAAATCTTGTAAATTATATTAATTTTTTTCTATTTGATTTTCTTTAATTTAATACTATAACTAAATAATTGAAGGTATTTTGGCTAAAAATTACAAAAAAAAAAAAAAAAATATATATATCCTCTCAAAAAATTTAACTCCAAACTTCATTTATATTTCATTCAAAATATCACACAAGTTTATAAATTAATCATGTGTTTTATATTGCTGTTACTTCTCTCAACACTAGGATAATTTAATTTATTATCATTACATATACATAAATATGGTAAATTGAAATGAAAAATTACATTTAACGTGGTTGTAGTGGTTAGCAGTTTTTTTTTTGTATTATATTATACAAAACGTTAAATTAAATAAATAATTTGTACATCAGCTTAAATTTTAAAGTTAATTGACAACATTTACATATTACGACACAACATTTTAATCCATTGGACAAATTACATTATTTCTCTTTACGATATAATATAATAAAATGCAAGTAATAAAAGAAGTTTTGAAAGTTTTTTTAAATAATTGAAAATTTGCACATAGGAGTGTACCACTGAAAAACCGTTCGTGAACATACCACTGAAACTATACACAGAAGTTTAGTTAACATACTTTGGAAATGATAACTTTTAAAGATATCAGAATGTAATTTGAAATTATGAAAGCTGAGTTATTTTTAAATTGATTTATATTTTTATTGATAAACAAAATTGAATGTAAATAATCTTTGAAAATTATTACGATTTAAAAAAGTTTGCAATCGTAAATTGTCTTGTTGTCTCTGTTTTGGCGGTACTAAAGCAGAGTTTGTGGACTATAACCACTACACACTTAATCAGCATTCGCGGTTTTAATTGAAACCTAACAAAATCTGACTAAGAAATACAAATATTATATGTAAACTGGAACCGAGCATATATGTTGTCCAGGATAATAAAAAAGTATTTTTACTAAATTTTTCAATTTTGATAAATATCTTACATTGAATAGTGGTATCAAATCGATTATTTTTGGAAATAATTCTGTTACTTTTGAACCCTAGAGCTGGGGTGAAACTTAAAATTTGTATTTTAAGCATATTTTTGAGAAACCTAAATAAAATTTAAACAATTAAATGTATTCCAATTAAGTTTTGGCATAATATAGATAAACTTATTTTAAAATCAGGAAATTAAAAAAACCTCCTACTGTTTAGAACGAAGTACCCAAAATTCCAGTCTGGGGAAAATTTGTTTCCAAAATTTACTTTTTCATTAAAATGATCACCCAGCCTTGGTGAAAAGCGTGGCTTTACCAACATATGGGGTATTTAGCCAACATATTTGTTTTTGCTGAACTCGGCTTAGATACTTTTTAACTTTAGAAAACAAAAACTTTTTTAAAATTGACAAAGTTTGAATAATGCTTGGGGAGAAACATGTGCCCAGAACTAGGGTTTGCATTTAATCGCAATTTTTCATAATCGGAATTACGATTAAAATATATGCAATTAATTGTGATTAACGATTAATCGCATTTTAATTAAATACGGATATACCAAAATAATTTTTGCCAGTAAAACATATTTATTATATAAACAATTAAAAAAACAAAATCTAATAAATTTAAATTAAAAGATTAATTGACTAAAAAGTCTTAGAATTATTTTTCTCACTGTATTAATTATTTGGATGCTCAAGAAGTAATTTTCTAATATTTTCACTAAAAGTTGAGAGATTTAATAATTTTTTTTTTATATATCGAGGGCTTATATTCAAAATAGGCTTCATGCAGATTTACACAAATTTTTTGCTTCAGACTCTTAAGTTTTCTGTATTTTATATATGGTGTCAATTTTGGAGCCAAAAGATAATTCTAGCACTATGTTTTTCACTTCTTGTTTTTGAGCTATCTACAAACAGTATATTTTTAAGGAAAAACGGGCTATCTGCAAGTTTTGTTTGATTTTCCAAGAAATTTAAAAATAACAAGCGAAAAATTATATTCGGCCATGCCGAATCTTATATACCCTCCACCACTGAGGCAGTATTTTCATCAGTTTTTATATAGGAAAAATTGTTCGGAAAGTGGTGTTTTCTAATTTACTTATTAATTTCTGGCGTCCATAATAGTGTAATGGTATGAACTTTTGTGTTGCATATAAAATATTTTAACAAATTATTATGCAAAAATCTGTAAAAGGTGAAAAAAGAGAAAAATCTATGTTGCTTTTTTTCAAAAAGTTGATTATCTTGGTAAATGAATGTATATTTTTCATAAAAGTAAAAAAAAGAAAAAAGAAAACGACAATTTGGTTTCACAATAACCGTGTCAAAAAAAAGCTATTTTTATCGAAAAGTAAAATTTTATTCTATAAGAAATCTAAAGGCTAGAGAGAAACATAATTCTGTGATCTCTTACATATATCACAAGCAATTATCAAAATTTTTTGATTGAATTCTGATTTGATTTTAACCCAAGTAAATATTTTTTAGTCCATAAAATATTTATCTCTGAAAATTCTTTGATGCGCCTCCGAATTTTCATTAAGCATAACAACAACTTTCTAATTGTGTCGATTATAGTAAATTTCATGCTGTCCACACGATGTGCCTTTGCGAAATATATTTTGACAAAAGTGTTCCGTTTTCTTTTAACAACGACAGTTCAGTTAAATTTTTGATCCCAATCAATTATACTTATCGCCACTCGTATATCTATATATCCAGTATTTGTTTAAATTGCAATTTTCTGTATAAAAATACAAAAACAAAAAGTCCAATTTTTGCATAATTTTCAAAGAGTCCATAAAATTTTTGTATTAAATTTATTTTCAATGCTCCTCCGATTTAGTTATGTAAAATGACAAAAAAAACTAAGTTCACGCAGTAATCCAAGCAATTTCATAATTAAATGTGAATGTGCCTCGCGAAGAACTGACTTTTTGAAAAATTTTCTGTCTTGTTTTCCAAACTTTGATATTATCTACTACGTTGACTATTTCGGGCACACCAACGTGATATAGCACAAAATACGTACAATTACAACAAGTATCAATCCTCATCCCAAATTTTGTATTCGGTTAAGGGGCGCACAGACCACGCCCAAAAAACTAAAAAAATTTCAAAAACCAAAAATTGTTGTGCTGAAAGTGCACAACAACAAAGATGGTGCAGAATTTATGAACAAAGTCCATTTATTATACTTATGATGGAATAAGATAAAAAGTACAAAAAATGTGCGAGCAAAAATTTATCAATTATTTCCGCAAATCTTTACTTGCCTCAAATTTATATTAAATTATTTGATTATAAAGTCGTTTCTTTGATGATGTTGGGAAAACTAAATAACTAAACTAAAGCAAAGTATAATCATTTAACTATAAGAGTTTCCCTATGCATAATTTATGGTGGTTTATATAAAAGAAATTACTCTAACCGGCCATGAATTAAGCGTTTACTGTTAATTTATATCATTCTTGATCAAAAGTGCCCTCAAAAGTTTAGAAAAATTATATTTGAAAACTTTTATAAATACTAATCTTTAACGAAATGATAAAAATTATGGACGTTTTTTAAATATAATAATTTAAATGAATTTAAAATAAACAAAATTCTCACATAACTTAGTATATTACAGTTTCATATTAACGATGAAAATTAAAAAAATATCACCACATAATTATTAATGCCCAAAAAACTGTAATGAATTAGAAATTATATTCAATATGTATCAATACTTTGTGCTAAATAAAATTCAAACATTTTCAAAATAAATTCATAATTATGTATTTTATTCTAGCAACATTATATTTACATGTTAGCAAACTTTTCATACCCTTCTCTACCGACGTGTATAGCTTGAAACACATCGAACTACTAAAGGCTCCATTACTCTACCGTAAATGTAAATGTAGCGAATCAGCTAACACGTTTTGCTTATGTTATGTGTGTATGTGTACTAAAAAACGTAAATGTTACGTAGCAACCTAATCAAATTAGGTCGCTCTACGTTTTTACGTGACAGCTGTAACAACAGTGTTGACAGCTTTTTATTTCATTATACTAAATCTGCGTAAAAAATCGCTGTAAAAGGTTTATCAATTGGACAATTAGTTTTGCTGTTTTCTTCACTAAAAAATTGTTGAAATAATTTAAATAAGACGTAGAGTCGAATATTTAATTTAAAATTCAAAATTTTTGTCATAAAAGCACAAATTTCGTTTTGTATTCAAATCGCTGAAATACAAACCAATAAATTTAGCGATTTTCAATTTGAATTTTATCCACTGGAAATATGTGTAATTGACATCACCGATGTTCATGTGTACAAAACAACAACAAAGTATTGGCTACATTTACATTTTTAGAGTAATCATCCACTTACGTTTCCCTTTACATTTACGTTTTTACATTTACATTTACGGTAGAGTAATGGAGCCTTAACTAGTTTAGTATACTTATCAACATATATTGCTAAAAAGTAGCGAACATACCATGTTGTGGTATGATCGAACTTCACCACGATCAAACATCAAACACAACATAGTTGTATACCTTTGTGTTTATCAACATTTATATTGAGGCGAACACACACACATGCACTCCATATAAAAATTATAACATGATGTTTAAAAAAAAAAAATCTATATCTATCTATATCTATATAGATATATCTTTTCTACTGAACCGATTTAATTTTTGGCAGTAATCTAAGGTGAACCTAGATAAACCTTTGTGCTAAATTTTATTTAAATTCGTTTGTGGCTTATTGAAATATTGTCAGTTAAAGTTTGATTTAGGGGTTTCTCCAGATTTTGGTATATAACTTTTTTTCCACTGAACCGATTTGGCTGGTTTGCAATCCCAAACAGCGTCTGGAATAACAAATAACCTGAGTAATTTTCATTGGAATAACTCAATCAGTTTAGACGTGAGCGTGTTTTCAACAGACGGACAGACGGACATTGCTTAATCGACTCAGAATTTCATATGGTCCAAGAATATATATACTTTATGGGGTCTTAAACGATTCTTTCTAGGTGTTACACATGGAACTACAAACTTAGTATACCCTCTTTCACCACTAGTGGTGGTGGAGGGTATAAAAATTGATAAATAATGAGAATTTTTTTTTGCGATTTGAACATACATACATACAAACAAACACACATTAATTTTTATATATATAAATATACATACTAGCTCAGGCGCGGATCCAGCCAAAGCATTTGGGGGGGTGAAATTTTTTTATCGTCACTGGAAAAATTATGGTTTTATATATAATTTTTGAACAATGAAAATTTAACCATTCATTTTTTTTATTTTCTTACTTAGATGTAAAATTTGAAGTCAATCTGATAACAATAAATAATAATCCAATAAACAAATGTATTAGTCAATAACTCATTGAATAAAAATTTTTTTTAAATTTTCAAATCTCACCAAAATTATTATATCAATTACTATAAAAAATAGAAAAAACGTTCGAGTTAAACAATTTATTAAATCAATCAAGTAGATGATTGAATGAATTAGAAATTTTTATTTGTGAAATAAAATCTTACTTAAATTCAATTTTTACTGGAATATATTATATGTTAATTGAAAAATATACGGTAATCATTTTCAATGCAAAGAGAAATTTTTATAAAATTTCATACTATTTCAGTCTAAAATTTAAAATTTTAAATTTATATAAGAACAAAATAAGTACTTTGTTTTCATTTGATCTCTTCTACAAGATTATATTTTTGTAGTTTTACTCGAAAAACGATTTTCTTGAGTACATCACCAATCAATTTTCGAGAAAATTAAAAAAAGAAACAATTTTGAGATTAGTTGCTGAACTAAAAAATTCGTAGCTCCCTAAATTTTAGGTTAATTTTAGATTTTTTTAATTGATTAGGAAGAACGTAGCTTTTAAGTATAGAGTCATTCCATTTAAAACCAACACGAAAAATTACGATTTTTTACTTTACATCTCCGAATTTGATGATATTTGGTACAATCATTATTCCTGTCAAAATTAAGACTAATTCAAATTTCAGTGCAAAATAGCTTAAAATATGTATAAAGTTGTATGAACAAAATTACAAATACCTTTTAAAGTATTTATGATATGATAATTTATTGAGATGTCATATTAAAGGTATCAAAATTAACTTTAATATGACGTATAACATGATTTTTATTTCAACATCAAAATGGTCCATATCTATATCAATTTTTCGTTTAAGGGTAAATATTTCGAAAAGTGGTCTTTTTACAAATTTAAAAAAATATATGTTAATGATGAAAATGTTCTATAACTGTGGAAAGTATCATTCTGGGTTTCGCAATATTTTAGGAGTTATTACCGCAAATGTCATAATGAATACGAAATATTTATTGCAATTCGAATTGTTTTGTTTGTAATAAAATAGAAAAATCGCCAATTTCTTCCAAAAATCATCCAGATGTAATAAAATTCGGCAAGAATAATATTAACGCTGGTAACGCAAATGCCGTGTTTAAGTTTAAAATGAGAAAAATTGTCTTTTTAAAAATACGAATGTCTTCCAAATTATTTACCTAAAATATGTTTTTATGTTCAATTTTATTGGTGGATAATTCACGAATTAAATTTAGCGGTCGCGTATTTCAAAAAGTGGTATTTTTAAATTCGTAAAAAATATATATGTGAATGATGGAACCATTTTGAATGCTCTATGTAAATATCGTGATGGGATTGTACCAAATATTATGAAATTCGGAAGAGGTAAGAAAATCAGCTGGTGATTTTAAATGGAATGACCCTATATTAAAATACTTTTCTATTTTAAAACTCCAACAATGATGGAATTTTTTTTAGACTGAAAACAATTATTTCTATCGTCTTAATGATATTTTGTTTACAATAAAATAAGATGCCAATCTTTAAAATAGTTTAAAAAATCAAAAATTCTATCAACAAATTTTTTATAAAATCGAGTAAGCTCTTTTTGTCTAACTAAAAAAAACTAAATCTTGCTATATTCACAGCAATAATGTTGTTAAATTAATTGCATATTGCATATTTTTTATTGACTTTTATAAAGAAATTATTATTCCAAACCAAAGAAATAAATACGACAACAAACTTGATTATTCTACTTTCAAAAAGCTTAATAGAAAAAAAAAACAGGAACTTAAAAAAAATTTAAGCATAACTCCAAATTTTGGGAGGCATTTAAAAAACTAATTTATGATGCTAATTATGTCATTTCCCGAGTGATTTTTCAATGTTATAGAGTGTATTTAAAAATTAATTTCTAAATATGAAAATTGTTCGCACAGATGTAAGACAAAAAGTACAACAACTCTTTAGGAAAGCAAAAGAAAAAACAATTTATTTTCCTCAGTACAATTTTCAGAAAGTTTAATAGAATATTTGGGGATAATTAAGCGAAAAGTATTATTTTTGTCATCGTCTTCCAGGAAAATGGTAGAAATTTTCTTGGGAATATCTTAAATTAATGGTTTTTATTTGAAGAGTTATTTTTTAACACAAAATTATGAATATTTTCAATAAACATTTTTTAAATATTATTCTTGAAAAATTACAATTTTAGACTTTTATGATTTCATTTATAAATTAAATCTTTATAGTGAACCAAAATTCCCATCATATGTAAAATTTATTAAATCTAGAAAAAAATATTATTTTTTGTGTAAAAGAGCTGGGAAAACATTTGTGTTCTTTATTAAAAAAAATTGTTAACATTTATTAAATTTTTTCTGTGTAAATGTATTTCTTTATTTTTGATGTTAAAAATTGCTTCGTAGGAAATTTGTAAAAGATTCTGATTTATAAAATAAAAATTTTTTTTCATGAAGTCAAAATTTTTAAGTATTATTAAAACATTAGTTAGTGTAATTTCTATATGACTGATGAAACTAACAGTTACACAATAATTTTTTAATTGACATATAAATTTTTAATCGTATGTAAAGTTTAAGCTGGAATTACATTTCCTACAATTCTTTTATGAAATCCCAATTTTAAAAACCCATTTATTACCTTAAAAATTTTCGAAGGAAAATTAAGATAAATACTTTTTTCTAAACATAATTTGGCCGTTCTTAGACTATATTGAGGATAAATTCATTTTGCCTTCTTTTATTTTCACTAAAGAAAATTTTTCTTAAAGATTTTTTTATTTTTTCCTTTTCCTATTGTAAATTTTTAATTTTTCTTAGTTCGAAATCCATTTTGGGGGGGGGGGGGGGGTATTTCCAATTTTACACCCCCCCGTGGATCCGCGCCTGTACTAGCTAATACACAGTTTGGGTCTTAATGTATTTATTAAGAAAATCGTATTAAAAAAACTATTTACTATCTAAATTAACTAATAAACAGTTTTTTGTTTATGTGGGCAACCCTTCTCAGTTTCTCTCCCATTCTTATTGCTAGTGTCGTTAGCAGTAAGAATAAATTATTCGTTTACTGTTTTATTCTATTATTATTTTTGATGATCTAGTATGTTTTTGATGATAAATAAGTTTTTTGTTGTGGAAAAAACCTTTCTTTTGCTTGTATAAATATACTAATGTATAAAAGGAATAATTTTATTTAATTTTTGTTTGATGTAATTGTATGTATCCGAATAACGAATATTCTGTGATAAAATCAACATCACTATTTCATATTTTGTTTTGTTTACATCATTTTTGTTGAAATTTTGATAAAATTTTACTATTTTTATGGTTTTTTCTGTTAAAATGCATAAATTTTAACCCGGAGTTGATATGATAGATTAATTACACCTTAATCTAAGACGTGTATATATTAATGTACTATTTAGATTTACGTGGAAACAACAAATACTGAAAATGTTAAACATATGCGATTGTGGCCAACATTGGATTGACATGCCGGCAGCCGGAATTATGATATTTTAATCCAAAAGCACACAAAATATACTTTTTCTTGTTTATGATTTTAATTCAAATAGTTTAAAATATGTATAGGTATAGTTAAAAAATAATTACAGAAAATATAATTCTGTCCCGGAATTCATTTAATATGTTTTTAAATAGATATTCCGAAACATTTTTTATTTTATTACAGATTTTGACATTCGGACATTTTAAAATACGTCGTTTTTGTGAAAAAAATCAAAAAAAAAATTTATCATTATTTTTATTTTTCTTGAAAAATGTAACGAAAATAATCTTAAAAAATGGTCTAAAAGTAGGGTCGAACCATTATTCAAATTTTTAAAGTTTACAAGCCTTTACCAAAGGTATAATAAGCAAATCAACGTTTTTGAATACAACTTTAAGGAATTTTGCTTTTAAATGGTTAGTAAAGCTGTGTTATTTTTTAGTGTAATATTAATAACTCGTAGAAGAACGGATTGCAAAATGTTGAAAAATGAGGGAAATAAACAGTTTTTATGTTCTCCTGAACAATTGGTGCTTTGCATGAGGCCCGTTTTGAATATTAGCCCTCGATATTAATCTTCAATAAATATTGAATTTAACTGGTTACTTCTGCCTTTTGTGTATAGATTTGGAAGTGATTTTTTACTTAACCTTTGAAATGAAAAACTATGCAAGCAGTATACTATTTTTAATCCTCATCTTAATGTTAATTTTAAAATTAAGAAAATTGGAATTTTTGGATCTTTTTAAATTTTTCGGCAAAACTAATTTTTTTTATTACAATCTGGTGATCAATTTATTTTAATTAAATTATAAATATCGTGATGTAAAATAAAATATATACTTCAATATATTTTTATTATTTTCATTGTTAACCATAATCGCAGGTGAAATCCTGCAATTTCGATTACAATTACATGATGTGATTAATCGCGATTTCGATTACGAATATAATCGAATTGCAAACCCTACCCAGAACCTCTCCGATTTTATTTTACACGCATTTACGTTAAGATTTCTTTTGAAATTATTATAAAAATTTTGTAGTCTGGAACAAAAAAAAAAAAATTTTAGAAGTAAAAAAATAATAAAATCTTTTTGGAAAATAACCCCAAAAATTTTAATTTTTTTAAAGTTTTAATTTCAGAATAATATAACTTTTTAGGATGGATATATTTATGATTCTTGAAGTAATATTGTTTGTAATTTTTTAGCAAAATTTAAGGCCCCAGATTAAAAAGACTTAAAAAAAGACCAAAAATGAGAGTAACATTGCATCGAAACAAATATCTCTTTTTTTATTTTGCAAGGACTTCCTATATGTAAATTTTATTTACATTGAAGTCATAATTTAATTCTTCTTTAAAAAAAATTACATACCCTAGGTACCCTCTACTCCTGTGTGCTACCCCAAATCAATTCGAAAACTATACAGCTCTGACCATGTGAAATTTTATTTAGATATCTTCAACGGTTCACAAGTTATAGAATTATTTCCAAAAAATCGCTATTTGGAAATACTGCATTGTTTGTCTGCTTATATTTGTTCAATGAGATTTTTTTGTTATTAAAACAAAACCATAAGTAGTTGTAGTAAACACAGTGAAATCAATATCTGTAAGAAACGAAATATGTTTGAAAAGCAAATTACTTATGATTTTTCAGCTCTATTTGTATTATTTTATTTTACTTAGTTATAGAAATATTAATAATTTTTGCATGGCTACGATACTTTGTTTTTGGTAAAAATGTAATATGTTTCAGTCAAATATGTTAAAATATTTAATTTGGGGTTTAAAAAAAATAATATCATTGAAATTAAGTAATTAAGTATAATTTATTTCTATTTCTGCGAAATAATAGGGTTGAGAAAACTGTTTCATTTAAGTTAACCGTTAATTATCGGTCAGTACGACCGAAAAAATTTAAAAATTCTTCCTTCTCTTTCATATTCCACTTAAAGAACCATATATGCAATTTTTTTTTTTTTTTTGAGACAATAATGATATTTTATTTAATAGGTGTATTATTTACATAAGATTTATTTGTTTATTAGAAAGCGAAATATGACAAAAAAAGTATGAAAAAGTTAAATATAAACATGAAATATTGTAAACTATTTCATATCTTTCGTTTTACTGAATCGTTCAATTGAAAAATTTCATGAACTATACAATTTTAGTTGCCGCAATAATAATATAACAACCATGGTTTGTATTATTACGGCAACCAATTTCTTTTATATGGACTGCCATATAGCAAAACTCAAAAAGTGATTCTGGGACAATTGGTATACATTAAAACTGGACAGGTAACTAGATTCTACTCGCAGAGAAAAAAAATATTATTACGGTAAGAATATCCTTCATTTGACTGTAATGTCTAGCTACCATCAAGGAAATATAAATATTTTAACGCCAATAATATCTTAAATAAATTTTTACTGATTTTTTTCTTTATCAATTGAATTGGTAAACTGTTCAAAAATGCAAGATTTTTGTAAAAAGAATCCCACAATCCGCAAAAAATACAAAAATACCAAAAAAAAAAAAAAAATTATTTTTTTTCATAAGGTCCACAATTTTTACAGGTACGGGAAAAACTATTAACAACATAAGGAGTGAGATCGAAAAATTCTTAACATACATAATATTCAATAACTTGGAAACGGTTGATCATAGAGTTTTCATTATTTTTTTAATCATTTGGTAATTTAGCACATATCACAGAAATATATAATTTTTGTGGTTCTAACCACTAATTATAAAATTGTGGACCATTTTTGAAAACCCTTTCTTTGGAGATTTGATTGTTGCTTCAGTCACTTTTTTGGAACAGTGTGCACATCTTATGTTAAAATCTTCAGTATTTTGGGACACCTTTTTTGTTCCCTTGAATTCACTTTTCAAAAGAGCTCAATATCTCTCCACTGGTCTAAGCCATGGACAATTTTGAAAATTGACCTCTCTTAATACTAAAACTGTTATCGATTTGGTACCACTCCAGAGCTTTCTTACCGTAGTGACATTATACCAAATGGGTCCAAAAATATGTGGACACGTTGCGCTTTCTTAAGAATAGAAGAAGTCTTTTTTGCAAATATTCCTTTATGCATATTTTGGTATTTATAGATCCGAATGTATCAAATGACTTTCCTGTTTTGCCGCAACTGCAAAAAGCTTGTCATACCATGAATTTTGTAAGAAAATTTTGCTGCTTTTGAGTTGTAAACTTATCTCCAACATTACTTCGAGCATTAGCAAAAAACATTTTTGAGACACAAGCTGCGAAGATTCTGCCAGCATCTACGTTTCTTCGTCAATTATACAGCTTGAGTATTTTTGTATGAAATTTGGTTTTAAATTCCGAGTCCTATTTTTGGCTTGTAATTTTTTTTTTGCAGAATTCCAGTTTGGAATTTTTTGAACTTTAAATGTTATCAACTTTCCCATTAGCTTTAAATTTTCGCACCAAATAGTCGAAGCACTAATAAGACTGAGCTGATTTTCTACCAGATGTGTTTGGAGTTCCTTTCAATATGCCTTCAATTTTCTGGCCATCCCAATATCATGTGGTCCTTTTTTCTTACCGAACTGGGTTTCACATCAACAGTCAAATTCTCCTGATACTGTTTAATAACATTAGAAACGGTTTTACGGACGACATTTAATTCTGTGGCCAATTATTTGTAAGACCTATTTGGATTTTTTGAAATTTTTTAATAACTTGTAGGGCGTAAATCTTTTTCGTCACTTATTTTGATGAAAACAAGGACAAATTAACATGGTTGTTATTAAAAATAATAACTGAAGAATTTTTCCATGATAATTAGATCAAAAAAATTTTTGAATTTTGATTCCGAAAAATGTTATGAGGCAAAATGTGTGTTAAGATTTTTTCGATCTCACTCCTTATTAGAGTTTTCGAGACTGTATTCTGTTTGCATTTTTATGTTTTGGGATTTCAGAACATAAATATTGAAATTAAATGGGTCAAATTCGTTAGATTATATACTTAGTCCTATTGGATATTTGAACTTCTTATTAATTCTAAAATATTTTCCGTGTAGATACATATAAGAAAAAAATTATTTATGTTCTTAAAGAAAATTTTATTTTAGAAAAAACAAAATATCATAATTTTTCAATTTTCAAAAGCGTTGCTTTTCGGACTCAGAAAAGATATCGCCCTTAGGTTTTTTATTTGATAAATAATATTGTCCTTTAACTGCTGGTGTACATAATTCTAAATAAATATCGCTTTTGTTACTCCATGTGTAACATGTCGAAAAAATTATTTAATATCCCATAAAGTAAATACTTTCTTTGTCCTGGTTAGATTCTGAGTCGATCTAGCTGTGTCCGTCCATCTGTCTGCCTGTTGAAAGTAGGATAGAGCTCGATCGGTACCACGGTAAATGGGAAAAATTGGTGAATAAACAAAAAAGTTAAGAGCGAAATACAAGAATTACTGTATTTTAATTCATACCTTTCTGTTGATATCTCTTAAAAAAAGCATGTACGACAACGAAATTTTGTTCACAATGTTCAAGGGTCGATATAAACAAGAAAACCAACATTGGGCGTGATCTGTCCACTTTACAGCCCACCTTCCCATATAAGATGAAACGTCAACGAAATTGTGTACCAATAGTTCAAGGACCAATGTAAACTATGAAAAAAAAAATGGGAAGCTGCTAAAAACCTTGACCTCTTTTGCTGTAAAAATATATTTTACTTCAAGTTTCTATTCCTAAATGCTAAAATTATGGCCACTGAGTACATAAAAAATAAATCTGACTGATCTTAAAACGGAACAACTTCATCAATCATATCTCATCGATGATTAAAATCGCGTTAAGTGAATATTTCTAAATGCTACATGAAAAAAAAATAAAAAACAAATGTATATTCAAGCTCCCATTCATCACGAGTCATGTTAGTTATTTTAAAAGTTATTTTATATTACCAAGTACTGTTCATATTATGTCATTAGTTCAAATATAACACCAAACTTCGTATTTACTTCTCAACTTTTGTACAATTTTTAAAAATTTACAAACCCTTTAACAATAATTGGATTTGTGAATTCATTCATTAATAAAACTTTTCAAATAAAAGTAGAAAAAAAAGCGTAAAACAAAAAACTCCTATCTTGTTGAATAACTTTTTCAATTAAATGACAAAATTTAAAAAAATAAAAAAAATTATATGTTAAATTATACACTTATGTGTGGTAAAATGTCATGTCGATTGTCAAACCACACAATGCTTGTGCACTTCAAGCATAATTACACACTTTTAACAAATTTCACACAAATAACAACAACAAAAGTGCAACAACTCCAAAAAAAAAAAAAAAAAAAAAAAAAACAAATGTTACATAAGCACCAGTAATGCATAATGGTTTTGATGATGCCAAAAGCCAACCCACACCAACTTAAAAATCCTTCAACACACACCGACCAATGCAACAAAATTCAATTAAATGCTCATGAAAACAGAAAACAAAAATGAACAATAAAAAAAAAAAACAAAAAATACATTCAGTAATTTACTTTAACTATATTCACTCATACATACATTTGTATGTTAAATGCAGAAATGAGAAAATATAAAACATCCAGGATACATGTAAAAATTCATCCATTTCATGTAATTATGATGGTGAACATACATTCACATAAAACCATTGACTCACCCTCATACATCAAGTTTATGGCCAAAAGGCTGAATCTTGTAGAATATACAATCAGACATTTGTAATTGTATAAGTCTTAATGCGAACAAATTTAATTCTCTTGATTAACGCCCGTCCAGAGTTATATATTGTTTTCTTGTAAATACAATTCAAAGACGAATTAAATTATAAATACTTAAAAAAAAATTATACATAAATCGAAGTATTATTGAGGAAAAGTAAAGAAATAAGTACAAAATATAGTAAGAAAATAGTATGCAATGTGTTTAATTATATAATAGTGTTCTATATTTATAGAAAACCCTTTAAAGTAAATTTTTCAAATCATAGATTAATATCATAGATTAATATACATCTATAACTACATATTATGCTCTATAAGTATCTATAAGAATAGCAAAAGCTTTTTTCCTTATTTTTAAGGATCAGAACCTTTTGGATATGGTACTAGAAGACCACCCAAGTGCACGTTTCGTTAATCACATGCGATAAAACAACCTTGGGAGTATGTATGCTACTGCATGCCGAGTTTTATTTAAAGAAAAACCATTTACTGCGAAAAGAAAACAAATTAACAAATAAGTCCAACACTGTTACAGAAAAAGTCTTAAATTTTGCAGGAATACCTTTCTCATTTCAACACCTCAAAATCCATAAGGAAATGGTCCCAGGGTTGGGGGTTAATGATTACATTTTCAATTAAATTACTTTACAAGTAATTGTAATTGAATACTTTCAATTACAAATACAATTAATTGTAATTGATATTTTTTCAATTACAATTACAGTAATTTTAATTGAAAATTTCCAATAACAATTACAATGTAATTGAAAATAATTGTAATTAATTACACTCTTAAATCCTTTAAAATTAAATTTGATCGAAATGCTATTAAAAAAAATCAACATACGATTTTCATTTCCGGTAATTTTTTATATATTTAGTGCCATACAATCATTATTTGTTTAAAAAACGTATACATTTCGAAGTTAATTAGTAATTGAAATTTTCAATTACAACTACATGTAATTGTAATTTAAAAATTTCAACTACATATTACTGGTTAATTGTAATTGTGCATGTAATAGATTACCCCCCAAGCCTGAATGGTACACCCCATTCAACGAAGATATTAAATACTATCCCCCTTATTCAAAATGAAAAAGAATATGATATATGTGACTAACTTTTTCTTATGGAAATTTACACACAAAAAACTTAGCCACTCGTTAGCAAGCATAGACTTTTTCATTTTGAATACGGCTGCATATATCTTAAGAAATATTACAGCAAAAGTCTAAATATTTCATAGAAATAACTTTCTTATCAACTTTCATATTTACGATGAAAATGGGACAGGTAGGACCAGGGGGAATGATCAAATAAATATTCTAAACGGCGCACGTTGCACAGTGCTTTGATCCCATACAACGATGTGACAAAAATAGAACGAGTTGTCGTATCAAATTTAAACTTGGTACACATATTACTTTGGGCTTAGAATGAATAAATACGATGTTTTGACATGCCTACCTCCCATATATCCTAAAGTTAAAAAACTAATTTTTTTCTAAAATTCTGGTCTGAACTTTACCAAAATTTGTGCCAGCCATTAATCCTGAAACTAAAAAACGGATTTACTGCGTGAATACTGGTCAGAATTCCACAAAAATTTTAGATTGCAGTTAAATATGCTAATTTTTAATTAAATCGAAACAAGAACACGCCTACCTCCTATATATCCTGAAATGAGAAAAACACATTTCTGGCTAACACACCGTTTTTAATTTTATAAAAATAGAAGGAAGTATCGCAGAAAATTGAAACTTTGCACATATATTACTTTAGACACATAGTAAATATATACAATGTTTTGAAAAAATCTGAGCAAGAACACGCCTACCCCCCATGTATTCTGAAATGTGAAAAACGCATTTTCTTCCAAAGTTCTGGTAAAAACAGTATCAAAATTTACGATAGTCATTGGAAATGATATAGTTTTGTATATATATATATATATATATATATATATATATATATATATATATATATATATATATATATATATATATATATATATATATATATATATATATATATATATATATATATATATATATATATATATATATATATATATATATATATATATATTGTAATGAACACGTTGTGCACAGATTCTAACTTTAATCTATGAAAGAAGAAAGTATCAATAACTTTATTAAGAGGAGGACTGCGGGAGCCATCGATATGCTAGCAACAGTCGGGCAAAAAGGGGGGTTCTGTCCTCTCTTAAACTAAAGTCTGACGGTTACAGAGTTTTTTATTACAGACTCCATTTTTAGTTGTGATAGAAAATACATAAAAACACTGATAAAAATGAACTGGTTAACCATATAAAAATATAAACATGCCCGTATATGGCCATATAATGAAATTCTAATACAACACAAAATAACGTATCGTTTACTTAGATTACCTAATCTAAGTAAAATTTTATATTTTTTATAATTTATATATATATATATATATATATATATATATATATATATATATATATATATATATATATATATATTATTGCTCAAATTTACACATATTTTTTACTTAAAAACTAAAAATTCCTTAAATTTGATGAAGGATATAAAAAAATTATAAAAAATATAAAATTTTTTTTACGGTTTATTTAAGTTTTTTCTAAAACAGTTTAAAATCAGTTTTTTGGTTCAATAATATTGGCTTTAAAATATCTGACTTTAGCGCCCTCTAGTAGCCACAAAAATAACTTTATCTTAAAAATCTTTTTAAATTATATGATCTATATTGTTACCTTTTCAAAAACGTATATTTCAACTCAATTTGAAAAATGTTTTTATTTTGGTTTTTGTCTATGGAACAAAGCACTATGCGTCGGGTTGAACACTACTCAAACGAGACCCTAGTAAAATTTGAAGAAGAAAATGTCTGTAGAACATATTATCCCATTAAACTCAAGCTTAAATAGACTTACATGTCATATCCTTAAAACGGACTAGAAATGACCTATTATAAGGTAAGATACATTAATTTAAAGTTCTAATGAAATATTCCCCGTTAAATGCTCTAAACATTTATGGAAAATTATTTTAGCTTCGAACTGTATTGACATTATTTTTTCGATTTATCTGTAACTACCTTGGTGCAAAAATAGAAAAGTTTAAGTGGTCATAAAACAAAAATTTTGCCTACCAGCGAAAAATCCTTTGTAGAGTTTATTACACATATCAAGAGATATCAATTTCAATAGGAATGATTCCGCCCCCAAAATACTGTTGCATAGTGTTATCATAATCAGATAAAATTTATTGTTCTATGTTGTTTACTTTTTTAATACACTCTCTCAAAGTCCAATAATTTTTCATAAATGATATTATGGAAGCAGAAAGTGAAAATTTCAAAATTTCAACTGGGATTTTTGTTAGTTTTTATAAGACGATAATTGTTATTTTTATACAGGTGGATTAAGTTTAGATAATGAACAATATTCTAAAATGAAATTTATTCGGATATATGTTGTATAATTATTTTTAATAATTTTGCAAAAATTACACTAAAAATGGGGTATTTTCGTGAATTATGTAGAGTTTTAAAGAGTTATTGGGTACAATTGGGTAGCATTTTTATATAATGATTAAATATAAGAACTTAGCTTGTGTAATAAAGAAAAACAATTTGGCAATATTTGCCTTAACGAAAAATATTTAATTTTATATGAAAATACTACCAGAGGAATCGCAGGAAGTTCAAAATGAAGATTTTAAACAAATGTAGCCATTAAAACTATAATAAAACCATTTTTACTAAATTTCTCTTAAGTTTGGGTCTGTTAGTTGCCTAAAATTAAATAAATCGCAATTTCTTGATTTAAGGCATTATTTTTTCGTTCACTACAAAAATTGCATTAATTTTTAATATTTTCAATAACATTAATTGTGTTATAAAACGCATTTGTCTGTTTTTTTTTTTTTTCTTAAAATAATCTTATATAAAAATAAGTATACTTCAGTATACAGTTTGATTTATTAATTTATAGCTTTTTTGTTCAAAAGTTACAAAAAAAAAGTCTAAATTAAGCCCATTTTCCTAGAAAAATAAAAGTAGCCGTATATATTAAAAAAAAAAAATATTTTCCAAGATATTTTTGTTTTAAATTGTAGTATTTTACGTATTTATGAATATCCATTAATAAAAAAAATATTTTTATACCCACCATCATGGGGGGTATATTAATTTTATCATTCCGTGTGTAACATGTTGAAGGAATCATCTATAACCCTATGTCTAGCTATGTCCGTCCGTCAGTCTGTTGAAAGCAGGATAGGGCACGAACGGGGCAACGTAGGGGGACGAAATTTGGCGCAAATATTTACCTTATGTAAGGTTTGTTTGGTATTGAAAATGGGTAAAATCGGTTTGTAAACAAAAAAGTTATGGGCTAAAAACTAGAAATACAGGGTGTCCGTTTCATACTATTTTGCTGATATTTCTTAAATAAAAGCATGTACGACATGCTTTTTTTTTATTGTGTTCAAATAGTTCAAGGACCAATGTAAACCCGGAAACAAAAAATGGGCGTGGTCCGCCCACTTTACCGCCCCCTCCCATAAATTTGAAAAATTTGATGGTGGGTATATAGATGCGGGCGGGCCGAATATAACATTCGCGCTTGTTTTTTAATTAAAGCTTCCACGAATTAATCTTCTTTTTCGCTATGCGGCGTATCTAAAGAACTGTTATGTTGAAAGCCCTCAAATCTTGTGGGAATTATTTTCTTATCATATTGTATTCATGAAATAAAAATAGGATAGATAGGACTAGGGGAAGGGGTATCCCCTATATGAAGCAAATATTTAATTTTGCATATCTGAAGTAGTCATTTAGTGAAAGTTTGAAAACAATCGTAGAAAAAGGTTTCACAAACAATTTTTGAAGGGGTTATATCGAAGAAGAAAAGTAGCCCCCAGTAATATAAATATTGGTTATGACAACAAAAGGTATAGCAAGGTGCACCAGGATAATTCATGCTTATAGAAACTAAACCGGTGGGCGAGTTTATTTGCTATTATATTTTAATTAGCGACTGCTATGTTAAAGTTCTAAGTTTAAAAGAATAAATTATGTATTTCCTATTGGTTTTTAATGAAATATCTGATATATTCCAGAATTTTCCCCATTAAAAATTTTATTGTGTTTCGGTCACTTTTTTACTTGCATAAGTCCACTTATTTTGAAACTACGTTTCATTTTTTGTTGAGGTTTTAGTGTAATTTAAATTATATTTTACTAGTGTATAATACCTTGCAATTGCATGGAGTTCCAGACTATTTGATGGATGAGTCTCTTTCGGTTGAAGCTGAACACCAATTCTTTGATACCACTCCATAGCTGTCTTGCTGCAATGAGAAGTAGCAGTATCAGAACAGAAAAAAGCAATTGCTCTGTATTTTCTTAGGGAAGGAAAAAGTCTTTTCCAAATTCCAGGGTTGGTGGTAATCATTACTTTAGGTAATCTATTACATGCACAATTACAATTAACCAGTAATTTATATTTGAAAATTTGCAATTACAGTTTAATTGTAATATTAAATTTTAAATTACAATTCCAAGTAATTGTAATTGAAAATTTCAATTCCAAGTAATTGTAATTGAAAATTTCAATTATTAATTAACTTCGAAATGTATGTTTTTTTTAATAATGATTATGCCATATAATCATACAAAATTATCGGAAATAAAAATCGTATGTTGAATTTTCTTAATAAAATTTAGTTTTAAAGGATTTAAGAGTGTAATTAATTACAATTATATTGGAAATTTTCAATTAAAATTACTGTAATTGTAATTGAAAAAAATATCAATTACAATTACTTGTATTTGTAAATGAAAATATTCAATTACTATTACTTCTAAAGTAATTTAATTGAAAATTAACCCCCAACCCTGCCAAATGCACTCATTTACGTATATTTCTGTGTTAATGGAACCATTTGTTATGAATGAAGTGCTTTTTTCCCGCATATGCAATTGGCTTTCCAAACCAAAAACTTTCTTGGAAATTTTGATTACTTTGGTACACGATATTTTTCCACCACATATCCCGTAGGATCTGCAACATAGAATTCTTGGCCAGGAATTTGGAAATATTCAGCTATTATAAACGTTTCATCGTCTATTATGCGGCAATCATAATCCTTAAAAATTCGTCTGTAGTACTTTCACGTAATTTTTTTTTCCACCAAGTTATAGCTTCTATTAAGTACATTTTTACATTGTACGTCTTCAGGCTACATTTCCTATTAAATTTTTCCTTTTAGTATAATATTATGATCCGAGAAATTGTATTTTGTGGCACACCAGCCCTCCCAGCAATTGTTTTATATGACCGATGTTAGCTTTAATTAAAAATGTTAATTAAATGTTTATGTGTTTTTTATTCAATTTTAATTTTAGGAAAAATTAGTTAATCTATTACCAAGAATTTTAGCATATAGCGATTGAGCATAACAACCAGTGTTGCCAGTTTAGCCTTTTTAAGGCTAGATCTAGCCTTTTTATTTTGATTTTAGCCTCAAAATTTTCGTTTTAGCTTCTAGCTTTTTTGTTAGCCTTTTTTATTTTTAACAAATTTTACAAATTTTATTTTTACAAAATCATCAATTTAAGCATTTGTGTATATTAATTCTTACAAGAATATCGAAATTATTTATATTTAATGAAAATTTTCGCCTGCGACGATTCATTCTACAAAAATATTACAATTATTTTTTGACAAACTTTATTACCCATATAAACTAATTACTTTATATTTACAAATTCACTAAAATATATTTAACAAATACCAAAATCTAATGAGAACAAAAAAATTGATGCATTTTTAAATAAAAAAATATGTTAGCTTCTTTCTGGCTTTATTTTTTAGGGCATTTAGCCTTTTCTGACCTTTTTTTAAGTCCAATTTAGCTTCTTTTTTTCTCAAGTCCTGGCAACACTGATAACAACAAGTGTAAACCAGTTAACGGAATTACATATTTATTTCTCACCATATCAAAAGTTATAAGCCTAAAAGTATGCACTGGTTTCTCTGTTTGCAATCCATATATACCTACCATCTATTTATGTCGGACCTCAAACTATTTGTACAAAATTTCGTTGATGTACATATATCCTTTTTTAAAGATATCGGCGAAACAGTATAAACTGGAGTTACGACAGAAATCCTGTTTTGGTCATAACATTTTTGTATGTTTGCATTTTTTAATTTTCAATACCAAACAAATTTTATATAAGCAGACATTTAAGTCAAATTACGTCCTATAAAATATCCGCTTTGAGCCCTATCCTGCTTCCAACAAACAGACGGTCGTAATCATAGATTTTCACGAGGACACAGAATATACATATATATATATATATAGGAATGCCATTCCTTAATATACCACCCATATTTTTTTGATGGTGACAATGCGAGGATTCCGTCCTACCTAGCAGTTTTCTTTGGTTATGTATGTATGCCTTACATCATTCAAAGTATGTACCCTCCAGCAACTTTATTCAAAGTATCGAAACAGTAAAGCCTGGACAAAATAAAGCTTAAGTATTATTATAATTTTCTTTTTATTTGTTCAAATAAATGAACAAATGTTTTAAGTTTTTTCTTATGATAAAGTTAGTAACATTTATTTTATTATAATTCTTTCTGTTTTTTTTTTATAACTGGCCAAAAACAATGTTTTCTAACCGTTCAAATGTTTTTCATTAGAAACAGCACCCTTACTACCGTTGCCACCACTATTTTTATAAAGGTTGATGTAATTGTGTTAGTTTGGGTGGCAAATAAACAAATACAATGTTTCAAATGTATTTTAAGAAGTTTATGATAAAATAATGATATTGTTTATATAGACAAAGATTTGTCAAATCTGGGTCATTTACATAATATAATAGAATTACAATTTTTTTTCTCATCTTGTAATTTTTTTGTTAAATTTATATTGTTTATTTGTAGTAGTAATAAATTGTGAATGAAAGAAAAGAAAATTACTTTAATGATAAAAAAGAAATAGTTTTAAAATGTTGAAGGCAAAAATGAATTTAATAAAAGTGATCTGAAAGTATTAAATTAAATTTAAAATAAATTAAACTTACATTCATATTTTAAACGTATAAAAAAATATATCTACTATAATACTTTATTTTCATATTATTATTCTAATTTTTTAAATTTTTTTCGCTAAAACGATAGCCTGTTTTAGTTTTAGATAAGTATGATTACAAATTTTTCTAATCACTTAAGGCTTTAAAATTTTTTTATACCCCAACTTTTTTTTCAATTTCCTTCTGCTGCTTTAAATTCTGTTTTTTTTTTTTTTTTTTTATTTCTATTTCTATTTCTTTTTTTGTGTGGTTTTTGTTCAGTTTATTACAATGTCTGCAGTTTAACAAAAGGAAATGTTGTATATTTCTTAAAAAGAAAAATAATGTTTTATAGAGGTAGACAAAGTCAACCATGTTGTATGACATGGAGTCTATTAATGGACATAATGCATTGAATTAAAACAATGGTTGTCACTTGCAATTGCACCAGCATGAATAGGAAACGATAAAATAAATTGCAAAGATAAAGAATAATAAAAAAATAAATGAAACTAAAAAATAAAATAGCATTAAAACAAGCACAAGAAAAGGATCCATGTACAAGAAATAAGGAAGTTACTAAAAACACAAGAAAGACAATTAAAATAATCACGCCCTTAAATTTGTAAACATTTGTTGTAATTTGTTGGAAATATATTAATTATTTCCATGGGATCTTTTTTGTTCTTTGTGTGCAGCAAGTCTAAACGTAAAACGAGAAAAAAAAAAAAGACATAAGACACGTGAAAAAATACTTAAAATCTTTAAGCAATTTAAAAATTCTCAGGTATTTGTTTCCGTAGAGATTAAGAAGTCTTTAAAAAACATTTGGGAATGTAAAAAGGGTAGAAGGGGGAGTGCTATTTGTGAAATTTCATGCAAATCCAGCCAGCCGATTACATGTTACAGATTTATTACGATTCTGCCCCACTGTTTAATGTTTGATAAAGCAAAGAAAATGTCTGCACTTAAGCTGTTTTTTTGTATGAAATCTACTGGAGCTTTTTTGAAAAAGAATTATTTTCTCAAATCGGGCTACATATGCGCACGATTTTTTTTTTTTTTTTTCATAAAATTAAAGTGGACAATATGTACTATTTTTCAGAACAAAAATCCTGTAACATTTTAAGTTGCATTCCATGAAAGTTAAAAATTAGTGTATTTTAAGACAATATTCAAAAAAATAACAAAAATATTAGAACAAAATATAATTTACAAATACTTGAAGAAAAGTTCCCTTAAATATCTGAAGTTGATGGTTTCGTTTTAAATTTTTACCTTAAATGACTTTGTATTTAAAATAAATACACTGAAAGTTGATGAAAATTGTAGTTTTTACTATTTTTCAAAAATTTACTACTTATAAGAAAACAAAACAACCTAGCTTAAAGAATTTAATTGAACTTTATTACAAAACTTTAAATTTTAAAATTCAATTAAGCGCCACTTTTGATACATTTTACCCCAACGTGCGATGTCTGTCCATCTGACTGGCTATACGTACATGTAAACATTGTAAATAAAGTACAGGCCGCATACATAAGATGTTTTATTTAATTTTAGTACCTCCATTGAAAAATATTTCTAATAATTAAAAATAGAATTAAGAATGTACTTCCTGAGTCGCTTTAACGATGCACATTAATTCAGCGATTAATTCAGGGAAAGGTGATATCAATATTTTAATAATCACGTTTTATTTTTTATGGATCATTAGTTTAAAAATTCAGTTTTAGAATTTTAGGATTTTTTTAGCAGAACGGTAATGTCTGTCCGTCCGTCTATACATTAGAGTTAAATGGGTCGAAAATTGTACATAATTCAAAAAATTTATTTTTAGAATTATAAGATGTTTTTTGGCTGAATTGTAATGTCTGTCCGTCCGTCTATACATTTGGATTAAATGGGACGAAAATGACGCTCACTTCAGGAAAAAGTGACATCTAAATTTTGATGATCACTTTCTATTTTTCTATTTATTAGTTAGTAAAAATTTAGAATTCTAAAATATTTTTGGCAGCATGGCAATGTACGTCCGTCCGTCTACACATTTGTGTTAAATGGGTCAAAAATGCCACTTAATTCAGGGAAAAGTGATATCAAAATTTTAATACTTTCATTTGATTGTCATATTAATCGAGAAGTGGAAAAGAAGTATCTTTCGAGTTTTAAGATTTTTTTGAAAGAATTGTGATGTCTGTCCATCTATCCGCCTGTTTGTTAATTTTTGCAAACTTTCCAATTCAAAATCGTTTAACTTTTGACTCAATAAAGATAACGATTCAAAATTTTCTTTGTTCGATAGACAATTTTGCATTTTAACTAACTATATAAAATATAATAAAATCGGTTGAAAATATTTGGCTATATATGGAAAAATCTTAACCCAGATCTTGTAAAATTGAGATTTTTTAAACTTCAAATGTATATAACTCGATAAATATATAAGATAAGTAGTACATGCAATCATGTTTTCTAAAGCATTTATCAAGGACTTTAAGGTGATATAAAAATTTTGGAAATCGGGTAAGGAACAAAAATTCGCTAGTGGTTAAACATTATCCATGACTTTAGTACCCTATTTTTAACCCCCATAGTTCCGCTCTTGATGTGTATATTGGATCCTGCTTCTAAACTCAAAATGCTACTATTCTCTGCTATGCTTATGTGAAATTTCATGCAAATCCAGCTAGCCGATTACATGTTACAGATTTATTACGATTCTGCCCCACTGTTTAATGTTTGATAAAGCAAAGAAAATGTCTGCACTTAAGCTGTTTTTTTTGTATGAAATCTACTAGAGTTTTTTTGAAAAAAACTATTTTCTCAAATCGGGCTACATATGCGCACGATTTTTTTTTTTTTTTTCATAAAATTAAAGTGGACAATATGTACTATTTTTCAGAAATTTTTCGGAACAAAAATCCTGTAACATTTTAAAATTAGTGTGTTTTAAGACAATTTTCAAAAAAATAACAAAAATATTAGGACAAAATATAATTTACAAATATGTACTTGAAGAAAAGTACACTTAAATATCTGAAGTTGATGGTTTCGTTTTAAATGTTTACCTTAAATGACTTTGTATTTAAAATAAATACACTGAAAGCTGATGAAAATTGTAGTTGTTTATATTTTTCAAAAATTTAAAAAAAATTCTTAACTTTGACAGCTACTTATAAGAAAACAACACAACCTAGCTTAAAGAATTTAATTGAACTTTATTACAAAACTTTAAATTTTAAAATTCATGTAAACGTCACTTTTGATACCCAACGTGCGATGTCTGATTCCCCAACGTGCGATGTCTGTCCATCTGACTGGCTATACGTACATGTAAACATTGTGAATAAAGTACAGGCCGCAATATCTTCAAGAAATTTTCCACAAATATTTATTTTAATGCAAGGAAAAAGCTTGTTGGAATTAGTTGTGTAAATCTTTTTTTTTTTTCCTTAGCCCCCACAGAACAGGAGTTTTGTATACATAAATGCCTTAAATATATAAATAATTTAATGAAATATGTGTAGACATTGACCGTATATTTAAGTAAAGTTTTTAAATATAAAAAATTCTTTATATATTGCCTGTATTGAATTAATAAATTACACTGGTCAAGAAAAAAAATCCTGTCATTTTTGATTGTTTGAATCTCAAATTGACGAGTATTTTTTAAATAACAATTTTTCCCTAACAGCATTTGTTTTTGAGTTCTAGATAACTACTCTCATTTATTATTTTCACTGTTTTTTCCGTTTTTTTATTGGAAATTAAAATATATTTTGTTGCTGTTTTCGATAAGACTTCGTCTAGATTGTTTTTGATATATGTGTGGTGAATAATCATTTGAAAAATATTGGAAATTTATATAGTACTTTGTGCAAACTACGTAACATCAATATCTTAAAATAGAATTGTGTAATCAGAACAAGCAATCGATATCTCATATTGCACAGTGGGGCAGAATCGAAATTTTTTTGAAATAAATCTGTAAATTCTGATCAGTTGGTTGGCTTTGCATGAAATTTGGTATAGGCATAGCAGAAGAGGCTCAAAGTTGGGTATCTCTGACATACAATTTTTTTAATCGCTTGCCAAATTTTTGTTTCTCGTCTATTTTCAAATATTTTTATGCATTATTGTAGGCACTGATAAGACCTACAAAAAACATGCCTGCATGTCCTGTTTATATCTTATAATTTTTGAGTTATTTGCATTTGAATTTTTAAGAACCTCAATTTTGCATGTTCTTCCAGTCCAGTTTTTTCATATATATCCTAGTGCTTCCAACCGATTTTATTTGTTTTTTCTTTAGCTAATTAAAAAACAAAATTATCTATTGAATACAAAAAATTGTAAACCGATATCTTTACCGAGTCTAAAATGAACGATTTTGAATTTGAAAATTGCAAAAATGACAACTTTTTGTGTTTTTTTTTGGCCGAAAAAGTATCTACACTTTTTTCTCTAAAATAAAATTTTCTTTAAAAACATATAACAATTTTATATTTTATTTTTATTTTTAGTCTATATTTTCTCAAATCCCAAAGCACGAATTGGCAAACGGAATGCAGTTTAACAATCTGTAATATGTTGTTAAAAGTTTTCAATAAAAATCTACGGGACTTCGGAAAAATGTGGATTTTATAGCAGAAAATGTGAAAAAACATATTATTGGGATTTTCGGCGTTTTTTTTTTTTGGGAATTGTGGGATTTCTTTTACAAAAATATTAAAGTTTTTTCCACTTTCTCATTTTATACAATAAAGTTTTGCATAATAAAGTCGAGTGATCATTAAAAGTACTTTTTGAGGAATAAGCAAAAATTTAACTGATTCTACATGCATTCGAGTCATTATATATTTATACAAGTGGTTTTCAATGTGCCATAAAAAATTATTATTATTATTATTTTTTTTTTGTTAAGGCCTAAATCCAAATTTTTTTATAATGGCCCATTTATATTCTGGGTACTGCTAAAATTCTGAGTCGATCTACATATGTCCGTTTCTCTGGTGAAAGCAAGATAGGGCTGGAGAGAGACCACCTAGGGTGGGTCGAAATTTGGCGCATATATTTATTTTATATAACACTTATTTGGTATTGAAATTGGACAAAATTGGTCAATAAACAAATAGGTTATGGACCAAATATAAGAAACACAGGTTTTCCGTTGTTTTCAGTTTATACTTTTCTATTGATATCTCTTGAACAAAAGCATGTTATGACGAACGAAATTTTGTGCAGATAATTAAATTTCAGATTCAGAAAAAAGAAGTGATCCGCCCACCTCCCATATAAGGTGAAACATCAACGAAATTTGGGACTTTACAGTCTAACTCCCATATAAGGTGAAATTTTTAAAATTTGCAGATGGTGAGTACTTAGATTCGGCCAAGCCGAATATAACATTCTCACTTGTTTGACATGTAATGGTTTGATTTTTATATGTGCAACTTTAATCAACTTTTTGTTAGTTAAAGTTATTTTGTTTTAATTAATTTTTTTTTAGCCAAAGTCAAACATAAAATAAGTGCAAAAGTCTTATTAAAAAGAAAAATGTGATAATATTCATATAGGAGCCTTATTTGTTGAATGAAAGTGCTAAGAAAAATACCATATAATTACATATTTATATATGTAAATATTTATAATTTTTCCATTGAATCCACAATAATATTCCAACATATTCAAAAACAAAGACCTTTTAACGCCTCCTCTTAACATGAGTTATAATACTACATGTGTACGTTTATTGAAAAATAGACAAATTAGTCAAATTATGTTGAATCTTCCCATTCTAATTGTATATGATGAATGGCCTGTACTTCCATACTCCATTCAGTATCATTAGAGATGAAAATACTTTCATCTTCTTTTTTTCTCAGAAAATCGTGTTAAACAAATACTTTATTGTTTTTGGTATGTTACGCCTTTATAATAAGTATGACGATGATGTTGATGATACATCATCATTTCAAAGTATCTGCATGAAGCACACATGTAACACTTTCAATTGTGACAGTAATCATTTGCTGAATATTTCCTACTTTCTCTGATATCAGAGGCAGTGTTGCCAGTTTAGCCTTTTTAAGGCTAAATCTAGCCTTTTTATTTTGCTTTTAGCTTCAAAATTTTCGCTTTGGCTTCTAGCTTTTTTTCTAGCCTTTTTTGATTCTTAACATAGCTTTAAAAAGGCTAAAAATTTTCAAATTTTATTGAAAAAAATCACAAATTTAAGCATTTTTGTGTATTAATTCGCACAAAAAATATAAATTTTTTAAATGTGCTTTTTAATAAGACAATATATTAGCTTTTTTTCTGGCTTTATTTTTTGGGTCATTTAGCCTTTTCTGACCTTTTTTAAAGTCCAATTTAGCTTCTTTTTTTCTCAAGTCCTGGCAACACTGATCAGAGGGCATACGTAAGTTAGTTTACATACGAGTACACACATGTAAGAGTTGTATGTTGTATAAACATGCAGTCGCAAATGTATTACATATAAAAATTTTTAGAAATAACAACGTTATCAGAAGATGTTTGGTATATTAAATAATATTAGGGGGGCTTTGATTTTTGGAAATGTATTTTGATTAAAAGTTCAAGATGTTTTTCAAGTAATTTCTTCTTTACCACTTATTACCACTTTATCTAATTCTACTTTGAACAAACCTTTCATTAAAATTGTGCAAATTTATTAAGTACCACAAACTTATTAAGACAACATTCTTGCAATTCACCTCTGGGGAAATCAAATGTTGACAGAGTATATACCACCCTAAGAAATATTGCATACATACTGTTCTCAATGTACACTGAGTACATACTCTGGCATTATTTTTCAAATATGACATATTACAAATCATATGACATTAGAACATAAGCGACTTAATCATATTTGATGAAGATGAAGATTATGTTGTTGGTTGCTTTTATTCATATAGCATCTAATACAACAACTACTACTGCTGCTACAAGTATGACATTTGTACTTATTACTAAACAGTGCTACTACTGCTGTTGCTGTGGTTTAAACAATTTGTGGTTTTTATTGTTTTAGTTGTTGCTTTTGTTCTTTAGTACTTATTTTCGTTTGGTGATTGTTAAGACACATTTGCATGATATCGTTTCATTTTATTTTCTTACTTTGGTTTTTATAGTATGATGACGATTATTTTAATCTACTGGTTACTGACAAGTATAAAAGAACATAATTTAAAGTCACACCTGTGTTGTTTAGTGATAAATATACTTGATTTAAATTTAGATTATGTTCTAAAAAAATAAAATAAAGAGTTAGAGACATATGTTTGGTTTAAGCTGTGGTAATTTAAATTTAATGCTTATTATAATCATCTTAACTGAAATATATACTATATATAGGTAAGGATAATATGATTATATTTTGATTATTATATCATATTAGATTTAGCCAATTTAATACGTATGTTTGTATAGGACGAAATGATGAACATTTGCACTCTTAACTTAGAAATGAATTTAGTTGAATGTATAATTATAACAAATGTCCATTTAAAATGTTAATTTAGAAAATATTGACATCAATGTTTTTAGGTTTCAACAAAACCTGAATATATAAGAAAGACACAATGAATGCTGACAAAGTGTGTTGCGGCACAGAAAATACGTCTTCCGTTTTTCTAGTTCATAAACTCTGCTTTGGTGCCGCTAAACTGAGAAAACAAGGCAATTTACGATTAAAAACTGCTGACGAAACAGATTATGTTTATAACTTTTTATAGAGCGCAAAATGCCATAACACCATCTTTTAGCCAAAATTGACCTGATAATAAGCTTTTTTGGCGATGGCAAAAAAATTAATATCATATCCCATTATACCTTTGCATACTCTACAACAATTTTTCCTTTTCCGAGGACGCACCGACATTTTTGATTTTTTTTTTTTTTTTAATAATACAAATGCAAAATAAGGAAACAAGTTTTTGCAGGATCGAAAATAAAATATTGTGAAAGACATGAGTTACAATGTATTTTATTCAAAGTATTGTTCATTGGTAGCTATGACTTTTTCCTTCTTTATACCAATTTATGGTTATATATAATGCTGCTTCTTAACTTTTAAGGCAAGAAACGTATTAACCGATTCGCAGGGCTTTGAATTATCATCGTAGAACCTATTTAATTTTTATTTTTTTAATGCCACAATTGAAAACTCGAACTCTTATTCCCTCTTAAAACAATGCACTATTTTAGACCTTTTCGCAAACCCATTAACACATTGCTATAGAAAACCAATTTAGAAACCCTTGCTCTACGAGACCTTATTCCAATATTTGGGATATTTTGCAAAAACTTAAAAAATTATAACCCTAATATCTACAGCATAAACGACGGTCTAGTATTACTGAAAAATCCAACTATTGGTACTAAATTTTTTATTTAGATGATATAATGATGAAATCACAGGATTCAAAGGAATCAAAATTTGTCTGCAAATAAATCTGTAACCCCTAATATTAATATAATATTTTACAGGAGTAACAGAGAAATGTACACAGACCAGTTAGAGTAGAGCTATGGGTGCTCAAAGTAGGGTACCTCTGATATAGATTTTTAATCGCTGTGTGTTTGCCGATTTCAATATCTGTTTAATGCTCATAAGATAAGACCTACATAATTGCATATACTATTTATTTCCTATAGTTTTCGAGTTATTTGCATTTGAAGTTTAAACTTTCTCTAATTCGCAAAATACCTTCTCCATTTTTTTCAATATACGTATATAGGTCAACATTTCTGATCAATTCTATGTATAATTAGTTAAAGAACAAAATTATATTTCGAATAAATTTGAAGATGATTTCTCCGCTAAGTCCAAAAATTAACGATTTTGAATTTAAACATTAAAAAAATTGAGAATTATGTTCTTTTTATACCCTACACCACCGTAGGTGGTTCGGGTATAATGCGTTTGTGCTGATGTCTGTAACGCACAGAAAAAATACCTTATAGTATACCGTTCGACTCAGAATCACTCTCTGAGTCGATTTAACGATGTCCGTCCGTCCGTCCGTCTGGCTGTCTGTCCATGTAAACCTTCTGAACAAAGTACATGTAGCAATTTTAAAGATATCTTGATGAAATTTGGCACGAATAATTATTTTGATACATGGACGAAGCCTATTGAAATTGGTCATGATTGGACCATTTTTTTCACCTAGTCCCCATACAAATGTCCTCCCGGAATAGGGGTTTAACGATCATAAATGTGTTAAATATAGCACTATTTCAATGAAACTCGATACAAAGAAGTTTTGTATAAATGTCAATCTTCATTGACAAAATTTCATCAATATCGGTTCATAATTGACCATAGCTCCCATATTAATCCCCTCAACAGAAAATCACTTTAACGTGCATAAATATCATATTAATATTAGGCACAAACAAATTTTATATAAGTAGAAACAACATTTCCAAAAATTTATGTGAATCGGTCCATAATTTACCATAGCTCCCATATAAACCCACTTCCGGGAATCTCCCTAAAGGGCATAAAATCATATATGTAGATGTTTGTATCAATGCATTGTTCTGTATTTGTATAATTTATTTTACATTTAGTAAAAGTGTTGGTCTACAATTGGTGACAGATCAAATTTTTAGCTCATACACAATGGTGTAGGGTATCATATGGTCGGTCTTGACCGACTACAGTTTCTCTCCCGTTTAAAATTTATTTATGAAATTATGCATGAATATTTTTGATTCACTATTATTTACATCTAACATGGATATCAATCGGTAACTGATATAATGTTCAACTACTCGATCGTTAAGTTCAGTACTTTCACAAGGCATTCATTTATGTTTAATTCAGAAAATATCACAGACAAAAGCGAAAAACTATTTTAATCACCAACATAATTTATTTGATAATACAAAATTTTAAATTTGCACCTCTCATCTAAATAATTTATCAATCAGTAAAAATTTTAAAATATAATCTTTTTCAAATTAAACTCATTTATAATTGTAATTAAAAAATTAATAGAAAAAATTAAACTTAATTAAATAGTTGTTAATTGAAAAAATCAACATGTTAATTGAAAAAAAAAAAAAAAATAATAATATTTTAATCAAATGAATCAAATATTTAATTCAATAAAAATTTGAATTATTATTCTTTTCTTTTTCGTACTATTTCCTTTAATTTTTTTAAACATATATATTATAGAAAAATTATTTTTTTAATATTTCTATGTAACTTGTTAATAAGTATTATCACAAATAATATCTAAACTTATTGAATAATATCTAAACTTATGCATTGATTTTTATGAAATATGCTTTGTTTTATTTGCATTAAATATATCATTATGATTAAGGAATAAAAAATTTAATTCTTGGCACTTTAGATTTTTATGATTAAAACAAAATTAAAACTTTTTCCAGAATAAGGGATTAATATCTCCATAACCGTTGGTTGTATTAAAAGATAATGTAAAAATGGCTCGAAGATAATTTTAATTAGAATTTTTTTATAATTTCTTGAATACAACCAAGTAGTTTTCGAGATATGCTTCAATATAAAGTGCAGCCTTCTTAATTTTACAAATTAATTAGTCAATTCAAAAAAAAGGGTATGAGAAGTTTGAACTGATTATTACCTAGTATCCGAATTGATATTCGCAGAGTTAGTGCTTACCTGTGTAATTTTTTTCTTATAGGATTTATTTTTAAGATGAAAATTATATTCTCAGTCTAGGAATGTAATTATTGCGCTTTGCAGGATCCTTAATTATATATGATCACGTAGGATTGACATGATTTTAAATTATAAGAATACACTTTATAATTTAAGCGAAGTCTAAAAGCAAGTAAAAGGAAATCTGAAGAAAGATATGCGCAATTCCATCTGATTATATCCAACTAACATGAAAAATTTTAAACTATTTCATTTATTCGATTTTTAAAAAGTCTGAGATAAACAATTTTTCATAATTGTTGTGTATATTTACTTTAAAAATTAAAAGTTATTCTCATATGTTTCATTTTATAACAGAAATAGTTATACCTCTTACTTAAACTCTAAGCACGAGTATAAATGAATGAATTACAATCAAAATAAATTTTTATTTTGCGTTAAATCGTGTTTGTGTTAACAATTTTTTATTGTTTTTGGTAATTCTTAGGGGAAATATTTGTAACAACATAAAGATAAATTCAAAGAAAAAGATACAAAAAAAAACAAAGACACAATTTTTTATCTCTAACGACCTTGAGACAATGATAAAAATTTTTAATATATCACTGACTTAATAAAAAGAACATTTTAATGTTTTTGTTCTCTTATTTTTATGCTTAATTTCATTTGCAACATTAAGCAAATAATTTTCTATTGTAAACATCGTAACAATATAACAGACAAGTTTGTTGAACAATAAAGATTTGGCTGGATATGACAAAACAAATTGATTTGGGTATGAAGTAAATAATATCATAAATTTTAGTTGAAATTCCGGACTAAAATTAAGACTATGATTTAGGGCTACGTATTAGGTCACTGACAGACGTTTCATTTAAAAGGTTTTTTTTTTGTTTTGATTTTTATTTGATTGTTACATTTAAAACAAAAGGTTAGAGGCACGTTAATGCAATTATTCACTTTTAGCTTTTATAACAACAATGCAACATTTAGATTAACATAAATAAACTGTTTGTTGCATTTATTGCACATTTAAGTTAAATCATGCCCCTGGAAGTTCCTAGTACGCCAATTTTTTCCAAACAATCTTTCATTCTCCCACTGTGTGTGAGTGTAAATGTTACACATCCTTTTTAAGCATTGAGTCACGTTCAAAACATCATTGTTAACACTTGTCTCTTAAATGGCTGAAGTAAAAAAAAGAAAACAAGGATAAAACAACGACCAAAAACATTTACGCGTTTTAATTCAAAAGTATTTTACTCTTGCAGAGTAGAGGCCAACATAAATCAGTGCAACAATATACAGAGCAGCAGAAATAACAGCAGCAATGCGCTATAGTAGTACGTGGTGCTAGAAAAATAAATTGTAAATTTATGTAAATTTTATTTAAAAGGACATACTCCTTTTTTTGTTTCCTCTTCGTTTGCCACACAGCTACAAATGCACACATATTTAAGGCTTCTGAAGTGGTAGTAGCTGAAGTATAACTGTGGCAACAATTCAAATATGTTGCATGTTTAACATTAAGTGTACGTAAACGTACTTAAGATTGAGCAACAAAAAAATGTCATAAATGCTGCAAAACAAAATGTACTACATTTAAATTGGACATTTAATTCTTTTTCTTGTTTTTATTGTTTCATCATGAATATTTTATCACTAAAAAAAATAAGTTGCATACAAATGTTTTGTTACATTTTTAATATTAGATTTAAGATATTTAAATCGGACAAATCTCAATTGAGCGAAGGGCAAGCTCATTTTATATCTATTGTATTTGCAGTTAAAACCATAACTTAATTTTATGAAAAAAGTCTTAAAAGCAAGATTTGATCTGTTTTACTTATTTTCTTCTTTTACTTTGACAACACTCTTTTTTCTTTTAAGACATTGCAAAGTGAAAAAGTTTATTATTTTCAATTTTTTTCTTCGTTATGGGAAGAAAATTTATGCAAAAAACAAAGTAATGAAAAATACTTAAAATGTACGTTGAAGATTTCCTTAAGAAGTACACAAAGAAAGTCGAATGTTAGCTATATAGACTTTTGACAGTAATAGAAAGAAAGAAAAAATTAAAACATTAATATGGTTACCAATTATTTGTATGTTAGAATCTAGGCATTTATCTAGCCTTTGCAGAGTTGGATCCTAATTTAACTGAGACAAACAGTTTGGAGTTGTATTTTGAAATTATATAATATTAATTTATTTCCAATTTTAATTAAAATTTCAAGAGACTCCATCTTAAAATCCACCATCTTTGGCAGGTACCGTGAAATAACTCCCAAATGAAATAAATCCAAATACAATAACTCCACATGAAATTAGTCCCAACAAAAATTAAGAAACTCTCAAATCAAAAAATTCAGATAAGGGGATTCATCTCCAAATTGGGGATTTATGTTTGGAAATGGGGATGAAAAATTTGGCTTGGGGATAAGAGGATTTGTTGGGAATATTTTTAAAAGCTTGGAGAATTTTATTGGGGGCCAGGTGAAATAAAGGACCGATCATAAGCAATTTCAATAGGCTTCGTCCCTGGACTATAATTTTGGTTCAAAATTGCGACCTGTAGTTACATGGACAGACAGACGGACGGACGGATATCGTTAAATCGACTCAGAAAGTGATTATAAGCCGATTGGTATAAATTAAGGTGGGTCTTTGACCAATATTTTTGAAACAAACATCAGCACAAACGCATAATACCCTCCCCACCTATGGTGGTGTAGGGTATAATTAAAAAAAAAAACACGATTTTGTGATTTATCGCGGGAACTAGAGTCAATTAAAAAAAAAAAGAAAAAATGGGCTAGAGGCTCAGTACTTATTAATAACGTGTATCAGAATTGATTGAGAAACCCCGTGCCGCAGAAACTTTTCCTTTTTTTGTAACTCTGTATTATTGTACGGATTGGATTTAAAGGTATTCTTTTTTAGTAATTGATGTTCCAATATTGTTATTTTAATAGTAAACAAGAGCTTAAATCAAGGTTGGCTACCGATTCAAAAAGGTAAGAGTATTTTACCGGTAACGGTATTTTTTGTTATTTCGGTAACCTTAGCCTTAGGTATTTCTAGCTATTTCGGTAATGTTTTTTTATAGCATTATCGGTATTTCGAATTGTTTCAGAAATGTTGAAATAATTGCTTCTTAACGATGAATTATAAAGTGAAATCAAGAATTATAAGATCATGACCATAACACTTTTATAAGTTTTATTTAATTTTATTAGAAATAATAATTTTTCTCAAACTTAAAAATAACGGTATTTTAGAGGTAAGGGTATTATAGCAGTAAGGGCTTAAATAATTTGATATTCAGTCTTCAACAAGTAATTGTTAATATTAAAGAAAGTATATCAAAAATAATTGAATCAATGGAATTTGACTAATCATATTTTCATTCATTTGAAGAAATAAAAACGTAATTTTCGGTCATTGCATCAACAATAAAAAAGTTTTAAAAGTTTCCATAGAATCTAATTATTATTTTTCTAAATCTCTATGAAATTTTCTTCTGGAAACTATTTGAAAAAATTTATTGAAGCACAAAAATATAAGAAAATGTAGTTTATACTAATCTCTTAAATTATATAAGTAGTTATTTGGGGATTTTTTGGGATGAAAAATTCACTATTTGGGGATATGTCTCGAAAAAAAATCTGGGAATCCTGTCCAAAAAGATAAATGAAATTATTCCCAATACTATTAAGAAGTTTTACCACTATAAAAAAAATAAGTACCAACTTCGATGAAATTACTCCCAATGAAATAAGTCCCAAAATAAATGAAATAAGTTGCAATTTAAAATGACTAAGTTGTAGTTTTTAATTTTGAAAGAAACTGTTCTTAATGAAGTTGGTGTTTTAAATACCACATAAGATAAAGTCCTACTACAAAGTAAAGCTTTTTTGAATAGCTGGCCTGCGGCCTCATGGAAGGTCTTTCTGCTCTTCATAATTTTAAATACCAGCTTCGCTAAATAAAGTTATTCTCTATTTTAGAAAGGCCAGCTATGCAGAAAATCTTTACTTAGCAAAACCGGTGTTTTAAATACTATAGAGGAACAATCTCTTGAGCCTGGACGAAGGCCGGCAAATTGTAATATTACTCCTAAGAAAATACCGTGAAATAACTCCCAGCTAAAAAATTAAATAATTCCCAAATTTTTGCAAAACAAATTGGATAAAATAATATCCAGTGAGTTGGAACTTGTTTCATATTATATTACCGGAAGTTATTTCATGATGAGATAACTCCCAAATTCAATTTTGTTGGAATTTTTTTTTATTTATTTTTGCAATTGGGCTTTCATTTCATTTTATTTGGAACTTTTTTCATTCACATAAGTAATTAATATCAAGGGGAGTTATTTAATTTTTATTCGGAGTTATTTCAGTTTGATTGAAATTAAAGTTTTTTTTCATAGATGACCTTGAGCCGGATGGAAGCACTTTCTCCTTTGTAGTATTTCAAACACCGCATAGCCGGTTTACTTAACGAGTTCGGTGTTACCATAGAAAATTTAACTTAGAGAAGTCGGTGTTTGAAATCCGAAACTAAATCATAAATTATTTAAAATTAGGAATTATATCATTTATGTGGAGACTTATTTCATTGGGAGTTATTTTGCTAAAAGTGGCTATTATATCGTTCGTTATGATAAAAGTCTAAATTGCTGGAATTATTTCATTTATCACTGGAAGTTATTTAATTTTTTTTTTTTTTTATGTGGGAGTTTCTTCATTTTTGTTGGGACAAGTTTCATTTGGATTTATTTCATTTAAGAGTTATTTTATGGTACTTTTAGCAATGTCAAGCGTGGATGAAATTGACTTAAATTATTAATAAGCTTTGTGGTAACATTGATCGACAAACATTTTTTTCCTGCTAATTAAAAAAAAGTATGTGGACTAGATGGAATATGCTTTCAGTTTTTTCCCATATGGTTGAGATTCTTATGCACGGTTTATATAAATAATATACCAAAATATGTGAACTGACATGTGAAAACTAACAAGTTTTTATCCACTTAATACTTTAGGACATATTTCGAAATAAGTTTCCAAAAAAAAATTTCTTTCTAAATTCAGGATACCTTTTTTTTACTGAAACTTCTTTTTAAAAGTGAAAACATCAAAAATGTTTCAGTTTATCATATTTAGCTCAAAGCCGGTAAAACCACGAGGAAATAAAGCCACATATTGTCAAAAGGTATGCACAAATCTTGATTGCATTCATAGTTAAGTTAGGATACCCATGCATACCTACAGTTACATAAGTAGAGATACAATAGTGGGCACAAAGAAAAAATTTTTTTTTCGTGTTAAATAAAAAATGTGTGAATTACATAGAATTTAACGTGCTACACAAAAATCACCTTTCACTTTTTACTATCACGTATTTATAATTTTTTTTTCTTTTTTGTGAACATGACTACTATGACCACGCCTTTAGCCAATCACACTTGTATTACTCGAGAACGGTTTGTCCAAATAAGATAAATTAAACTTCAGTAGATAGTGATTTAAATTATCTATGAGGTAAATTTACATAATTTCTTGCTCAGTTAATATTTCCGTAGTTTTTCGGTAATTAGTAGCAAAAAGAAAATAAAAAAAAAAAATCGTGAAAGTTTAAATCCATAACTCTTTAATTTTTTAGTCAATAAAAAATATTTTTTACACACCTAGAGGACAATTGGTGTGCATCTTTTTGTGTATCATTTATCAAAATCGTGTAAACGGTTCTTGAGTTATAGTCAAAATTTACAAACCCTTATCGGGTTTTATAATGTGACCGCTGAATAAGGTGATGATATTAGTGAATGAAAAAATATATGAAAAAAGTGAATCAGATTTAGTAACAAAAAAATCTAAAATTTAGCATAAAAAAGTTTTTTTGCACACTTATTTCAAAATAACTTCGAAACTATTGAGTACATAAAAAAAATTTCGGGTGACTTGAAGATATTTTTAGTCCACATCCTTTAGTGTAGCACTTATGTCAATCGTACATACCGTTCTTGAGTTATGAGGAAATATACTAGAGTAATGGCCTTGCTATGGGCGAAATATTAGACACGCCCATAAAAAATCCAGACCTGATGGAAAAAAAAAAAAAAACTGAAAACAGATTCGTATTTAGCACATCATAGTGCATCAAGTCCAACTATTCGTCTTTAGGGGAGGATTTTTTGACGACCAGTGTAATTATATAATACTTCTCGGCCCCAAATTTCATTAAATTATTTGCTATATCTATGAGCATTAAGCCCTATTTTGGGAGGACATTTATATGGGGCTGGGTGAAATAATAGACCGATACAATTTTAATACGCTTTTTTTATGCACCAAAATAACTATTGATGCCAGATGTACATAAGGTTTACATGGACAGACAGTCAGACAGAGGGACGGACATAGTTAAATCGACTCAAGAGTCAAATGGTATACTTTAAGGTGGGGATCTAATGATTTTTTCTATGCGATACAAATATCAGCACAAATGCATTGTACGGCAACCACTTATAATGGTGAAAGGTATAATAAAATCCAGAGAAAAGCTAACATTTAACATTTTTAAACTTATTTTTTCTCTTTCTCATTACAAACAAATAATATTAAATTATGACGATAATTTTTTAAATAATTAATTATTTGATCTTAAATAAAACTTTCCAGCAAAAACTTTGGTTGCCAGGTAATGAGTTAAGAAGCTAATATAGTGGCATTACACTACTTACACATTAGCTGAATTATTTTAACACGGTGATGACACTAGAGGCAACTACTTACCACATGTCATTACAAGAACTAATTCATTTTACGTTCTTCAATCACCCATTGATTTTAAAGTATTACTGAACTCATTATAACAACTAGTTGCGTTTTTAAATAAAAGTTGCTAAATTACATTTTAGTATATAAAAACTGTTTTTTTTTTTAATTTCAAACGAGGAAAGATTTTATAAAATTTAATTTCAAAAGCTTATTTTTAAATTTTTTAAAATTTAAGTTTAATGAATAATTTAATATTTTAAAAACTATTGTTATCCGAACTCATTCATGAACAAGCCGGTTTTAAACCATTTACATTTGTTTTGAGTACCTTACATAGAGGATCTCAATATTCTAAATATTTGGACATTCCCTAATGAATTAATACATAAAGCCATTTATATAATAAAGGTCATTTTTGAAATTTTTTTTATTATTATCATTATTTCTTTTTTTACGGAAAAAACTTTCTTTCTCCAACGTTAGTATGACGATAACGATAAATATTATTACTTTAATAATAATAAAAAAAGTAAATTTTAGTGGATAAGGAAATTCCAAATAATATTATAACGTACATACATACAAACATATTAAAATCCATAGTAAATTTGTGGCAGCAGAAGCAACTATAACGACATTAGCTTACCGGTCATTCAAAAACTTCTTGCTTTTTGCTCCATGCACCAACAGAAATCAAGAAACAAACGCAGAAATAGAATCACCAACAACTTTTATTTTTGGCAAAGTTTTATATTGCTTCGAAATTAATTTTTAAGTGTTTAGGTGGTTAGGGGTGTTGGTTAGTTGTTTGGTCTGTTTGTCTTTTTGTCTGTCTATTTCTATCTTATAATACTATGTATAAGTTTCGTTTTTATCATCTCTAAGTTTGAAAAAAATAAAAATCGAAATATAAGAAATGAAAATTCGTCACGGTTAAAGTTTTCTGCTGTTGATTGTATAATCTTGTTTAATATAATTTTTTCTTGTTATATTAATTTTTTTTTTTTTTTTTTTTTTTGCAATTTTGTTATTAACAATGAATTTATTATTGTCATAGCGAAATTAGTTTTTAATCATAAAAAAAGTTATAAAGTTGAAGATTTAGGGAAAATGTCGAAAATAAGTTTTGGTGACTTAAGAAGATTTTATTTCAAAAGCTCTTAATCAATAGGAGATATTATTATGTTATCAACTAAGATGATTATGTATTAAACAGTGACAGATATCAAAGAAGAAATATTAAAATAAATTTGAAAAGTTAAAGAAAAAATATAAAGATGTGATTGATGTCAAATATCTTTTAAATAAAGAAATTAAAAATATTAAATAAAGGGAAAAAAATTATAGAGCATCCAATTATTGTTATAGATTTTTAAATAAACCGATTTTGTTAAAAGGTAGAAAATCTTACCATAGAACTATGAACTTTTAAGTCTTTCTGGATTAACGACTAGTTAAAATTTATATTTCTTCAATTATAAAGTTTGTTACTAGTTAGTAAATATTTACATACAAATAAATAATCTTTAGTTTTTGTTTAAATATTTAATTTCTTTTATTTTATAGGTATAATTATTTTTTATTATTTTTAATTTTTGACTAATATCGAAAATGATCTTTTCAATGGAATTATGACTTTTATTACAACATAAAATTATTTATAAAAACTTACTTTCATAGGTCCTACCTTACTCACTCACATTTTTCCATGACATTTCACTAGCACTTAATGTTTGTTTTATGTCATTTAAGGTTCAAGGAAGTTAACCATAAATGAACTTAATATTTGTGCAAGCTTTTGTTATATTTGTTATTATAGTGAACTCTCGATAATGTGAACTAATTAATGTCGGGGTAGTTCATATTTTCGAATTTGTTCACATTTTCGATTGTGATTTTTTTATATATATATTACTAAGTTATTCTTTCTAAAAATCATTTCTGCAAGGAATGAAAATGCAAAGATTACTAAAAAAACTTTTTGTAATTTATTTGGAACAAAAAAAGTTTTTAAAAATCCATTTTATAAAGAAAACATACGTAGTATGTACATAAAAAACAAACAAAATATTACGACAAAAAATAAATAAAATTTACAATGAAAAAAGATAGGTACATACATATACATATAATTAAATATGGAAATAATCGGTTATTATTTTATGTTTTTTCTTTTGTTCGACCAGCTTATTTACCGCCAATTACCTTATTTTTTTCAATACTTTAATGTCAGTTTGATCGACCATTTGAAATTCAGCCCATTGGACAGCTTTGTTAAAAATTTCGACAGCTTCTTTGGCTTTAATGTTGTTTTCAGGCGCTTCAATAAAACAGTCGTCATCATCGTCGGACTCTTCAATTAAATCATTTTCATCAAATGGCGTGACGTCCTCACAAAGATTATTGATCCAATCTCTAATGTTTACAGCAGTAAATACTTCCTGAGGGCACAATGTCTGTAGAAGATCTGCAGCAGTATTTTCTAAAGATCTAACCTCTGATTGCCACTTTTCTTATAAAACTCTCAAAGGAACATTAAATTCATCACTTACCATATTCAAAATATTTTTCCAACAGTTAGATAAAGTTTCTTTACCAACTCGGTTCCAGGATGCCTCTAGAATAGAAACTCCTTCTTTAAGTGTGATTTTTTTCATCGATTCAAGCAAATCCCCCTCTTTTGCAATAATTGTTGCCAGAAGACTGTTCCTATAATGAAGTTTGGTGATTCTAATTGCATTTTGATCCATTAGCTGGATCAGAGCCGTTACATTTGGAGGCATGAACATAGCTTCTATGGAACCATCCTCGGATTTAAGGTCGGATTCTGGTGGATGGGATGGGGCATTATCTATTAGGAGTAAAACTTTTACAGGTAATCCTTTCTTCTTTAAAAAATCTGTCACCTTAATGAAAAATAATACAGTAAGAATCCCAATTGAATTATTTTTACATGTTTACTTACCTCTGGCACAAAACAGTTGTGAAACCATTCTTTAAAAATGGAAGGAGTCATCCAAGCAGACTTTGAATTTCTGTAGTTTACGGGACAGATAAAATTTTTAAAACTGCGAGGATTTTTCGATTTTCCTATTACTAAAAGTTTTATTTTATGAGATCCTGACGCATTTGCACAGCATAAAAATGTTATCCTTTGCTTTTCCATATTTGCTAATGGAGCGCTTTTCTCCAATGACGTTACATATGTCTATTGTGGGAGAAGTTTCCAATATAGACCAGACTCATCGGCATTATACAACTGATCATTGGATAAACCCAAATCTTCTATCTTTGCTTTCAATTTAATTTTAAAAGGATTTACGAACTGAGATTGCGCAGAAAGTTTTTCACCGCCTATCTGAAGGAGCCGAATTCCGTATCTCTTTTTAAATTTTTGTAGCCACCCATCGCTAGCATTGAAGTCATTTCCGTTTTCACTTATGTTTTTGTGAATTTGTTTGGCTTTCTCTTTCAACATCAACCCACTTACAGGGAGGTTTTTATTCCGCATTATAGAGCGATTATAGAGCGATTTTTACATTTTTGGAAGCTCTGAAGATCGTAATGTTTTGCGTTTTCCGGGTCCATAAAACGTATTGTTCACACATTTTAAAATACTGTCTTTTTTATTTTTTATTGAACATATCGTTGGTTTTGCAACTTTATACTTTTTACTTAACACTGTAACACTCGATCCTTTTTTTAAATATTCCAAAATTTCGCATTTTTCATTTAAGGATAAAAACTTTCGACTGTTTTTAGACATTACTAATTTTAAAAATAAATTCAGGAACCTACCGCAACAAGTTACATAAAGCGACTAGCATTAAATACCTTTAAAATAATGCCATACTATGGTATTTATTAATTCGGGGATTCCCAACATTAAAAATAAATGCTTCTACAAATTAAAAAATTCCCAAAAATTAAAAAAAAAATTTTTTCACTATTTAGAGCCATTAAACTTTGTTCACTATTTAGAGCGCCCATATAAAAAACTGAGTGTTCACATTAGTGGATAGTTCATTATATTGGATGTTCACATTACCGCGAGTTCACTGTATATATACGTACATACATATACTATTATGAATGTAACTATTATTGTTATTATACTTTACATGAACACACAAAAATACACTATGCTTGTGTATACTTACATACATGTATGAAACTTGGTCAAAATTTCGACATTTACTTATTCCAACATATTGATAGTTATGAAACCAAAACATAAGTACTTATGACTTTAACGACAATAGTATTATATGTCTATCTCAGATATATACATACAGTGGCGGCCAAGACTAAAACAATAATTTCATTGTAAAAAAAGCAATGGACACGTGTTCTGTTTTCAACTCTTGTTATTAATTATTTATAACAATATAAATACATAATAATCTTAACACAGCTTTATTAACCATTGTTAATGTAAATTCCTTAAAGTTTTATTCAAAAACTATGATTCGCATACTATACCTTTGGTAAGCATTGTTAACTTTAAATATTATACTTAATATTGGTTAAGGCTATTATAAAAGTATTCCACCAACCAATTTTCAATTTAAAATGTATGGACATACGGTCAATATTTCATCTCTGTAACTTTAGGAGTTCGTGCTGTGGGATGATGAATAAGTCAGTAACGTTACTCGTCTATATATTGTTGGCTCAATATACACAAATATACTTATAAGATCCCCAAAATACAATAAAAGAAATTATAAATTATGTACAGTGAAGTTTAATTTATTTCAATATCATATATTATACATATATTACTGATACCATGTTCGAAATTTATCATACACTACTAATAGCACGGTAGTGTAAAAGTTGTCTAAATAAATAATGTGGTTTTGATCCTTGTTCGAAATATGCTAAATATATTAATTCTGTATTAATGAAATCTCCCTTGTTTCTATCGTCATTGATCTTATGGATTGTTCCGAAGATAGCTTTTTTCGATATTTCGATGTAGGAAGACCCCTCATATGATGTGTAAAAATTAGCTTAATACGAAAAAATTATTTAAAAAATTTTTGTAATTGGTCTTCAGTTCCCTACCAGCGATTGAAAAATTATAGGTCCCATACAGTTTGTCAAAAAATGTTTCGATTTTTAATCGAAATGGGTATACAAAAAATTCGTAACTTTATGCTGGTTATGGAAAAAATATTTTTTCCATGGGATTTTGTTTCACTTTTTAAAGAAATTTGATGAACAATTTTTTGGAAAATTTTGGAAAATAAAATTATATTATTAATTATTATTAATTAATATAATTAATTAATATAATATTACTATAAGTAAAATTTTAAATATTTTTGCCTTAAAGGGAACAAAATTATAAAAATCTTAAGCCTTATCTACATATACAATACTTTTGCTTCAACTGTAGTAAAATACATGCATTTATAAGGAACGAAACCAAATCAGTACGCCAAACTTCTGCGTGAAGTACTTCAAAGATGAAAAATAAGAAGTGTGATCGAAAAAATCTTAACACACGTTTTGCCGCAAAACTTTTTTCCGAAGCAATATTAAAATTTTTTTTTTTTTTTTGATCTAGTTATCATTGAAAAATATCTCAGTTATTATTTTCAATGACAACGATGTTGATTTGTTGTGAGTTTGATCAAGATAAGTGGCGAAAGTGTTGTACGTGCTTTAAATTATTAAAAATTTTCACAAAATTTAAATTAGTACTACAAATAATTGGTCAAAGAATTAAATGTCTGCTGTCAAATTGTTCCCAAAGTTATTAAACCGTATCAAGAGAATTCGACCCTTGATAAGAAACATGGTTTGTGATTAAAAAAAGTCCACGTGATATTTGAAAGGCCAAGAAAATTAAAAGCATATTGAAAACAACTCCAAACACATATGGTAGAAAAGAAGCCCGGTTAACTCAGTGATCTGACTATTTGGTGCGAAAAGTTAAAGCTAATATTTAGTTAAGAACACATAAAGTCCAAAAAGTTCCAGACTGCAAAAAATTTAGAAGCCAAGAATAGGGCACGGAAATTAAAACCAAATTCCATACAAAAATACTCATGTTGTATAAAGAACGACGAAACGTATGTACTGGCAGATTTTTCGCAGCTTCCGGGTCAAAATTTTTATGTTGCTGGTGCTCAAGGAAATGTTGAAGATAAGTTTAGGGCCGAAAAACTGAAGAAATATCCTAAAGATTTCGTTGTGTGGCAAGATTTATGTAGTTGTGGCAAAAGAAGTAAGTCATATGTTACACTGAACTCTATAAATACCGAAAAATACATCAAAGAATGTTTGCAAAAAAATATTATTCCTTTGATAAAAGAGCAAAATGTGTCCACTTAGTTTTGGTTCGATTTGGTATCATTTCACTACGGTAAGAATGCTCTGGAATGGTACCAAAGCAATAACATAGTTTTTGTACCAAGAGAGGTCAATCATCTATATTGTCCATAGCTAAGACCAGTGAAGAGATATTTGACTTTTGTGAAAAGAGTATCGAAGAGGACAAAAGAGGTGTCCCAAAATATCAAAGATGCTAAAAAGAGATGGGCAGACTGTTCCAAAAAAAGTGACTGAAACAACTATCAAATCTCTAATGGAAGGGTTATCAAAGAAGGTCTACAAGTTCATAAGTAGTAGGCAGAAGTACAAAAGTTTTATTTTTTTATGATCTGTAGAATAACATCAATTAAATAAAAAAACAATAAGAACTCTAAGATCAACCGTTTCCAAATTATTTAATTTTATATATGTTAAAATTTTTTTGATCGCACTCCTAATTCAACTTTTAAGTACCGAAGTACGAAATACATTTTGTCGTTTGTTTTATTCCTAATTTAACATTTTTTCATTGAGTCGGAAATTTTAATTTACAAATTCATTATTTTAACTGAGAATCAATTAAATTTTTACATCTTTATATTTTATTATATAACATTTTAAAAACAAAATAATGCAGTTGAAGCGAAAGTATACTATGTAGTTGAGGCTTTACTCATTTTAAGATAAATATCGAGTTTCTTTTTTGCATGCTGTGCTAAAATGTTTATGGACCGAATTTTTTTCGAAAATGTTTTAAAATATTTTTTATAATTGGCTAAAAATATACATTTTTTTAATACTCATTTCAACACAAAACTCAATGCTATTTTTTTACTTTCATCCGCTGGTAGGGAACTGAAGATCCTTTTTTTTTATTTTATTATTTTATGCTAAATTTATGAGGGATCTTCCTACAAAATGTTTGTCTACGGGACACTCTAATGAACACGTTTAGAACAATAGCAATCTGTACTATATTTTTGTTTCATTCTCTGCTATCACCGCTATTTGACCGGTCGTTTGAGTATTATTTCGCTTATCAATTTGCTCATTGTCATTTAGATCACCGTTTTCATTACCGATATCATAAATACTATCATCGCCTATAATTTCGGTATAACAAAGTTGTCCACATAAGTCATCATCAGTCATAACCAGTGTTTTGCGAGTCTTTTTATACAGCTTTTAAATTTTCGGTTTAGCTTCTAGTCATTATTGATTACTAAAAAAGGCAAAAATTTTAGTATTTCAACAAAGAAGAAAATAGTTTCATATTTGCTTGTATCAATTTTATTTTTACAGAATCATACATTTAAGCATTCTGGTGAATTAATTCGCACAAAAAATATAAATAATTCATATTTAAATAAAAATTTCGCCTGCCGCGCTTCATTTTCCAAATCAAATACGAGCATAACTTAACTCATTTCTTGGACTTAATTAATAAATTTTTATAATTATTTTTTTAAAAGCTTTATTAACTAGAGAAACTATTTTGAAAATAATTAAAAAAATCTTTTAAACGCGAAAAATCACCCAAAACTTATAAAAAATACTCAAAAAGGAATTATAATTCAAAAATAACGAAAAATTACTTCAAAACTTTGGAAAATTTTTCATATGAATTACAAACCAAATTTAGTATTGGAATTTTGTGGGCGAATTTTAATTGGATCATTTTGTTGGCAGCCATTCTATGTTTTTCTGGCTTTATTTTTTGTTGCTTTAGCCTTTTCTGTCCTTTTTTTAAAGTCCAACTTTTTTGCATGCACTTTTATTCGAATTAGTTTCTTATGACCAGTGTTGCTAGGAGGTGAGAAAAGAAGAGGCTAATTCTTTTCTCACCTCCTAGCAAAACTGGTCATAAGAAACTAATTCGAATAAAAGTGCATGCACAAAAATGCATGCATGGAAGCTAAATTTTTTTATTACACCCACCATCAAAAAGATGGGGGGTATATTGATTTTGTCATTCCGTATGTAACATGTCGAAGGAATCATTTAAGACCCCACAAAGTACAGTGGTGGCCACGAATTTAAGACACGACATGTAACGAACTAAGTTGTTATAATTATTACAACCCTGCAATATAAAATTAGATTTTGTTAATTTTTCAGTGTACCCTGTAATGTTAAGATCAATTACCGTTATTTGGTTTTGTTTGTGTATACATTTTGTTGCTGTTTTTATTATATTTTCGTAAAAACGTGCTTTTGAAGCTGGTCACGAATATATAAGAAATATTTGGTTTTTAAGTGATTTTTTGGTGTTTTTTGAAGCTAAAAGGTAAGTAATGAATGTTTTATTCCATTTAATGTTAGAATACATCAAAATATTTAGTTAGAAATGGCCAGAGGTACTTGGAGTTCGGATGCCGAGCGAAAATTGATCCAACAAATGAATACTGATGGAAAAACAGTAATGGAAATTTCCAAGCTACTAAAATGTTCCAGATCCAAGATTTACAATGCACTGGAACACATCAAGCAACATGGCACTACCAAAAATGTCAAACAGCACCCTAGAGCCCGAAAAACTACACCCAGGGAGGATAGCTTAATTTATAAATCAGCTGCTAAAGATCCTTTCAAGAGCTCAAGTAAAATTAAAAATGAGATTTCATCGGATTTTGGTATTAATATATCGTCCAGGACAATAAGAAGACGTCTGAATGAGTAGAACTTACGTGGGTGTATTGCACAACGTAAACCACTTGTGTCAAAAAAAAATATTAAATCCCGACTAGCGTTTTCAAGAGAAAATCTCAATAAGCCGATGACATTTTGGAAAAATATACTTTGGAGCGACGAGTCGAAGTTTTGTCGCTTTGGTTCTGATGGAAAACAGTACGTATGGCGTCCTCCAAACCTGGAGCATCACCCAAAGTACACCCTTAAAACGGTTAAGCATGGTGGTGGAAATGTCATGGTGTGGGCAGCATTTTCCTGGCATGGTGTAGGTCCCATTCAGAAGATTATCAATAAAATGGACCAGCATATTTACAAAAACATACTGACAAGCATCATGATACCATTCGCTGAAGACAACATGCCTCTAATGTGGAAATTTATGCATGATAATGACCCTAAGCACACTTCACGCCTAGTGAAGAGTTGCTTAGAGGAAAATAATATCACAGTTCTGAAATGGCCAGCTCAATCCCCGGATCTCAATCCAATTGAGAACTTGTGGAATGATGTTGAGGAGCATGTACGAGCAGTAAAGCCAAAAAATTTGATTGATTTATGGGAAGAAATTCAAAAGGCTTGGTATGCCATTCCAAAGGAGCGCTGTATGGCCTTAGTTGAAAGTTTACCCAGGAGATGCGCTGCTGTGATTCAAAATAAAGGATTTCCCACCAAATACTAATATTGTTTTATGAAGCTGAGCTTTACTTTTGTGAATTAACTTTTATTTTGCCTATGTCCTAAATTCATGACCAGGCTTAAACTTGTATTAATCTGTATAATATGTAAATAAAAATTGGAAACTAAATATAGGTAACAAACTATTGTTGATTTTTTTTCATAACATTACTAGGATCTTTAAAAAATAACATGGATCTAAAATTTGTTCGATAAGATGTAAAAATTATCAGAAATATATAAGTGAAATGTCGTGTCTTAAATTCGTGGCCACCACTGTATATATTTTCTGGGTCCTGGTTAGATTCTGAGTCAATCTATCTATGTCCGTCCGTCTGTCTGTCCGTCTGTTGAAAGCAGGATAGAGCTCGAACGGGGCAACGTAAGGAGACGAAATTTAGCACAAATATTTATCTTATATAAGGTTTGTTTAGTATTGAAAATGGGCAAAATCGGTTAATAAATAAAAAAGTGGGCTAAAAACTAGAAACACAGGCTGTCCGTGAAATACTTTTCTGCAGATATTTCTTCAATAAAAGCACGTACGCCAACGAAATTTTGTACATAAACTCGTAAACCAAAAATGGGAGTGGTCCGCCTACTTTACCGCCCACCTCCCATATATGGTGAAAATCAACGAAATTGTGTTCACATAGTTAAAGGACCAATGTAAAGTCGGAAACAAAAAATGGGCGTGGTCCGCCCACTTTACTGCCTAAAGTTATGGTCGTAGGAATTTTTTTATTTGTCATATCTTTAAAGATACCAAGCGTGTTTAAGGGTTAAAATCCAAATTTTGAGTATTTTGGGTCATGATATGTATCCTCTCACTGTGCAACACAATAGTCGAACTAGTTATATAGCTAGTTATATAACTTATAGCCATTTATGAACAAATATGCTTACATACATTTCATGTTTAATGTAATGCAATAACAATAAAAAAGAATGTTGTCTGTTATGATTGGTAATAAAATATTCTGTAAATACACATTAGTACTGAAAATAAAAATGCAATGCTAAAATAAAGTCTTGAAATGTATTTGCTGTAGGCATAAAATAGAGAAGTGTTAAAGATTTTCTTAGAAATATTTAACATAATTTAATGTAATTTGACACAATTACAAAATGTTAATTTTAGATTGTGTTAATTTACTAGATTCGCTAAAGACATGAATTTTGGTATTTTGTTTCAAAATTAATATTTTCCTTCAAAATGGGATGAGAACTATAACATTGCTCTGCTTATTAAATGTTCTTTTTCAATTTGAACAACACAACATGTCAAAGATCTTTTAATGAATGTCTCAAAAGTATCCTTAACAAATATTTTACTTTAACTCTAATGAAAAGTGAATTCTATATAACGGAATAAACAAATCCAAAAGAATAAGTACAAATATTTATTAATAAAATGTTGTAAAAAAAGTTTCTGAAAAAAACCTTTAGTGTTATTGGCCTGTAATTGCTTTTTGCTTTTAGTATAATATTAAAAGTTAATATTGCTTTTGTAGCTGTTGTTTTATACTTTTACGTTAATCGCCCAATTATATGATAAAAGTTCCTTTACTCTTGTTATTTCGATATCTTCTTTAGATTATAGTAATGAAATGGGAACAAACACACCCTAACTACGTTATTGAAAATACTAAAGTGAAAGGAATCATAAAAAAGTTGTATATTTGCAAACATGTAAACAAAGAAAAAGAAAGGAAAATATTGAAAAAGTTTTCATTACTATTTTCGGAAAAACTTTGACAATATATCATGTTAATGTTTCAATAAAAAGAATATGATGTTTAGGTATTAGGAAAATATTTAAATTAAATTTTGGATATCTTAAGGTGTTATGATTTGATTAAATATGGGTTCAGTATACATTTTAATAGTTTAAAACAATAAATTTGAATTTTAATATACTATTGCTTTTAAGCTTCTCCTTGTTGATTGCTTTAACCATAACTTGGTTATATTTACTTCAACTTTACTTTATTACACTCTGCTACAAAACACATTACATGTACATGATACAATTATTTTGCAATTTCTCTTCTGGCTTTTACTTCTCTTCCTCACTTTGCCTTAAATAATAATTAAAATATGGATGTTCGATTTTAAAACAAATACTCATAAAAATCATAAACACAAATCAATTAATTAAACGTTTTTAAATAGCACTCATACACAAGCATTTTCCAATATAATAATTTTCCATATTATTTCTAGGTGTTTGTACTTTCTCTTGGTAAATTCTTTGCATGTAATAGATATTTTGCTCTACTGAATGGCAACATTATGGTAAAGTCATGTAATAAGCCAATTTAAATTCTGTTCTAGTAACATAAGTTTATTAGAAAACGTTTCTTTTCTAATTTACAGAATTTTTAATTGGCATTAGAGTTTTTACTTTTCTTTATTCGTTTATTTATTTTTTTCATCTTCTACTGGCAAAGGGAATAGAATATTGGTTGGCAGAAATGAAAGTTTTTGTGTATAAGTAAATCGTTGTTTTTTTACATTCAATACTATTCAGCATTGTAATGCAGACATAAATGCAGGATATCCATTTAAATTTAATAGAGATGTTTAGAAACAAGAGTCAAAACTGCACAAAAACAAAAAAGTATTACAAAAAAAAAAAAAAAAAAAAAAAAAAAAAAAAAAAAGAAGTTATTTAAAATACCAGGTAAAGTTTTGTCCTAGTAATTAGAGTATAAAAAAACTTCAGCTGTGGTAATAGTATGAAAGAAAAAAAGGTGTTTGTAACTGAGTAAGTGTGTATGAATTTGTATTAATGTGTAATCTGATAAACGCACATAAATTTACATTTAAAGAGCAGCTAAGGACCACAGTAATAAAATTTTAGATTGAAATAATTAAATAAGTTTTTTGTTAAACTTAGTTTATTAAAAAACAAAAAAATAAAAATATTTATGAGGTAAAAGTTTCTAATGAAATCATATTAAAAACTAACTAAAATATTTAATTTTAATATACTTAAATGACTAAGCACTGCATTTTATTGAGATTGAAATTATTTTTAGATCTGAGTCTATAAAAATATGAATTCTGTGAGTTATAAGGGAACCAGCAAAAACTTGGTAATGACATGTAGTTACGGATGTATTTACTTTGTAATGACAACAGCATACTGTCTGCATTACATAGAAGTTGTTTAGTAACTTATTATTTATTTATTACCCCAGTGTAATTAATTATTTATGATCAGATTTTTGAAAATATTAATTTTTATTGATTTTGTTAATTTAGTTACCAATTCATATATTTAAAGAAGGGATGAATATATGAAAGGCAAAATTTGCGTATGAATTAATTTTTAATCTAAAATTGTTTATTTTCATTTCATTTATTTTAATTACATTTTTGGTTATTGTTAAATTTTTTAAATTAAAATTTATAAAATCTTTTTACAAAAAGAAAAAAAAAAAAAAAACAGTTTTTTGTATCCTGACATTTCATTACTTATTTGTAACCTAAAATGTAACTACTTCCTATTGTTATTACTAATCATGACTTCAGTCATGCTTTAAAATAAATGCGTTATTTAATAAATATCTAAACAAATTCACGTAAAATACAGTATATGTCACATTTCGCTACTCCATTTAAATACAGTTAGATAGGTCAAATTAAAAAATATACTTTGCATCCAAAAAAAAAAAAATAAATTCTAAAAAAAAATCTTATGAGAGTAAGTACCCAATTTCAATACCAGATACAGAAATCTCAATCATAATCAATTCGAACCGAAAATTTAAAAGAAAGTTTCAAAAGCTATTAAAATTTAATGGATATCGTGAGTTGAAAATCGATGAATTCCCAATAATCAAAATCTCTTACAATATCTAATCAGATGTTATAAAATACTCCATCTACAAAAGAAATTAACTGGTTTAGAAATTCAAAATGAATTGAAAAATCTAAAATTCCAAAGCTAATTCTCCTAAGACTATAATTTGCAATAAATAAAATAAAAATAAAGATCTTAATAGTCGTTATCACTATGTGAAATTATGGAGAAGAGCTAGGTGTTAAACTTTGAAAATGTATCTCTTAAAAGAAGATATAAACGCTGCTGCCCCACATTGGGCGCCATTAAATTTATGTAACGAACGTTAAACTGGTACTCTATTTATCCAAAGAGGGTACTACCTATAACACCAGCCTTGCTCAACGGAAAATGGGGAGATTCGTTTCTTTATCTAAATAGAGTTAGCTCATTACAATAAAATTTAAACTTAGGTAGTATTTTGAAAATTTATGAAAACGACTATCAAATATAAACTAAAAGATAGATACAAAAATAATAAAAGAAATGAAAACTAGGATGCAAATATTAATATGAAAAGGTCTAAGATGTTGTTTACCTTTTCTGCTCTTAACCCGCCCATGACCTATGTTATTCCTTAAAATTTTCCTGAATAACCCACGACGACTCAATCTAACTGATTCAAATGTTTCGCGAAAAGTAAAAAGTAATTATTTAAATGTCCATATTACAAACAAAATGTAATTTATTTAATCAAAGTAAACTTAGTTACTAAGTAACAATCAAATAATCTAATCATAGTTTAATATGTCACCAAACTAAAGTTTAACAAATTAATATAATAAATATAGTAAAATATTTAAGTTAAATTAGTGTAAGTTAATATAAGTTAAAGAGTAAAGTATAAATGCAACTGTTTAAATCATGACTTCAGTCATGCTTTAAAATAAATGCGTTATTTAACAGCTTGAAAGTAATTAGTTATTGTAATGACATCTAAGTAATGTATAGGGTAAGTAGTTGCCTCTAATGTCATCACCGTGTTAAAATAATGAGTTATTCAGCTAATGTGTAAGTAGTGAAGAGCCATTAAATTAGGTTCTTAACTCATTACATGGCAACCAAAGTATTTGCTGGAGAGTAAAACAATTAAAATTGTGAACAAATTATAGTATAGTACGAAAAGAAATGTTAGTAAAAATTTAAGATTTTTTTACAAAATTTTTTTTTGAAAATATAAAAAATGTTTCAGTTTATCACTTTATCTTAAAGCTAATAATGATGCGAATAAAATAAGACATGTATTTGTTATTAAAATTGATGCCCAAATAATGATTTTATTCACAGTTAAGTGAAAATAGTCATGTATACCTACAATTAAGTACCCAGCAAAAAAACGATCAAGAGCTTCCAAAAAACATATTTTCAATTTTTTTGGATGTTCTTAATAATTATTTCCAAAACTCCCCTGTACTGAGTTTCATTGAAATATTGCTATATTTAAGGCATTTATGATCGTTAAACCCCTATTCGGGGAGGACATTTGCATTGGGGCTAGGTTAAATAATAGACCGCCCATAACCAATTTCAACAGGCTTCGTCCTTGTGTCAAAATAAATATTCGTGCCAAATTTTATCAAGATATCTTTAAAATTGCGACCTGTACTTTGTTCACAATGTTTACATGAACACACAGCCAGACGGACGAATATCGACTCAAAAAGTGATTCTGAGTCGAAAATTATCGGAGTTTTTTCTGTGCGTTACAAACATCAGCAGAAACGCAAAATACCCCAAACACCTATGGTGGTGTAGGGTATAAATAGGTAAAACATTTTTATTCTACCACGTACTGATTTTTTATTCGCATGACTAATATCATCACTTAATTCGTCGATGACACTAGTAAAATGGTTAAAATGAAATGGTTTATTAAATTGAGACTACAACTCAAGAATTTTTTGTACGGTTTTAATAATTATTATACACAAAAAGATTCAGATGAAAATTGTATTCAATTCAGGTCAACATCATTTTGTATTCGCTAAATAATTTCAGAGGCAATGATCAAAACCTTCCGGATTTTTCATGATTTCTATTTTTGATTTTTTCGCCATTAATTTCCAAATAACTACAGAAATATTAACTAGACAAAAAATAAAAAGATAATTTAAATCGCTATCTATTGGAGATTAATTTATCTAAATTGAACAAGTCGTTCTCAGGTTATACAAGTTTAACTGCCTAAAGGCTGGGTCATAGTAGTCATGTCCTATTTTTGTTAAAAGAAGACAGAAAAAAATGTTTTTCCCACCACTATAAACAACATTTTAAATATAAAAAAAGGATTTAAAGCCAATCAATTATATAAATCGTGCACAGTAATATATGTATACTAGGGTGGTCCAGCTTTCCAGCAGAAACTTTTTGGTTTTCGGTATTGACAACTACTTTTCAAAGTGCTTTCTTATATAATAGCAGAGTAAGTTACAATTACATGTATCAGTTGGCAAGGGCGCAAGATTATCAACCAGAAGTTTGCTGGTTCAAACCCATTCTGATGGTATTACTTTTTTTTAACAAAATGTTTAAAAATATATTTTATGCTAAAACAAGTTTTTGTAACTTTGAAAATTAAGTGCGAGATGGTGTATTGAGTAAGATTTAAGTCATTAAAAACCAATAGATAATGTAGTCCCAAGTTCAAATATCACTGACGGCAAAATATGATCTAAAGGACATCCCCTTTCATAATTTAAGCTACGTTTAAATGTAGATCATAAAAAGGAATTTCGGACTACCCTTAAGTATACTCGGTTTGAAATATTAAATACGCCCATAATAAAAAATCTCGACCTGATGAGAAAAAATTTAAAGCAGATTTGACTCATTCCATTTAAAACCAACATGAAAAGTTGCAATTTTGGACTTTACCTCACCGAATTTAATGATATTTGGTACAATCATTATTCTTGTCAAAACTTAGACAAATTCAAAATTTCAGATAATTTCACGATACTTATTGAGAACATTAAAAATGGCCCAACCTCTACATATATATTTTTCACGAATTTAAAAATACCATTTTTGGAGATAAGCGACTGCGAAATTTAATTCGCGAATTATCCACCAATAAAATTCAACATAAAAACATGTTTCAGGTATCAATTAAAAGGTAATTTCATTACCTTTAGCTATTCGCCTCAATGAACGTTATAACGTAAATATTTTGGTAGATATTCGTGTTTTTAAAAACACAATTTTTCATTTTGGAGATATTATAATTCGCGAACTATCACAGTAATCAAACATAAACTCGGCATTTGCGTTACCAGCGTCAATGTTGATTTTTTTGCGAATTTCATTACATTCGGATGATTTTTAGATCCAGTTGGCGATTTTTCTGTTTTATTATAAACAAAACAATATAAATTTAAATAAATATTTCGTATTTATTATGACATTTTTTGTAATAATTCATAAAATATTGCGAGTCTCAGAATGCCACTTATTACGGTTATAGAAAACATTTTCACCATTAACATATATATTTTTTTTTAATGTTTAAAAATACCATTTTTCGAGGTATTTACCTGCGAACTAGAAATCGCGAGATATGGACCATTTTGATGTTGAGAAAAAAGTAATGTTATACGTCAATTAAAGGTAATTTTGATACCTTTCATATGACATCTTAATAAATTTTATATAATAAATATTTTGAAAGATATTTGTAATTTTATTTACAATACTTTGTACATATTTTTTTTAGCTATTTAATATTTTCAAATCGCGATATTTCGCGAACCACTTGATGAAATTATCTGAAATTCTGACAAGATTTTGTACCAAATATTATCAAATTCGAAAGAGGTGAGAAAATCAGCTGGTTAGTTTTAAATGGAACGACTAATTTGTGTTTAGCATAACAAATTCCATCAAGTTCACATTTTTATACCTTACAACACCATCCATCTTATTTTATACCAATCGGCTTAGAATCACTTTCTGAGTCGATTTAACAATATCCGTCCGTCCATGTAAACTTTAAAATCGAACTACAGTTCGCAAGTTTTAACAAAAATTAATGAAATTTGGCATACAGTTTTCTTACAGTCCAAGGACGAAGCCTATTAATCGGTCCATTATCTTACCTAGCCCCTGTAAAAATGTCCTCCCGGAAAAGGGTTTAACGATCGTAAATCCTTTAAATTTTAGTTAAATTTGGTACATATAAGTTCCATATAAATCTAAATTTATGTGCCGAATTTCAGAAAGATCGGTTCATAGTTGACCATAGCTCCCATATAAAATCACTTTAACAGGTATAAATCCCATTAATATGTTAGTATCAAATTAATATTCGCAACAAGTTAGTTATATATAAATATTAGTAATAGTGACATATTTTGCGAAGATTGGTCCCATTTAAAGCCCTCTTTTGGGAATCACCCAAAAGCGAATAAACTCATATAAATGTTAGTATCGACGTATTGTACTGTATTCGTATGTTTTATTTTACATTTATTATGGGTCCACAATTATGGGCCCCAAGTCAAATTAAAGACCTCTCTCCGAATATTGATGTACTCAATGGTGTACGGTATCATATGGTCGATCTTGACAGAGGAGGATGAAAAAGCCATTTTTATCAAACAGCTTTATCGTTTAAAGAGAAGTATAAGAAAAGTTTTTTAACTAAAAACTTCGTTTATCCAATTCTTTTGGGATTTGTGCTAAGACTTTTTGATGTGTTAAATAAAATTAAACTTAATAAATAAATAAATAAATAAATAAATAAATAAATAAATAAATAATAAAATTACTTAATTCTTACTTTTCAAAATATTTATTTGTGGAAAAAATTATGAAGGTGATAAGAAATTGTTCAGGTATCAATTCATTTCTTAATACACATCTCAGAATTTTGCATGTGTTATCAAATTACTATTCTACATTTTTAAATTACTCGACCAATATTTGTTCTCATATACGAGGGCGGATCAATATTTCCGTGACTTTTCGAACTTCCCTCGTAGTTATATGAAATGCAACACTGTTCCCATCAAGTACCACCTGTTAATAGACTATTGTCAAATTTTGAGCAAGTGTCGTCATTTACTTTGCGTTTAACAGCTGTTCAAAACATACAACCTCGTTTATTTTTCTAAAAATGGAAAAAAGTGAATATTGAGTGCTCATTAAACATTATTTTTTGCGAAAAAAACCGTCAGTCAAACCAAGCCAAGGTAAGTTTGTCGGCCAATAAGGTGATGGCAACAGTTTTTTGGGATGCACGCGGGATAATCCACATCGATTACCTTCAAAAGGGAAAAACAATAGATGGCGAATATTATGCCAACTTATTAGACCGATTTAATGAGGATTTAAAATAAAAACGACCCCATATGGCCAAGAAAAAAGTTCTTTTTCATCAAGATAATGCACGGGTGCACACGTGTGCAGTCTCAATGGCAAAACTCTATGAATTGGGCTACGAATTGGTACCTCATCCGCCATATTCTCCAGATTTAGCCCCTAGTGACTACTTCCTATTTCCAAACCTAAAGAAATGGCTCGGTGGTAAGAGATTCAGCTCCTACGATGAAATTATTGACCAAACAAATGCCTATTTTAAGGACCTCGAAAAATCCTATTTTTTTTGGAAGGGATACAAAAACTGGAGAAACGTTAGACTTAGTGTATTGAGTTAAAAGGAGATTATGTTGAAAAATAAATTTTTGTTTGGCAAAAAAACACTGTGTTTCATTAAAAAGGTCACGGACTTATTGATCCGCTCTCATAGTTTATATAAATTTCTCATTTAGCCATTTAGATTCAGTATTGAAAAACTGTTAAAAAGCATAAAAGTAAACACGTTTGATTTGCGTTCATATAGGAAAATTATTCACTAGCCCACAATTTTATAACCTAGCTTTGCATTTAGTTTACATTTATGTACAAAACTGATTCTAGTAAGCATTAAAATCGACGACATCTTTGAAAACATTTACAGATAACATACTTTTAAGGGTATTATATTATTTTTTTCCTCACGGACAATTTCCAACAATATTGGACTAAAATATATTAAGGAGTGAGATCGAAAAATTCTTAACATACATAATATTCAATAACGTGGAAACGGTTGATCTTAGAGTTTTCATTATTTCTTTAATCATTTGATAATTTAGCACAGATCACAGAAATATATAATTTTTATGGTTCTAACCACTAATTATAAAATTGTGGACCATTTTGGAAAACTCTTTCTTTGGAGATTAGATAGTTGCTTCAGTCACTTTTTTGGAACAGTGTGCACATCTTCTGTTAAAATCTTCTGTATATCTCTCCACTGGTCTAAGCTATGGACAATTTTGAAAATTGACCTCTCTTGGTACTAAAACTATTTTATTGATTTGGTACCACTACAGAGCTTTCTTACCGTAGTGACATGATATCAAATGGGTCCAAAAATATGTGGACACGTTTTGCTTTCTTAAGAAAAGCAAATATTCCTTTATGCATATTTTGGTATTTATAGATCCGAATGTATCAAATGACTTTCCTGTTATGCCGCAACTGCAAAAAGAATTTTGTAAGAAATTTTTGCTGCTTTTGGGTCTTAAACTTATCTCCAACGTTGCTTCGAGCATGAGCTATAAAAATTTTTGAGACACAAGCTGCGAAGATTCTGTTATCACCTACGTTTCTTCGTCAATTATATAGCTTTAGTATTTTTGTATGAAATTTGGTTTTAAATTCCGAGTCCTATTTTTGGCTTGTAATTTTTTTTTGCAGAATTCCAGTTTGGAATTTTTTGAACTTTATATGTTATCAACTTTCCCATTAGCTTTAAATTTTCGCACCAAATAGTCGAAGCACTGAGAAAACTGAGCTGATTTTCTACCAGATGTGTTTGGAGTTCCTTTCAATATGCCTTCAATTTTCTGGCCTTCCCAATATCATGTGGTCCTTTTTTCTTACCGAACTAGGTTTCACATCAATAGTCAAATTCTCCTGATATTGCTTGATAACATTAGAAACGGTTTACCGGACGACATTTAATTCTGTGGCTAATTATTTGTAAGACCTATTTGGACTTTTTGAAATTTGTTAATAACTTGTAGGACGTAAATCTTTTTCGTCACTTATATTGATGAAAATAAGAACAAATTAATATGGTTGTTATTAGAAATAATAACTGAAGTATTTTTCCATGATAACTAGATCAAAAAAAATTTTGAATATTGATTCCGAAAAAAGTTATGAGGCAAAATGTGTGTTAAGATTTTTTCGATCTCACTCCTTAATATGAATGGAAAATGTTGCAAGTAACAAGTAAGAATGTTATATTCGATTTGTGGAGGGTAGGCAGTAAAGTGGGATGATCACGCCTATATTTGATTTTCGGGTTTATATCGATAGTTATTTGTATGAAATCGACGGAAAAAATTAATTGGATTTACGAAAAACACCGATTTATTTGGTTTTTGTTTATTTATGAACCGATTTCACCCATTTTCAATACCATACAAACCTTATAAATGACAAATATTTTAGCAAATTTTGGTTCCCCTAGGTGAACTCTTATAGTGCTTTCAACAGGCAGACAGATAGACAGTTAGAAAAAATGGATGCACACAGCTAGCTCATCTTCAAATTTCACGAGGACTCAGAAAATATATGGATTTTCAGATGAATACTTCGATATGTTACAAACGAAATGACAAACTCAATATAATTCTCATATTGTTTGAAATAATCGTCCTACAGACGAAGAGTACAGATATCAGTCTTGCTTTTGTGGGGATAAGCTAAAACATTTTTAAGGCACGAGCTTCAACGAATGTATTTGGGCTTCTATAATGAAACAGGATACCTAAATTTTGGAGTATACCAAAGGCATTTTAAATTTATTTCAGAAACAACAAAACTGTTCATAATTGCCTGCATAATTTAAGTCAGTAGCCAAACAAATTTACTTACCCGTACTTAAATATACCAATTTTTAATGCAAAATAAAAACATTTAAACAATATAGTTTATCTTTAAGCAAGTAATTGAACATTTCTATTTAAAATGAAAAACATTCCGCTTTATTGGTTGTAAGCACTTACTATTGCAATTAGTATATCAGATTGCTAGGTCAGATTAGTGTGACGTTAAATAAATGTACTAGAATTAGCATATCCATATACAAAGGCTCTAGGTATATAAATACAATTTTATACAAACATATGGATATGTATATGAGGTTTTCCAAAAGAATTTATTTTGCAATCAAAATCTAGATAAAATATTTAGTTAATATACATAACACAGTATACAACTTAATTAGGAACAAATACAAGTATGGCCAATTAAAATTGCTTTCGATTTTGAAATTTAATGATACCAACGAAAGTGGTGAGAAAACAAATGAGTTTAATTTCAATAATTTCTAACAACACAGAAAAAAGTCACCAATTAACAAATATATATGAAACTAATTCATTCAATTATAAACTTGTTTAAATTTGCACCTCTCACCAGAATGATTATATTAATTACTAAAAACTGTAAAAAATACAAAACAGAAAAAAATTCCCAATTAATAAATTATTTAAATCAATCAAGTAGATGATTGAATGAATTAAAAATGTGTATAGGAAAAAAATCATACCAAAATTTATTTTTTATTTTATTTTTTCTTGAACATATTTATTAAATTTTGATGCAAAATTAAACAACTGAGTTAATTGTAAAAAAGACGGTAATAATTTTTTCTGTGAATAGTACAAAAATAATTGTTTAATAGTATTAATTCATTAAAAATATACGAATAGAGAAATGCGGAAGTAATACAAAATCTATTTCGTATAAATAAAACGTGTTCAATTAGTTTAATGGAAATAAAAAAATGTCAACTTAAAACAATTATTCAAAATAAACATTAATTAAAGTGTTAAATAAAATAAGGAAGGGTGAAAATAGAAAACTAATTTTTCATCAATCTTTTTAAATTTTTTTTTCCCTTAATTATTATTTTTTTTAGGGAAATTGATTTTTTTTTCAAAAGGGTTCAAGCATCTTTTACTAACTAATTTCTTATTAAAGAGAATTCAGCAAAATTAATAGCCTGTTTCTCTATGTCGAACGAAAATTAAAGCGAACGAAAGCAAGTCGAACGAATTCGAATAATTTTGGTTTCTGTATTTCCTATGCTTTCGTTCGCATGGAGTTACGTCTTTTCGTATTGTTTTTGTTTTATTTTGCTTTCAGAGTAACTTTATTTCGTAAAAATATTAAAAGTACTACTAAATTGTTTAAACTTATATACAACCAAGTAAATAAACAAACAAAATTAAAATAATTAAAAAATAAAAATTTTTTTGATTTTTTTAGAAATGGTTTTTTAGACACAAAATCGTCATTTATGGATACCAAATACATCAAAATGAATAATAAACATGATTAAGGAACATTTGCAATGTCCTTATGAGTATTTTTCCTATTTTTCTTTAAAAACTTCAACCAGTCGAAAGCAAAATAGCAAGTGACTGATTTTGACATTTTTGTTCTTATCGTTCGAAATACAGAAACCCAATTTTATATGAAAACACTTACGTTTTCTTTCGACTTGTCGTTCGACTCATTGTTCGCATAGAAGTGAGTTAGAGAAACCCAAATCAGTTTTCGTTCGCTTAGAAGGCGAAAGAAAGCTTTCGTTCGACATAGAGAAACAGGCCATAAATTTAAACAAACGATATTATATATTAATGAATAAAACATATTTAACAATTAATAAAAATAAGCTGTTGTTTGATACCATTTAAAGTATTCAAAACATTTGTAATTTTTTTTTTCTAATTAATTTTTTCTTTATTAATTAGTTCCCAGGAAAAATGTTAGAAAATGTTCTTAAATCATTAGTTCTAGAACCGGTGTAATCAGAACCACTTCAGATTTATTAATAACATTCTCAGAGTTATTGGTATCACAACCGATTCTGACACTAATGAAGTAGAATCTTATTGTGATTATAAACTCGTTCGATGGAATGTTTTAGAGAACTAGTGCTTAAGAACTAACTCTGTATGACTTCACTTCTGAGAACAAATTACTAGTTCTCGAATGACTTCCCAGAACTGTTTAAAAAACTTGTATAAAAAACTCCAAAAATTAAAAGAAAAAAAAAAAAATTTAAATTAAATTGATTTTAAAAGTATCTTTTACGAAATAGCCCATTATAATAAAAAAAAAACTGGTTCTAAACCCGCTTTCTATCGCTTCTATAGAACTAATTCTGTATGCAGCAATTTTTAACAAAATTCATTGATGAAAGAACTAGTGACAATTTCAAAGAAAAATATTGGTCGTAACGCCAAAGTAGAACAAGTACAGACTATTTTCAAGTGCTCTGGAACTATTTGTAGAACTAATACAATTTTTCCTGGGTTTTAATATTTTTATAATTTCATAAATAAATTTAAATTATATTAATCTTAATTAATGACTACATTTTGTTGTACTAATTTTTGTGAAAATGAATGTTTTAAGCCATTTAAGAGTTAAAATAAAAATATAAAAAATTTGTATAACAAGATTTAGAAAAAAGGTTTTGTATATGTGCCTCTAGGTCAGTAGCACTGGTCGACAAAATAAGAAAAAATATGTGGACTAGATGGAATTCGACACGAATCTGCTTTTAGTTTTTTCCCCTCAGGTATATATATATATATTGAAAACGAAAAACAAAGAAAAAAAAATATATATATATATATATTTTTTTTTTGTTTTAAATAGAAAATCGGTGGATAAATGGAATTAAACGTGCTAAACAAGAATCTGCTTTCACTTTTTTTTTTCTATCGAACACATCGTTTTGAAATATACTAATGTCCTTACTATAAGCGAGATATTAGACACGCCCTTAAAAAAACAGACCTGATGGAAAAAAAACTGAAGATTCTGAAGCAGATTCATTCTTAGCACATTAAAATCCATCAAGCCCAACTATTCGTCTTTGGGGGAGGTTTTTTTTTGTCGACTAGTGTACTACAGAGATAATGAAAAATCAAGAACAAATATCAGAAAGCTATTCCCAGAGTAGCTTAGACAAAAAAACACTAAAAACTATAATTATTTAAACCATAAAGGAAGAGCTAGGAATAGTATACTTAGTATGCTGGTGTACAAAAAAAAAAGAGTTATCTGTTCGAAAATATTGAAAGTTACATATTAATTTTTTTTATCCCACTTGAATTGAACTCCACAACAATGGAAAAATGTGTTATGACTTTAAATTCAATATCCAGAGATCGACACAATTATAATATTATAATCATTATATAATCATTACAATTATAATAATGAAATTTTTAAGACTTTTTTAAATTTTGACTTTGAAAAATGTGTTATTGTTATTTAATTCGATAACAAAAAATTATAGAGAAATTTCATAATTCTTAAAGAAATTTTTGAAGTTGTGGGGCAAAACCGGAAATATTCAAGATACAAAAATGAAAAATTTAATTTTGAAGTAAAATATATTTTAATCCATAAATATATTTAAAAAATATAAAAATATTTATTATGGGTATATATTTGTAAATGTTACAAATTCCAATATGTTTTTTCACTCTCGAGGTGGTTAACTTTGGCCCATTCTAGCACCGTCCGTTCTCCAGCTACACACCCCAGCCAACAATATTCTGAAAGCTTAACTTAATCGATATTCCTATTTTAATCAAAATCGGTTCAGAGGTTTGACAAATCCAGGCTTATTACTATTTATTTTACAATCGAATTTTTTCCGTCGGTCTGTCTGTTGAAAGCAGGATAGATAGGACAACGTTTTGAAAATCGGTTAATAAAGAAACAAGTTTTGGACCAATTACTAGAAAGACAGATATCTCTTAAATAGAAGCATAATCGTGAATCGATTTAAACTAGGAAACGAAAAATGGGCGTGATCCGCTCACCTCTCATATAAGATGAAATTTTAAAATGTTGCATATAGAGGGTATATAGATTCGATCAAGTCTAATATAGCATATTCAATTATTTTTTTATAAGTTTTTATTTAAATCTTAAATTGCTTTAAAACAAACGTCAGAATCATAGAACTAGTGAACAAAATATTCGGAACTTAGATGATATTTCACAGTGTTCAACAACTTAAGCTATTATTTGATAATAGATAAAAGGAATAAAATTTCTTACAAAAAGACATATTATTGCAGAACTTCATTCTTAGCAATAGACGCATATATCAGCATTATGAGCACGCAAAGAAAAAACATGGTTGGTCAAATCATAATCGGTAACTATCATTAATGTTTAGGTTTATGATTCCCTCAATCATATCAGTTATTATACCCTTTTGTGAACATAATATTGTCCTATCCAATATTAATATAATATGGGCCTTACAATCATAACATTTATATGTGATAGTCCTCACAACCATACTGCATAAATATAACATGATCCCTATATTAAATATTATAATACCCCCAATCATAATACTATGCATACGGTTAAAATGTATTTTTATTTATTATTATTATTTTTTTAATTTAAATTTTGCGAATAGAAAATAATTAAAAAACAAATACCACAGCCTTCAATGGACGATTTCGTTCAAGAAAATTCATCTTCACATTCACACACCTAAAAGAAAATTTTAGAAATACATTTTTTTTATTATTATTTTTATATTTGACCGCACTGAATTATTGATATTTATTGTACTTACCGAAAAATATTTCCAATTTGAAATGTGGCCATTGATGATTTGCTCCGTCAGCACTCCGTGGATCTCGTTATTAAAAAATAATAATAGTTTTTTAATAAAAATTTTGTGAACTTTTTTAAACGTTTTTATTCACTTTACGTCCGTCACATTTAAGATTTCATTACTGAATGAGTAAATTATTTCGAAAGAGAGATAACAATAAAGACGAGCATATTATTGTCACCCCTCGCATTAAAATATTACATACAAATATTTCATTGAAATAATATGTTACTATGAAACATATTATTCTTTTAGTACACCGACTTTATATTATTACAAAGTATCATATGTTAAAATGATCAGAACAAAAAATAATTGATTCAGCTTAGTCTAAAACACAATAATTTGATTGTGTTAGCCATATAAACTACTTAGGAACATCACTTGATTTCCGCGAGCATTTCGGAATCATGTTTTTTCTTTGCGTGAGTATATCATGATGTTATGAGTATAAAATTTTGATCATTGAATAAAATAGTAATTGCTGTGAAGTCTAATACAACTTTTGAGATAATATTAAAATTGGAGTGTTGTATTGTTGTATTGTGTAGTTTATTTTTTCATTTTTTCAACCCTCCATTTTACATAATAAAACCCACAATAGAACACAACACTCACACACATTCCTTTTAAGACTCTTATAATAAATGTTTAAATTGCATTTATAAATGTGAAAATAAAAAATAAATACAAAAAAATAAAAAAGAGGAAACCTAGTAATTCTCATATATTTATTCAAGTACAAATACTTTCACGACTACAAACATACACATTTGCCGCTTATATAATTGAAAATGCCTTTAAAAAAATATTTAATTTATGCTAAATAACAATTAAAATGCAAGAAATTCAACAGTTCTTGGCTGTTAATAAATGATATGCGCCTTGAACAAGAAATACAATACACGAAATAAAAAAAAAGAGACGAGTAAAAAATGTGTCTAAAGGAAATGAAAGAAAACTGCAGAAGCAGGAATAAGAAATTTAATGAATGAACATAAAATTTATAAAATACAATTCAAATTTTACAAACTAACAAACACAATAAACTAAGCTCATAGAAAAGGATTTGAAGGGGATTTGAGAAAAAATATTTAGACGCTAAGAAATGTAAATTAATAGTATGTTAAGGGTTAATTTAAACATGCACTTGACATTTATATTCTTAAAGAAAAAAGGATGACAATTTGTGAAGCAGATTTCTTATTTTATTTTCTATGAAAATCATTAATAAAGGTTAACAAATTAATATTAAGTAAGTGCTAAATTATTATAAAAAAATGTAAATTGAAAAGAAATAAATAAAATATTTGATTTCATTTTTAAAACTATCAGCAGCAGATTATGAAAATAAAGAAAATTATTTGATATTAGGCCTATTTTTGAAATACAGTACGAGCTCGACTTGCGCAACCTATATATCGAGCTCATACTGTATTGTACGTAAGACAAGATTCAATATCACTGGTCAACAAAAAAATTCTCCCCCATAGACGAATAGTTGGACTTGATGTATTTTGATGTGCTAAATACGAATCTGTTTCCAGTTTTTTCCATCAGGTCCGGATTTTTTTTATAGATGTGTCGAATATTTCGCCCATAGTAAGGCCATTACTTTAGTATATTTCCTTATAACTCAAGAACGGTGTATACGATTGACATAAGTGATACGTACTAAAAATATCTTCAAATTATCAAAAGGTAATTTTTTTATGTGCTCAATAATTTCGAAGTTATTTTGAAATAAATGCCCAATTTTGTTACTAAAATTTCTTTTAATAAATGAAAACATCAAAAATATTACAGTTTATCATCTTTATTTTAAAGCTGGTAATGTTGCAAACAAAACAAGGTATGTATCTTCAAAACTGATGGACAAATCGTGATTTTATTCACAGTTAAGTCAAAATACCCATTTATATATACATATAATTGCGTAGAAATACAGTGATGAGCAAAAAAATAAAAATTATTTTTTATTGAAACAAAAATAGGTGGACTAGGTGGATATTGACGAGTTAAACAAGAATCTGCATTCACTTTTTTTCTATCACGTGCTGATTTTTTTTAAGGTGCATGACTACTATCATCACCTTACTCAGAGTTCGCACTATAAAATTCGAGATTGGTTTGCACAATTTAGGCTATAACTCAAGAACCGTTTACAGGATTTTAATAAATGATACACCAAAAGACGCATACAAAAATTGTTACCGAATAACTACGAAAATATTAACTGGACAGAAAAATTATGTAAACTCAGCTCAAAGACAATTTAGATCACTATATATTGGTGTTTAATTCATCTTAATTGGACAAACTATTCTCGAGTTATACAAGTGTGACTGCCTAAAGGCGGGGTCGTAGTACTCACGCCCATAAAAGAAAATCGATACGTTATAGAAAAAAAGTAAAAGTTGATTCTTATTTAGTACGTTAAGTTCCATCTAATCCACTTATTTTTTATTTAAGAAAAAAAAAATTTTTTTTGTTTTGCCCACTAGTGTATTTCCACCTAACTGTAGGTATGCATGGGTATCCTAACTTAACTGTTTACTATTTACTATTTACTTGTAGTTTTGCCAGCTTTGAGATAAAGATGATAAAGTTAAACATTTTTGATGTTTTTACTTTTAAAAAGAAGTTTTAGTAAAAAAAAAGAAATCTTGAATTTAACATGAAAATTTTTTTTCGAACACTTATTTCGAAATATCTACAAAACTATTGGGTGGATAAAAATTTGTTAGTAGAACGACTTAAAGCCAATTTTATTCCACATATTTTGGTGTATTATTTATTTCAATCGTGCATACCGTTTTCGAGTTACAGTGAAGTATACTCGAGTAATTGGCTTATTAAGCATGCGGATTTCCATCTAGTCCACATATTTTTTCGAAGGGGCACGAAAAAAAATTTTTTTATTGGCCAGTGTATTATGTAGTAATTTTACCTAAAATCATTAACATATATACACTCATTATATCATCTTAATGTAGGTTTGTTTAAATTGATTTTTAATTCAAAATTTCATGATAAAATCCAATTTACTTGTAATGCTTTTAAAGTTTGCTCGTACATATAAACGAAATTCTTTTTTTCTTCAACAGCATACAAATTACACACCGTTTTCATATTAGAGAACATAATTTTATTAAATTAAATTTTCAAAAACTGTTATTTTCCTAATTATACGTCTTTTAGGCTTAAAAGTCAAAAAATTGAACAACAATGAAATTAAAACGAATGGTAATTTTCAAACACGCTACATAATTTTATCTTCAAAATGTTACGTTAAACAACTACATTGATGAAATGAAAGTGTTGTTTTGGGGAATACTTTTTTCAAAACTCATCATGCAATAAATGGTGCAACAGTGGAATCAAACGAAATTTTTTTGGTAATAATTCTGCATCTCCTAAACTACTGGTCGGATTAAATTGAAATGTGTGAAATAGTTGTAGGGGAGGACCTAAGCCTTCAGCAAAATTATATTGTTGTCATCCTGTGATAACACGAAATAAGCTATAGGGTATCAAATTTGACTACCTCGAGTATATAATTTCTATATATTCCAAAATATTATGCGGAGAGAATTTTTGGATTATTTTAATTCTTCTAAACGTGAAAAATAATCCGTCAGCACTCTGAAATTAGTATGAAAAATGGCAATTTTTTCACAAAAATATAGTACAATTCTTTTACTTTTTCTCAAAGCTCCGGTAATTGTTTTGATTGTTAAACGAGATAATATTCGTAATAATCGCTAATATTTATTAAATATTGTTTGTAAAGCCTTTTAAACGATTTTTGCAGGAGTGAAAGATCGATACATATTATATACATAACATAAGAAATAATGGTGAAAAATTCAATTAAAAAAAGTCGGGAAACAATTTAGCGTCAAATTTATCTTAATATATTTTTTAAGTAAATATCATCAATAAATTAAAAAAAAATGCGAGTTTTTTTTTTCTATTAATCGATAAATATTTAACTTTTTTCTGAAATTAACTTTTTTCGACCAATGCTGGATATAGGTTGCAAGACTAAATCAGTTAAAAATTTCTATATTAACCAGGCTTCATATCTTTTGAAATATATAAAGAAACAAAAATTTTATTATAGGATCTTTGAAAAAATCGTTAAAGAATTGAACTATATTTTTGTTTAAAAATTGCAATTTTTCATACTAATTTCAAAGTGCTGAATTTTAATATTTTTAACGTCTAGACGAATTAAGATAATCTAAAAATTCTAACAGCATATTATTTTGGAATAAATAAAAAATTACAGAATATTTTTAAAAAAATATTACCTCATATATCTCAGAATTTCCCTGTTGGAAATTGACATTTATATGAGATGACTACATGACATGTCACTACTTTTTCTTCAGATTACTATCATATGAATGTAGGTGTAAGTCTTAATGATTTTGACAGGTAGAAAATCTGCAATTAGATAGGAAAAATATTAAAAACTACAGCGAAATAAATATGATTTTATAAAGCAGAAAATAAGGTAGATCTAAATGCATAAACTTACGTAAATTTAATAGTCAGATATACGAATAAATTCTGAGAAAAATTTAATTCCATTAAAACATTCATATTTTATATAAAACAAAAATATTTCGATCATCTGTGTTCAACAACTTTAAAAAATATAAAAAAATATTTCACTAAAATTTTATTCAACAAAAACTCCATCACAAATAAGTTAAACAAAAAATATAAGCTATCAAACGTTTGTTAAAAAAAATATAAAATATTAAAATTGAGCAAACAAAATAAAATTTCACATAAGACTTTTCGAAAAAAATAGTTATTTAAAAAATAAATTAAACATTCATTTAATTTGTTTTACTCTTTTAGAATTTGATCGAGTTATCTCATCTGGAAGAGCAATTTCCGTGCTTGCAGACAGACTTCAAGACTGCTTTGAGCCAGAATTGCTACCAACAACAATTAATTTAAAGTGGAAATAAATGTATTGCAGATGGACATAAAAATCATTTTAAACTAGAAAACAGCTTTTACCAATATCGTTGATTCAAAATGCAACTGGGTTTAATATTGATATTATTTTTATTAAATTTTGAATTTATGTTAGAATACTTGATAGTATCTTTAATAAATTAATTTCTATTATTTCAATAAATTATATTCCTTTTAATAAATGCAACATAAAGGATCGACATCATCCAACTCTTCAAACATCAACACCGATTCCACATAAAACTGAAGCCTCTAGTGATGTCCTGACACTATGCTTTAATAGTACTAATTTCCAAATTATGAATGTACTGTTGTCCAATGTAAACTGGTTTGAAGTACTATCGTTTAACGAAAATAGAAGTAATTTTGATCAAGTTATACATAATTTTTATTCCACACTAGAGATGTTCATCACTAAGGCAGTTCCTTTGAAGAAACAAATTAAAACAAATGGACCTCCTTCGAAAACTACCACGCTGGCATGGTTGAAAAGTCGAATGAATCGTTTGTTAAAAAAGTTTAGAAAAAGTAATAATATGTTTGACCAATGTCAATATTTTATTGTTAGAAGCTGTTATAATTTGGAGATTAAGAGATGTTATAATAATTATCTTCATAAAATGAAATTAGACATTAAACGAAACCCGAAACTGTTTTATAATTTTATTAATTCCAAGCGAAAAACTTCCTCATACCCGACTACAATGAAAATTAATAATGAAATGTTTTCCAATGGTAAAGACATAGCTAATGATTTTCTGAGTTTTTTGCATTAACATTTTCCTCGAGGAGATATAATAATCAATATCCATATGCTATCCCACATTCAACATCGATTAATATATTGTCCCTGGATGTTGAAATAGTTTTAAAATATTTAAAAAGTGTAAAAAATTCATTCAGTCCTGGTCCTGATGGCATTCCCACATGTATACTGAAAAACTGTGCGGATGTATTAGCAATGCTTCTTACTCACATATATAATAACTCACTTAAGTTCGGTATTTTTCCAGAAAGATGGAAGAAATCCTATGTAATTCCTCTTTATAAATCGGGTAGTAGAAGTACAGTTACAAATTATAGAGCAATTGCAAAGCTTAGAGCTATTCCTAAACTATTTGAGAAAATTATAACATCGATATTATCACCACAAATTTCATCCATAATATCAAAAACACAGCATGGATTTTACCACGGACGATCAACCTAATGGAGTTAACATCACATATTAATTCCGGTTTTCGAAGAAGATTGCAAACTGATGTAGTATATACAGATTTTAGCAACTACGATCTATTAATTGCTAAACTGAATGCAATTGGATTCTGTGGTAACTTCCTTAAATGAATTTGTTCCTATCTGAAGAATCGTAAACAATGTATAATGTTCAATAGCACATTGTCTAATTTTGTGAACGTTACTTCCGGAGTCCCACAAGGCAGTCATCTTGGTCCACTATTATTTGCATTTGACCCCACTGTGGGTGGGTAGATAAATTATTTTATAAACTTACTTCGCTAGCGTAGATTTTTTAATAAAAATCATATTATATTATAAATAGCAATATGCCAAAAACGGAGTTTTGCGAAAAGGAACTTTTTTTATTGTTGAAAATGGTTCTTTAGGGTTTTAGCAGCAACTTTTGTTCTGCGACTTTTTCATTATTCCGTTATTTACAAAATTACCATTATTTTAAGGTTATTGAAGAAAATTACAACTTTGACCTATATATTTACAGAATTCGACCAAATGATGTTTGACAACTTTGTACAAAATCCTTTGGCAAGTATTTTTGCTGAACATATAAACTCATAATATTTGCAAATACAGGGTGTTTTGATACAATTTTAATTTAAAAAAAAAAAAAATAATTTTGCGCCATCTATCGGCAATAATTTGTGCTATGTTCAGCAATTAGAAAGGTAATTTGAATACCTTTCCAAACAAAAACTTTTTTTGAAAATCGGTTGAAAAACAACCGGAAATCAGTAAAAAAAATGTTCTAAACAAAAACAGTGATACAAAGAAAGACAACAAAAAACAATAACATTACAAATGTAAACAAGCTCGAATATTGTATAAGAGGTGGGCAGTAGAGTAGGCGAACCACGCCTATTTTTGTTTCCATGTTTACATTTATCCATGAAGTATTTGTACAAAATGTCTTTGACCTTTCACCTTATATGGGAGGTGGGCGGTAAAGTGGGCGGACCACGCCCATTTTTTGTTACCAAGTTTATATCGACCCATGAAAATGTTGTTATAGTACATGCATTATTTAAGAAAGATTTAAGAGAGAGAACAGAAATGAATGAAATTAAGCTACAACGGACACCCTGTGTTTTTAGTATTTTGCTCATAACTTTTTTGTTTATTTACAGTATTAAATAAACCTTATATAAGATAAAGATTTGGGCCAAATTTTTACAAATTTTCTTCGTTTATGAATAGGCTTAGTAACACAAATTATATGTTTTATGAAAAAGAATGAAATTTTTGGCGCGTTTTGGGAAAATTATCGAAAACTTTACATAAGTAATTTTGTGGAGCAATTTTTTGTTAAGATTTGATTGTGCTTTTCTTTTTGCAGGTTCTTAAGTTAATTTAAATATAAGTTTGAACTATGGAAGGCGGTATTATTAGTAATATCTTGGTCAAATTTCAACTTCCTAAGATAATTGGAACATGCTATTAAACGGTAATTTGTTGATGATCCCAAAAAAATCTTCAAAAAATTAAAAAAGAAAATTCACCAATATTAATGTTATATGTATCAAACGATAGCTGGAGAAAAATTAATGAACCCGTATTTTATGATTTTCAGAAAAAAGATTTTAAATAAGATAAAATTAACGATTTACTAAAAATTCCTGAACTCAATAAAGTGCCTCGATTTGTGCGAAGACAAAAAATGTTGCAAGTGGAGGGTAAAAATTAAAGATTTATATGTCTTAAACTAATATTAGGAATCAATTATTTCACTTTCGTGAGCTGGAACAATTTTAAAGTACCTCCAAAAATATTATTTTCGATTAACACTATACACAACTTTTAATTTTTGTTTAAAATAAATCCAACATATAATAGGTATCGCTCAGATGACATCGATAATATGGTCTCCCGAGCTTTTTCCTATTCTGATTATTAAAAAAAATAATAAACTTTATAATAATCTGAAACTGAAAGACAGACAGACATCATCAAAGCTTTAGTTGACGTAAGTCTGTGTCAGTTAATTTGGTGTAACTAGTCTTAGGATGTACACTTTTAGGCGGCATATCATAAGTATACAATATAAAATATTTTATGTTTAAATTTTTATATTACCATTTTCTTTAAGAATATTAATAATATTAACTTGTATGAAAAATTATGTACATAGGTAATTTTGTTGGAGCATTTTATATATGGTTTTACATAGGTAATTTGGAAATCCTAAACTAGTAGAGATATCGACAAATGCTTTGGTGGTCATATGTATAATTAGTAGGGGATCTAAATGCAGCAATAAAAAAAATTTCCAAAATTTTTACATAGGTAATTCAGTCAGCGCAGGGACGATATACTTTATGGGGTTTTAAATAAAAAATATTGTGTATGATCTTTAATACTACTGTATAATTAATTTCAGTAACATAAACTCCCGTTTTTTTTAAATATGCACTATATTTTTTAAATGAATGAGTAAAATTTTCCGAAAATAGGCTTTATTGTTTTTTGTACGGCAGAAATTGGACTGAATGTTATGCCTTGAAAGTCAACATAGTTGTTGGTGACAAAAATTAATTCCTACTTCAAAAGTTATATATAAAGGAAGGTGAAAAAAACCCCATTTTTTAAATTTTTTCGATTTTTTTTTTTTTAACATTTTCCAAATTTTTTTTGTAACATTTTCCAAATTTTTTTTTTAACATTTTCCAAATTTTCTCGTAAACGAAAAATGCGTACGTCAAGAATTTTAGATATTATTGTCATCAACAACTATGTTGACTTTCAAGGCATAACATTCAGTCCAATTTGTACCGCGTTAAATGTTAGCAGTAGTATTTTCTTACTTATATGTTTTGTTGTTGCCATTTTGTTTTTCCCAGTATATTATTTCAACAATATCCGAAAATGAAAGACTACTACTCAGACTGACTATCCGACTAATAAAAACATTGAATTTGTAGCTGTTAACATAAATAATGCGTTAAATTCATAAAAAGTAAAAAATCCGATTTTTAAAGGCCACCCTATATTTCCGTTTTAGGACATGTAAGGGACACCCTAATTAGATATTAAGGTAGCTGACTCTACCCCCTAAGCATTAAAAATCATTCGGCATTCATAGCATGAAAATGAAAAAGTACTTTTTTTGGCATATTGCTAATTATAAATTCAAATTGTGTTAATTTATAATTTTATAACCATACATTTTTGAACAATATTTCTAATAGCATAAACACAGTTCGCTTCGCTACCACATTGTGTTGAAATAAAATCATCGGAATAAAATTCAAAAACAGACAAACAAACAAACAGGGATTTACTTTTATGTCGACAGCATTTAACACGATCTTGCAGTACTCCTACATAGATCGGATAAAAACTTATAGACTTTTAATTCTTAAAAAGAAATACTAAAAATTAAAAAATCCGTAAAATTCAACCATGATTCCTAACTCATGTGGAAACAGTTACAATATTCTCTGAGCATTACGTACAATAAACTTTTTAAATAATTTTGTTACCAGTTTCTTATATCTTATTTTAACCTTCGAAGGTTCAAAAATTTCAAAATTCTTCCTATTATTATTTAGGTTTCAACTAAACCGAAATGGATAAGACAGAAAAATACGTATTCCATTCTGCTGGTGTCTAATTATAGTCCACAAACTCTGCTTGGTACCGCCAAATAGAGATAACAAGACAATTTACGATTGCAAATTATATTTTAGTAGAGAAAAATGTGACCAATAATACATCTTTAATTTCGTTATTGAAAGTTAATTATTTCTAAAAAAAATTCAAAGAGTAATATAATAACGTAAAGTACCACAAAGTATCCTCTTATAGGTTTTCATTCATTTAGGACTATATATCTTTAAATTCATGATTTTAGATTAAATGTTATTAAAAATTCAAATGATACTAGAAGAACAAAAAGTACCAAACAGGGTCCTCTTTTTAAATTCTTACCCACATTGACCATATATCTTAATTTTATGCTTTTATGTTCAATATTATAAAAAAAATTAAAAGCACTAGAAGAACGAAAAAGTGACACAAATCCCCTCTTCTCGATTTTCATTCGCTTAGGACCATGTATTTTTAATTTCATATTTGTAGGCTTAATATTATTGAAAATTCAAAGTTTCCCTCTTCAATGCTTACCCACATAGGACCATGTATCTTTAAATTCATGTTTCTAAGTAAGTTCAATTTTGTAGAGAATTCAAAAGGTACCATTAAAAGAATGAAAAAGTACCAAATAGTCCCTCTTTTGAATTCTTACCCATATAAGACCATGTATCTTTAATTTCATATTTCTAGTTTCAGTTTTGTAGAAAATTCATAAAGTACCATTGGCAGAAAGAAAATGTACCAAAAAGTCCCTCTCTTCAATTCTTACACACATAGGACCATGTATCTTTAATTTCATGTTTCTAAGTTAAATTTTATAGAAAATTCAAAAAGCACCATTAGAAGAATGAAAAAGTACCCCCTCTTGTTAATTCTCTCTCACTTAGGACTACATGTACTTAAGTTCGTATCTCTTAATTTAATATAATACAAAAAAACAATTATTTAATTTGATTTTATCCCCTTTTTAGTACCAGACAGCTATCCGAAAATATTTCAAATGAATAACGATAACTGTTTAACTTTTTTTTGTATCTGTATTAGTTTAGAAGATATAAGTTTACCGATTTTATGATATAAAGAGTGAGATCGAAAAATTCTTAACATACATAATATTCAATAACTTGGAAACGGTTGATCTTAGAGTTTTCATTATTTTTTTAATCATTTTCAACCATTTTTATGGTTCTAACCACTAATTATAATATTGTGGAGCACTTTTGAAAACCCTTTCTTTGGAGATTTGATAGTTGCTTCAGTCACTTTTTTGGAATAATGTGCACATTTTCTGTTAAAATCTTTGGTATTTTGGGACACCTTTTTTGCGCTCTTGAATTCACTTTTCACAAGAGCTCAATATCTCTCCACTAGTCTAAGCAATGGACAATTTTGAAAATTGACCTCTCTTGGTACTAAAACTATGTTACTGATATGGTACCACTCCAGAGCTTTCTTACAGTAGTGACATGATACCAAATGGGTCCAAAAATATGTGGACCCATTCTTCTTAAGAAAAGAAGAAGTCTTTTTTGCAAATATTCCTTTATGCATATTTTGGTATTTATAGATCCGAATGTATCAAACGACTTTCCTGTTTTGCCGCAACTGCAAAAAGCTTGTCATACCATGAATTTTGTAAGAAATTTTTGCTGCAATACAAATTTTTGAGACACAAGCTGCGAAGATTCTGCCAGCACCTACGTTTCTTCGTCAATTATACAGCTTGAGTATTTTTGTATGAAATTTGGTTTTAAATTCCGAGTCCAATTTTTGGCTTTTAATTTTTTTTGCAGAATTCCAGTTTGGATTTTTTTGAACTTTATATGTTATCAACTTTCCCATTGCAATACAAATTTTTGAGACACAATCTGCGAAGATTCTGCCAGCACCTACGTTTCTTCGCCAATTATACAGCTTGAGTATTTTTGTATGAAATTTGGTTTTAAATTCCGAGTCCTATTTTTGGCTTGTAATTTTTTTTGCAGAATTCCAGTTTGGAATTTTTTGAACTTTATATGTTATCAACTTTCCCATTAGCTTTAAATTTTCGCACCAAATAGTCGAAGCACTTAGAAAACTGAGCTGATTTTCTACCAGATGTGTTTGGAGTTCCTTTCAATATGCCTTAAATTTTCTGGCCTTCCCAATATCATGTGGTCCTTTTTTCTTACCGAACTAGGTTTCACATCAATAGTCAAATTCTCCTGATACTATTTAATAACATTAGAAACGGTTTTACGGACGAAATTTAATTCTGTGGCCAATTATTTTTAAGACCTATTTGGATTTTTTGAAATTCTTTAATAACTTGTAGGACGTAAATCTTTTTCGTCACTTATTTTGATGAAAGTAAGGACAAATTAACATGGTTGTTATTAAAAATAATAGCTGAAGTATTTTTCCATGATAACTAGATCAAAAAAATTTTGAATATTGACTCCGAAGAAAGTTATGAGGCAAAATGTGTGTTAAGATTTTTTCGATCTCACTCCTTACACTATTACTTACGTTAATGTTTTAACAGAAAATTAAAAGGATAATGTTGATATAATGTTCCCATTTATTTTTTTAGATTTGCATAGACTACTTATTCCTTTGATGATATTTACAATTAATTCTGTTTAAACAGAATTCTATTTTATTTTTATTTACAACCTTGTTTGTTTATATTTATCATTAAAACTTCTTTTTATTATAAACTAGAGCTAAATAACATATTTTTCGAAAAAATTAATAAGACCTCTAATTATATTGAAATACCATTCCTAATTGTTTTGGTTCTTAGTAATATGAAAAAAAAAATCCTTCACATTTTCTTACTAAAACATTTTTTAAAGGAATTTAATGGCAACATTTGAACTTGTGATCTTTAACATTAGAAATAGTATTGCGTTGGCAAATACCATCTGTTTGTATTTAATCTTTTTCTTCACTTGTCTTTCTTTTTGTCTGTCTTGCTGCAGTTGTCTCCGTTAAAAGTCATGTTAAATGTATAGAAGATACAAAGTATTAGAGAAATGTTGGCATATCTGTATATTACATACACAAACATTAACAACTACATATATAAACATTTTATTTCAATATTAAAAATACTTAAGTATCAAGAAGTACCACATATGTTGCTGGCATATTTGTGTGCACTTATCAAATGACAACATTCAAGTTTGTCTTTTACTATTTACTACTACCACTATATAGTACTGCAACTATACAATTACTGTGTATATAGAGATATATGTATGTATAAGTGTATGCTTTACAATATATGTTATTTGATACTTAAGTATTTGTATCCGTTGCCTGAGTGGAGGTAAAGATGCCAGTGTATCTTCTGTATGAATAACAATGTTCTTTAAAGGAATGATTTGTCAATTTACCATCATTTGGAGAATTTCAAAAAAGTCAACTTGAAAGATCATTATAAGGATTTAATGTTGTAATATGATCAAATTATTTCTAGAGGTTTTATGAAGATTGCGCTAGTCTCTATTCGCTATAGGTTTGAGATTCATTATTACAATAAGACACAACAAACTCATATTATTAAATTCATTATTTTTTTCAAAACCATCCTTTTATTTAACTGATATTTCGTTAGAACGTGAAATAGTTAAAATAAACACAATATTGTGCATATAATAAAAATGAGTTTATGCAACATGCATTTTGTCAGTTGCGAAAGTGTAATGATATGTGAAAATATTAACAAGTATAAATTATAAAATTTTATAAGACGACATACTTAGTTTTTCGTTGTTGCATGTAAATAAAATGATAATGTTATGAGTGTTTCGCGCTAAATAGAAAGAGTTAATGTACGAGAATTAAGTATTAAAGTAATATTTATATTTCATTAATTTTAATAAAAATATTAAAAGTGACAAAATATTGTATGTTGAAATAAACATAAAGTTGTTATTTTTTGCTTGAAAAATTCTTTGAATGAATGGGGGAATATATTAAGGAGTGCGTTAGAAAAAATTTAACATATATAGTATTCAATAACTTAGAAATGGTTGATCTTAGAGTTTTCATTCTTTTTTTATTTAATTGATAATTTATTACAGATCACAGAAAAATATAGCTTTTATAGTTATATCCACTACTAATGAACTTGTAGACCATTTTTGGTAACCCTTCCGTTAGAGATTTGATAGTTGCTTCAGTCACTTATTTGGAACAATGTGCATATCTTCTATTAAAATCTTCGATATTTTGGGACACCTTTATTGTGCTCTTCAATTCACTTTTCACAAGAGCTCAATATCTCTCCACTGGTCAATTTTGAAATTTGACCTCTCCTGGTACAAAAACTATGACATGATACTAAATGGGTCCAAAAATATGTAGACACGTTGTGCTCTCTTACGAAAGGAAGAAGTCTTTTTTGCAAATATTCCTTTATACATATTTTGGTATTTATAGATCCGAATGTATCAAATGACTTTCCTGTTTTGCCACAACTGCAAAAAGCTTGTTATACCGGGAATTTTTTCTGGTTTTGGGTCCTAAACTTATCTTTAACATTGCCTCGAGCATTAAGAATTTAAAGATTTGACACATAAGCTGCGAAAATTCTGCAAGCACATACGTTTCTTCGTCAATTATACAACTTGAGTATTTTTGTATGAAATTTGGTTTTAATTTCCGTGTCCTATTCTTGGCTTCTAATTTTTTGCAGCATTCCTGTTTTGAAATTTTTGAACTTTATTTATATATCAACTCTACATTAGCTTTAAATTTTCGCACCAAATAGTCGAAGCACTGAGATAACTGAGCTGCTTTTCTACCAGATGTGTTTGGAGTTCCTTTCAATATGCTTTAAATTTTCTGGCCTTCCCACTATAAATTAGCGTTATCGTATTTTGGTTATTATTAAATTAATATGTTGTAATTTCCCAAAGTGCTACAAAGATGTAGTACGAATTTGGCCCTATGTTGCCCCATTTAGACCATAAATGATGACAAAAACGAGAGCAAAAGCTATAGTCGGTCAAGCCCGACCATATGATACCCTACACCATTGTATACATTATAATTCGAGGAGGGGTCTTTTATTAGACTTGGAGTCAAATGTGGACCGATACTCATAAGTGTAAAATAAAACATAAGAATACAGAATTTTACGTTGAGGCTGACATTTATATGAATTTACTCACTTTTGGGTGATTCCCGAAAGTGGGCCTTATATGGGAGCTATGGTAAATTATAGACCGATCTTTATATAATTTGGCACTATCATTTATGTTCATATAAAACTTATTTGTGTCGAATATTAGCTTGATACTAACGTTTTAATGGGATTTATGGCCGTTAAAGTGATTTTCGGAAAGGGGTTTATATGGGAGCTATGGTTAATTATGGACCGATATTTTTAAAAATCGGCACACTTATTTAGACTTATATGTGCCAAATTTCATTAAAATATTGCTATATTTAAGGGATTTATGATCGTTAAACCCTTTTCCGGGAGGACATTTGTATGGGAGCTAAGTGAAATAATGGACCGATCATAACCAATTTCAATAGACTTTGTCCCTGGACTATAAAAAAACTGTGTACCAAATTTCATTAATTTTGGTTCAAAATTGCGATCTGTAGTTTGGTTATAAGGTTTACATGGACGGACAAACGGTCAGACGGACAGACGGACGGACATCGTTAAATCGACTCAGAAAGTGATTCTAAGCCGATTGGTATAAATTAAGGTGGGTCTTAGACCAATATTTTTGGGTGTTAGAAACATCAGCACAAACGCATAATACCCTCCCCACCTATGGTGGTGTAGGGTATAAAAAGGTCAAAATTATGTTGTTTTTATAAAATTCCAAATAGATGAAAATTTTAAATTTATACATTAAATGACGCACGTAAAATTAGTTGAAATAAAATTTGTTGAGCTTTAATATAAATATCTTCAAGTAAAAGGTTCGTTACATTCGTCATCATAATAATGGAGTTTCCTAAAATACAATTTTGAACCTATAGAAATTGTTGCCAAATAAAGCGTATGAGTAATATTATTCTCATCGTATGAGCAATACTACTAAATTTTACAATAGATAATAATTTTGTGACATAATTGTTGTAAGTTTTATACTTTTCATGCATAAATGAATTGAATTCATGTCCCAATGTGCATCAACAAAACAAAGCCAATACTGGAAAGAAATTGAAATCAACTTATATTTTAATTTTATATTTTAATTCAAATCTTTTTAAAATAAGTTTCTATAATGGGAATTTTAATATTGGTTTGTTGTTATCAGAAAAGTAACACAAGAAAACACTGATTCTGTGCGCGGGGTTTCTTAGTCAATTCGGATACACGATATTAATAAGTACTAAGCCTCTAATCCATTCTTTTTAATTGACTAGTTCTCGCGATAAATCGCGATTTTTAAAATTAAGGAGTTTACGATTTGTAAAATTAAGAATGTTGGAGCGTATCTCGAAAACGTCTTGTACGAATTTGAAAAAAAGCAAATAAATAAAAAAATGTTAATTAAAATTACAGTAGGATCTCGATTATCCGTAATGGTCGGGTCCGGAAACATTCTGGGTAATCAATTTTCACGGTTAATTGAGTAAAAATTTTTAATAGTATTTTTAAAAATTTTTTTTATATAATTCAATTATTCAAGGATTTAATATAAATGTTTAATTAATATAAAAAAAAAATAATAATTTTGAAAAAAAAAAAAAAACAGTGAACAATACATAAGAATTTCATTTTAAGTAGTTTCTTGAAAAAAATCATATACAGGTATGTGATGGAAAACGATTTCGAAAACGAATCGATTTTAAATCGAAAAAATGTGTGATGTACTTATATATTCGTTTTTGTTATTGATAAAAACTATCCCAATAAACCAAACGATATCATAACGGTATCGAAACGATTTTACCTAAGTGATAAAAATTATCACTAGTGATAATCGTTTTCGAATCTAAAACGATAGTTTTTACGGACTAAAGTGTACCTTTCCTTATAATATCGTTTTTCCATAAAATAATGATATCGTTTTCGATATCGTAATTTCCAAAAATAACGATAGTAAAATCGTTTGTACCAAATCTTTTTCTGAATGATTTTAGTATTAAAAACATATATTTTTGAAATTAAGTACTTATGCTAAAGATAATTGTAAGAAAATATAATATGCTGAAAAAAGAAAAAGTAACAGCGTCCCAAGCAATATAGATTGACCACGATGCTTTCTTAATGTTAAATGTCTTTTTAAATTCTACTCTATTGCTGAGCGTGACTAGTTTTTGCACCATAGTTTTTCTATAAAGCTCCATATTGCACCCTGATGCATCGGTTGGATCAATGCTATGCAGTTCGGTGGAAAATAGTTTACAATAACGTTTTTAGCCTTAAAGTCCTGCATGCCTGGATGTGCAGGGCAGATGTCCAAAAGCAAAAGAATGTTACTGTCATCTTTTAGACCGATTTTCTTATAATTCTCTCTCACTTCTGGTATAAAATCATTGTTGAACCATTCCAAAAATATTTGCTGTGTTACCCAAGCTTTTGTATTGGCTTTATAAATAACGGGTAGCTCTTGCACATTTTTTAAGGCTCTTGGACATGTACTTTTTCCAATAACTAGCGCTTTGCACTTGTGTGTACCGGCAGCATTAGCGCAAACTAATGTGGTTAGTCTTTCCTTTGATACCTTATGTCCATCTTGAACGTACTCTTGAATATACTTTTGGTTCTTCAGCAGTCTTTAAAGTTTTTCGGTTTCGAAAGCCAATAAGAGAATCACTTTCTACACAAAACTTTAAAATGTCATAAACTGATTGTAAGCCCACTCCGTATTTTTGTGATATAATTTTAACACTCACATTGTTTTTTAAATGTTCATTTATTATATTAGTTTTGTTTTCAATAGTTAAGACTTTTCTTTGTCTTTTTACTGCTGATAACGAAGCCATTGTAAAAATAAACAATTATGATTCATACATATCAAATGCCAAAATTAAACTAAACATCTTATTCAAACTAGGGAATTCCCCTTTTTCGTTTTGTTCACATAGTGTTTGATTCACAGAAAACCTAACTCAACAGTCAAAAAAACCTAACTCTTTGTAGAATTTTCTACAGAACAAATGTATACGTGTGAAGGGAGTAATTTTTGGTTGCTGAGCGAATGAAAAGAGTTGAAGTTCTAGTTGTCTTCTATGCATTGATTGTTCATAGCAATCGAAAAAAAATTATGCTTGGAATCCCGGATAATAGAGGTAATCACGGTTAATCGATGCAAACAAAAATTAAATGGATAGAAAAAAAGAAAACAATTTCAAATTAATCGAATCACGGATAATCAAGGCCCTACTGTATCTTCAAGTCACTCTTACATTACTTTTTAATACGGTCAACAATTATGGAGATATGAAGCTTTTTTTTTAGAAAAAATGATATTTCATAAAAAACTTCAAGAAAAAAAATTTGTCAAAAAATCACAAAAATTTGAAGGTGGCTTTTTCTATTAAGTCATGATTTTTATGGGCATGTCTAATATACCCCCTTAATAAGGCGAATACTCGAGTATATTTTGCCATAACACCAGAACGGGTCCGATTTAGGCAGCTAAAACACCGATTTAGACAATTGAAACACCAAGAGATGTAGACGAAAATTAACTTCAATTGATCTTAATATTTTTTTTTATTTGCTATTCAGAAATAATTGTAAAAAAAAAAAATTCCTGGAAATTTCTTTTAAGAAATGAAACCGACAGGTATTTTTTAATCCTTTGTCATAAAACTGGTACTACTTTAAATAAAATAGGCCATATGTATGTTATCAAAAATTGATTCACAAATTGATTTTATTCGCAATTGAGGGTATAGAAAATTTGTAAACGCTTACCAATTTAAAATTATTTTAAAATTGCCGATAAGACCTACGAGAAACATGTTATTTATCTTTTATTGTTGTCAATTTATTTTCATTTAAAATTTTAATTATAAAAATTTAGCAAAATCCTGGTCCAGTTTTTTTTTCATATAGCCCATCATTTCCGATCGATATCGATAGATTGTTTTTGGTTAAAGAACAAAATTATCTACAGAATGAAGTCTTTATTTTAACCTGGTCCAAGAATAGATAGGTAGATAGAGAAGGTTGATGTGATACAGCATCACATCTCCACCCAGAGACCAATGTCGGTGCATTGAGAGTTCCTTCAATAGTATAAGATAGAAGAAAAGGGAAAAATTTTAGAAAGTAGTGATAAGAGGAAGAAACTTAAACTTACATCCACTGAACCACCCAATTCTTATAACGAAGCTTATGTCTACAAGCTTCCTATTCCAAACGTGGATCTAATAAAGGTTTATTACAGATAAAAAAACGTATGAGCTCCAATTTTTTCAATCAAACTCTCTTACATAGTTGACGTAATTCCTGATTATATACAAGCAGTCTTTTATAGAATCAAAATTGCGCTACTTCAATTCTTTAAGCAAAATTTCAGATTTGCGTATTTTAGCACAAGCAAACCTACCAACATTGGCAAAACTTTGTTAGTATAATTTTTCCTTTTTTTCTCCAAATAATTCACTTTTTGCACAAATTTAATTTCTTTTCATCTGTTTTTTTTATTTTAAGAGGTATTTTTTCTTGGGAAATACAATTTTTATTATTTGTTTCTGTTCAAAATTTTTTACGAACACTATTTTTGGATCATTTAATACTCGTACATTCATTAAATATATTTCCTTTAAAACAGAAAGAAATTATATTATTTTTACACAATTTTTTAACATAACGTACCTTTTTATATTTAAAAGTCCTTTGGTCTCACACATTCTTAAGATTTGTTGTGGTGAATTGCATCGAGCGAGCATTTTATGGAAAGGAAAAACCTTTTAACCCTTATGTTGACAACCGCATACCCGGGTATGTTTTTCATTTTTAAATTAGCATAATTGGAGTTCTGGTTGTCGTATTGAATTGAATATTTAGATGTTTGTCAACAATATTGTTAGCTATGATATTCTGAAGAAAAAAATTAAAAAAAAGTTTTTATGGCCAAAGTTATAAGCGTTTTAGTGACGATACCCCTTACGTTTACAACCAGCATACCCGGGTATGCACAGAGCAATTTATGGAAATATTTTATCGAATACAAGTAAAATATTTATTATGTTTGGTTTTTCATAAATAATAGATACATTAGCTTATAATAAATTAAAAAAAAAAATTGTATTTTAGGCTGCGCAGTTCTTACATTCCTTAATATCTTCTGAATATTCAGCACAAACTGGTGGTATTCCTACAAGCCTATCGCGTTGGTCTTCTTTTAGAACACATAAAACAATTCACTTTATTCTTCATTCTTCCACTAATGTCCCCAACTTATTGGCTTCGGATAAAAAAATATTCATCTCTTAATCTTACTGGGCCATCCAACATGCTTTCGATTCCACTTCTAGAGCACAAATATAGCATAATTTGTGCATCTTTTTTTTTAATTTTCTCTAATGGTTAGTTATTCGCTCAGTTGCAGCAGGAATTAGCTTCTACAATTTGTTGAAGTTTTTAATTGTGGATTGTTTTCCATATATGTATATAATATTTGTAGCAGAAGTAGCCACATCCGAATGTTCTCCTTTTGTTGACGGTTCCCAAAATTAACAAATTGTAGTCCAGCATCAAATTCGAGGTCAAATTGTATCTCGTGAAGAAATTATCACACACGTTTTCGTTGTCCGGAAAATGATATCTCTTCCAATATATGTGTTCATTGAGGCTTCAAGTGCATCTGCATCCATTTCTTCATCCGAATCAGTGTCATATGTAGGAGCATATTCTGGTTAATGTATCTCCTTTGCATCTGATTCATCTACATTTCTTACGTTATCTTTAGCATCTTCATCTATTGATAAATATTCCTGCTCATTTTCACTTTCTGTATTTGTAACTTTCTCCAGCATTCGACTTATGTAAGTACTCTTCGTTATCTTCAACATTGCTTTAGCTTCAAGAGGTGCATCTCAAATGTACCATTACATTTGAATTGGAAAAACTTAAAATTAGTAAAAACCCTTGTATTTGTAGCTTCACTCAGTCAATATTAGGTAAAAACGTTTATATTTTTAGCAAATTATAATACAAATTTTAAATTATATAATTCCTTACAGGAAAACATTATTATCAAATACCACGTGTTTTTTTTTTCTATCGTAAAAACACTTGAAAACATAAAAGTGTCAAATATTGCATACAAAATGTGTGACATACCCAGGTATGTTGGTTGTAAACATAAAGGTTAAGAATTTCCAGAGTCAAACAGCTTTGTCAGGGAACGAAAAAAATAATTCTCAATTTAACAGCAAATTAAAATAATGAAAAAAAATATGTTTTGTTTGGTGACTCCTCAAATACGATCTGCTTTAAATGTTTCCAAACATGTAGAGATTTTTTTGTGGGAGTATCTAATATTTCGCTCTAAATAAGTCGATTATATAGTTGGACTTGATGCATTTTGATGTACAAAAGCGAATCTGCTTTCATTTTTTTTTTTCCATCAAGCCTGGATTTTTTTATGGGCGTTTTTAATATTTCGCCCATGGTAAAGCCATTACTCTAGTATATTTCTTCATAACCTAAGAACGGTGTATATGATTGACATAAGTGATACACCAAAAGATGCGGACTAAAAATATATTCATTTCTTCCAAACTTAATGTTCTCAATAGTTTCGGAGTTATTTTGAAGTTTTTCTCGGACACTTAGAAAAACTTTTTTATGCATACTTAAGTTTATTATCTTAAAGCTGGTAATGGTGCAAATAAAATAAGGTACGTATCTTTAAAATTGATGCACAAATCATGATTTAATTCACAGTTAAATAAAAATATCCATGTAAACATACAATTGAGCAGAAATACAGTGGTGGGCAAAAAAGAAAAAAAAAAAATTTGATTTATTTTTTCTTTAAAACAAACTATTTTTAAGAGTTAAACAAGAATCTTTTTTCACTTTTTTTTATCATGTACTAGGGTGATCGATTATTCGACTTTTTTGAGAAACCGGTTTTCGAATAGTTGGTATTTTAAAAAAAACGGTTGCACTTTTTGAAATTCAGAAAAAACCGGTTAACCGGTTTTTGCAGAAGTTAATTTTTATATCAAAAGGCTACATTTCTTTAAAAAAATCAATAATTCTTATAATATTCAAGTTAAAATTTATTAAATACAAGCGTATAAGCCTGACAATGCCAGGAAAAAATAATATTATATGCACAAACAAATCCGAAAATTAAAAGAAAAAAAAATATGAACAACATATGAACACCTTCCTCTCACTAATCGAAGTCAATTATTTGAATTTATTGGGATAATATTGATTAAAGTTTTAAATTCGTAAACCTTTCAAAATAAAAAAAAAATTGTCGTAATGCGCTCCCTGACCGAAATGCAGAATCAGTTTTTGAAAGGATTTGGAGAGCAAATAATAAGTATAGCAACTCAAAAGTTCTTAATACCAAAAACAGACTTTTCGGTCCCTGATAGAAACATCTGGGTTCGTTAGAATTTGTAGAATGAATAGTTTTATAAATTAGTTTGCATAAACCGAAACCATGGCTTAATTGAAATTATTCTGCAGGTGAAACTTTTTTAACACAACACCTTTAAAAAATAAAGGAAATATTGGATCATAAAAAATTAAATTGGATGTAAAAATATTACAGATATTACAATAGATTAAAAAATTCATACAGTATAATTGTTATTTATTTATTTGTTTAATATTACAGAATAAATTCCAATTTAAACTTAAACTATATTTTTAAAATATAAGAAATCAGTCTTTATGAATATTTGAAAAATTATTCCTAAATTTCGATTCAAATATCATTATTTAGTACATGTTTTCTGAAATAAAATGCTATTTTTAAAACCGGTTTTTTGTGTTTAAAAAAACCGATCTATTCGACATTCGAAAAATGAACATTTTGAAAAAACCGACAGCACATGGACAGAAAAAACCGGTTTTAAAACCGGTTAGAAAACCGCGTCGATCACCCTATCATATACTGATTTTTTTTATGGGCATGACTAATATCATCATCTTATTCAGCGGTCACACATAAAATTCGAGAATGGTTTGTCAAGTTTAAGCTATAACTCAAGAAAACCGTTTACACGATTTTGATAAATGATATACCAAAAGATGAGTATAGAAATTGTCTTCAAGATGTGTCAATAATATTTTTATTCGCTCAAGAATTTCAGAGTTCTATAACGATTTTTCAAAAAAATAAATTTTAATTTTTTAGCTATTAATTACTGAATAACTACGGAAATATTAACTGAACAAAAAATTATGTTAATTCAGCTCAAAGATAATTAAAATATTGGAGTTTTATATATCTTAATTGGACAAACCGTTCTCGAGATATACAAGTGTGACTGCCTAAAGGCGGGGTCATAGTAGTCATGACCGTAAAAAAATCAATACGTGATAGGAAAAGAGTGAAAGCTGATTCTTGTTTAGCACGTTAAATTCCCTCTAAATCACCTTTTTTTTATATAAGTTGAAGAAAAATTGTTTTCGCCCACTTTTGTATCTACACTTAACCCTTCCTCATATAGATGTTTCAATTGTCACATTCGTAACAAATATGGTCTGGCCAGACCAGCTCTGTAATTCTATATATTTTAATGGAAATTTTGGTAATTTTTTTATATTATTACATTTGTGTAATTATATGCTAGCATCACTGCCATATAGTTTTGCAAGATATTACATTTTCTCATCGATAAACTTCACGTTCTTCTCCTTGTTTTGAGTCTACAAACGCATACAATTTTTCCTTTCAAACATTTAAGGTTTTATCGGTAATTCTCTCATAACACAAAATATGAACGAAAAGGTGGAAAATCACAAAATAACATGTGTAAGGTGATGAGAGCTCAGTTTAAAAGTTTTTAATAAAATAAAATACAATGAAAAAGAACGAATAACATCGTCAAACCATATAACTTTCCACACAAAATATAACTGGTCCAGCCAGGCCATATTTGGTACGAATGTGACATGTACACTAATTTATCCTCATAACTATCCTTGTGTTAGGTTTATCGTTCTGATCGATAGAAAACAAAATTATAGGAGGGTATCTGAAATTTCAAGTTTCTAGCTTAATTATAAATATATGAAAACAACATTTAAATCTGCCATTCGTCTGGCCAGACAAGTTTGTAAGACGAAGGGTTAAAGGGGTTTTACACTATAAAAAAAATTTGGTATTGTATTAATACCAAAAATATTTTCAAATGTATTACAGTGTAAATATGTTCAATACCTTGTATGTTGAAATCTTTAAATGTTTGAAACGTAATTGCATCTTTTGAAGCAAATTTCCGCACATTTTTTTATTTGTAATCAATTCTGCTTAATTTTTCGTTTTAAATTTTTTTTAAAATATTTTAGTAAAGAAAATAAAAAATATGATATTTAATAATACTTTTCTTAATATATTTTCTGATAAGTATTATAGAAAATGAAACTCTGGTATTAAAACAAAGTATTATAGTGTAAAACCACCTTTAAATGTAGGTATGCATGGGGTATTTTAACTTTACTGTGAATGAAATCAAGATTTGTAGATCAGTTTAGATGATACGTAGCCAGTGTTGCCAGGACTTGAGAAAAAAAAAGAAGCTAAATTGGACTTAAAAAAAGGTCAGAAAAGGCTAAATTCCCCAAAAAATAAAGCTAGAAAAAAGCTAACATATTTTTTTTATTTAAAAAAGCATTAATTTTTTTGTTCTCATTAGATTTTGGTATTTGTTATATATATTATAGTGAATTTGTAAATATAAAGTAATTAGTTTATATGGGTAATAAAGTTTGTCAAAAAATAATTGTAATATTTTTGTAGAATGAAGCGCCGCAGGCGAAAATTTTCATTAAATATAAATAATTTTAACATTTTTGTAAGAATTAATATACACAAATGCTTAAATTGATGATTTTGTAATAATAAAATTTGTAAAATTTTAGCCTTTTTAAGGCTATGTTAAAAATAAAAAAGGCTAACAAAAAAGCTAGAAGCTAGAAGCTTAAAAAGGCTAAACTGGCAACACTACATAATGTAGCTATATTTACTCGTAGTTTAACCAGCTTTGAGATAAAGATGATAAACTGCACAGAAAAAAGTAAAAATGGAATATTAATTAATTTTTAATTGATTTTGCTCCAATCATCAAAATTATAATATTAATAACTAGAATAATTGATATTATTACTTCTTTTCCTTAAATAGATGCAATGAGCTGAATATTTTTGAAAATTTACTTAAATTTATTTTATTTCTGTAGTTTTATAGACGAATATTTAATGTTTCTTTATATTTTATTAACAGCTGTCAATTTATTAAAAAACAAAACTGTAAATCAATTAGAAAATTAATTATATTAATAAATCATATAATTAAATTCCAATATAAAGTTAATTAATAATTTTATTAAAAAATTATTTGAAATATTTTTTTCTGTGTGGAACATTTTTGATGTTTTCACTTTTAAAAAGAAATTAAAAAAAAATTCCAATTTAGAATAAAAAAAAAAAATTCGCAAACTTATTTCGAAATATTTCCTAAACTATTGAACGGTGTGCACGATTTATATAAATGATTCACAAAATATACGAAATAAAATTGGCTTTAAGTCTCTCTAATATTAAATTCAAATTATGTCATCATTATTTTTTTATCCGCTCAATAGTTTCGAAGTTATGTAGAAATAAGTGTCTGTAATTTTTTTTTATGCAAAATTGAATAAAAAATTAGTTACGTTTTTTCATTTGTCTTAAAGTTAAAAATTTAGGTACCACAGTGACGTTTATCGCTCATAAATTCCTATTGACATTTTTCTACATTTTATTACATTTCAAATACTTACGTTTAACACAAAAAACACCAATTTAATTCAATTACACACAAACATTTATCATCAAAAAGTTCTATACTTATATGCCATAAAATAAAACAAAAACTTTTTAATCCACCTTATTCCACAAACAAACAAAATTTCACGCTGTTGTTTGCCAAAGTTCTATAAAGAAATAATTTAAACTGTGGTCATGTGTTAAGTCGAAAATGGGCTCAGTTAAAATCCGCTTTTAATGCACACATGTATAAATGTATGAACAACTAAATAAACTTACTGCAGTATAATAAAAAGGATTTAAGATGAATTGTGTTTTCGTGTACAAACGTTTGTAGGACATTTTAACAAGATAATAATCTTAGAAAATAAAGAAATAAAAAAAGAAACTTTAAGCAACTTTAAGGTATTTTATTTAAAAAGGAATGTCATGATATGAAGTAAGTATTTAAAAAGCAATTGAAAACGTAAACTAGTTCAATATAAATAAAATAAATGGACTTATAAAATGTTCTCAAAATAAATATTACATCCATGGATTTTTTTTTTACAAATTTATTTTTCTAGTTTAAGAAAAACTTGAATGTATTTTGTACTAAACTTTTTTAAATGTTTGAATATTAAATATTTTACTTGCTGTTTCATGTCTTTGCATAAAATTCAGTATTAATGCTGACATGTTATTGAAATATTAATGTAAAGTAAATGTAACACATGTGATTGCACTTTAGTAAAAGTTTTTCTTTTTCACTTTTTTTATTTAGTTTTTGTTTTTTTTCGATTTCGTTTTTGCTTAATACCTTCCACTAGAACTACTATGACTCAAAGAATTTTAAATTCTCTTCGAGTATTAAACTGTATGTGCAAGCAATTTTTTTATGTAATATTGTACTATAAAAACAACAATTCATATAAAGGGTAATGCATGAGTTGTTACGAAATATTGAATAGTAATTTGTTTAAAGTGAAATTTGTTTAGATGGATTGAAGGATGGATATAATTTGTGTACTTTATGAAATATTTATCGCCATTCTATTAAGACTTTACAATCCTCAATAAAAATGCACAATAAGTTGTGGTGATGTTATTTTTTAAATTTTTATAACAATTTTCAAAGCCCTTTACTTTATAAATACTCAGCATATTAAGTATATACATTTTAATTCTATTTTATATAGAATATTTGCTAAATGATCTAAAATCTAAAATGATTTTCGATACTTCCATAAACCTAAAAAGTTTGTGTTTTTATTGCGTAATTCGATTCAATAATACAATATAAATTATACTATTTATGACTTAAGAAGACGTATCAATGTATCCTTGACTTTTCGACTACAGGACAGGTTTTTTTTAGCAGGCAAATAGTTTATTTTTCTATATAAACATCTTTTCGGTCATTACAATTTAATCCAGATTTTATCAATTATTGTATTTTAAATAAGAAAATCTCTCAAAGTTCTTAAAATATAATTTTTTTGTTTAATTACTTCACAGTATGAGCTAAGTATATTTTTTATGAATCATATTCTTTAGGTTTGGAAATAACAAATAGTTACTGGGGAGGCTAATTCAGAAATATGGATTTATGAATATGGATTTTTGGCAAGACACTTGTGACTCTTTAAAAAAAAGTTGTATAAAGAATACTTAAATAATGCATAACTTTAAGTTTTTCTTTCCAAATATATTTATAAAAATTCACAACTTAGAGCAGGTTAAGTCCTAAGTTCTCAGAAGTACGGAGATATATGTAATATGAGCGTTAAAAATCATTCAATATCATTTAGTTATCCAAAAAACAAACGATTTCCTTTTTTTTTTTTTTTTTTTTTTTTTTTTGCTGATTATTAAACATACGATCATAAAACAAAAATTTAGCCTACCAACGAAAAATCCTTTGGAGATTTTATTACACATATTTTATTACAATTGCAATCGGAATGATTTCGCCTCACGCGATGATCATCAATTTGTTGCATAGTGTAAGTTACTCAAAATCAAAGATAAAAACTATTTCAATTACTTTTGAATTTTATCAATTATGTGTTCAAAATTAAAATATTTTTATATTTTTTACTAAAAATAAAATAATTTGTGGTCTTTCAATAATTTTTTCTATTTTATCAATTAATAATTAATCAAATATGTGAATTATTTGAATAAATGAATCTACATTTTGTTTAGTAAGTTTAAATTTAATTAATAAAATAATCGAATATGTACACAGAGAAAACAGTTTCATTGTGGCAACCGAATTTTTTGCCAATCGAATTTAGTCGGTTGCATACACTATCCCATAATTAGATTGAGATATCTGTAGTTTGTGAAATAATTCGTTTGATATGTTTTCAAAATATGTATTCATTGTGTAGTAATAAAGTATACTTTTAGGCTTATCAAATTAAAAGATATATATTTACACTTTTTTCCTTAAAAATGTTTATTATAATTAGAATGCAAATAGTGTCTTTTATTTTATACATACTTAACATGTTTCCTATAATGTTAATTGCGTATTTATCCTCCTTCAGCGTTATACTTTATTCGGATACCAAATTCCAGTACATTCTTAAAGGAATTCAAAGTTGATAACTGCACACAGAAAATAGATTGGTTGAAAACCGATTGCAAGAACAAAAATTTGATTATAATATGTAATATTTGATTTCCATTATAAAAAATTCACAAACTCAATAGATATTCCATGTTTATAAAGTATAACGTAATTATCTGACGGAATTGCGATTCGTGCAATAGTAGATTTGGTCATTAGCATCAATTTGTTTATTTGTTATATTTATTTTAAAAACTTGGGTAAGAGTATCGTATTTAAATTAAAATAAAACATTGCTTCCCAAAAAAATGGTGATTCCAAATATATATTTATTACAATAACTAAAAAATCAGTTCTAATAAAAAAAAAAAAAAAATTCGGTGTCCACAACGATGGTTTCTTATTGACGTTTTGTTTAAATATTATAAATAAAGAAAAATTTAAAAAAGAAAAATTTTAATTATAAATCTAAATTGTTTGAATGAAAAACATTGCTTTTGCTGAAGAAAAAAGCTCCATTACATATTGTATGAATGATATAAAAGATGTTCGATTGTAAGGTCTTGGTGAAGATTGCATGCAGATGTTTCGTTTATTTTGCTGGTCTTCATGGAGCTATATGTCATGTCAAACGTATGTAAAGACATTTCTATTAACATACAGTCCAATATTACCTTATTTTTAAATGGTAAATTTTTTGCAGAACGCAACAGCGATACGATAGGATGGCTACCAATAAAGCAAGTAACATACATCAAAAACAAATCGAGATGGAAAAAGCTATAGAAGGTGTGGTTAGAAATATGAAAATTCATAGGTGAAGATTATCGTGATGTTTTCGCAGTGTCTATGAATCTGCATGAAGAAACCTAAAAACCATTTCGGAGTATCTACTTGGAACATTTTATATGCATTTTGTATTTTAAGAACAATACTTTTCTTTCTTTTTTATTTTTTGCATGATATTTATTATACTTATTTTGTGTTTTTTCTTTAATAAAATTAATTTAAAAAAGTAAAAAAATTGGTTAATCAATCACAATAGTGTTTTTCATATTTTTACTTCAAGTATTGAATTGTTTTTCAAGGCAGTTACGTGCAGTAATAGCAACCGAATTACAAGTTAGTAGTTGAAACCGACCAAATTCGATTGGCAAAAAATTCGGTTGCCATAACGAATCTGTTTTCTCTGTGTGTACAGGAGAAGTTAAAAAATGATTTTGATTTTTATATTCAGCTAATTTAAACGATATAATACCTAAATTTTTATATTGGAGAAAAAGTTTGTCTCACTATCGGGAAGTCATGTTCCCGATGTCATGAAAAATTCATTTTTATGGTGTTGTTTTAAATCAGTGCAAGGAATGTAATATAAATTGCTAATATGGAGTAATTTCCTTCAAATAGAAACAAATGTCGTTTAAACTAGTTTCAGTACGGGAGCTATAGGCAACTAAGATGCAGTTATAACTTTAATGCTGTGACCTATTCTTTTTGAAAACTCCTTGGATATACGGTCACAGGGACAGCTGAAATTGTCATAATGCTTCTGATCGATTAGTGTACCTGAAAGTGAATATAAAACTATTAAATAGCAAAACTATTTAATTGTTTTGCTATTTAAGTTATCCGAATTTAATACACACAAAAAAAAGATTTATCAGAAAACGGTTCTAGTTGTTAATATTTTACAGAGTAAAGCGAAATTCTATTTTTATAATTAGATTACTTCAAATTTAATTACTTTTCTCTATTTGGAAACATTCAATTATTGTTCAAATTGATTAAAAGTTATAACAATTATAAAATAAGAACATACAACCGAATCGTTCTTTTAAATTATTTTTTCAAATAATTCGAAACAGACAACCTAATTAAATCAACTCATATTGGTGATTGTAATTGAAATATTCGATTATATTATAAAAAAAACTCAATTCGGTGATAGTAATCGTATTAAAATAGAAAATGTTTTCGTTTTCCTTTGACATTTGTAAACAAATAAATTAAATAAAAAATTTTCACAAATTTTGTTATAGGAAAATTTTTACAAAATAAATACATATTTAGTCGTCAATATTAAAACATTGGTCAAATAATGCATATTTAATGGTAAGTTTTTTAAGATTTCAAATCTCCTGGGCGGAAGCAAAAACTCTTTTAGATGTACGCATACATTTTCCGAAAAAGTTAGTTTTCATTTATGTATATATGTATTTGCAGATAAAAGCATAAAACATCTTTGGTTCACGCAAGGTGATAAAGTCAAGCCGGGCGACATTTCAAGAAAATCATAAAGCAGACCTCCTCAACTTAATATCAAGACCGTTCCCATTTAAATACTAAGCAAATTTAGACGAATTGTAAATATTATATTTGTGTTTTTATATTTTCTCTGTGCTTCAGTAAAATATAATATTAAAACAAAATGTCAACTGACTTATTTATTAATTCACAATAGTCATTTTAGTTTCTTTCCTTGTCACAGAATAGTTTTTAAATACAGTTGAGAGTACCGAAAATATTCAGCAATTGTAATGGAATTATGTGATAGTTATTGGAACCGACAAAATTCGATTGGCAAAAAATTCGGTTGCCATAACGAATCTGTTTTCTCTGTGTAGTGAAAATTCAGATAACTTGTAATGAATTTAACATATTCTTGTCATTGGACGATATTCTCTTTTTTGACGCCTATTCACTTAGTAGGAAGTCATAAAAAATGTATTTTTATGGTGTTGTTTTAAATCAGTGCAAGGAATGTAATTTAAATTGCTTCGATGGAGTTATTTCCTTCGAATAGAAACATATCGTTTGTAAAGTAATTTTTATTGAAAATAGACATATTTTTTATGGTCAACAAGGTGAATATTTGCGATAACAGAAAGTTAGGTTAGACAGGTGACCTCCAACAAGTTTGTTTTTTTGGCTCACTTGGGTCCTTCAGGTCCCTTTGTGTTACCTGTAAGTACAAGAAGGAAAGAAAAAGAGATATTAAAAGAGAAAGCATTGTGTAGATTATAGAAAAGGAAGTTGTCAAACAATGGGATGAGGAAATAGGTAGTGATGGGTAGTGAAGTTATTAAAAAAATATATAGCAGTCGTCTCCAGTCCCGCACAAAGGCACTAATGCTCTCTATTCTGATACTGGATAGTTCAGTGAGGCTGTTGTAATATCTCTGTCTTAGATGCACTAAACGGAGATTTTCCAGTGCAGGACAGTTACAGATGTTGAATAGATTCCTCCTCCTTCCTTGTCTAGAAAATAAATTGTTTAGGGAGAAAACTAAAATTTTTAAACTCCCGACGAACATCACCATCTACGCTTGCGATTAAATTCATTCATTATTTAAAATTTTCAAATTTGTTGTAGCATTTCAAGTATCTGACTGGTCTGTGGACGGAAGTAGAATCTAGGAAAGTGGTCAACTCCTTTAATTATTTATTATATAATATCCGAGGTCACCCATTTCGGAGGACCTCCCCCCTGCTCACAGATCAGCTAGAAACTTGTGCTCCTCCAAAAACAGTTGGAAAATACCTTAGTAATAACTGTGTGAAATTTCATTGAAATACATTTATCCGTTCAAAAGTTAAACAGAATTATTTAAGAAAACACGTTGAAACTGCTGTGCACTTATGTATATGGAATGCTGCAGCACACACTTACTATAGAAATTAAGGAAAATGTGCACATTTCGCTGAAGGGGGTTCAAGTTTCAGTTAGTTTTTAAACGATTGTGTAAAGTGTTTATGCAAGTATTTGATGTCATTGGAAAGGTTATTACTTGAAAAATAATAGTAAATAAATAATAAAGTTTCCAACCTAAATGTTTTCATTGAATTTATCAAAAAACTAAAAATTTTTGTATTTACTGTTATTAAAAATAAATTAATATTTAAACTTAAATAAAATCTACATTAAATAAGCTATCATTCTGAAATTTAAGTACAATATAAAATATTTGTCCTTAAAAGAAGAGAATAAATGGATTCCCATTTTCTTACTCTGAATTCCAGTTCGGGGAAAGCTTCCTTCAAAAATTGACTTTTTTCATTGAAATGGTCACCCTGTCGTTATAAAGGGCCTCCGTCAGAAATGTACAATTTTTTTAAAGTTCCAAATTTAGATTAATATAACTTTTTAACGGATTAATATAATTATATGATTCACGCAGCAATATTATTTAGAATTTTGTAGAAAATCTAGCCAATATTTTACAAAAATGTTAGGAGCAATATTAAGCCCGCCAAGTTAAAAAAAACTAAAAAAAGACGAGGCAAAAAATGAGGTAACAATTAAACTAACTTAAACTAAAAGAGATATCCTACACCGCATTTTTTGTAGAGATTTAAAAGGACTATCTATATATAAAATTTCTTTTCTGTCATATCATAAATAAATTTTTGGTAATTTTTTAAAAAAATTACATACCCGAGTTGTGCAAATTTGGAGGGCCACTCACTTCCTCCCTTCCACGCGCTAGGGACCTGTACTCCTCCAAATCAACTCGAAAACACCTCAGCTCTGACCATGTGAAATTTTATTGAGATACCTCTAATGGTCCTTTAGTTACTGAATTATTTAAAAAAAAAAGCGTTTTGGAACCACTGTGTGTTGTTAAAAAAATCAAACAATTTTATTTCATCTCCTTTCATGTCTGCTTTACATTTGAATTGCTATAGTATTTAACAGCAAATACAAAAAATCAATTTTTCTGGGTTTTTGTCTTATTATGAAGAAAAATAAAAAAAGTGCAAATGAAAATTGAAAAAAAAAAATAAATAAAATTGAATTATTCAGAATCAGAAGTTAGTCATTAAAATAAGAATTGTAAAATTATAAATTACATTTCTCCCACTCAAATATTAAGTTAAATAAAACCCTTTTTTCTAGAGTATTCTTTTTTGTCTTAATTTTTCATTCTCTATCTCTCTCTATTTTTTCTTATTTCATTAAAGTTGAAAATATTTCTTGTTTAAAAATTATTTTTTATTTCTTCAATTTGTGTTGTTCTTATTACCGATTGTCTTGATGACTTAGTAAATATTCACACTCTGTTGAATTTCTCAGTCAGTTAACAGTTGTCACTTGCTTTCCATTTAAATTTGACTTTCAAATAAAATATTAGAACAAGAAACATTGGCGGCAGCCACAGCACCAACATTGACAACAACAAAAGTAAAGTATGCATGAAGTAAAAGAAAACGTCAATTTACATTTTGTGATTTAATTAATTGACAAAGGTAAAGAAAGTATTTACCTAAGATGATGAAAAACAAAGAAAATTATAAAAATAAAAGGGTTAAACTAACTGGCTATATTAAAAAAATCAGTTTTTTTTTAGTAAAATAATTTGGAAACATTTTAAGGAAAATTTTAAAGTGACTGGTGAATTCCCAGTGTATGAACAATTTTGTTTGGAGGAAGCAGAAATGGGATAAAAGCTACTTTTTAAAGGAAAATATTCACCAAAAATTTTTAAATTATTTGACATAAATTGTTTCTTTTAACACAACACCTTTTAAATAATGACATTCTAGGTATTGTATGTTAAAATATGGAAAGTTTTCTATTTGATTTTATTCCATTTCGTTACTCAAACTATTGGCTATTTTTTAGCCTTTTATTTTTTTTATTTTAAAAACATTTAAAACCAAAATTAAATACATTTTAGCCACACTGTCACTTCCTTCCTTCATAGCAGACAGACAAATGTCTCCATTTATGAACACGTGCAGGTCAGTACACTTGATTAAATTTAAGGATATTTCAAACAAAATTCAACAATTATTTTTCCACAAAAAACCCTCTTAAAAAAGTGCTTTTTATAATTTTCCAAATATTTCTTAAATTTAACTATTCTTGCATAAACATCCCTTTAAAAATAAATACCCACAAAAAGGAACAAATCAATAAATATTCAAAAGATATTCAACGTAAAATGTTCATTCTGTATTTAGCATTTGTATGAATTGTTCATTTTCTTTCCTTAATTTTATTACAAATAATGTTGTAGTTTTATTGAATTTTAAAATGTATTCATGTGTACGAAATTATTTGTATGTGAATAAATTGTGGAAACTATTTTAACAGCTTACAATTGATTAAGTACTTAATCAAGCGATTTTATATACATATAATCATACATATATAAGTACTTGTAAGTATGTATACACGTGCTTACATACACATTTATGTATGTATATGAAAACATTCTCACTTTAAGATTTTGTTAACAATACATGTGCACTTGAAAAAAAACATGAATTTTTGATGGGGAGAGAAAATGTTGTCAACAAAATCTATTTAAAAAGTGTGAAAAATAATTTGCTAAGATAATATAATTTAAATTTAATAATTTAAGGAGTGAGATGAGAAATACAAGTACAAAATAAAACAAGTAAGAAATTTATAGTAGGTCAAGCATTACCATATTGTACCCTAAAAGAATATAATTTAAACGGTATTTGAGACTTTCGAAAAAGTTCGATATTTATACCCTACACCACCAAAGATGGATGGAGTATTATGCGTTTGTGCTGATGTTTGTAACGCACAAAATATATCTTAACACACACCTTAAAGTATACCAATTAACTCAGAATTACTTTCTGAGTTCGTCTGGCTGGTCGGCTGGCTGATTGTGTGTCCATTTAAATTTTGTGCACAAATTACAGGTCGCAATTTGGAAGCTAATTTGATGAAATTTGTCACATAAATTTATTTTGGCATAACGACGATAGCTATTGAAATTGGTTATGATCGGTCCATTATTTCACCTAGCCCCTATAAATATGTCCTCCCGGAATAGAGTCACTTAACACTTATAGATGCCTTAAAAATAAAAATATTTTAATGAAATTTAGCACAAATATATAAACATAAATCCGTTTGCCAAATTTCACGAAGATCGGTCCATAATTGAACATAGCTCCCATATTAACCCCTCCCGTTCATTTAACGTGCATTAATCAGATAGAAATGTTAGTAACACAAACAGGTTTATATAAGTAAAAACAAAATTATGTGGATCGGAATGGTGTAGGGTATCATATGGACCTGGTATACTTTTCCCGTTTTTATTGCAAAATGGATAAGTTTAAGTTTAATAGTTTTATTTCTTTTATTGTAACTATGCAAAGTGGGATAGAAGCGAACATTTTGGAAATAAATCTTTAACACCGTGTGACAGTCATTTTCACACATAAAAAAATCGATATATGCATGAAACAAGAGACCATACGTAGTAAACCTGCGTGTTCAGTTTTTCTTCCGGACGTTTTTTTTTTTAAAGGACTTCAAAGTTTTTGAAAAAAGATATAAAATATTTATGCATGTTATATCAATCCAATATGGATACCAAATGAAAGCTAAGAATGTCTGCAATATAATAATATTTATTATTAAAATATTGCAGTGCAAAAAAATATGAAAAAATGTTTCCTTTTATTATTTACTTCCAAATATAAATACAAAAATCATTCTCACACGTCAAAAATAGTTACATAGATAAAACTAGAAACCATCCATGCTAAAACTGTGTAGTGACTTTTTCTCCGGGATGTCAAATATTTTATAATTTATAGTTTTAAAGTTGCATATTTTTTGAAATATTTATGTCCTTTGGAGAAAAATTTGAGATCCTGAAGAAAAACTGAGTACGCAGTTTTAGAGTGTATGGGCTCTACTTAGTTTGCTACATGTATCGACTTTTTCATGTTTGAAATATTTATAGAGAAATTTTTACACAGTGTATATAGAGAAATTGTCAAACTAGCCGATTTGATTTACATAAAATTTCACAAATTCGTAGCAGAAGAGATTCCAATTTTAGTTTTGGAAGAGCAACCCAATATATCCCTCAGGAGCAGAGCCAATTGGATTCAAATTAGTTTACCTCCAACATATAAAATTTTTAAACGTTTGCAATTTTTTTGTTTCTTAACTGATTACTCGTATTAAATATTTTTACATTTTCTTGAACACCTCGATTAGGCCTATAAACAAAGGCAAAAAAAAAAACATCTTTCCATGGGACACTTTACTGCTCATATACTAGTGCTTAAGTTCTCTACAATACACTGTGGGGCAGAATCGAAATCTTTTGGAAGTAAATTTGTAACTTCTGATCGGCAGCTTGGACTTACATGTACAGACCCCTCAGGGGCGGAGCTAAAGGGGCTCTAAGTTGGGTATCTCTGACATACAAATTTTTTAATCGCTTGCCAAATTTTTGTTTCTCGCCCAATTTCAAATATTTTTATACACTTTTGTAGGCACTGATAAGAACTACCAAAAACATGCTTGCATGTCATATTTATCTCTTATATCTCGATTTTTTTATTTTTCATCAAGATAATGCACGGGTGCACACGTGTGCAGTCTCAATGCAAAACTCTATGAATTGGGCAACGAATTGGTACCTCATCCGAAATATTCTCCGGATTTAGCCCCTAGTGACTACTTCCTATTTCCAAACTTAAAGAAATGGCTCGGTGGAAAGAGATTCAGCTCCTACGATGAAATTGTTGACTAAACAAATGCCTATTTTAAGGACCTCGAAAAATCCTATTTTTTGGAAGGGATACAAAAACTGGAGAAACGTTGGACTAAGTGTATTGAGTTAAAAGTAGATTATGTTGAAAAATAAAATTTTTATTTTGCAAAAAACACTGTGTTTCATTAAAAAAGTCACGGACTTATTGATCCGCCCTCGTAGTTTTAAACATTGGCTATGAAAATAAATTATTTTTTTACCCTTGATTTTTTTCACTTCCATAAGACATAGTGGGCAGAAACCAATTCTTTTGTAAATAAATCGTAACATCGAATCGGCTGGTTAGATTTACATAAAATTTCGCGTAGTAGTAAGAGAGAAGTGTACAATTTTAAGTGGAAGGGAGCCCCAAACACCTTTTAGGAACAGAGTTATAAGAGCTCAAAATAGGGTACTTCTGATGTAAAAAATTTATCATAGCTTGTAAAATTTTGGTGTTTTATGAAATTTCAAATATTTTTACAACTTCTTAAAGCTCTCGATAAGCCCTATTATAAAGTTGCTCGCATGTGTCATTTATCTCCTATAGTTTTGAACATCAACTGGCAGCATTACCAGCTTTAGGATAAATATGATAAACCGAATAATTTTTGATATTTTCATTTATAAAAAGAAATTTTACTAAAAAAGTTCTTAAATTTACATGAACATTTTCATTGGATATTAATTTCAAAATAAATCCTAAACTATTGAGCATATTTTTGTGAATCACTTATGTCAATAGTACACATCGATCTTGAATTATGAAATATACTAGTGTAATACCTTATTATAAGCGAAATACTAGACACGCCCATGAAAAAAAATCCAGACCAGATGTCATACAACTTTTTTAATAGCTTGCCAAATATTTGTTTCTCGTCCAATTTCAAATATTAAAGCTCTGATAAGACCTACAAAAAACATGCCAATCTTATTTATCTCTTTAGTTTTTGGGTTATTTGCATTCGAATTTTTAAGTACCTCAATTTTGTATGTTCTTGGTCAAGTTTTTTTCATATATATCCTAGTGTTTCCAACCGATATCATTTGTTTTTTCTTTAACTAATTAAAGAACAAAATTATCTATTGAATAAAAAAAGTTCGAAGTCGATATCTTTACCGAAAATAAACGATTCTGAAAATTGCAAAAATGACGGAATTTTCGTGACTTAATAAACTTTAAAGTGGCATAGTTTCGCTTCAGCCGATCAGAAGTTACAAATTTATTTGATTGTGCCCACCGCGTATCTACGGGACTTCGGAAAACTGTGGATTTTATAGCCGAAAATGTTAAAAAAAACCCATTTTTGGGATTTTCGGTTTTTTTTTTTTTTTTTTTTTTGGGAATTGTGGGATTTCTTTTACAAAAATCATAAGATTTTTTCACTTTCTAATTTTATACGATAAAGTCTATATCCACCGAAAATTTCATTAAGATATCCTTAACAACAAAGATTTTATTACAGATTTGAGAAAATATAGACTAAAACCAAAACTTTCATATAAAATTATCTATTGAATATAAAAAATTTGAAGTCGATATCTTGACCGAGTAAAAAAATAAACGATTTTGAATTTGTAATTTGCAAAAATTAAGTCTTTTTGTGTTTCTTTGACCAAAAAAGTATTTATACTCTTTTTTCTCTAAAATAAAATTTTCTTTAACAACATATAATAATTTCATACTTTTCTGAAAGGTATCTTCACAGAGAAGACTTTGAGATAAAAAACAAGCCAAATAACTGAAATGGTCAAGGTACACACCCTCCCGAATTCGACCCATTTTATATGAAAGTTTTGACTTTTGTCTATATTTTCTCAAATCCCAAAGCACGAATCGGAAAACGAAATGCAGTTTAGGAATCTGTATTATGTTGTTAAAAGTTTTCAATCAAAATCTACGGGACTTTTAAAGTGGCATAGTTTCGGTTCTGTAAAAGATATTGATTTCAATATTTTTCTGTATAACGAAGAATTATGTCAGCTAAGCAATGTAATTTAGATAAAAACAAATCGAGTTTAGAATTTTTCAGAATTTTGCAGTTAAAATAAAATTTTTTAAATAAAGTGTTTTTTTGAGAAACTATAAATATTTTATCTGTAATAAAATCTTTGTTATTAAAGATATCATAACGAAATTTTCGGTGGATATAGACTTTAACGTATTATATGAGAATGTTGAAAAAACTTTAAAATTTCTGTAAAAGGATTCCCACAATTCCTAAAAAAACGCCGAAAATCCCAAGAATGGGTTTTTTCACATTTTCGGCTATAAAATCCACATTTTTTCGAAGTCCCGTAGATTTTTATTGAAAATTTTTAACAACATAATACAGATTCCTAAACTGCATTTCGTTTTCCGATTCGTGCTTTAGGATTTGATAAAATATAGACTTAAGTTAAAACTTTCATATAAAATGGGTTGAATTCGGGAGGATGTGTACCTTGACCTTTTCAGTTATTTGGCTTGTTTTTTAATCTTAAAGTCTTCCTTGTGAAGATACCTTTCAGAAAAGTATAAAATTATTATATGTTGTTAAAGAAAATTTTATTTTAGAGAAAAAAGAGTATAGATACTTTTTTGGTAAAAAAAAAACACAAAAAGAATTAATTTTTGCAATTTTCAGATTCAAAATCGTTTATTTTTGGACTCGGTTGAGATATCGACTTCAATTTTTTTTAATCAATAGATAATTTTATATGAAAGTTTTGATTTTAGTCTATATTTTCTCAAATCTGTAATAAAATCTTTGTTGTGAAGGATAGCTTAATGAAATTTTCGGTAGATGTAGACTTTATCGTATAAAATTAGAAAGTGAAAAAAACCTTATGATTTTTGTAAAAGGAATCCCACAATTCCAAAAAAAAAAAAAAAACGCCGATAATCCCAAAAATGGGTTGTTTTAAACATTTTCGGCTATAAAATCCACAGTTTCACGAAGTCTCAAATAAGAAGAATCAAATAAATTTGTAACTTCTGATCGGCTGAAGCGAAACTATGCCACTTTAAAGTTTATTAAGTCACGGAAAATTCCGTCATTTTTGCAATTCTCAAAATCGTTTATTTTCGGTAAACTTCGAACCTTTTTTATTCAATAGATAATTTTGTTCTTTAATTAATTAAAGAAAAAACAAATGATGTTGGTTAGAAACACTAGGATATATATGAAAAAAAACTGGACCAAGAACATACAAAATTGAGGTACTTAAAAATTGGAATGCAAATTTCTTAGCAGTGCCTACAATAATGTATAAAAATATTTGAAATTGGTCGAGAAACAAATATTTGGCAAGCTATTAAAAAAGTTGTATGCCATCTGGTCTGTATTTTTTTTCATGGGCGTGTCTAGTATTTCGCTTATAATAAGGTATTACACTAGTATATTTCATAATTCAAGATCGATGTGTACTATTGACATAAGTGATTCACAAAAATATGCTCAATAGTTTAGGATTTATTTTGAAATTAATATCCAATGAAAATGTTCATGTAAATTTAAGAACTTTTTCAGTAAAATTTCTTTTTATAAATGAAAATATTAAAAATTATTCGGTTTATCATATTTATCCTAAAGCTGCCAATTGATGCCCAAAACTATAGGAGATAAATGACACATGCGAGCAACTTTTTAATAATAAGTTGTAAAAATATTTGAAATTTCATAAAACACAAAAATTTGGCAAGCTATGATAAATTTTTTATATCAGAAGTACCCTATTCTGAGCTCTTATAACTCTGCTCCTAAAGGGTGTGTGGAGCTCCCTTCCACTTAAAATTGTACACTTCTCTCTTACTACTACGCGAAATTTTATGTAAATCTAACCAGCCTATTCGATGTTACTATTTGTTTACAAAAAAATTGGATTCTGCTCACTATGTCTTATGGAAGTGAAAAAAATCAAGGGTAAACAAATATTTTATTTCCATAGCCAATGTTTGAAACTATGTTTGTGCTGCAATACGAAAAAATTGAATTTTCCGCGACATATTAAACATATTAATGTTGCATAGTTTCGGTTCTGTAAAAGGTATAGAATATTTTTTGATATAATTTAGAATTATGTCAGTTAGGCAATACAATTTAACTGATCTTTTATTGAGATCATACTTTTTTAGAATTCTTCAATTAAGATAAAATGTTTGAAAAAAATTGGATTTTTGAGAATATATAAATATTTCATCTGTATCAAAATCTTTGCCAGCTAAGATATCGTAAAGAAATTTTTGCTGATTGTAACCTTTATCAAAAATGCGAAATGCAATAAACTTTAAAATTTTTTTAAAAGGAATCCCACAATTCCCAGAAAAAACAAAAAATCTCTAAAAATTCTAAAAATTATTTCTTTCATATTTTCGCCTTTAAAATCCACATTTTTCCGAAGTCCCGAAAATTTTGATTGAAAACTTTTAAAAAGCATATTGTGAATTTCTAAACTGCATTCTGTTTTCAGACTCGTGCTTTGGGATTTAAGAAAATATAGAATAAAACGAGAGAAAAAGATATAATCGGTCAGGCCCGACCATATAATACCCTACACCATTGTGCACAGTATAATTCGGGGAGGGGTCATTTATTAGACATGGATTCGAATGTGGATACTCATAAGTGTAAAATAAGACATACAAATACAGAATATTACGTTGATGCTGGCATTTATATGAATTTACTCACTTTTGGTGATTTCCGAAAGGGGCCTTATATGGGAGCTATGGTAAATTATGAACCGATCTTTGTAAAATTTTTTACTATCATTTATGTTTATATAAAACATATTTGGGTCGAATATCAACTTGATACTAACATTCTAATAAGACTTATGGCCGTGAAAGTGATTTTCTGAAAAGGGGTTTATATGGGAGCTATGGGTAATTACGGACCGATCTTTCTAAAACTCAGCATACTTATTTACACTTGTATGAAACTTATATGTGCCAATTTTCATTAAAATATTGCTATATTTAAGAGATTTATGAACCTTAAACCCTTTTCCGGGAGGACATTTGTATGGGGGCTAGGTGAAATAATGAACCGATCATAACCAATTTCAATAGGCTTCGTCCCTGGACCAAATTTCATAAATTTTGGTTCAAAATTGCGACCTGTAGTTTGTTTACAAGGTTTACATGGACGGACAGACGGACGGACATCGTTAAATCGACTCAGAAAGTGATTCTAAGCCGATTGGTATAAATTAAGGTGGGTCTTAGACCAATATTTTTGGGTGTTACAAACATCAGCACAAACGCATATTACCCTCCCCACCTATGGTGGTGTAGTGTATAATTAAAACTTTCATATAAAATAGGTCAAATTTGGAAGGATGTGTACCTTGACTACTTGAGTAATTGGGCTTGTTTCCTATTTCATAATAATCTATTTTACGATACCTTCCAGAAAATTATAAAATTATTATATCTTGTTAAAGAAAATTACAATTTTAAAAGAAAAGAGTGTACAAATTTTTTCGCCAAAAAAGTCGTAATTTTGAAAATTTCATATTCAAAATCGTTTATTTTTGGACTCGACATCAAGTCTTCTTTATTCAACAAATAATAAAATCGGTCAAAATATGACAAAACTGGAACAAAAACTTGAAAAAGATAAATAGCACAAATAAGCACATACAGACTTTATCGATGGTCTTAATAAGATGTACAAATATTTGAAATCGATATGTTATGTAATTCCAACCAGCCGATTAGAAGGTACAGATTTATTTTAAAAAATTTTTGATTCTGCTGTTAAATCCGGCAAAAAATGATAAAAACGAATGTATGATTTTTGATATAATATTGATTGCATTATAAAGCAAACACTTTAGAAAATATGATTCATAACTTGTTTCGCTGCTTAGACATCTAGTTTGGAAGTAATAATGTCACAAGTTGAAACATTTTTTTACTATTCATTGTTTTTTTCCAATAATTTTAATCAGAAACGTATGTGTATGTAACTTATCTAATAATAATGCGGACTACTTCTCTTAAAACTATGTTTATACAATAGTTTTAATAAAATGCTTTAAAATTTGTAAAATTTAAATTTTGTTATAAATTATTACCATTTTTCCCGCTAAAAATTGATTTATTTTCACTTTTTTGGAAGTAATTATTAAGAACTTCCAAAAAAATTTAATATATGCGCTTTGTTCCACTTTTGAAGTTGTGAAAATGATATTTTTTTTGGAAGAACTTCATGGTTTTTTGCTGGGAAATAATATGATTGAATTCCAATATAAAGTAAGTTAATAATTTCATTAAAAAATAATTTAAAATATTTTTTTCTGTGTAGATAAAAAAGTTTTATTTTATTTATCTTACTATATTTTAAGTCCATTACAATTTGTAAATCCAATAAATTTCATTGTAAAACCACATTAATATCTATTTGAATCTTTAACTAATTTATTACTACATATTATTATTTTACCAAAATCATTTCTTTTAACCAATTTTACATTACATATCTAGTATATTCATTATATAATTAAACTATTATTCATATATTTCCTTTTATTTCATGCAACTAAACATAGTTAAAATCTAGATTTAAACTCAAAGACTCAATATTTAAAATAGAAAGAGTTTTATATATTCATGCCACTTGGTGTATGATTGTCGTAAAATACACCCACTTCTGACATACAACAAAAAACTAAAATAAATGTCTTTTTAGTGAATTATGTTTTATGCAAATTTGTTGTTTTGTGTTACTTTTTTTTCTACCATTTTCCTTCTTTTGTTTTCATATCGTTTCTTAGATGTTGTGTATGAAAGTATGTATTTTAGGAACAACTTATTTATGAGAATATGCGAGGATGTGTGTTAACATATAGAAGAATACCAAATACAACTCTTCCTTGTTAAGAAAAAGCAACTAATACTAACAAAACAAACAGGCATAAACTTACATACACATACATAACACAAAAGCATGTATGTACTAAAAAAAAAAAAAAACTACACACAACACACAATTAATCAAAAAGTTGTTGTCTAAGGAATATAAAATATAACTATCGGAAGTAAGTATGTATTTAAAACAAAACACAAAAACAAGTGCAACAACTAAAGCAAAAAAAAGCTAATTGTAGTCGTAAGTAACTGTATTTTGTTTGAATGCATTTCATATATAATTTTTGTTTTTCTTTTTGCACTTTTATTATTGTTGCTGGTATTTTCCTTATATGACTATATTCCATAGTAGCTGCATAAATAACCACAAGAAAAAATTATAAATGTTGAATTGCATTTTATAGTAACAAGAACTGAAAAAATTTTAGGAAATATCAAGTAAGAGTATAATGACCGGATAACAAAATACCCTACAAAAGAGCTATAACAATTAAATTTATTAGCATGACTATTCATAACAGTTTTATTAAATTAAATGCCGTAAATACAACGTTTGTAAAATATTTATAATGTTCTTAAAAAAACTAGCAGTTATATTAGAGCATTAACAACAGAATCTGATTCCACGTTATTAAAATCGGTCTATATATCTAGAAAAGTTACCAATTCATAATTTTTGAAAGCGAGAGATCGTTCCATAAATCCTACGAGCACACATTGGGGTAATAGGGGTCGAAAATGGCTATATAGGGGTCAGGGAAAGTTGATATAAATTTTTATTTTTTACTGATTATTAGGTAAATCAAAATTAAGTTTTAGAATTTTAGGGTTTTTTTTTGGCAGATTGGTAATGTCCGTCAGTCTATATATTAGAGTTAAATACGTCGAAAACTATGCATAACTCAGAGAAAGATATTATCAACATTTTAATGATTACGTTTAATTTTTATATTTATTATATTATAAGACGTTTTTTAGTTGAATGGTGACGTCCGTCCGTCTGTCTTTACATTTGGGTTAAATGGGTCGAAAATGGCGCTTAATTCAGTAAAAGGTGATATCCAAATTTTGATGATCACATTCTATTTTTTCTATTTATTTATTTATTATTATATGTCCGTCCGTCTATACATTTGGGTTAAATGGGTCGAAAATTCAGAAAAAGGTGATATCAATACCTTAGTATTTAGATTTAGTTTTTATATTGGCCAAGAAGTAAAAAAATAGTTTACGTTGGAAAAATCTGATCAAAATCTGATTTTGGAAAAAGAAAATTAGAATTCTGGCCTAATGTAAAAAGAGTGTAAAGAAAAATAAAAATCTTAATTTATTGTTGTGCTTTGTTAATGCTTTGATATTTCGTACATTTAGCTTTGATGATCTCTCATTGAGTTTACAAAAGTTTTTATATGTATAGACCAATTTAGCTTTAACTAGGAAAGGTTTCCTGATGATCTGACATAAGCAACCAGTGAAATGCGTATAGAAACCAGCTTATCCCCACAACAATAAATTTAATTTTTAAAAATCTTCTATTTTTTTTTTCCAAAATTAGATTTTGAGAATCAAGCACGAAAAAAAAGAAATAAAATCAACTTAAATAAACTTTTAATTCTCGCTTAGGTTATAATTACAATTAAAAATAGTTTACTTTTGGAATTTTAAGAGTTTTTCAAAGAATTATAATTTCTGTCCATCCGTCCGTCTGTTTATTAATTTTTATTTTCTGACTCAATGAAGATATCGACTTCAAATCTTCTTTGTTCAATAGAAAATTTAGTTCTTTAATAAACTGCAGAAAAATATGATTAAATCGGTTGAAAATGTTGCGATTCCGTACCTTATTTTGAACCCCCATAGCTCCGTTCCTGAAGCGTATTTGGGATCCAAATTATAAGCTTTAAATTTTACTATCCTCTGCTACGACTATGTGAAATTTCATGTATTTCCAACCAAGTCGATTAGAAGTTACATATTTCTTTGGATTTTGCCCCACTGTTTAATATTTGATAAAGCAAAAAAATGTCTGAACTTAAGCTGTTTATTGTATGAAATCTACTGGAGTTTTTTCGGAAAAAAAAAATATTTCATCAAATCGGGCTATATATGCTCGCGATTTTTTTCATAATACTAAAGCGGACTCTAAGCTCTCGTGGAAACGTAATGCTGAGAGTCGCATGCAGAAGGCACTGTGTGCTTTTTACACATGCAAGAAGACATTCGGGAAAAGATGGGGTCTAAAACCGTATATCGTCCATTGGATGTATACTGCGGTTATTAGACCCATTCTTACCTACGGTGCTCTTGTATGGTGGAAGGCTGCAGGCACGAAGACACATATCTCTACTCTGAATAAGGTGCAGAGACTGGCTTGTCTCTCAATTACTGGTTCAATGGGTTCCACTCCCCAAGCCAGTCTGGAGACTATGCTTGACATCCCTCCCCTTGATATTTTTATTAGAAATATCTCCGCCAAGTCCGCTCTACGGCTCAAAGAGTCGGGCGAACTCAGGCATTGCCGCGTTGGTCACGGCACTATATTGAATGTAATAGGCAGATCAGCTCGTATACAGGGGACTGACTATTTAGTACCGAGAATGAATTTTGATAGAACATTCGATATCAGAATCCCATCTAGGGAAGATTGGGCAACAAATTCCGTCTTTAAGGAATTTGCAATCTCAGTATTCACTGATGGTTCTAAGACAGATACTGGCACTGGCTCCGGTATATTCTCTGATGACTTAGACATTTCGATGTCTCTCAGATTACCCAATTCGTGCACAGTCTTTCAGGCCGAAGTATATGCCATTAACGTGGCAGCGAAGCGAATTCAGGAATTTAATTTCTGCGCTTCGAACATTGATATATATGTGGACAGCCTTGCAGCAATCAAGGCTCTGAACTCCCCCATTGTAAGATCAAGATGTGTTGACGACTGTATACGCTCCTTAACTCAGCTAAGACACTTTCGGGTGGAGCTGATATGGGTTCCGGGCCATACAGGTATACGAGGTAACGAAATGGCGGATGAATGCGCAGTAAATGCATCGTCTGTGGACGAGGCACTCGCTTGCGAGGACATTCTCACTCCCTTCGTTACTGTATCCAATGCTCTTAATGAATGGGCGGTGAATGAGATGGAAAGCAGGTGGTCCTCAATCACCACTTGTAGACTATCAAGAACTCTCTGGCCGCTCCGGTCTCGGAGTAGAACTAGAGCATTACTCTCTCTTGATAGATCATCGATAAGGCTTCTAGTAGGTATAATCACGGGGCACTGTATGATCGGACGCATGTCGGAACATATGGGTTACCCAGGGAATAGCTTTTGTAGAAGTTGTTTAGATGAGGAAGAAGAGGAATCCGTACAGCACTTGTTATGTGAATGTCCAGCACTGAAAGGGCGTAGACTGAGACACCTCGGTAGACAACTCTTCCATGATCTGGATTGTCTCAATGACATGCCACTTTCAAACCTGATTGGATTTGTTAGGAGTACGGGTTGGTTTCTGGATAGATCAACGGAAAGTTAGTTTTTTGTTTATGGAAAGGGAGAGGAGTTTTCTTCTCTAATAGGGCATCACAATGGGCCTAATGGCCTCCGAGTGCACTCGCTATGGCGGGCGACCCTTATAACCTAACCTAACCTAAAGCGGACAATATGTACTATTTTTCAGAAAATTTTCAGAACAAACATCCTGTAACATTTTTAATTACATTCCATGAAAGTTGAAATTAGTATATTTAAGGACAAATTAAAAAAAATAAATAAATATTACGACAACCCAGGAAAAATTGTACTAGTTCTACAACTAGTTCCAGAACACATGGAAATAACCTGTACTTGTTCTACTTTGGCTTTACGACCAATGATTTTTGTTTGAAATTGTCACCTCCAGAACTAGTTCCGTGGAAGTGTTAGCTATCCAGTACCCATTCAATGGAACGGTTCTAGAACTAGTTCTTTAATCAGTGATTTTTGTTTGAAATTGTCACATTCAGAACTAGTTCCATAGAACCGTTAGGGAACAGTTTCAGAACCTGTTTTTTTATTTTTTATTCTAATGGGCTATTTCCTAAAGGCCACTTTTGAAATCAATTTAATTTTGTAAATAATCTCTTTTTAATTTTTGAAATTTTTTATACAAGTATTTTAAACAGTTCTAGGAAGTCATTCGAGAATCAGTAATTTGTTCTCAGAAGTGATGTAGAAGTCATACAGAATTAGTTCTTAAGCACTAGTTGTCTAAAACAATCCTTAAAACGAATTTAGAATCAGAGTAAGGTTCTACTCCATTTGTGTCAGAATTGGTTGTGATACCACAAATTCTGAGGATGTTATTAAAGAATCTGAAGTGGTTCTGATTATACCAGTTCTAGAACTAATAATTTTAGAACATATTCTAAAATTTTTCCTGGGAAAATATAATTTACAAATACTTGAAAAAAAGTAAATTCAAAAACCTAAAGTTAATGGTTACATTTTAAATTTTTACTTTAAAAGGCATTTTATTTAAAATAAATGCACTGAAAATTTAATGTAATGTAAAAAATATTTACCTTTGACAGCTCCTTATAAGAAAACAACACAATCTAGCTCACAAATTTTAATTTCTGTTGATATATAATGTTGTCTGTTTTTATTCGGTACCCAACTTTATTACGAAAATTTAAATTTCAAAATTCAATTAATGGACACCTTTGACACATTTTACCACAACGTGGAGCGTATGCATTACAATCTCTACGGATTTGATTTCGGTACAGCCATGTTGAAAGGGGAAAAGAATATCTCCAAAGTTTACACCAAGAATGATTCAAGATTTATGGGTTTAAAGTTCTTCAATTAAAGGATCTCAAATCCTTTGTTTCAACACTTAAACGTAGGGTGTTTAAAAACAACAAAAACCTACAAACATGATTTTCCCCTATTGTGTTCACTATACGGTTATACATACAGATATGCATAACTGTGCATACAGGATAGCTGTATAGTTGCATGTTTCATTTCCTGATAAAAACAAATTCATATACAAATGGTAAAAGCACACAAAATACACACACATACATATTTTCAAAACGATATGAAAACCACATAAAGTAAAAAGTAGGTTCAGTATTTTGACAGATTTTTTAAATGTTAAATAAACAAAGCGCTACAAAATCTTAAGTTATATAATCGGTGTTGAAAAGTCGTACTATATTTTAAATGAAAGAAAGCCACTATCTCTAAAGTTTTTATTATTTAAGTCATATTTTCAAGATCTTATTTTATATTCAAAATAAATGCTACTTTTGTTTAAAGCAGTCACCAGCGCCTAGAGCCCTAAGGAGCCGAGCATTAATAAAGCTAAACAATTGAGAGTAAAAAAACTGAATAAATAAAGTGCATTTACTATTCGTTGCTGATTTCTTTCTATATATCTTGTTTGCGGTTAAGAGTTTTTTCTCTTTTCTTTATTTTTTTTATTAATGGCACCTCCGTCAACTGACAAACAACAGTGGCAATGGTGATAAATATCGTGGTTTTTTCACTGCTGCGGTATCTTGATAGATTCACAATGACAATCATTCAGATTGAAAATAATGTGATGATTGGTTTTAAATATCAATCAATGGTATTTGGAATGACATGTTGGTGTTTTATGGTTGAAACTAAATAAAAGAATTTAAATTAAAAAAAGGTAAACTCTAAAAAGGAGAAAAGAAAAATTAAAAATGAAGAAAAAGAAAATAAAAATATATAAAAACTGTAAAAAAGTAATGCAAAAAAAGTTATAAAAGCTACATAAAATTTTTGATAGGTTTTGCCATTCATATTTCTTACACTAAGAAAACTAAGAATTGTCATATTTTTTATTATGTTTCTTAAACATATATATTTTTTTAATATCCATTTTTATCATATGATGTCCTTGGAAGAAATAAATCTGTTCTTTTTTTTAACAACAAAAGCTAATTACAAATAATTTAGTTAATTGATATTAAAACTCGAATATATCAAGCTAATCACTACAAATGTTAATTTGCTATAATTAGTTAATGTGAGCATCATTAGTATAAAAAGAATAAATTTTTATACAGTTAATAGCATTATAAAAATAACTAAATAATTGAAACAAGGATGGAAGGGAAAAAGGAAGTTTAATTTAAGCAATATTGTGACAAATTACATGTATTTGTCGCATTAATTTAGTTTGTTATATCAATGCTTGACCTCATATTACAGAATATTTTAGCCCACACTTTAGTGCTCACAAACCCAAATACTTTATTTATACTATTTATTCCTTTAATTTTAAACTAAAACTAAAAATTAATCAGATTTTATGTAAACTAAGAAAAATTTAAAAATAAAAATGTCCTTTATTATATGTAAGCCTCATCAATTAATTTCCTATTTCCACTCAATACAAAAGAAGTATATATTTATATCTTAAATAATTTTTTTTAAATATCCTTAATAAAATAAATACTATAAATATTAAGCCCTTTATCCAAGCATTGACAAGAGAATCAAATAAAAATCAATACAATTTTCTAATTGTTTGTTTTCTAATTAAAAAAGTATAGTAGATTTCTTTTAAAACAAAATCTATAATAAAAGAGAAAATTGAAACCAATTTCTTACAATTTATCTTTTTTAATCCAGACAAACTAAATCGGTTACAAAGAAATCCAATACAAATGAAAAGAAAAATATAAAATAAAACACATACTGTAACAAAAAACTAAAAAAGAAATGCAGCTACAAAAATAGAAGACGACAATATCGAAAACTCTATTATATAATTTCATTTTGTCATGGCAACAAGTCAGCAAATTTTAATTAAAAGATTGACTGATTTAATCGAACGTAAGATAATTCTAAAGCGACAGCGACAACAACAGCTAAAAATGGAAATGTAACATAAAACTACTGGAGAACATAAAAAATATATCTAGTAAATGTATAACGAGAGAAAAGAAAACAGAAAAAGGAGAAAATAAAAACCCATAAAGAAAATAAATCTTAAATAAATAAAAAAAAAGACAGATGTATGTAATAAAATGAAATACATATACAAATAAAATAAATAAAAATAATAACTAACATCATAACTTCACAGATCTGCATTTTTTTTATTAATTTACAGAACCCATTATAATTGATTTTTTTAACCGTATTAAAGCTACACAGAAGGGTAGAATTAAACTACTTATTTTGAAAGTCTGATTATCAGAAAAATACCTATTAAATAAGCATAGCTGGATTAGAGTCATTCTACCCAATATATGTTGTAATATATAAACGTGTAAACCACATAGAAAGTGCAAGACTATGCCCTGCAGTCAATGATGACAGTCCGAAACCAGTTACTTGACTAGTCACTTTACTAACCACCTGACTAGTCACTTTAATATGGGGATGTCCTAGGAGGAAGTGTATTGGCACCAAAGGACCAAAAGGTGGCGATATAGTGTCTAGTACGAAAAAGTCAATTCATAGGAATCCTTTTACTGGTGAAATTGAGTCAGTCACCTGAAAATCTTTTTAACTGGTCACTTTACCAATTAAGTGACTAGTCACTTTAACATGGGGATGTCCAGGAAGAAGTCTATTGACACCCCATCACCAAAAAGTGGCGATATTGTGACTAGTACGAAAAAGTCAATTTAAAAAAAACACAAATGCAGAATAATTAATTTCTTTAATAAATTGAAAATTCTAATTAGCAAGACTGGGTTTTGTATTATATAAAATAATTGAGAGGTAATCCATATCTATTGCATGTTTTCCACGTGTTTAAATTAAAAACACATTTAATTAATGTAGTACACATAACATAAAAATAAAAATAAAAAAAAAAAACATTAACTTTTTTCTTACAAAGTAAAATACTAAAGACTCTGTTAAGAGTCAATAAATTGGTATTTGACACTATACACGTCTGAAAAAGATGCATCAGAGCCAAATGTCCTGTATTTATTGCCGTTAGTCAAGTAACCCAACCTGTACTGCCAATGGATGAACTTTTTACATTTTTGACGTTTTTGTGACCTATAAAAAAACCAAGCGACATCCCCACGCTCACCAAAGGGTCAATAAAGTATAAATAGCCACCTCAACGCTTTCTAAAGAGTCAATAAAAGATGCGATAGCTTAACTATCACTCACAAAATATGCGAAGTTAGGATGAATAAAAAAATGTACACATTTGAATGAGTGAGGTGAGTAGTCACAAATGAACTTTACTGTCAGTGTTGCCAGTTTAGCCTTTTTAAGGCTAAATCTAGCCTTTTTATTTTGCTTTTAGCCTCAAAATTTTCGTTTTAGCTTCTAGCCTTTTTTCTAGCTTTTTTTTTTATTTTTAACATAGTCTTAAAAAGGCTAAAAATTTACTCATTTTATTTTACAGAATCATCAATTTAAGCATTTTTGTGTATTAATTCGCAGAAAAAAATTGAAATTATTTATATTTAACGAAAATTTTGGCCTGCGGCGCTTCATTCTACAAAAATATTAAAAATACTTTTTAACAAATTTTGTTACCCATAGAAATTATTTAAGTTATATTTACAAATTCATGAAACCATCTTTAAGAAATATCAAAACCCAATGAGAACAAAAAATAAATGCGTTTTTAAATAAAACAATATATTAGCCTTTTTCTGGTTTTACTTTTTGGGACATTTAGCCTTTTCTGACTTTTTTTAAAGTCTAATTTAGCTTATTTTTTTCTCAAGTCCTGGCAAACCCTGTTTACTGTACAAAAGCGGGTAAATTGACATCGAAAAAACTGCTGAGTGCTTACATGCAGTTGATTTCCATTATACTACAGTAAACCGAACAATACTAACGTAAAACATAAAAATATAATAAATCTAAATATGTCAATAACTAGATACTATTTGAAAACCTATAAGATGTTGTGAGAGTTTAAGCTTCACCTTGGTTTCATGGCTAAATTTTTATATGAAACCTCAAATTCCAAAAATAGAATAAGTCTTACTCTACTTTACCATACGGTACGAAAGACAACACCCTTATCAATTTGCTTAGCAATCCATAGTGATTCACAAAGTATGTAGATTTATATTAATTTAAATAGTTATATTTTAGGATTTAATAAAAGCGACAGAGAAACTATAGTCGGTCAAGACCGACCATATGACACCCTACACCATTAGACCTGTGGCCAACTGTAGACCAACACGTTTACTAAATGTAAAATAAATTATACAAATACAGAACAATGCATTTATACTAACATCTATATGATTTTATGCCCTTTTAGAGTGATTCCCGGAAGTGGATTTATATGGGAGCTATGACAAATTATGGATCAATTCTCATAAATTTTGGCAATGTTGTTTCTACTTATATAAAACTTATTTGTGTCGAACATTAACTTGATACTGTCATTCGTATGGGATTTATGCACGTTAAAGTGATTTTCGGAAGACGGGTTTATATGGGAGCTATGGTCAGTTCTGGACCGATCCTGATAAAATTTGGCACAAAGATTGATACTTAAACAAAACTCCTTTGTGCCGAGTTTCATTAAAAGATTGCTATATTTAAGGCATTTATGATCGTTAAACCCCTATTCCGGGGGACATTTGTATAGAGGCCAGGTGAAACAATAGACCGATCATAACCAATTTCAATAGGCTTTGTCCTTGTACCAAAATAATTATCTGTGCCAAATTTCATCAAGATATTTTTAAAATTGTTACCTGTACTTTGTTCACAAGATTTACATGGACAGACAGCCAGACTGATGGACGGACATTGTTAAATCGACTCAGAAAGTGATTCTGAGTCGAACGGTATACTTTAAAGTGGGGGTCTGATAATTATTTTTGTGCGTTACAAACATCAGCACAAACGCACAATACCCCAACCACCTATGGTGGTGTAGGGTATAAAAATATAGTTAAATTTATTACATATTTGTTTAATTAATACAGTCGAACATGATTATAATGAAGAATTTTTCATAAAAATATACTTGTCTTAGATGAATTAAATTACACATTTCAAAAGATTTCCAAAAATTTATAAACTAACAGAAATAACTTTTATTTATTTCCTTTTATTATTGGACGAATGAAAATTATTTTCATTAATTCCATTTTAAATTATCTCTTTTGCTTTGATAATGCCGTTGATTTTCTATATTTAATATATTCATTGATAATTAAATAAATAGGTCTAACAAATTTCTTCTATTAATTCTAATCAAATTTTAATTAAAGGGTGGTCCGGAGTGCTTTTTGTCATTTGTTAACGCTATAAAATTACTAGTTTTTACACTGCGAAAAAAATATATTATTAATACTTTTGATAAAAAATGAAAATTAATGTTGAGTTTTTATCCACTTTGGAATAATTAGCGATTTTGTCTCATACTAACCTATGTGCTCCACAGAGGTTTTCAGTTATTTATTCAAAATGTTTGTAGAATACTAAACACATATTTATTTTGAGCATTTAAATGGTTTAGTTATAGCGAAAACATATTTCAACATCCTCTACACCAGACTGAGAATTTATTGGAGTATATCAACTATGTACTTTCACTCGTAGAACCAATAATATGTTTTTTTAAATCAAGTTCAAAATCCTCCAATTTATTTCTTATTATTTATTATATTTATATTAAAATTATTTGAATTTTACCTTATATTTTTTTTAAGTGACGTTTATATTTTTGTTTAATTTTTGTAATTGAAAAACGACCGTAATTTAACATATATTCGGTTGTTTTTACTAAATACAATTTTTTTTTAATAAAATGAATATATAATTCCAATTTGTGATGTCACTTCTAGATTACAAACATTCTATAAAAATTATGAAACATTGTTTTAAAGATAATTTTTTTTAGAAAACTAAAATTAAAACATCCTAAAAACTTGTTAAAAAGGGAAATATTTAAAATAAGTTTTACTCAAATTATTCGATTAATCGGCATAATTTGCTCGAATAAATTTTTACTCGAAATTCTTGATTTTAATTTAATCGAACAATTAATTGATTTTAATTTGTCGATTAATCGAACAAACAATATTCGAGTGAATACAAACATTTATCGAAAATGGTTAATAATAAAACTGAAATTATTTAAGGATTAAACACAAAATTTTAGAAAAAATGTATCTCAAAACATACCAATTTAAAAACATCGGTATTAAAAGAAAACATTGAATTAGTATAAAAAAATGTAATTAATGTCAATTTGACATTTGTGAAATGAACGATGAATGCAAAAAATATTTTTCTGATATATTAATCATTAATATATAAAAATCATGAATACCGCCCATTTTTAAAGGAAAGAAATACGCTTAAATTCCAATTTTTTTTTTTTTATTTATTGTTCTCTTTACGGATATGACGAACTACGTTTATAACGAACTAAATATGTCAGTCCCTTCGTGTTCGTTATAACCGTGTTCGACTGTATTATGTTTTATATATCTGGATATTATATTTAAGGGAATTTTATATGTTATAATGGTTTAGACTTATTTAAATAAATCTAACATTATGTAATGATTTAAGAATTATTAGATTTTAAGTTTTAAAGTTAATATATTTAATACACATTGAATGGAGTAAATTTAAGAATTCTCAGGAAAATTTAATTTTAAATTCAAAATGTTTAGTAGAAATATTTCAAAAATTCAAGAATATTTTGTAAGGTATAAGTTAAAGTATATGTGATATTTAGGTAAAATAATGGAATATTAAGGATTTAAATGGTATTATTTTATGAATGTGTTAGATTAACGATAAAATTTTGTTTTAATTTTTAAGATCACATTTAAGTTGTTAAGGAGTTTTTAGTTAAAAAAAAAAAAATAATAATAAAATTAATTTGCAATTTCACGATCAAGATATTGATGTTTTAGTTTTTTATCACTTTGTTGAAGCGAATTACTTTTTGGATGCTGAAGATAATGTGATGAAAAATCTGGGAAGATGTTGGGGGTTTCACCAGAAAAACGCCGAAATCCTTTACTATTACAAAATTCACTCGTCTAGGCATATACTTTTCACTTGGTTTTTAGGCTATTTAAACAAGATATCTTTACAAATGAATAATAATAATTTTGGTAAAATATCTTGGTATTTTAGCACACATTCAGTATTAAAAACCTTTTCTTTTTATAAATTTTTTATATTCACTTTAAAAGTTTAATAATTATTTACATTTTCCTTTTGATGTTTCTCGAACGATTGATGGATAGAAAAGAATGTGTTAGTAAAATGTTCTTAATGACCACACCTAGTTTTATGGAAATTTCCATTCGCAAAGTTGTACTACAACGCACAGTGTCACATTTATCTAAATTAGAACAACAAAAATACGAAAATAAATCCTTATTAATTGAAGTTATTCTTTTCGAATTTATTAGTAAACATGTCATTTATTATGGAGAAAATACTTAAAGTATTGGAAAGTGTCTATAGCGTGAATTATGGGTTTTCAAAGTTGCTATTTTTAAAAATATTTTTATTTTATTTACAACTCTTTTAAAGAACTATGTTGAATTTAACTTCATGTATCTAAGAAAATACTGCAAATATTGATAAGACTTTTTTTGGCATATCATAATCAGCGTTACCGTTGAGAATTTTTAAAAAATTTCCAAAAAAGGGGATTTAAAAATAAGAAGTCGCCAAAAAAGTGGATTTTTTGGAAAAAAAGGGGCCAACTGATAGAACCCCAAAAAACTCCTTAAAATTTGTTTATTTGATAACAACAGAAACAAAAAATGTTGTATTTTAAGAAAAACTACTAAATCTAATTTTGTTATAATTTATTTTTAATTATTTTACAACAATTTTTATTATTGCAAAAGTAAAATCTTATAATAAAACTATTCACAAAAATAGTTTTATTAATTACACTTCTGTATTTTTGTACGAGGTCTTCACTCGTAATCCAATCTTTCAAATTCCCGTCGAACTGAACGTATGGATTCACAAGTATTGACTTAAGTCGGTTGGATAACAGATTTTATTATAATTTAAGTAGTAAAAAGTCACGTTCCGTTTTATAATTTCTCAATCCAGTCCAAAATATTCGCACATGATGATTTAAATAGCTGTTCATAAATTTTATTATTATTTTTAGTTCCTAACAGTTTCAGTTCATTTATAAATACTCAGCGGCTTTTTATATCACTATACTGGGAAAAAAATCTCAAAATAATAAAATTTATTTGTTTAGGTTGATATATTTCAAACAACTAAGATTCCCGTCATTTAGCGCATAGTTTAAAAAAGTCGCCATTTACAAAAGGGGCCAAAAAACTGTCCAGGTGGTTGAAAAAGGGGCAATTGGCGACTAAAGTCGCCAAACGGTAACACTAATCATAATAAATGTATCAAATTATTCTATTATAATTTGCGAAGTTAGAAGATCAATACTGAAGATATATTTTTTTATTTATTTAAAGGAAATCATAATATTAAAAAAATATATTTTTTGAGAAATTCTGTTTTTAATGGACTGGGACTAAAAAGTTCCAACGAGTTCCAATTTAAAAATACGATTTAATTATAAAAGAACATCTATGAAATTATATTTCAAAATATTGGCTGCGACTTTTTGCGATCTTTTAAAATATTATAAAAAATATGCGGTACCTCACATTAGCAATTTTTTAAGAATTTAAATATTTTAAGGTAATGGCTGAAAATTTGTGAAATTGTTACACTAAGATTTGTCTGATAAGATCTTGCCACGCCTACTATTAAAATATTCTTTATTTTAACAAAATTTAAAAAAATTTTCCGAAATTCCTACAAATTAAGTAATTTTTTTCAGTATGGGAGTGGCAGTGATTCTACCAGCCCATTTTGAGTGAGAATGTTTATGGCCTTATCTGCTAACAGAATATACAATTTCAGATTAAAATCTCCAAAATTGGATTTTTGTCGTTCTAAAACTGCCGAGTGTGACACTGTGCAACGGTGATAAAAAATTTACTAACAGTAAGTTGTAAAAATTTACTTTTACGTACGTCATTGTTCTTCCAGCGATTTTCCTTGCGTTATTCTGAACAACACACATTTACAACACTGTATGATTACAGATGTAATCGAATTAAATAGAAAGGTGTAAAACCCTTGTCAGCTGTTGTTATACGTCGTGATGTTATAACAATTATAAATCAGCAGCAGAATAAAGTTAACACTTTATATAGTAAAAACATGAAGATAAGAATTACAAATAAACAATTTTTGTTTTAAATAGTTTAAATTTCTGTTAAGAAATGTCCTTAAAGTGTATATTAATCATTATTTTAAAGAAAGATCAGGGCAATAGAAATCACACTATAAATCATCACAGAACTCATAATACCACCTTATGTTAAGCCTTATGTTGATACCAAACAAATGAGAAATTAACACTAGCATTCTGATATATGATAAGGTATTTAAAAATTAATTTAGTTATATTAAAATAATTATAATTAAACATTTCAATTATGTTTAGAAAAGTCAATAGTTTAAATTTAAAAGAACTATTGTAAATAAAAAATATCTCAAAATACATATGTTAGTAGTACATTTTAAAAGAATTGTATTTAAAATATGAAAATTACTAATATTTGTTATATGATTTTCTTTCAAGCATTTTTTATATTGTATCCTGGTAAACTATCATTACATATGGCACCCCTGAAGTGAAAATTGGTGAACACTTATTAATTACGAAAAAACAAAAGTACCACAACAATCTTCTTATATAGTACACAAATGATCACGCCATTAATGTACCTAAATCCAATATAAACTGTAGGTCTTCTTGAGGACATCACATAAAAATAGGAAAAATAGGCTACCTTTTATTTTGAAATTCCATGCGGGCGAGGTGCCACGCCCACTTACTAAATAACTATTAAAAGTGGTATATCTCGGAAATTGGTAATACTAGAGTCTTCAAATTTTGCACGAACAACTTTGACACCTATATGAACAGTCTGGAAAAAAATAGGCGAACTAGCAATAGGGGGTGTGGCACATCCCACGCCTAATATTTCTTGCCAATACCAAATGCCGTAAATTTAGGAAACTTTAACAGTAACATTTTCCAAATTTTGTACAATAAACTTAAGTGTCAATGTGAACATTTTGTGCAAAAAAACATTCTTTATTCTTTATTCTTTATTTATTTAAATAATCAAAGCCCTAGAGGGCCAAGTGATTACAAAATCGTATTACATAGAAGAATTAACCAATACATATGTATATAAATTTTAATATTATAAAAAAACAGAAAATGTTAGAAATAAAAAATGTACATAATAATTCATACATTAATAAATTTTTATATTAATGTATATAAAATCATATCAGCAACAGTAATTATAAACAAATTTAGAGATTATCTAGTACTATCTTCCGAAACATTTGCAAACTATTGGAAAATTTTCTTTCATTATAAGGTATAATGCTATTCCAATACCTAATTATACGCGCTTGAAGTGACCTCTGCATTATCAGGGTATTAGACTGGACCTGCACCAATGTGTGCATTCGAGTAGAATTACCAAACTGAAATTTCTCAACTAAATACATAGGTCTGTTGTATTTATAAAACTTATAAAAAAATAAAATGCATCTTAATTTAATAAATTCATCAAAATCGCAACCTAAAAAATCACGTACAAAAGATGATATATGACGAGTTCTATCCAAATTGTAATTGTTTATGTTTTACAAAAAATAAAAATAATATGTTTATATGTTTAATATTCAGTTTGGTAATGTGGGCGTAAGAGTAATATTAATCAATGATAGCAAGTATACGCACCAGTAACCAACTCTGTTGTTTAATATTCAGTTTTGTAATGTGGGCGTATGAGTAATATCAATTAATCATAGCATGTAATATCAACTCTTTTGAAAAATTTTCATATTTTTTTAACTTTAGATTATCGAATCCAGTTTTGATGAAACTGGCTCCGATTTAAAAAGCTTTATATGATATATATTTACTAGGGTATTCACTAGAATATTGTTTGCTCCATTAAATATATTGCTTTTGTAACACGTTAAACATTTTAGTATAAGTTAACACAATGGTCAAAATCATGATACAAGAAAATAGAGGTATATATAAAAAAAAGAAAAAAAGGTATAGTCGGTCAAAACCGACCATATGGTTCCCTACACCATTAATGTATGACCATAAAATTTTGGGAAGGGGACTTATATTAGACCAACACTTTTACTAAATGTAAAATATAATATACAAATACAGATACTAACATCTACTTGATTTCATGCACTTTAGGGCGATTCTCGGAAGTGGTTTTATATGGGTGCTATGGTAAATTATGGACCGATTCGAATAAAATTTGGTAAATTTGTTTCTATTTATATAAAACTTATTTGTGTTGAATATTAACTTTATAATAACATTTGTATGGGATTTATGCACGTTAAAGTGATTTTCGGAACAGGGGTTTATATGGGAGCTATGGTTAATCGTATACCGATCTTCACAAAATTTGGTACAAAGATTGATACTTGTACAAAACTTCCTTGTACCGAATTTCATTAAAGTATTCTTATTTTTATGGTGGTGTAGGGTATAAAAAATAACTTTTTTAACATACATACATAAAAAATAAAAAAATAAAAAACGAGAGAAAAAGATATAGTCGGTCAAGCCCGACTATATGATACCCTAAAACATTGTGTACATTATAATTCGGGGAGGCATCTTTTATTAGACTTGGAGTCAAATGTGGACCGATACTCATAAGTGTAAAATAAAACATATGAATACAGAATATTACGTTGATGCTGACATTTATATGAATAAATTACTTTTGGGTTTATTTAGGTTTTATTTAGACTTATATAAAACTTATGTGTGCCAAATTTCATTAAAATATTGCTATATTTAAGGGATTTATGGTCGTTAAGCCCTTTTCCGGAGGACATTTGTATGGAGGCTAGGTGAAATAATGGACCGATCATAACCAATTTCAATAGGCTTCGTCCCTGGGCTATAAGAAACCTGTGTACCAAATTTCATAAATTACGACCTGTAGTTTGATTACAAGGTTTACATGGACGGACAGACGGACGGACGGACATCGTTAAATCGACTCAGAAAGTGATTCTAAGCCGATTGGTATAAATTAAGGTGGCTCTTAGACCAGTATTTTTGGGTGTTACAAACATCAGCACAAACGCATAATATCCTCCCCACCTATGGTGGTGTAGGGTATAAATATTTATAAATCTTAATAAATATTTATCGACCATTCCAGGAAAGAACGCCCGAAAAAGTATATTTTTTTACTTGATGGCTTTCAATTTCGATAAAAATTTGTATACATAAACTCCATTAAGCCTTTTATAAATTTCAATTTTCAGTTTTGTGAAATTGCAAAAACTCGCGATTTAATTTCGCTTTTTAATTTTCTCAAAAACCAAAAAAATTTCAAATTGAATAGCAATATCTCCGGGAAGACTTTGTGAATTTAAATTATTTAAACGGCCTTAAAATTTCGCATATGGCGGCTTTACGACGAACGTTTTAAAAATAAGAAAGATTTTTTAAAAATGCATTTTAATGCAATTGCATTTTTCAAATGCATTTTTATTTAAATATGCTATTAAAATTTTTTAATTTTTTAACATAAATGAAAAGTTTGGAATCTTTAAATTAAGATAAAAGTGTCGAATTTTTGGGACGCGAAAATCTTATATGCATAATCCATTTTTTATAAAAACATGTTTAAAATTTTTCATATAAAAATGAAATTTTTTCTTGTTTTTGGAATTTTCTGTAAAATTTGTATAAAAGTTAACAAAATGTAAAAAGTATGCAATTTTAAATATTCATATCTCTTGAAGTTATTGGTGGATTTCTGTAATTTAAAAAGTATTTAAAAGGCCATTATATATGTTTTGTGTAATTTAGTCAGCATTTCGAAAATCACCTCTTCGATACATAATATTTTAAAAATATGAATGTAGTTTTTAGATGTATTTTTGTTAGTTGCGAATTTATTAAATTTTAATTTTTCCAAAGTGTATTTAAAAATGCTTTGTTTGTTATAACATAAAACAATAAATAGACTGATACATAAAGTTTTACTATTTTTAAGTGATACATATGTACTTTGTAATATTTAACTTGTTCATAAAATAATTTTTAATACTAATATTCATTGAAATTGTACTTTTAATTTTCATATGTAAATTATAAATTTTGTTGAGTTGTGAAATAAATTTTGATTACTAAATACACAATAATTGACGACGAGGAAAATTTAAATTTAAAAAATAAAATTTTACAAACATTTACGAAATGGAGAAACAATTTGCACAATTGCTTAAGGACCAACAAACTTGGGCTCAACAGATGCTTGAAAACCAGCAACAATTTTTAGCACGTTTTATGGAAAACGTTAACACAACTCCAAAAAAGAACATACCACCTTTTCCGAAGTTTGAAGTCAATTCTGATAATTTTTCTGCTTACTCCAACCAACTGAAGGAACATTTTAAAGCCTATGGTATTCAAGAATCCGAACAAATGAAGTCATATTTCATTTCTTGGATGGGTACAGATCTGTTTGAATTAGCAAGCAAGTTATTTGGATCAGAAAAAATGCAAGCCAAAACATTTGAGCAAATCATTAGTAAGTTGGAACAATATTTTGCATCAAAATTTCACGTATTAGCAGCACGATTCAAATTTCACAACAGAGCTATGCAAGAAGGTGAGTCATATTCAAAATGGTTACTAGAATTGAAAGGCTTAGCCAAAAATTGTTCATTTACATGCAAACATTGTCAAACCGAATACGTTGATGAGATGATCAGAGATGCCTTAATTTTAAACACTTCACATGAAATCGTACGTACAGCCGCCTTGGAAAAACAAAATCCTAGTTTAGAGGAAGTCATCAACATAGCAGAAACATATGAGTCCACTCAATCATCACTACAAACAATAAGAAGCAACAGCTTTCCGCAAGAAGTTCAGCAAATTAAGCATAGGAATAGTAAACATCAGCAACAAAATTCTCAAGCCAGCAAAAGAGAAAGCAATATGCCATCTGGAAATCAATTGCCGTCATGTTCTGGATGTTTCAAAAATCATTCAAAGAAAAACTGTAAGTTTCTCAACGCCAAATGTCATAAATGTGGGAAAACTGGTCACATAGCTCCGGTATGTAAGTCAAAAAATATTAATAATATTGAAAATGTAGAAGAGTTAGATACTCAATCAGAACATTGTCACCAAATTAACGATCTTCTTATACGTAAAGATAAAAAATTATTTGTAAATGTTCAAGTAAACCAACATAAAATTGAATTTCAATTTGACACTGGTGCATCATGTTCCATGATAGATTTAAAATATTACAATCATTTCAAAGACCTGCCATTATTGAAAACAGATACAGTTTTAAGAGCTTATGGCAATCAAAATATTCCTGTTCTCGGAATGCTAGAAGTAAATGTTACATTAGGTTCTGAAACAATGCCTTTGAAATTGTTAGTTACTAATACATATGAAGGCTCAAACATATTCGGTATAGATTGGTATGATGCATTTTACTGTGTTAATAATATTTTGCAATTGCAAGAGCAAGACATTTCAAAAAAGTATCCAAAATTATTTTCAAATTCCTTAGGATGTTGCAATATATTTCAAGCCCATTTATATTTAAAACAAAATGCTATTCCAAAATTTTCAAAAGCAAGATCTATTCCTTTTGCACTTGAAGATTCTTTTAAGAAAGAAGCCAAACGTTTGGAAGAATTAGGAATTTGGAAACCTATCACATATAGTTCTTGGGCTTCTCCAATCGTCATTGTTCCTAAGCCAAATTCGAAAATCAGAATTTGCGCAGATTTTAAACAAACCGTTAACCCTCAATTAGATATGGAACAGTATCCAATTCCAAAATTGCAAGATTTATTGTACAAATTAAGAGGAGGTTGTAAATTTTCGAAAATAGATTTATCTGATGCCTATTTTTAAATTCCTATGGACGAAGAATCCAAAAAAATTTTAGTTGTTAACACACCTCTTGGTCTATTTCAATACCAAAAGTTGCCTTTTGGTGTTTCCAGCGCACCTGCTATTTTTCAACGCTTCCTAGAACAATTAATTTCTGATATTCCAAACACCGTCAACTATCTTGATGACATTGTAGTTACAGGAAAAACTTACGAGGAACATCAACAAAACTTAGAACAACTTATTTTAAAATTGCAAAATGCGGGTTTAACATGTAATATATCAAAATGCTCTTTTATGCAAGATAAAATTGAATATCTTGTAGGGTGATCGATTATTCGACTTTTTGGAGAAACCGGTTTTCGAATAGTTCGAATAGTTGGTATTTTGAAAAAACCGGTTGCACTTTTTTAAATTCAGAAAAAACCGGTTAACCGGTTTTTTTGCAGAAGTTAATATTTCTACTAAAAGACTACATTTCTTAAAGAAAAATCAATAAATATTATGATGTTCAAGTTAAAATATATTACACATAATTATTTTTGGAAATAACTATTAATCCAATAAGAACGAGAAAAAAATAGTCGGTCAAGTCCGACAATACCCTACTCAATGATGTGCACCAAATTCGGGGAAGTGTCTTCTTTTCTAAACCTGTGGAATTGTGGGCCAATACTATGTTCAATTATGGACCGATCTTCATGAAATTCGGAACACAGATTTTAACTTATATGGAACTTACATGTGTAAAAGAAATTCTTACTACATTTAAGGGATTTATGATCGTTAAACCCTTTTTCCGGGAGGATATTTGCATGGCCCTAGTTTAAATTATGGAACGATCATAACCAATTTCAACACGCTTCGTTCTTAGGCTATAAGAAACCTGTGTGCTAAATTTCAAATTTAATACATGTTCAAAATTGTGACTTGCATTTTAATTAATTAATTAATTAATTATTTTTTTATGAACAGACAGACGGACGCACGAACATCATCAAATCGACTTAAAACGATTGGTAAAAATTAAGGCGGGTCTTAAACCAATATTTTTGGGTGTTACAAAGCATATGAACGAACGAATAATATAATATAAAAATTTTAAGAAAATAATCATCAAAACAAACAAAACAGAAACCATGGGTTAATATGATAAGAGCCAGAATCAATTTTATTGAAACTATTCTGTAGGAGAAACTTTTTTAAAACAAAATCTTTGAAAAATGAAGAAAATATTGATTAAAAAAATAAAGACTAAAACATTCAAATGTGTAAAAATATTACAGGTGTTACAATTGAAATAATTATTACTAATTTATTTATTTAATATTACAATAATTAATTTCGTTTTAACCTTAAACTATATTTTTAAAACATTACAAATAATACTCTAAAAAATATTCATAAATTTCGATTCAAATATCAGTATTTAGCACATGCTTTTTGAAATAAAAAGCTATTTTTAAAACCGGTTTTTTGTGTTTAAAAAAAAACGGTCTATTCGACATTCGAAAAATTAACATTTTGAAAAAACCGACAGCACATTGACAGAAAAAACCGGTTTAAAAACCTGTTGGAAAACCGTATCGATCACCCTAATATCTTGGCAATATACCCAGCAAAAACTTTGGTTGCCAGGTAATGAGTTAAGAAGCTAATATAATGGCTTTCCACTACTTACACATTAGCTGAATAACTCATTATTTTAACACGGTGATGACATTAGAGGCAACTACTTACCTTATATCATTATTTCGATGTCATTACAAGAACTAATTGATTTTAAGTTGTTTAATAATATATGTATACATCGGAAGGTCTATTGTGAATTGCATTAAAACTATTTTTTTTGTTTGTATCTTTTTTTAATGGAGGAGAGGGAACACATAATACATTTTTGAAATAGTAAAGCTATGCACTTATAGATGGATGAACACTGCATATCTTTTCGTCTTAGTACATATGTATATACATATTATGAATATGATATTCCATTCCAACTTCCTTAAAAATAGCCATGGATTTGAAACCAACCAATCTTTCTGAAGATAGAAAATTTAACGTGAGAAAGATTTTAACTCGTTAATTAAAAAAAGTTATTAACGTAAAAAATGTTTACCTTTGATATCAATAATTGACAGGAATCATCCAGATTTTGGAGCAGACTGATGAATTGTTAACTTTCCTCTGCGGGATGAAAAGAAATGTGTAAAAAAGTTAAATTATATGAAATTCTGTAATAGCATTTACATACTTACAATCCTTTGACCGCAATTAGTTTCTGTAGGCTCCAAGTTAGGTGCTGAATGAAGAAGTTGATTCACATTTGTTTATAAAGAGCAACATTATTTTAAATATTAGTTTTTTTTTTATAAAATTTTTGAATTAAATGAATTTTTCAATAAAATTATAATTTTTATTTTTTTAATGTCAAAAAATTTTATTAGAAAATAATGACAAACGTTTATTAAAACCATAAACCAATTTATTCAGTGTCGAAACCTTTTATACTAATTAATATTTGCAATAGTTGCTCCTGAGACTCTATAATTTAATATTTAAAAACGCTCGTATTTGAAGAAAAATTTATTGAAATTATTAATTATGTATAAAAGCAACATCTATATAGATATAATTTTCAAAGTGTATCTAAAAATATATGTTTCACTTTTTTTGCTTTCATATATGGAGTAATTATTATCATCACATATTTATTCTTTTAATAAATATATTAATTTGTAAACTGAATAAAAAACGAACAAACCGCCGTTTTTCACTAACTCTGATCATAAATAAGTAATTACATATCGGGTTATAAATATGTAGTTACTAAACTACATCTATGTAATGTAGACGGTATGTTGTTGTGATTGAAAAGTAACTACATCCGTAACTACATGACATTACCAAGTTTTTGCTGGGTAATTAGTAAAAATGGAATTGAACCTTCTGATAAGGGTATTTAGCCATTAAAAATCTACCAAGACCAAAGAATATACAAGATTTACAAGCTTTTATGGGTAAAGTAACATACTACATGAAATATATAAACAATTTTTCTACAATATGCGAGCCTCTTAACAAATTACGCAGAAAAGATAGTACTTTTATTTGGGGGAAAAGTCAAGAAGAAGCATTTCAAAATCTTAAACAGCAACTTATTTCAACAACAAAACTTTCACATTTCGATGATAACTTACCATTAGTATTAGCTACAGATGCATCATCTTTCGGATTAGGGGTTGTTATTTCCCACGTATACCCCGATGGTTCCGAAAAACCTATTGCACATGCCTCTAAAACATTAAATTGCCATCAAAGAAACTATAGTCAAATTGAAAAAGAAGCTTTGGCCATAATATTTGGTGTTAAAAAGTTTCATGAATATCTTTATGGTAGAAAATTTACGTTACTTACTGATTACAAACCTCTTGTATCATTTTTTAATCCACAAAAATCGATTCCGATACATTCTGCTCACCGTCTCTAACGATGGGCTCTGTTTTTGTCAAGTTACACATTTGATATTAAATACAAATCGACAAATTGTCATCAAAATGCTGACGCATTATCACGCTTGCCGCTTTCAAGTGATACGGAATTCGATATTGAATTGGATAAAATGGATATAAATTTAGCTGAAGAAATATCGTCATTTCTGGTGGATTCCACACAAATAGCAAATTGCACAAAAAAGGACAAAATATTGTAGAAAGTTCTTAAGTTTATTAAAGAAGGTTGGCCAAATAAAATTGAAGATAATTTGAAACCTTATTATAATAGACGGGATAATTTAACAACGTTAGATGGTGTTATTTTATTACAAACAAATACCAGTCGAGTAGTTATTCCCAAATGTTTTCAAACCAAAATAATAAACTTGTTGCATGATGGTCACTGGGGTATAGTTAAAACGAAACAATTAGCACGTCGTTATTGTTGGTGGCCTGGAATTGACAAATCAATTAAAAATTTAATTGCACAATGTACAGCATGTTCTTCCGTTATATCCATGCCTGCAAAAGAGTTTAGTTCTTGGGAAATGCCTACTAAACCTTGGCAAAGAATTCACTTAGATTTTGCTGGACCTTTTAAAAACTCATCATGGTTTATATGTGTTGATGCTTATTCCCATTATCCGTATGTTTTTAAAATGAATTCAACAACCACATCCGCTACAATTAACATATTAAAAAATATTTTTGCTGGAGAAGGACTCCCTGAAGTGATTGTCTCAGACAATGGACCCCAATTTACAGCGGAGGAATTCAAGAAATTTTGCATTGCAAATGGAGTGACTCATCTAACTACAGCACCATTCCATCCAGCATCTAATGGTCAAGCAGAACGTTTTGTACGCTCTTTTAAAACATCTTAAAAAAAAACACTTAGAATCTGGGAAAAATATAGATGAATCCCTACTAAGTTTCTTGTCATCATATCGTTCAACCCCATTGGAAAATTACAAATCACCCGCAGAACTACTACACGGTCGACAACCAAGAATTATATTAAGTTTACTCAAACCTGGCGAAAAAACTATTCGTGAAGCGAACAATTCTAAATTTAAAATAAATGATTATGTAGTAGCAAGAATTTTTGGAAAGTCTAAAAATTGGATACCTGCACAAAGTGGAAATATGTTATACTTACTTAAAACTGTGGACAACAAAACTATTAAACGCCATCAAAACCATATAAGAAAATCTTTTATAAAAAATCAACAAAGCTTATCAACTGAAGATTTTAATGAAGCACAAAAATTAGCTAGTCTATTTCTCTCCAATAATAATACAGAATTCTCTATCGTTTCAGATCAACCTACTACAAGTACTAACTATAGAAACGAACAACGTAATTTAATTTCAGAACAGTTTAATTCCAATCCTACATTATTATGTCAATCTGTACTAAGAAGATCCGATAGAATTAAAAGAAAAGCTGAAACAAATTCTACAGAATTAAATACAAAATTGACGCGGAGGAATTGATACATATGTACTTTGTAATATTTAACTTGTTCATAAAATAATTTTTAAAACTAATATTCATTGAAATTGTACTTTTAATTTTCATTTGTAAATTATAAATTTTGTTGAGTTGTGAAATAAATTTTGATTAGTAAATACACAATATTAAGTATTTTTAAAAAAATAACACAATAATATATTTTTTAACAAAATACGTAAAGATACTCATAAAGCAGAAAAATTTAATTTTTATATGAAAAAATTTAAACTTGTTGAAGAAAAGGGAAAATTATGCACAGTACATGTGTGCGTCCCAAAAATTTGAGATTTTTATTTTAATGTAAAGATTCCATGCTTTCCAAATACGAAAAAAAATCAAAACAATTTAATAGCATATTTAAAGAAAAATGCATTTAAAAGATGCAATTGCATTAAAATGCATTTTTAAAAAGTATTTTTTATTTATAAAATACTCATGTTTAAGCTGATATAATTACAATTCAAACGCCGTTTAAATAATAAATTTCTGTAAAGCGTTCCCAGAATTATTTGTATTTAAAGTTGTACACTTTCGAGATTTTTTAGATTTTTTCGAAAGTGAAAAAGCTAAATAAAATCGCGAATTTTCCGAATTTAGCGAATCTGAAAACGGAAATATTTATAGACACCCATAGACCTTATACGTATACAATTTTATAAAAATCGGAGGACACTTGGTATATTTTTGGGCGTTCTTTCATGGAATGGACGTTATATAAAAAATTATATCTTTAGTTTTTATTTTATTATATAGTTAAACAATTATTTTATAAATTTTATTTGTTTTCAATTATATTTATTAAATTATTAAAACTGTTCGATTTTCTAATACAAACTAAAAATATTACTGTTTGCACATATAAATTTGTATTTATTCTAACAAATAACTTTAAGAAATGTTTATCGAACTTGTTTTTAAAAAGCCTTTGTGAGATTCCCTCAAATTTTTAGAAGTCATCACGTTTTTGTTAAAACTTACTTTTAAATATAACTACATGAGTGTAATTATTGAACACTAAAACGGAAATCAGCTAAAATTCAACACATAAACTTTGCATGTTTAATGCCATCAATAAATAGTTTGAACAATTCAATTCTTTCCTTCCTTTTTGATTACATAAAATTGTAATGCATAAAATCCAGATTTCCACTAAAAGTGCAGTGTATTGTTAAAAAATCATTAAACAAAATGACAACATGACCTCGACTACTTTGTCAAATATCTAAAGTGAAAAAAAAAGAAACGTAACAACCAAAAAACAAAGAGGACATCAAGTGCTACTAAATCGATAACCACCATTGTTAAACTTATTATGTACATATGCATGTAGTCATATAAGAATTTAGTATAAAAAAAAGGAACAGGAACAGACATACACATACGTTCATCTATGGAAGTTTTGTATGCTACCAATTGTATAGTGACTATTTTTTTTTTTTTTGTTTGTTTTAGTGAAGCGCAAATACAACCATATTTGCTTATACTCAATACGTCAAGCGGAAACAGGGAATAAAATCGTTGGTGATCAACAACGCCTGTGTATGGTACTTTTGAGTTATGCATTTTGAATAGAGATGTAGTAAATTAGCCGATATGCATAAAACTGATTTAGTTTTGTACAGAGGTTTTAAATTTCCTAACGTTAGAACTTGAACAGATCGCTGTTTTAATTGGTATTGAAATGACTGTGAATACAACGGACCACACAAAAGTTCCTGTTTCGGTTGGTTGATATGTCTTCGCGATAGGTTATTTAGACAACTAGAGAATCGAGGATGATTTACTCTTGTGGTGCAAAATGGAGCAGAAAATAAAATGGATCAAGTTTTCCATCAGATTGTAAAAAATATGATCATCTCCAAATTCTGTGGTGGCTATTTTAAGTAGATACGTTTACGAACAAGGAAAATAAATTTCGCTAAATTCAATAATGAGCACGAGGTGAAAAATATTGGGTTTCCTTTTTGCTACTGTTTTTTATTTTTCAACTAACCGATTAGACCAATAATTTTCATATTCCTATATAGAGGAAAATAACACGCAATATTTAATATTCTACTCTACAATTCGCTGTAGGGTACAAAAACCGAAACGTAGGCAAAACGTTGGAAAAAACGTAAAATAAAATCTCATTCAACAAACAAATACATACATATGAACATTACCATACTCAAACATACTTCCACATATTCACAATCAAACAAATGAGAAAACAAAAAACTAGTAACGTACGCGTATAAATAAAACATTAAAAGTGGAACAGTAAATTTTAACAAAATGTCATCAAGGCAATTTAACAAATGTATTTACACATGAACCTACACAAACACACATTTCAATAAGGACACAAACACTCATATACATATGTACATATGCCAATACTTTCATATCCTCGCTAACTCACGTATACATATATACAATTACAATCATTTGGGAACATCATACATACATTTATACTCGTACTTTTTGTATACAAAGTATTTACATGTGTCCGGTGAGAACTCTTGACTCTCTTCTCTGTTGTTGATGATGATGGTGCATATGAATTAATTCAATTGTTAAGCAAATGTATGAATGAATGTATTAATATTCATGTGTCTATAACATCGAGTCTACACTTGATAAATTTTTATCAAGACAAGCGTCAACTTTGTTATAAAAATTCTTAACATACATAATATTCAATAACTTGGAAACGGTTGATCTTAGAGTTTTCATTATTTTTTTAATCATTTGATAATTTAGCACAGATCACAGAAATATATAATTTTTATGGTTCTAACCACTAATTATAAAATTGTGGACCATTTTTGAAAACTTTTTCTTTGGAGATTCGATAGTTGCTTCAGTCACTTTTTTGGAACAGTGTGCACATCTTCGTTAAAATCTTCGGTATTTTGGGACACCTTTTTTGTGCTCTTGAATTCACTTTTCACAAGAGCTCAATATCTCTCCACTGGTCTAAGCTATGGACAATTTTGAAAATTGACCTCTCTTGGCAGCGTTACCGTTGTGAATTTTTAAAAAGTGTCCAAAAAAAGGGGATTTCAAAATAAAAAGTCGCAAAAAAAAGGGGCCAACTGTGAACGTATGGATCCACGAGTATTGTATTTTGTCTGTTGGACAAACTATTTTTTTATTTAAGATACCCAGCAAAAACTTGGTAATGGTATGTAGTTACAGATGTAGTTACTTTTCAATCATAACAACATACTTTCTGCATTACATGAAAGTAGATTAGTAACTACTTACTTTTAACTTGATATGTAATCAATTACATAAGATCAGATTTTTGGAAATGTTACTTTTTATCTATCTCTTCATTTATATTATAAAAATTATATATTTTAAAAGTGGGTAAAATATGAAAATACATTAATTATTTGTTAAAGTCACGAAGACTTGAACAAACAATTACTCATAAACACACCAGTCTCCCGTAAAGTCGAAACCACGACGTAAGCAGATAGAATAGCTTATTGTTAACAAATCCATTAAGCCACTTTATACGTACATTAATTCATTAATGAACCTGTAATTTGAGTTTATGTAAAATACTACATCAAACATAAAATACGGTATAACTCTTAAACCAATAAAGGAGTATAAAAATGTACTAGAGGAAATTTAATTATCTATAAATTTTGTATTAACATCAAAATATGTGCTATGCTCAATAAGCTAGTTATATGCATTGTTCATTTAATTTTACTGTCTTGTGTACTAAATAAATTTTGTGTCTGAAAAAATGTGTCAAATTTTTCAAAATTCAAAATTCTTGACATATAATATTAAAATCAAGAAAATACGATTTTTTGTTAATGTTTACAAAAATCAATTTCATATTTCAAAAGGCTATTGGTAAATTATTAGTGTTTAAAAGTGGTAAGTATCTGAATATTACTAAAAAATATCCACTAATTTGTATTGTTTCTCTTAGGCACATTGGAACAAATTTATAATACCTTGAAACTCAACAGCCAACAAATTTGAAGAGATTGCAATTTAGGAAATACAACTACATAAAGGTAAGAAAAATTTATTGACTATCTTAAAACAATTTGTTAAACGTATTAAACTCTTAACAATTTTCAGACGGGGCAGGTCAATAAGGTCCGGTATTTTATTCAATTTCTGCACGGGTCACAAGAATGCGCTTCAAGAATTAACTCCAAGTCTATGGTATGAAATAGTATGTCAAATCCTGATTTCCGCATATTTTCAAATAAATAAATTTCTAAAAAAAATTATCTGCTTTTTATTTTCAATACTTCAGTACTTACTTGTAACCGATAATGTAACTAGTTACTATTCATTTTGCTAATAATGACTTCTGTAATACTTGGAAACTAATGAGTGATTGAATAGCTACAAAGTAATTAGTTCTTGTAACGACATCTAAGTAATGACTTTCTGAAATGCCTACCTGTAATAATATAGAGTAAGTAGTTGCCTCTAATGACATCACCGTGTTAAAATAATGAGTTATTCATCTAATGTGAAAGTAGTGTAGAGCCACTATATTAGCTTCTCATCTCATTACATGGCAAGCAAAGTTTTTGCTGGGTAGTTTAGTAAAAAAAAACACGTACCCCCTACGAGGAATGTAAAAATATAAATTAGGATATAAGTATTCATCGTATCTGTTTTTTCACTTTCTCAATCCACTCCAAAAAGATTCGGCATATGATGATTTTAATTACTAACAGCTTCAGTTCATTTATAAATACTCCGCCGTCTTTTTTATCACTATACTGTGAAACAATCTCAAAATAATTAATTTATTTGTTTAAATTAATATATAATGGATCGATATATTTCAAACAACTTAATTTCTCGCCATTTAGTACATAGTCTCAAAAAGTCGCCACTTAGTTGTCATTTAAAAAAGGGGCCAAAAAAGTGGCCAAGTGGTTGAAAAAGGGGCAATTGGCGACTAAAGTCGCCAAACGGTAACACTGTCTCTTGGTACTAAAACTATGTTATTGATTTGGTACCACTCCAGAGCTTTCTTACCGTAGTGACTTGATACCAAATGGGTCCAAAAATATGTGGACACGTTGTGCTTTCTTAAGAAAAGAAGAAGTCTTTTTAGCAAATATTCCTTTATGCATATTTTGGTATTTATAAATCCGAATGTATCAAATGACTTTCCTGTTTTGCCGCAACTGCAAAAAGCTTGTCATACCATGAATTTTGTAAGAAATTTTTGCTGCTTTTGGGTCTTAAACTTATATCCAACATTGCTTCGAGCATTAGCAAAAAAAAATTTTAAGACACAAGCTGCGAAGATTCTGCCAGCACCTACGTTTCTTCGTCAATTATACAGCTTGAGTGTTTTTGTATGAGATTTGATTTTAAATTCCGAGTCCTATTTTTGGCTTGTAATTTTTTTTTTTTTTTTTTTGCAGAATTCCAGTTTGGAATTTTTTGAACTTTACATGTTATCAACTTTCTCATTAGCTTTAAATTTTCGCACCAAATAGTCGAAGCACTGAGAAAACTGAGCTGATTTTCTACCAGATGTGTTTGGAGTTCCTTTCAATATGCCTTCAATTTTCTGGCCTTCCCAATATCATGTGGTCCTTTTTTCTTACCGAACTAGGTTTCGCATCAATAGTCAAATTCTCCTGATACTGTTTGATAACATTAGAAACGGTTTTACGGACGACATTTAATTCTATGGCCAATTATTTGTAAGACCTATTTGGATTTTTTAATAACTTGTAGGACGTAAATCTTTTTCGTCACTTATTTTGATGAAAATAAGGACAAATTAACATGGTTGTTATTAAAAATAATAACTGAAGTATTTTTCCATGATAACTAGATCAAAACAAATTTTGAATATTGATTCCGAAAAAAGTTATGAGGCAAAATGTGTGTTAAGATTTTTTGATATCACTCCTTATGACGCCTAAGTTCTTTCCTGTATTAATAATGTTAATTTTAAAGTTATTTATCATTATAGATATATATGCTTTGATTGACCAATAAGTATAGCTACAGATTTAATAGAATTCAGACTGAGACCATTTGCTCGTTAATCAATTGAATACAATTGGAGATGTTTTGTATATTGCAATTTATATAAAGCTGCACATCATCGGCATACATTTGTACATTGCAGTGCTTGAGATATAAAAGCAGGTAAGATCGAGCCTTATGGAACCCGGGATAAACAGATTTACTTCTATCACAGAGATATGAACAAATTAGTTTTACGACTGTTGATGAGAAATTTTCAATTTAAGGCAGAGAATAGAGTGGTAAACGGTATCGAAAGCTTTCGAATGATCAAGAAGTACTAAAAATGCTATTGTGTTTGGTTTATCAATTTGGCTTCGTATTTCTTCTGAAACATCAAGCAAAGTAGTAATGCAACTATGTTTTGGTCTAAAACCAGATTGCCTATCAGTAAGTAAGGAGTTTGTATACAAGAATTTACTCATTTGTTCATGGATTAGTTTTTCAAAAACTTTCGAGAGGTAAGGCAATATAACAATTGGCCTATAGTTCTTATCAACCCTCGGGATAGGTATAATTTTGGCGTGTTAAAAACCATTGTAAAAATTAGCTATCGCTATCTTAAAGGCATCGTATAGGTAGGATGTTCTAAATCTTTTCCACCGTTTATAGGCATGGTTTCTATGCTCAATCAGATTCTTTATTTCAAATATAAACCAAGGCTTTTCATTACGTTTAATTTTTGTTTTAATAGGAATATATTTTTCAAGCAAGTAGTTTATATTTTGGTTCTGGAAATTTAGTTGTGCATCAACTGTAGGCATATAAAAAATATCGCTCCATGTTATATTTGATATTACTAAAGTGATTGAGAATTGATGTTATTAAAATTTCTAAATTGCACAATTTTATACAGCAGTAGATCATGCTTTGAGAACATAAAATCAGACAACTGATCGAATAAGAGTACGCGTTGGTTGTTATTAACGAAACAAATATCAAGTAATGTGCTTGAGATGGACGTGAAATGAGTGGCTACAGTAGAGTTTACGAGATGAAGACCAATTGCGTTCATGTCTTCCATTAAGCTTTTGTCTTCCAGAATATTTGCATTAAAGTCACCGATAATCTCAATATCATTATAACCCAGAGTACATCTGCTTAGTTTTTCTATTAAGGGTTCCATATTAATATTTTTGTTAGGCCTGTATACAACTCCAACAAGATTTTTATACCCTACACCACCATAGGTGGTTGGGGTTTTATGCGTTTGTGCTGATGTTTGTAAAGCACAAAAAATTTTAAAAATATCTTGATGAAATTTGGCACAAACAATTATTTTGATATAAGGACAAAGTTTGTTGAAATTGGTTATGATCGGTCCATTATTTCACCTAGCCCCCATACAAATGTCCTCCGGGAATAGGGGTTTAACGATCATAACGAAACTCGGTACAAAGGAGTTTTGTATAAATTTCAATCGTTGTACTAAATTTCGTCAAGGTCGGTTCATAATTGACCATAGCTCCCATATAAATCCCCTCTTACGAAAATCACTTTAACGTGCATAAATCCCATACGAATGATAGTATCAAGTTAATATTTGACACAAATAAGTTTTATATAAGTAGAAAGAACATTGCCAAAATGTATGAGAATCGGTCCATAATTTACCATAGCTCCCTTATAAACCCACTTCCGGGAATCGCCCTAAAGGGCTTAAAATCATACAGATGTTAGTATCAATGCATTGTTATGTATTTGTATAATTTATTTTACATTTAGTAAAATTTTAATTTTTAGCTCATACAAAATGGTGTAGGGTATCATATGGTCGGTCTTGATCGACTATAGTTTCTCTCTCTTTTTTATTGTTATTGAGGACTTCAGTGAAAATGTATTCAATGTTATCACCTTTCTGATTCATATATTTCTCTTTGCTTTAAATATTTATTTTAATATATATGGCAAAACTGCCTGCATTTGAAGATCAATCCGAGCGATATATTACAAAGATACAAAAATTATCTACAATTCAAACAAAGATATGACTTTTGTCTTGATAAAATTTCTCATGTATAGACTCGACGTATACATTTTTTTTACTTGTGTATGTATGAGTATAGAACGGAATTGTAACAAGAGTTTTATATGAATAGTTATGTGAATATGTATGTGTCAGAGGTTATCGCAAAAATTAAAGAAACAAAAAAATATTGAAAATAAGTCAAAGTTTGCTACAACCAGTAGAGTTGCATTTAATTAAAAATACTCGAATTTAATGTACAATTTCTTTTATTTCAAATTAATGGTTACATTTAATTTTTAACAAATCAGCTACTACATGATCTTGGTGTTTACTTCTTGTTATTAAAACTCTTTTTTCATAGTATTTTCACTGTTACATACGTTAAGACAAATTCAATATACTCCTTTGATCATTTTAATGGCAAAGGCTTTAAAAAAACAACTAAAACCTCTGTGGAAAATTGTGTAAAAAGGAAACATTGTTATATATTGAAATATAAAACGAAACGTATAAAAAATTATTATTGTAAAGGAAACTGCAACTGCTGATTCAAAATATAAAACTTTTATTATTGGAAAATAGTTAACAAAAAACTCAAGGATTTTTTTTTACTGTTGTATTCATTAAAAACAGGAAAGATTTTTCATAAAGGTCAAACTTTTAGTATTTATTAAAAAAAAAAAAATAATAAAAGAGTTGAGAAAATGTAAAAATGTTTTTAAGGTGTATGGGGAAATGCTAGCGGTAAAGATGATGAGTGAGTCAATAGAGTAGAAACGGCTTATGGAAAATATACGAGTTTAAATTTTATTTTTATGTTAGTAAATGATACGTGAACCTCCCTCGAGGGTAAAGCGTTACGTGCAACAAATTATTGAAAGAAAAACATGTTTCATAGAATAATTGATCTTCAGGAAACTGGAATTAAAAAAGTACCTATAATTGTGAATACAAAACTAGTTCTAACAAATCATAACAAGTCAAAACGAAACAAAAATTTAAGAGTAAAATTAAGTTATTTGCTACAGTAAGAGTTCCCAAAATGGATAAATATTTCGAATACTTGCCTCATATTAATATGTTAGAAGTGTTAATCAACACTGAAAGATCTTGTTATGCAACCGATTGATTGAGAAAAATTTCCATAACTACTCTAATAAGAAATTTTCTAAAACCAAAAAAAAAAAAAAATAATAATAATAAATAAATAACTAAAAAACTCGTTTTTTTTTAATATACAAATTTCATAAGATATTTACATACTTATATTATCTGTTGGAAATTACTATTAATAATTAAATATTCAATTTTAACAGGTGTTAAATATTTTACTTTTCATTAGGTTTAATTTATAAAGTGTTGAAAATAACAGCACTTAATACAATAGTAATTAAAACTTTTAATTATCAAATTGAAGTTCATTCTAGGGTGTGACAGACATTTGCTTCGTTTAATATTACTCCGAAAAGAACATAAGTGAATCGTGGGGTGTTTAATTAATACTCTTACTATTGAATTACATAATTTTTGTAATATAAAAAATGTCTGTATTTTTATGCACGAAGCTTTATCGGAATAACAATGATTAATAAATTGGACAAGTTAAGGAAATATTTAAATAAATTTTTGAAGTTTTTTGAAATACATACATATATATTAGGGTGGGTCAATTTGTTCGAGTGAGGAAAAACGTGACAGGCGTATAGCAAAATCGAAATCTACATAAAATTCTAAGGAAATTACCCAAGAAAGTATGAAATTTTTTTGAAAAATCTTAAAATAAAATCTTCATGTCTCTCGGCGGGAGCTAAGTTTTGATTTTAGACCCATAGTTTCTTATACAAGTTTTCTTAAAATTTATTGTAGATTATATTTTTGCTAGACGCCTATCTACAAAAAGAATTGACCCACCCTAATATATATATATTTAATTTTTTTACTTTATACTTGCTTATTACATTTAATTTGGAAGTTTTATAACTACTTATTAAATTTGTATAACTTTTTTCTTTTTTTAGATCAAAATATATAATTCTATTGACGTAAGTTGTAACTTTATTTCAAACTTAAATTTCTCTCTTAAACATATATGTTTTTAACGTTTTATTCTACAACTTTTTTCTACACTTTTTATATCAATCCGACCAAAGATTCCTTTCATAGTTAACAATAAGTATAAAGAAAAAAATCATAATACATTGAAACGAATTTTACTCAAACCTAATGACATGTATATTGAAAAAAAAAAAAAAATCAAAAAAAATTTTGAGCTATTATAGAGGTCACAAGTGGACTCTAAAGTCATCATATAAGGGGCACGGCAAAGCTATAAGGTCACTTTTCTTTGCACCGTGTATTAAAAAGTAAAAGTGGTATTTGATAGTACTGCTAGCTATATCACTTACTACTTAATTGTAAAAAAATAATTTTAGTTGAAAAAAAATGAACTGACCTTATAATTTTAACTCATTGGAAACTTCATATTTTCAAATCAAATATTCATTACTCTACTGTAAAATTAAATGTAAAAAAATGTAAGCGTAAACGGAACGTTAGTGGATAGTTACTAAAAAAAGTTTAAATGTAGCAAGTACTTTGTTGCTACATCAGTGATATCAATGACATATCGTCCCCGAGCAAGTTACCTATGCAAAAATTTTGAAAATTTTTTCATTGCTGCGCACATTGGTTCCAAAACGCTTTTTTTTGCAAATAATTCAGTAACTAAAGAACCGTTAGAGGTATTTCAATAAAATTTCACATGGTTAGAGCTGAGTTTTTGAGTTAATTTGGAGGAGTACAGACCCCTAGCAGGTCAGGGGGGAAGTTGGTGGCCCTCCAAATTTGCCCATCTCGGGTATGTAATTTTTTTAAAAAATCGCCAAAAATTCATTTATGATAGGACAGAAACAAAATTTTATATATAGATAGTCCTTGTAAATCTCTACAAAAAATACGCATACATGTGTAGGTTATATCTTTAATTTTAAGAGATATTTGGGTCGAAATAAATTTTGACCTCATTTTTAGCCTTGCCTTTTTTTAGTTTTTTAAACTTGGCGAGCTTAATTTTTCCCCTAGAATTTTTCTAAAATATTTTTCTATAAAATTCTAAATAATATTACTGCAAGAATCGCATAATTATATGAATCCGTTAAAAAGTTATATTAATCTAAATTTGGAACTTTAAACAAATTTTACATTTTTTGTTTTTTTTTCAAAAAGGTGGCAATATTTATTCAGTGATAAAATTAGTTTTTTGTTCTAAGCTTTATCATATTTTTAACGCTTTCAAAAGAAATATTAATGTAAATGCGTGTAAAGTAAATCCGGAGGAGTTAGGGACAAAGGTCTGCCCACGGGCCCTATCCAAATTTAGTCAATTTTGGTATTTAGCTTTTTCTTTTTTTTGTTATGTTCTCAAATCGCAAAGCTGGAATCGACTTAAAATTACTTTAATTTTTTAGCTCTATATGTAAGGTGTACACCCAAAAAGTATTTTCTGACGTAGGCCCCTTATAACGAAAGGGTGACCATCAATGAAAAAAGTAAATTTTTGAAGGAAGCTTTCCGCGAACTGGAATTTTGAGTATTTTGGAGTAAGGAAATGGGAATCTATTTGTTTTTTCTTTTAAGGACAACTTTTTTTTATATTATACTAAAACTTTATACTGATAGCTTAATTAGTGTAGATTTTATTTAAGTTCAAATATTAATTTTTTTTTTCGAAAAATATCACTAAATACAAAAAATTTTCGTTTTTTGATAAATTTAATGAAAAAATTTAGTTCGAATACTTTGTTATTTATATGTTATTATTTTTCAAGTAATATCCTTTCCAATGATACCAAATACTTGCATAAATCCTTTACACAATCGTTTAAATACTTACTGAAACTTGACCTCCCCGAAATGGGTCACATTGGATATTATATAAGAAATAATTAAAAGAGTTTACCACTTTCGGAGGTTCTCCTTCTGCCCATTTTGAACGGTTCAAAAGTTAAACAAAATTATTAAAAAAAAATACATTGAAATGGCTGTGCTCTTATGTATATTACAGTGCCTTGATTTGTATGGGGACAAAAAAAGTTGCAAATGTACCCCCCTAAAATTAAAGTTTGATATGTTTTAAGCTAATTCCCAAAATATTTCGGTTCAATTATTTAATTTACGTAAGCTGGACCATTTTTAAAATACCTCCAAAAATATCGTTTTCGATCGACAGTATACATAGTTTTTAACTTTTTGACAAACAAATTACAACATATGATAGAAAAACGATGTCTGCTACATATTGAACAAAAAATAATTTAAAACTTGTTTTCATTCTCGCGAACTTAAAATTTTAGTAAAATTTTTAAATAAAGTTCAAATTATTAAATTTCTTCTTATATGTTTTTTGTTTAATTTTGCTGAGTTTTTTAATTAAAAACTTTTATTCATATATATATAAAAAAACATTTTTTATCACGAATTTATTAACTTTTATTCAACGAAAGTACATAGTTCTAAAAGTCACAACTAGATGGTAATTACCAGTTTGGAGCTGTTTATTCCCAACTTTGATAATATTAGATTATTAACGGATATGATAATAATAAATAAATAATTCCTTAAAAAGTATTTACGATTATGTTTTGGAAAATTTTACGGATTATTTTATAAATTGTTTTAAACAGATCTTAATTTTTTTAGTTACATACTTAATATTATTTATCACATAACAGCAAATGGTATAAATTTAATATTTGGGTATAAACATTATATACTTTCTTCTTCTTTTGTAAATCATTCACCATGACCCAGACACATTTACATGAGCTGTATCCATAATTTGTGGTTTAAGCCAAAAAAAAAAAAAAAATAAAAAATAAATAAAAAAAGATCATCGCAATAAAAGCAACAAAAAAAAAAAAAAAAAAATTAAACAACAAAATAATGTTGTTAAAATATAAATTCTGTTAGTGATTTATATTGCAATATAATAAACCTGTTACACAAAACATATTTTACTTACAGCAAACAACAAGGGTACAAAAAAAAAAAAATTAACAGTAACATCAAAAAAGACCTTTTTCACAACACAAACAATAAGAGCAAAAAAGTAAAATAATAAACCAACAGAATATATAATAAATTTAACATATAACCAACATGATGAAGTAGACACTCGTTAACAAATTTATTATATAAAAATAACTAACAATTAACACCAAACTATATATATTTATAGCCATACATACTCATTTACTAGTATAAAACATATGTTTAATTTCATAAAAACAGACATGAGCCTACAACTAACACCACCACAACTTACAGCACAGGATCATAAATTACAAGAACACCCATATATCTAAACATTATTTACCCACACTTTCTTATACTTACGTTCAATTAAATACTTTTACATGTGCACAAAGAAAAGTGTGGAAAAAAAAGAAGCCCATATGAGAAACTTGTCAAATAAATTTTCCAAAACAATAAACACCAAATATGGTACATAAATTTAAAAAATAATGAAAAAAAGTCTAAAATATATTCAAGCTAATGTATTGGCTATAGGAAAATGTTGCTTCATTGTCAAGTAGTTGTATAAGGATGCTTAAGAATTTATATTTTTTGCTTATGAGTAAGAGTTTGATGAAAACAATAAATTTATTGTTAGCACTAAACTTAAAAAGATTTCCTAAAGTAGAAAAAAATATTTAAAATTCATTTTGAATAACATTAATCAATGTTATCATATAGCTACTATCTTAAGTCAAAGTATTTTATATATTTTAAGTCTTCCTTTTCCCAGTCTATAAGATCATATTGGCCTTGTTATAAAGGACATAGAACTAATATTTGTTCTTGCCACTGGTATTTCATCAGTTCATCCACATAATTTTCCCACACACTGTTCGTTCTTCAAATCATTAAGTCAATGTTTTACACCCATTTTTGTCACAACATACACACAATAAAATTATAGAAAAGTATCAAACAATAAACACTCCTTTTTTGGGCCCAACAAAACAAAAGCCCCCAAAATAAATTTGTGATAGAAAAGGTAAAATAAATTTACGACAAATTTGTCAGTTTTACACACGTATGACATGTTTTAGTAAAATATTTGTCAAAATAAATGCTGAAAGGTTAAGATTAATTGTTAATTATATTTGTTTTTAGTATTTTTCCAAATGAATTAATTTTAAATCTTTACAGAAGAGGCTTAAGGGTAGTATGGAAATTAAATTGTAGAATATGATTTTGTGAAAAGTAAGAGAATGGAAAATAAAGTGATTTTCACTTGAAGAGGCAATATTAGGAAATATTTAGCAGTAAGAGTATAGTGCAGAAAGGACTCAATTTTTAAGATAAATATAAATTTATTTAAGCCATATTTAAAAGAAAAATTCTCTAAATTTTTGAACAATATACTTCGTGATTTATTTTCATAGAACTCCAATTTCAGAAAACCCTACAAGAAAAATCATTCCGCGAGATAAAAGTAACTATACTCTTAAATCGTTAAACGTCCATTGCAGTGTTTGATGTGTGGCAAGTAGGAAGTTGCTGCTGATTGTCCATGATTTAACCAAAAGAAATTAGTTATCATTTCACTATTCTTGTATACGACGCACGTTGGGGTGAAATGTGTCAAAAGTGGCTATTAGTTGTTTTTTTTAATTTTTATAATAAAGTTTGGACCGAATAAAAAATGTAAAATTATGTGTCAATATCAATTAAGGAGTGCGATCGAAAAAGTCTTAACACACGTTTTGCCTCATAACTTTTATCGGAATTAAAATTTTTTTGATCTAGTTATCATGAAAAAATACGTTAGTTATTATTTTTAATAACAACCATGTTGATTAGTGGTGATTTTTATCAAAAAAGATGTACGTGCTACAAATTATTTAAACATTTCAAAAAAATCCAAATAGACTCAAAATAATTGGCCACAGAATTAAATTTCTACCGCCAAAATGTTTCTAATGTTATTAAACAATATCAGGAGAATTTGACCATTGATAGGAAACTCGGTTTGGAAAGAAAAAAATGTCCACATGATATTGGGAAGACCAGAAAATTTAAATAATATTGAAAGGAACTCCAAACACATCTGGTAGAAAAGCAGCCCAGTTAGCTCAGTGCTTCCAACATTCCAATCAGGAATGCTGCCAAACATTTAGAAGCCAAGAATAGGACACAGAAATTAAACCAAATTTCATAAAAAATACCCAAGTTGTATAATTGACGAAGAAACGTTTGTGCTGGCAAAATTTTCGCAGCTTCTGTGGCAAAACTTTTATATTGTTAATGCTCGAGGCAATGTTAAAGATAAGTAACGATTGATCAAAGTGATACACCAAAATATGCGTAATAAAAATGTCTTCAAATTCTTCAAACTTAATTTTTTATGTGCTCAATAGTTTCGGAGATATTTTGAAATAAGTGTCCGAAAAAAATCATTTTCATGCTAAATTTCAGATTTTTTTTGTTAATAAAATTTCTTTTAATAAATGCGAACATCTAAAATGTTATAGTTTATTATCTTTATCTTAAAACTGGTAATGCTGCGAATAAAATAAGGTACGTATCTTCAAAATTGATGCAGAAATATTGATTTTATTCACAGTTAAGTAAAAATACCCATGTTACATACAATTGAGTAGAAATACAGTGGTGGACAAAAAAATTTTTTTTCATTTTTTCTTGAAACAAAAATAGATGGACTGGGTGGATTCTGACGAGTTAAACAAGAATCTGCATTCACTTTTTTTATATCGGGTACTGATTTTTTTTATGTGCATGACTAAATCATCACCTTATTCAACGGATACGCCATAAAATTCGAAAATGATTTGTCGAACTTAGACTATAACTCAAGAACCCATTACACGATTTTGATAAGTGATACATCAAAAGATGCATGCGAAAATTGTCTTCAAGGTACGTTAGAAATATTCTTCATTCGCTCAAGAATTTCAGAGTTATGGTTCAAAATTTTCACAACTTTTCAAAAAAATAAATTTTAAAATTTTCTGTACTAATTACCGAATAACTACGGAAATATTAACTAGACAAAAAATTATATAAATTCAGCTCAAAGACAATTTAGGTCACTATATATTAAAGTTCAACTTATCTTAATTGGATAAACCGTTCTCGAGTTATACAAGTGTGACTGCCTAAAGGCGTGGTCATAGTAGTCATGTCCATAAAAAAAATCAATGCGTGATAGAAAAAAAGTTAAAGCTGATTCTTATTTAGCACGTTGAATTCCATCTAGGCCACCTACTTTTTTTTATTAAAGACGAAAAAAAAAATTTTTGTTTTGCCCACTAGTGTATTTCCACTTAGCTATGGGTATACATGGGTATCCAAACTTAACTGTGAATCCAATCAAAATTTGTGCATGAATTTTTACAACATGTGGCTTTATTTACTCGCAGTTTTGCCAGCTTTGAGATAAAGGTGATAAACTTAAATATTTTTGATGCTTTCGCTTTTAAAAAAAAGTTTTAGTAAAAAAAAGACATCTTGAATTTTGCATGAAAAAATTCTTTTCCGACATTTTTTTCGAAATATCTCCTAAACTATTGAGCGGATAAAAATTTAAGCCAATATTATTCCACATATTTTGGTGTATTATTTATATAAAACGTGCATACCGTTCTCGAGTTATAGAGAAATATACTCGAGTAAATCCCGATCTGACGGAAAAAAACTGAAAGCAGATTCAAGTTTTGCATGCGGAATTCCATCTATTTTTTTTTTTTTTTATTTTTTTGAAAGAGCTCAAAAAATTTTTTTTTTGTCGACCAGTGTTATCAATTAAAATTATCAAAAAAATAAAAAAAAGTGAAAATTAAAATGGAAGCATCAACTTCAGGTATTTATGTGTACTTTTTATAAAGTATTTGAAAATTAAAATATTTTTGTTATTTTTTTGAAAATTGTCCTAAAATACATTAATTTTCAACTTTCCTGGAATGCAACTCAAAATGTTACAGGACATTTGTTTTTAACACTGTGAATAAAATCGTGCGCATATTTAGCCTGATTTTAAAAATATTTTTTTTTTTTTTAAACTCCAGTAGCTCTCATACCAAAAACAGCTTAAATGCAGAAAATTTTAATCAGCTGGCTGGATTTACATAATATTTCACATAGGCGTAGCAGAGGAGAGTAAAATTTTTAGTTTGAAACGGAGACCCCACATATCTCTCAGGAATTAAGCTATGGTTGTTAAAAATAATAACATAGAAAATGTTTATATCACCTTAAAACTTTTGCTAAATTATTTGAAAAACATCCTTGCATGTACTATTTATCTTACATATTTTTCGAGTTATATGCATTTGATATTTCAACATTCTCAATTTTCAAGGCATTGGTCAAGTTGTTTCCACATATAGCTCGACATCTTCAACCGATTTTATTTTATTTTTTACAGTTAGTTAAAGAACAAAATTATCTATCGAAAAAATGAAATTTGGAGTCGAAATTACTATTTAGTCGAAAAATAAACGATTTTGAATTGGAAAATTTGCAAAAATTAACAAACAAACAAATGGACAGAAGGACGAACATCAGAATTTTCTCAAGAAATTATTAAAAAAAAAATGAAATTCTTTTACTTTTCGATCAATATAAAAATGTAATATTATAAAAAAATGTAAATGTAAATATTTAATCCCAAAGTGTAGACGGACAGACATTACTATTCTGCCAAAGAAAAAAAAAATATTATAATTTTACTTACTAATAAAAAATCATTAACCATATGAAGATTCACTTGATAGAAAGGAATATATACTGGCAACCATCCTAGATGTAAAGTGCGCTTAAAAATATCACTGATTCTTACTGCTTTTTATACCCACCACAAAAAAGATGGGGGGTATAATGATTTTGTTATTCCGTGTGTAACATGTCGAAGGAGTCATATACATATTTTCTGGGTCTCGGTTAAATTCTGAGTCAATCTAGCTATTCCGAAAGCAGGATAGGTCTCGAACGGGCAACGTAGGGGAACGAGTTATGGGCTGTCCGTTTCATACTTTTCTGTTGATATCTCTTAAACAAAAGCATGTACGACAACGAAATTTTTTATAAATAGTTTGAGAGTCGATATAAACTTGAAAACCAAAAATGGGCGTGTTCCGCCCACTTAACCGCCCATTTCTCATATAAGGTAAAATTTCAACGAAATTGTGTTCAAATAGTTGAAGGACCAATGAAAACTCAGAAACAAAAAATGGGCGTGGTCCGTCCACGTACCATATAACGTAAAATTTGAAAAAGTTGATGGTGGGTATATAGATTCGGCCGATCCGAATATAACATTCACGCTTGTTAAAGCCTAGAGCTGGATAATAACCAACTGGATTGGTAGCATGCTTGATAGCAGATCCATTAAGTCCAGTTTGGGTCAGGGAATGATTGTCTGTCACTGCAGTAACGCAGACTCAAGTATCTTGGCGATCGTTCCTTTCAGAATCTAAATGATTTGGAAGATGCATTATTATGCAATTTATTAGTTTTCAGCTAGAGTACACGGTGGTTTAGTAGAAAATGTGTATTCGAGTCACCCATATGTTTAAGGGTGGGGTTTTCTTTTTAGCATTTCTAGGGAAACAAATTAGGTTTCCGAGTGAATTTGCTTTTTATGTGGGCTGATCTTTTAACATTACCTAAAATCTCATTAGCTCTATCCACAGCTGTAACGGTGTACATGAGTAATTTAAGTTATACTATTAATAATGGATTAGAACAATAGCTGGTAAAAAGTTAGGTGAAAGAAATGTTGAATCACACTGCCAGTCAAAGTAAATTGAAAATGATAGACCAACTAATAAGTTGGATCTCTGATTTAAAGATCAGATAGGAATTATATTTAAATTTAACTCCAGCAGATTTGGAGGTTAACTTAAACTTTACTCCGAGAAAATAGCAACAAGGACTAGCAGAAGACTTTAAATTATTATTTTTAAATTATACTTCAGATGCAATGATTTGACTTGACTGATCATGTTTTTCCCAAAGATAAATAGCTAAATAGGATATTCTGAAAATGTAAAAACTGTGGGTACTGGTAGCAGCAAAATTTTGGCAGTGAGTTTGGGAAGATACAACAGACAAGGTTAAATTGAGATTGAATATTGGGCATGAACGTTGATTGATATGAAATAATTTAAAATTTCTTGTGAAATAGGTACGTTACAGACATGACTTAGATAACAGGTATTGTTAAATAGTAAAACTTCAGTGAAAGTCAACAAATAAGATATAAACGAATAATCTGATATCACTTTTTACTAATTAATTGGCATTGGCACTTAATTTTTATGATTTCATCCAAAAGATGCTCAATTCCTTAGTTTTTGGTGCTACATAGGGTTTGGGGTTTCCTGTGATATTTTGTTTCCCGAGAAACGGGAATAAAAAATTCGATTTCCCGGGAAATTTAAATTTTAAGAAAAAAGCAATGATTTTTTTATAAAGAATGTAATTTTTTCTATTAAATGCTATAAAACAACATTATAAATAGGGTTTGGGGTTTCCCGTGATATTTTGTTTCTCGGGAAACGGGAATAAAAAATTCGATTTCCCGGGAATTCCCGGGAAATTTAAATTTTAAGAAAAAAGCAATGATTTTTTATAAATAATGTAATTTTTTCTATTCAGTACTATAAAACAACATTATAAATCAAATTTATGATTAGTTAAGGTGGTTTTACACTATAATACTTTGTATTAATACCACTAAAACGAAAAATTGAACAGAGTTGACTACAAATAAAAAAATGTGCCGAAATTTGCTTTAAGAGATGCAATTACATTTAAAAAATTTAAAGACTTCAACATACAAAGTATTGAAGGTATTTACACCATAATACATTTGAAAATATTTTTGGTATTAATACAAAGTATTATAGTGTAAAACCAATTAAAAATTTAAACAATCTTAAATATTTTACAAAAAAAAAAAAAAAAAAAAAAATATGTAATAAGGTTTAATTGTTTAATTCACTTTTGAAAATCGAATTAAATTTATTTTCCCAGTAATTTCTTTAAAGCTTTCATATTTAATTCATAGACTTAAATTCTTTAACTTTACAAGAATTAATTGCTTGAAGAATCCACTACAAATTATACAATTCAAGCTTAAAAAATATTTTGAATCATTAAAATTTTCTTCTATTCAAATCTATTACGAATTAGATTTAGAAAATATTTTTTTGTTCATTTTGTAAAATATTAGCTTTGTTCCCGTAGTCTAAATTGGACCACGCGGGATCCCTATTTTACCGAAAAGCGTTCCTGTACTCCAGGCGCGGATCCACGGGGGGAAAATCGGAAATTTACCCCCCCCCCCCCCCCAAAATGGATTTTCGACCTTAGAAAAATTAAAAATTTACAATAGGAAAAGGAAAAATTGAAAATATTTTAAGGAAATTTTTTTTTTAGTGAAAATAAATGAAGGCAGAATTAGTTTATCTTCAATATAGTCTAGAAATGGCCAAACTATGTTTAGAAAAAAGTATTTATCGTATTTTTTTCTTCGAAAAATTTAAAGCAAATAAATAGGTTTTTAAAAATAGAAAAAATATATGAAATGAAATTCCTATATATTTTTTTTCATTAAATTCAAGCTTAAACTTTACATACAATTAAAAACTTATATGTACAAAAAAAAAATTGTAAGTGCTAGTTTCATGTCATATTGAAATTACACTAACTAATGTTTTAATATTACTTAAAAATTTCGACTTGAAAAATATGTTTTATTTTATAAATCCGAATCTTTTCAAAATTTTATACGAAATAATTTTTTAACATCAAAAATGAACAAAAGCATTTTCACAGAAAAAATGTAATAAAAGTCAACCATTTATTAATAAATAACACAAAATTTTCCCAACTCTTTTATACAAAATATAATATTTTTTTAGATTTAATAAATTTTATATATGATAGAAATTTTGGTTCACTACACAGATTTAATTTATAAATAAAATAGTAAAGGCCTAAAAATTGTAATTTTTCAAGAAAAAACTTTAAACTATTTTTATTGAAAATATTCACAATTTTGTGTTAAGAAAAAAATTGTTTAAATAAAACTATTAATTTAACATTTTCCCAAGAAAATATCTACCATTTTCCTAGAGGACGATAACAAAAACATTGATTTTCGCTTAATATTTTATTAAACCTTCTAAAAATTTCACTTGCTTTCCTGAAGAGTTGTTGTACTTTTTTCGCACACCTGTGTGAAAAATTTTCATATTCAAAAATTAATTTTTAAATACACCCTATAGCGTTGAAAAATTACTCGGGAAATGACATAAATAGCATCATAAATAAAGCCTATCAAATTTTGGAGTTATGCTTAAATTTTTTAGGTTCCTGTATTTTTTCTATTAAGATATTTTGAAAGTAGAATAATCAATTTTATTGTCGTATTTATTTCTTTGGTTTGAAATTTTTGGTGATTCAATGCATTAGAATTTTTCTGTAAAAGTCAACAAAAAATATGCAATCAATTTAAAAACATTTTTGTTGTAAATATAGCAAGATTTTTTTTTAGTTAGATAAAAACTGAAGAACTTATTCGATTTTATGTGAAATTCCCCAGAAGGTATGCTACAAATAAAGCTTAAAATGAAATAATTTGCTTAAAATAAATGAAAAATTTTTTGATAAAATTTTTTAGTTTTTAAACGATTTTAAATACTGACATCTCATTTTATTGTAAACAAAATATCATTAAGACTTAAAAAAGAAATACGTAAAATAGAAAAGTATTTTAATATAGTTAAAAGGTATGTTTTTCCTAATAAGAAAATCTCGAAAATTGGTTGGTGATGTACTCAAGAAGATTGTTTTTTGAGTAAAACTACAAAAATATAAACATTCAGACTGAAATAGTATGAAATTTTATAAAGTGATTTATTTACATAATTTTCACTAGATTTTCTTCACGGACTCCTCTTTGCCGAAAAAATTATTAGCGTATATTTTCCAGTTGACATATAATATATTCCAGTAAAAATTAAATTTAAGTGAGATTTTATTTCACATTTAAATGTTTAATTCATTCAATCGTCTTCTTGATTGATTTAATCAATTTTTAATTAAAAAATTTTTTCTATTTTTCATTTTTTGTAGTTATTAGTGATTGATATAATAATTTTGGTGATTTATTGGATACTTGTTTTGGTGTTATCAGATTAACTTCAAATTTTCATCTAAGTAAAAAAATAAATTTTAAAAATTACTCACATAACGAAGAGATATTTCAGTGTGCTTTAGGGAATGGTAAACAATGCCAAAACTCGATTTTCGATTTTACGATCAACTTTTTTCATTTCGATTTTCAAAATCGATTTATCGGTCCCCAAAATCGATTTTAGTTTGAAGTCGATTTTTTATTGATAAAGTCAAAAGTGTATCAAAAACATCAAAAATTAAAAAATAAACCTATAAAATAATTTCAAATATTCAGGTCACAAATATAAAAGTTATTTATATAATATATAAGAAATCTGTGAATATTTTATTTATCCACCAAAACAATCTTCTTCAGTAAAGCTTTGTAAAAAGGCTATGTTCACTACTAAGCCTGTTTCTTTGCTGGGTTATTATAAGGACATCCTTCAAGAATAGAAGTTCTCACGGTACTAATATTCTCGAGCAATTTCATTTCCTTCAGAGGATTTAGACTATTGTTTTGCCAACTGCCCAGCTAGGAATGATATGTAAAAATACTAAGATCGTTTGCGAATTAAATTTTGGGATTTTTTTTTTTTTTTCATTTTCTATTGGCAAACTCCACTTGGGTGCATTTTTAAATTTTATTCACCGCCAAATTATGTTTAAAAAAGCGGACATAACTTTATTATTACCAACCAAAAAATTTTAATTTATAAGACTTTTATAATTCTATATATTTTTTTAACTTTTTAAAACAAACCCGATTTTTGAAACTAAATAATCGATTTCAGTATAAAATAGTTGACATAAAATCGATTGCAAACAACCGACTTTTTTTTCCCATGAAAATCGACTAAAATCGAAATCGATTTACCATTCCCTAGTGTGCTTGACATCCTATCCAGATCTAAATAGCTTAGCTTTTTGTGTTTTTCTAATGATGCACTCTTTATTTAAATTATTTTATTTTGAACTATTCAGTAGTATTACAGAAGTAAAAACACGGCTTTCATAATTAAAATCCTTTCAATATTCTCTGAGAAATGTTTATTTAAATACATATTTGTAATTTTGCAAAAAAAAAAAAAAAAATTGGTTAAATTTGTATAGTTCTAAAACTATATATAAAAACATAATTTTTCCAGTGATGATAAAAAAATTTCCCCCCCAAATGCTTTGGCTGGATCCGCGCCTGCTGTACTCCAAAATTGGGAAATTATATAGATTTTAAGAGAATTATATAGATTTCAATCGAACTTAAAATGATAATGACACATAAAAATGTACTACTGCAAAATTGTAGGAAATCATTTAATGGCGTCATAACACGTAAGATACATAATAAGTGAAATATATGCAAATAATTGATTTTTATGAATTTTACCCGCGAATATCTCCCTTATCGTAAACTGCTTTATATTTGCTTTTAAACAGCATGCTAAATACACCAAAACAAAGCTATATAGACTCTTAGTACACAAACTTTCCAATTTGGCATCGGATCACTTATGAGGAAATAATTTAATGTCTTGTACAGGAGCATTGGTACAGTAATAAGGGTAATTTGTTGTTTAACCTGCAAACAATAAAAGTGGTGGAATAGTTGTTTGAAAATATTATAAGTTATAAGATACCTACCATTAATACTTATAATATGGAAATAGATAACGGAAAATCTATGTAAATCATATAACCCCAAGATGAGAATAGTAACAAACTTTTCAAGGAAATGTTGAATTTGCAATTTGTAAGGAAAAGGAATCATCACACATCACCTAAAGATAATTTAAATAATTTAAATTTTATTACAGAAGTTTAATTAATACAAATTTTCATAAGAATAATATACTCACCCATAAGTCCACAATAAAAAGAAATATTTTGTTTTATTTCAAAACTTATTAAAAAATGCTTTTCATCTTTTTCATTTTTTAAAAAGTGTCAAAAAATAAATAAACATTATTTTATAAACACAATTATCATTCATTTGAAAGCATCGAATTGAATTATATTTCATTATTGTAACCGAATAATATTTATTGCAGTAACTTAAAATATAGTTAATATTTAAAAGATCAAAATACAAAATATTATTTAATTGTAACTACTAATAAGTAATGGTAATATATGAAAACAGTTCGGTTGTTTCTTCTTCTTAATTCATTTTAACTGGTCGTTATTGATTACAATAACTATTTAAAAAATTGTAATAACTATTATTCTAACATAATGATGTTTTTATATGCATTTATATTGAAAATCGGATGCTATAATTAATTTTTTATTAATATTGTAAAATTTTAGTATAGTTTAGCAAATATTTATATTGATAACCGTTTTTCAACTAATCTGATTTCTGTGCGTAGGATTATAAAACTACATGAATATTAAATTCCCGATGAAAAATTTCCGGGAATTCCCGGGATTTCTAGGACCCCAAACCCTAGTGCTACATCATTAAATTGATCATATTACATCTCTTACATATCGTATTTTCTTAAATTGTCTATTAACTTAAACATACAAAAATTTTGCAGAAAAACTCAATCATTACTTTTTTGATTATTTACAGCCATTTACAGCTGACTCTAGAAATTTATACATATGTAAGTAACACGAATGTATAACTCTTTGTTTAACTGTTCTCCAAATTGACACTGATTGATGAGCAGCAGAGAAGAGTCTGTGATGACTGATAATTGAAAGTGAAAACTGATTGTGTATGTTTGCATCTAATTTGGTATAAGTGTTGGACCCACAACCAACACTGTTGGTTGAATTAGAAAATATTGAAAGGGTTTCCATGGTCTAAATGCAATTAAAAAAATGATCATTATCTGAAATATTCAAGTACTGTACAAGTTATTTCTTAAAAAAAATGTAACAATTATATTAAATTTATTTAGAAATTTTAAAAATATTTTTCCTGTACCCCTAATAAATAAGTGAAATGCATTTAGAAAAAAAATTGTTATATCATAATTTTATAGTTTTCTTTTGCTTAATAGTACATAAAAACTTTGTTAACCCTATGTTTTTCTCTTTTCAAGGTCTTAAAAAATAGAACAACTGAAAATGTGAATAAAAAAAAACTTCCAAATGATTTAACATTTAATAAAAGGGATATAATAGCCACTTTTTATTATTTCTTTGTATTTATGCAGGGGGATAAATATATATGTATTTGTGAATATTATGGTTCACACAAATCAAATTGAAAAAGGAAAGCAATTTAAAAATAAATAAATGATACTAAATAGTCAATAAAGCAATGATGAACACAATGATTGATTTCAATTGGAAATTTTTATTATTGAGAAATGTTGAATTACTGATCCTAAAAAACTAGGAGGAGAAAAACTATTTAAAAAAATTTTTGAGTTTTAATACGAAATAAAAAATGAAATATAAGGAATAGCATAAAATTTAGTTAGAAATTATTGAAGCGAATAAAATTCAGTTTTGATTCTATTAATCAAATATTTTTACAAATTTTAATTTGATGTAATTCACATTACACTAATCGGCAAAAATAAAAAAATTCTCCCCTAAACACGAATAGTGTGGATTTAGATGTGCTACACACGAATCTGTTTTCGGTTTTTTTTATAGGCGTGTCTAATATTTTGCCCATAATAAGACCATTTACCATATTTCAAGAACTGATGAACATACGATTGATATAAGTGATACAACAAAAAATGTGAACTAAAAATATCTTCAAACCGTCCGGATGGTTAGGCGTATCATAACATAATTTTTTATATGCTTAACCCTTAAATGCCCCTGGTATCTTTAAAGATATAACCATAAAAAAAATTCCTACGGCCACAATTTTCGTTAAATTTTTCTTAAATTGGTTTTATATCGTTTAAAACATAACATGTCTTTATAAAAAAAATATTTTTTATTTCTTAATTACTCCGTTTTGGAAATATTTAAAAATGAAGTCAGAAAATATTTTTTATTAAAATTAAATAAACGTTCTTTTTCAAAGTTTAAAATCTGAGAAATATATGAATATTTTTAAATGAAAAAAAATATTTCCATACTTGGAGCTATGTTCTTTAAAGATATTGAAAAATATTATAGTGATATAGGTCGGAAATTCGCTAGAAATTATAATTTTCCGGTCGTATCTTCAAAGATACACTAGGCGTTTACAGTTAAAGTTTGATTTCTGTTACACATGGTATTTGTGATTATTATCAGTGGCATTTTCGTATATGATAATGACTTTGCTAAAGTAATTTCACTTGTGTGGGGCTAAGTAATATAGTTTTTTACATTTTAAATTGTTTAATAACATTTCTGAATTACAAATGTTTAGTTAATATGCACTTTTGTAAACAAAAATTTACTTTTATTAGAGTTAGTTTGTTATGTCTGATGATGACGTATGTGAACTAATTAGTAATACCGAAATTATAGGCGATGATAGTATTTAGGATACATATAATAAAATTGGTGATCTAAATTTTGCTCATTGATATAAAACGGAAGGTCAAATGCAGGTGATAAGTAGTATACAATGATAAGAATATGAATCAGAATGATATTGATCGTTTAGAACTATTTTATCTGTATATTCAATCATAATAAAGACATGGGGAATTTAATTAATGTAGAATCTGAATATATTTATCACAATTCGTACCAAGGTCAAAACCACATTTTTTATTTGTACAACTTTTTTTACATTACTAGAGTATGCTGAGATTCGAACCTGGGACCAGTTAAGAATATATTGCGTGTATAATTGGAATAGATGAAACTTCGCTGTCTTGGAAAGATAATATAGTGGTGAATTTATTCTTATTAAAATAACTTCTTTAAATTTTTTTTTTTTTTTTTTTAAACTAAAAACGTAGTTATTATTTTTTCTATATTTTACATATAATATGTTTTATTCATAAAAATCGGTGGCCTTTGGCATTTAAGGGTTAATATTTTCGGAGTTATTTAAAAACTAATATCCAAAAAAACTTTAAGATTTTTTGTTCTAAAAAGTTATATTAAAAAGTGAAAACGCCAAAAATGTTTCTGTTTTTTATCTTTAACTAGCTTTAAGCTAATAGTACTACGAATGAAATAAGCCATGTATCATCAAAATTGATGCACAAATTTTGATTTTATTCACAGTTAAGAGTAAATACCCATATAAGGAGTGAGATTAAAAAAAAATCTTAACATATATAAAACTCAATAATTTGGAAACGTTTGATCGTAGAGTTTTTTTTTTATTTAATTGATATGAACTTATGAACTCGTGAACCTTTTTTTGTTAATCCTTCCATTAAAGATTTGATAGTTGTTTCAGTGACTTTTTTTGGAACAGTTTGCCCATCGCCTTTTAAAATCATCGATATTTTGGGACACGTTTTTTTTTTTTTCAATTTTCTTTTCACAAGAGCCCAATATCTCTCAACTCGTCTTAGCTCCAGATATCTTGAAGTAATGACCTCTCTTGATACAAAAACTATGTTATTATTTTGGTACCACTCCAGAGCTTTCTTACCATAGCACAGTGGGGCCAAAAGCAAAATAAATAGTAATAAGTATCTTTGAAACCACTGAACCGATTTAGATGAACATATCATTTTAAAGGAAATTGTTACTATTTTAAAACTATGTATAACAAATTTAAATATTTTAAAATTTTTATCATACTTTTCTTAAAATAAAACAAACAAATTCAAATTATGTTTACATGGACATATTTCATAAATTAGAACCTGAATATTTTCTAAACTCTTATAGATATCAAAATAATTTTTGTACATGTTATAAAATATTTAATATTTAAAATAAATTAATGTAAAAATCAGAACAATATATATAATTTTACTATATATTTTTAAAGGTCGAAATTTTTTTTATTAAAAATATGGGTATTTTCGGAAAATTGCCTCGTGTGACTAAATTTCCCGGTAGGCTGTCATAATTTTTTTGCAAAACCTTTAAGAATATATTGGTCTATATAGTTTAATGCACAGAAGTACCGAAATCAACAATACATTTTTTTTAAGACTCAAAAAGTTCAACTCATCCAAAATTGATAATTTTTGACCACTGCTGGATGTAGGTTGAACGTTCAGAACTTTTAAGAATTACTTTTGCACGTTTTCTTGAGATCCAATCTTTCAGAAAATGCTAAAAAATATTAAATTTTTTTAACTAAATTTTTTAAAAAAGTTAAATATATAAAGTTTATTTTTTGGCAAAAAATTGGAGTTTTTGAAACTTGATTTGAAATTTTGATTTCGAAAAATTTTTTTCTTGTTATCGAATTGAGATAACAAAAAATTTTATATTAGCATAATTTAGAAAATTATTGAGAATTTCAACATATTAAAAAAAAAAAAATCGAAAAAAAAATTAAAAGACAAGACAAAAAATGCGAAATTTAATTTTTGAAGTCAAATATCTTTTAAACCGTAAGCGATTTAGCACGGTAAGCATGTTTTTTTCCTTATCTTGCTTAGGAGAACTCAAAAATGTAAAAGTATTCAAAATCGGTTAGTATTTGTAAAAGTTAAAAGCCCCGATATGTTTTCCCTCTCGAGGTGGTTAACTTTGGCCTACTGTAGCGGTTTTCCAAGTTTCGTCTAAATCGGTTCAGTGGTTTCAAAGATCCAGACTTATTACCATTTATTTTACTTTTGGCCCCACTGTGCATAGTGACATGATGCTAAATCCGGCCAAAAATACTGTTTAATAACATTGGTAACAGTTTGACGGCAGACCTTAAATTCTTTTATAATACCAATTTGGATTTTTTTTAATAGTTTTAGCACGTACTTATCTGTCGTCACTCATTTTGATTCAATAACATGGTTGTCAATAAAAATAAAAACTGACATGTTTTTTCAAAGATAACTCTGGTCGACAAAAAAAAAAAAAAATGTTTCGTGCTCCTTCAAAAAAAAAAAAAAATATGTGGACTAGATAGAATTCCGCATGATTAACTCGAATCTGCTTTCAGTTTTTTACCATTAGGTCGAGATTTTTGTATCCTAATAAAGCCGATTACTCGATTATATTTCACTATAACTCGAGAACGGTATGCACGACTTCTATAAATAATACTCCAAAATATGTGGAATAAAATTGGCTTTAAGTCAAACTTTTATATGCTCAATAGTTTAGATGTTTCGAAATAAGTGTCCGAAAAAAATTTGTTCATACTAAAATCAGTATTTCTTTTTTTACTAAAAGTTCTTTCTAAAAGTGAAAATATCAAAAATTTTTCAGTTTATCATCTTTATCTCAAAACTGGTAAAACGTATCATAAAAATTGATGCACAAAACTTGATTACATTCACAATTAAGTTAGGATACCCATGCATACATAGAGTTAAGTGGAAATACACTAGTAGACAAACAATTTTTTTACGAATTATATTTAAAAAAAATGGATTAGATGAAATTTAACGTGCTAAATAAGAATCAGCTTTCACTTTTTTTCTATCACGTATATATATATATATATATATATATATATATATATATATATATATATATATATATATATATATATATAATTGTCTTTGAGTTGAATTTAAATTTTTTTTTATACAGTTAATATTTCCGTACTTATTCAGTAATTAGTAGCGAAAATTATTATTTCATTTATTATTATTTTTTTTAAAATGGTGAAAGTTTTGATCCATAACTCTGAAATTCTTGAGCGAATAAAAAACGGTGTAAACAGTTTTTGAGTTATAGTCTAAATTTAACAAGCCATTCCTCGAATTTTATAGTGTGACCGCTGAATTAGGTGATGATATTAGTCATGCCGGTAAAAAAAAACAGTACATAATAGAAAAAAAGTGAATACAGATTCTTATTTAACTAGTCGAAATTCACCTATTCCACTTATTTTTGTTTCAAGAAAAAATATATGTATATCGTCCATTCAACGAAAGAACGCCCAAGAATATTTTCTATGTTTTCCAATTTTAATAATATTTAGCATATGCATACCCTATGGAGCCATTTAAATGTCTCCATTTTTATTTTTTTAGAATTGTGACAAATTCGCGAATTTAGCCGCTATTTTTATTTTTCGAAAGATAGAAAAAATTGCAAAAGTATCTAATTTTAAACACCAATATCTCTTTGAAAAATTTCTACCTTTTCAATTTTTTTCTTCCTCTGATTTAAAAAAAAATTATTATGTTTGCTAAAAATTGCAATATAAATTTTTCTGGGACAAAATGGTTCACTATTAAAAAAAAATTTTTTAAATATTTCTTCAAATTTTTTCTTACAAATTTTTTATTTTTTTATTTTTTGTGAGCTTATTTTAAAAGAAATTTTAATCATAATATTTCATAATTTATTATTTTCGGTAGAAAACTAATTTGTCCTAGATTAAATTCTGATGTTTTATATAACAAACATATTTGTGTTCAATGTTAAGCAAAAATATTTCAAATCAAAAGGGTAGAAATGTCTTAAAAATGCATCCGAGTGCATCATTAGCAAAAAAAAAAAAATATATATATTTTTAATTCATACAATATAATTTACAATTTTCATTGTAATAAACTTTATACAAGTAAAATCAATAAAATCCGACATATAGTTAAGGAGTTATAAACATTTAAAGCTACATATTACTAAAAGAGTATAATCAAAAAAAGTTAAAAATTAAAATTTTTTGAAAAATTAAAATTTTTGTATGAAAAACTGGGTGAAATTTTTCTAAAAAAATGTTTTAAAATAGTAGACTTTATTGTTCCAGAACAGTTATTTTTGCATTTTATAGTATAGAAATTGCTTTTTAACATATTAAAAAAAAAAAAAATAAAATCGAAAAGGTAGAAATTTTTCAAAAATGCATCCTAAAATTGCATTTGCATTATGAATGCATTTTTAAATTTCAATATTTTTTATAAATTACTACATTAAAAGAGGACATATTCAGCTTCTACATGCAGTTCAAATTATTAAAATCCGTTAACAACTTTTATAGTTATTGATGTTTAAAGTTACACACTTTTCCGATTTTTTTGACTTTTCGAAAAATTAAAATCGTGAATAAATTCGCGAATTTTTTTAAATTCAAAAAAATAAAAATGGAAATATTTAAATGGCTCCATAGAATATATGCGTGCCAAATATGAACAAAATCGGATGACTCTCCGTCAAAAAATTGGCAGTACTTTTTTATATAATCAAGATAAGTCACAATTAAGAGAAGTTAAATTTTAAATATACACAGAAAAAAGTAAAAATGCACTTCAATTACGAAATTTGTAATAATAATTAATTTTTAATTTGCTTTAATCATCAAAATTATAATATTAATAACTAGAATAATTGATATTATTATTACTTCTTTTCCTTAAATAAATGCAATGATCTGAAAATTTTTGAAAATTTACTTAAATTTATTATATTTCTGTACTTTTATAGACAAATATTTAATTTTTCTTTATATTTTATTAACAGCTGTCAATTTATTAAAAAACAAAACTGAAAACCAATTAGAAAATTAATTATATTAATAAATCATATAATTAAATTCCAATATAAAGTTAATTAATAATTTTATTAAAAAATATTTGAAATATTTTTTTCTGTGTACAGACGGTACATACTGGAAACCTCGAATACATTGCAAACTAGAGAGTTCTCTAATCGTTACTTTAAACATATAAACAAATTTTCGTAACAATACAAATTTTATAATTCAAAAATTGAGTTAAAAATAAAATGTTTAACTTAAAATATTAGTTAAATACCTACTATATTGCAATTGTGATCAAATGTATGCTAAAGTCGTAAAATATTTTCTATTACATATTTTTCATAACAAATTGTACGTACCTCATAATTATAAAGTATTGATTTCCTTGAAGTACTCTTATATAACATGTATAATTATAAAAATCCAAATAATTTTATGATTAAGTTTATAAATACATGTTTATGGAAACTAATATTTCATTTAATAAATTCAAATTAAGATAAGAGTAAAACAACAAAAATATCAATGTATTATTTATTTTAAAATTATTACATGAATTTATAATGACTTGTTGATAATAATATAATGTTTTAAGACTAAATATAGAATTTAGTTATGAATTTTAGTAAGTGGTAGTATGTAAGAAAGAATTCATATGAAATTTTATTTGTATGTTTGGTGCAAATGTATAAAATGTATAATATTCATACAGCAAAAAGCCATTAAGGTAAAATTCTGAAACATAAACAAAATTCTGATTTATAATTTATATACTTCAGGATAATTTAATTAAATTATCATTATTTACAAATAAGCAAGTATTTTTGAAAGATAAAACAAATATATTATTACTTGCTAAGGATTGAGATGAGTTAAGCAAGTATTTTATTATACAAATTCTTTTGAAAATAAATGTTTAAGAAATAAATATAAAATTTCACTAAATAAAAGTTTAACTAACTTCAGTCCTTATTACTACTGACAGAAACAGCTACAAATAACATTAGTACCACTCTAACAATAATTATCAGAAATACAAAACAAAGAGTGATCATAATTGCTAATGAAACGTAAGCAAAAAAAAAAAAAAAAAAAGTTTTATGTATGAATTTACAAAAGTATTAAAATCTACAAAGACCATACCATACATATGTGTTTGTTAACGAAAAGTCCTTTATGTGTTTGTAAAGTCCTTATGTTATGTACACACATGTGTTGTGCGTTTTTCTATTGCTTTTGTTGTTATGTGTCTGTAAGTATTGTTTTCCATTTTTATTTCTTTTTCATTATTTGTGAGCATGTTGAAAATTTCTTCATTAAATAAACTTAGCGGTCATAATATTGTTGATGATGGGTTTCACTTACCAACAATTAAATTTGTGCACAGAACCAAAATAAATCCCTTAATTGGTAACCATAAAATGTACGAATGCATTGTATTCACAAAACGATTTCATCGTACACTCTTACTGTTTGGTGTTGTAATAGCAATACATAAAATAACCCAGCGAATATGTTTAAAAATAAATGAATTATGAAAGAATTCATTTCAGATTCTGAGGGGTAGGAGATGGACCACCAAAGTTGGTCACCTCGGCTAATCGATTTTTCAAGTCGCCAAGAATTCATTTAGGATTTGAATATAAAAAAAAATATATTATTTAGATAGTTCTTTTAAAATAATATGCTTCCATATGTAAGTCTTTTAGTTTAAGAGATATTTAGGTCAAAGCAAATTTCTTCCTAATTCTTTGACCTCGTCCCGCGGAAAACTAGTGTCAAAAGCTTACTATTTTCATTGAAAGAATACCCAGCCGTTGTAAAAGGCGTAGGTAAGAAATATTTTTGTATGTGTAAGGAAAATATGGGGATAATAGCTAATATTAAAAAAAAAAAAAAAAAAAAAAATTTGATTATGTGTTGTGTATGTTTTCTGAGGCACGGATTTCTCAGTTAATTCGGATTCATGTTATTAAGAAGTAATAAGCCTCTAAACAACTTTTTGTGAATTGACTCTGTTTTTCGCGATAAATCTCTATTGAAGCATATCACGGTTTAAGGTTCCCGACCGAAAATGATGTTTTAAAATTAATTCAAAATATTAGCAAGAAATAAAAAATTTTAGTAAAATTTTTAAAAACAAATAATATAAACAATAAAAAGATATAGTCGGTCAAGCCCGACCATATAATACCCTACACCATTGTGTACATTATAATTCGGGGAGGGGTCCTTTATTAGACTTGGAGCCAAATGTGGACCAATACTCATATTAAGTGTAAAAGAAAACATGCGAATACAGAGTAAGTATTACCTCATTGATAACATTTATATGAATTTATTCACTTTTGGGTGATTGCCGAAAGATGGGCTTATATGGTAAATTATGGTCCGGTCTTTCTTAAATTTGGAACTATCATTTATGTTTATATAAAACTTATTTGTGTCAAATATTAACTTGATACTAACATTTTAATGGGATTTATGCCCGTTAAAGTGGTTTTCTGAAAAGGGGTTTATATGGGACCTATGATCAATTATGGGCCGATATTTATAAAAATCGGCACACTTATTAAGACTTATCTGAAACTTATATGTGCTAAATTTCATTAAAATATTGCGATATTTAAGGGATTTATGATCGTTAAACCCTTTTCCGGGAAGACATTTGTATGGGGGCTAGGTGAAATAATGGACCGATCATAACCAATTTCAATAGGCTTCGTCACTGAAATGTAAGAAATCTGTGTGCCAAATTTTATTAATTTTGGTTCAGAATTGCGACCTGTAGTTTGATTACAAGGTTTACATGGACGGACAGACGGCCAGACGGACGGATGAACATCGTTAAATCGACTCAGAAAGTGATTCTAAGCCGATTGGTATAAATTAAGGTGGGTCTTAGACCATTATTTTTGAGTCTAAGACCCACATCAGCACAAACGCATAATACCCTCCCCACCTTTGGTGGTGTAGGGTATAATTAAAGAACAAATTACAAATAATTTACCTTGTTTGTATCAATCTTCAATTTTGTAGATCAATCTCTTCCAAAACCTTCCAAAAAATAACATTTTCTCAATTTCAAAAGTAGTACAAAGTACATATTTTAAACTTTTCTTGAAAGTTCTTAAAAATTTCTTCCAAAAAAGTGAAAAAATTAATTTTTTGTCAGAAAAAAAAGTTAATAATTTCTAATAATATTAAAATTTTACAAGTTTTAAAGCATTTTTATAATATATAAATAAGACTAAAACTGAATTTTTGTTAAAAAATTTTATAAACATAGTTTTAAGGGAGGTACTTTAGAAGAAATGAACAAGAAGAACATCCTACCAATGACAACCGTGTGTTAAAAAAAGAACTTCTGCAGCTCTTTTTCATCACTAAGTACTTCCTTTCAATGACAATACAAAGTTAAATCCATGATTTTCAGCTCATTTTCAGTTCCTTTTTTGCTGGGTAGTAAATAAAATTCAGTTTACAACTTTAGAGATTCCTGAACTGTTAAATATATAATTCACTATTATTTAAATATTTATGTGTCCTCTTTCGTCTATATTACATTTTTCTATAATAAATTTAAATAAAATAAAAAACGAGATAGAAAATATAGTCGGTCATGACCAACCATATAATACCCTACACTATTGTGTATGAGACTTAAAATTCGAGAAGGGGACTTATAATCGACCTATGGTCAATTGTTGACCAACACTTTCACTAAATGTAAAATAAAATATACAAATACAGAACAATGCGTTGATATTAATATCCATATGATTTTATGTCCTTTAGGGCGATTCCCGGAAGTGGGTTTATATGGTAGCTAAGGTAAATTATGGACCGATTCTCATAAAATTTGGCAATGTTATTTCTACTTATATAAAACTTATTTGTGTCGAATATTAACTGGATACATATTAACATTCGTATGGGATTTATGCACGTTAATGAATTTTCTGCAAGACAGGTTTATATGGGAGCTATAGTCAATTTTGGACCGATATTCATGAAATTTTGCACGAAGATTAACACAAAATTTCTTTGCACCGAATTTTATTAAAATATTTCCATATGTAAGGCATTTATGACCACTAAACCCCTATTCCAGGAGGACATTTGTATGGGGGTGAGGTGAAATAATAGACCGATCATAACCAATTTCAGTAGGCTTCGTCCTTGTACCGAAATAATTATTTATGCAAAATTTCATCACGATAAAATTGCGACCTGTACTTTGCTCACAAGGTTTACATGGACAGACAGCCAGCCAGACGGACGGACATCGTTAAATCGACTCAGAAAATGATTCCGATAATTCCGGGGTCCCATAATTATTTCTGTGCGTTACAAACATCAGCACAAACGCATAATAGCTCAACTACCTATGGTGCTGTAGGGTATAAAAAAGAAACAATTCACAATAAAGTCCTTATAATCAGTGTTGCCATTTTGCTTTTAGCTTCAACATTTTCGTTTTAGCTTTTAGCTTTTTTGCTAGCCTTTTTTATTTTTAACATAGCTTTAAAAAAACTAAAAATTTACTAATTTTATTTTTACAGAATCATCAATTTAAGCATTTTTGTGTATTAAATCGCATAAGAGATCGAAATTATTTATATATAATAAAAATTTTCGCCTGCGGCGCTTCAACCAAAAAGTATTTCCTGACGGAGGTCCCTTATAACGACAGGGTGACCATTTCAATGAAAAAAGTAAATTTTTGAAAGAAGGTTTCCCCGAACTGGAATTTTGGGTATTTTGGAATAAGAAAATATGAAACTATTTATTTTTTTCTTTTAAGGACAAATTTTTTTATATTATACTAAAATTTTATAATAATAGCTTAATTAATGTAGATTTTATTTAAGTTCAAATATTAAATTTTTTTCGAAAAATAACACTAAATACAAAAATTTTTCGTTTTTTGATCAATTTAATGAAAAAGTTTAGCTCAAATACTTTATTATTAACATATTATTTTTCAAGTAATATCCTTTCCAATGATACCAAATACTTGCATAAATCCTTTACACAATCGTTTAAATACTTACTGAAACTTGACCCCCCTTCAGCGAAATGTGCACATTTTCCTTAATTTCCATAGTTAATGTGTGCTGCAGCATTCTATATATATATATAAGTGCATAGCAGTTTCAACGTGTATTTTTAAATAATTTTGTGCAACTTTTGAACCGTTAAATATATTTCAATGAAATTTCACATAGTTATTACTGAGGTAGTTTCCTACTATTTTGGAGGAACACAAGTTTCTAGGTGGTCTTGGGGAAAGTGGGAGGACCTCCGAAATTGGTCACCTTGGATATTATATAAGATATAATTAGTGGTTACTACCTTCTGCATTTTTGTTGATGATATACATGTACACATAAAAAAGTCACCAATTAACAAATATATATGAAAATAATTCATTCAATTAAAAACTTGTTTAAATTTGCACCTCTCACCAAAATGATTATATCAATTACTAAAAACTGTAAAAAATACAAAACAGAAAAAAAATCCCAATTAATAAATTAATTAAATCAATCAAGTAGTTGATTGGATGAATTAAAAATGTATATAGGATATAAAAATATAGTTAAATTTTATTTTTATTTCATTTTTGCTTGAATAAATTTTTTAAATTTCGATGCAAAATTAAACAATAAAGTTAATTGGAAAAAATACCGTAATAATTTTTTCTGTGTATAAATAAGAATATGAAGTTAATTCATTACAATCAATATTGAATATTGAAATAAAATGGTATAGTACTGAATAACCCTTTGTTAAAAATATTAAGTACCATATCCCATAGACCGACATCTCCCTATAACGATCGTGTTTTTCTTAAATCTAAGTAATTATTCAGAGCAAAATAATACGTACCTTGTATGCGGGAACATGAACTACTCCTACAAAAAATTTAAAATTTGCGATTTTCTCCCTAAAGTGTTGTTAACCTAATTGAATAAGGTCGGTTCCTTAAAAGTAAATGAAAAAAGATAAAGAAATGCTAATGTATGTACATTGTGGGTCTTATACTAAACTATCCATATGTTACAAATAGAACGACAAACTCATTATACGACCATCTTTTTTAATAGTGGGTATAAAAGTTATATAATTGGATTTTTTTTTTTTTTTTTATTTAATAAGTATCAAACCGTTGTAAAACCAATAAACCTATTATGGGGAATGGCTTGTATTGCAATTATTAATCTTATAGATCAGACATCCCAATCATAAAATTTTACTATCATGATCGGTGCACCATGGTACACAAAAAATTAAAATACTCATACGGACTTAGAGGGCTATTTAATAAAAGTTTAGCGAATTTTGTGAAAAGTACAACAAAGAAATAACGAATTGTTTTAATGTGATAAAACTGAATATTAAGATTTCTAAAAAATCGCTACAAAAGTGATATTTCTTAATTATTCTAAAACACTTGGTTTTCATATGCATCTATAAGGTATTTCTTCATTAAAGAAAATAAAATTTTACAAAAGTTTTATTAAAAAATGAATCAACCAAAAATAAAAACTATATTTAATACAAAATCATTGTATCACCGTCTGAAGTATTCTCTACCTTAGTTTTTATCATACTGATACGAATTTTATCATTTATATTGAAATTTATATATAGTACCATATATTAGGATTTATTTTTTAAAATGTGTACCACGAAAAATTAATCAACCTCAAAATTTGTTAATATACAGTTTTTAATAAAGCTACAATATGTACTTATTCTATTTGTATAAAATATTTAAATTTTATAAAATCTTAAAATGGGCGTCAAATTTAATATTATTTTATTTTTTGTTTATTAATTATGATTTAAAATGTTGTATAATAATATTGAATAAAAAATAAATTATTGACTTTTTGTTCCTATAATTTATGTTCAATTTCTCGGAAATTCCTGGGATTTTTTATTTTCGTTTCCCAGCAAAAGAAATATCAAGGGAAAACCCAAACTCTAGTTACGACCCGAAAATGATGTCTAATAATAGTCCAAATATTCTGGTTTGATTTCGCCAAACAGAGATAAGAAGCGTAATTTCCAATTGTATGTAGTAACGTTTAGTATAATTTGTTGACTTCTAGGGATATTAATTTAATTAATTTAATTTTCAAATCAATTACTATGAAATTTTATATGGAATTGGGTTATTCCACTATGAATGTGAATTGTGAATGTTTTCTGAAAATGTAATCATCTCATATATGTAAATATTTCATTAGAAAACTTTTTCTCTTATCAGTTTCCATCTTTTAAACAGACAGCTAGAGTGTATTTTTAAACAAAGCTTTTAAAATTATTTAATTTTAGTGTAATTGTTTACTGGGTATAAGCATGAGTGTAACTAATATTTTGTTTTTGTTTTCTATTTAATGTTTGCTTGCATGTGGGTTCTCATTGTATTTTTTTTTTTTTTTTTCGAATCAAAATACTATTTTAGTGATAGTAGCAGTGGTAGGGCTTTCATTATTTGCTTTTAAGTACGTTTTGTGGCAAGACATCAAGAATATACACAAACACTTTACAAACAAAAATAATACCAACAACTAGTAAAAGAATCTTTTTTAATTTGTAAAATAAACAAACAATTAATTATTTTATGCAGTCTCAGTGTGTAATTTTGTAAGAAGCATTTTCATACAAAAAAAAAAAAAAAAAAACAAGTACAAGAAGTGTTGTGATTACACATTAAGATAATATTTCAATTACATTTGGTACTATATATTAAATAAATTTTCATTAAAAGAAATTAAAGAAAAAAGTGTTTTGATTTTATCTAAGATTTTTGGAATATTTTTGTGTTGAATGTACATATTTAAGAGAATGAATTTGAATAGTTTTTAATTAAAACTTTTAAAATATTTAAATTAAACTTCAAACTTAATATGATTTTTTAGCTATAAATATTATTTATAGACAATTTTATAGATAAAAACAAAATTATTGCAAATTCTATTGTAGTTTTTTTTTTTTTTTTTTTTTTTTGAAGAAAAACATTAAAATTGTATTAGTTCCATTAAAGTAAGTATTCGTTTCACATTCCGTGAAGTATTTATTTAAGACCCTAGATATACTTATATTTGTTCAAACTGTTAAATTCTAACATATTTTTAGTATTTTATGACCGTTTAAAATGACATTACTGTAGAAATAGAGGGAATTTAATATCTTTCATGGAAATATATATATTAAGCTTCATTTATCAGATCAGAAGTTGTAGTAGTTATTAGTACACACATAGAAAAATGGTACCATGAAATAACTCCCAATGAAATTAGTTCCAATAAAAATTAAAAAACTCCCAAATCAAAAAAAAAAAAAAAAAAAAATAATAATAATAATAATGAAATAACTTCCAAAGGGATAAATTAAATAATTCCCAAAAATTGGGTCTTTGGCCACTGGATGTTATTTCATAATGAAATAAATCGCAAAAAAATAAATATGAAAAAAAATTGGGAATTATTTAATTTTATTTTTTATATTCTTTTTTTTTTTTTCATGGTACCTAAAAAAATATGGCTTAGCATGGTTATGTCAAACATAACAACATATTAAAATAATATTTTATAATTTCATGTTCGCTATTTACCTCGCTTTCTGTAACCAAAATATGTATGTAGGAAACATATCTCTCAACCATTTATATATTACAATTTCATCAGAATATGTTGATATTTCATAATATGCACAGAGAGAACAGTTTCGTTGTGGTAACCGAATTTATTGCCAATCGAATTTGGTCGGTTGCATGTACTATCTTCTAATTCGATTGGAATAACTATACAACATATCGGTATTCGCAACTGCATGGAAAAAAATAATTCGGTTAGCACAACCTCAAAATATACATTTGTACATTAGGCTATACTCCAAATAATAAAATGATATTAAAAATTATTTCATATTATACTTTTATTTAAAAAAATTCTCATAAATATTGATAAAAAATATTGAACATATATAAAAAATTGACATTAATTGATACATTTTTTAGCAATATTATATATAATTTGTTGACTTGTACACTGATTAAGAGCTATTTTGTCTTTTAGATTGTTAATATTATTGAAGGGGAATTGTAGCCAAACCTGTAAAAAGTTAATATATAGCAATATTAAGCAATATTATTGTAATACTGTAAGAAATAATTCTCACAGTATCAATGACATAAAAGCTTGAAAGGCATTAGGGTCACAAGACTAAGCAGAAATGTCTTCGATAACCACAAACATCATACGCATAGAAATCATTATAAATATAAAATTTCTGTTTATTTTAGGGATTGTTTATCGTATGTAAATTTTAAGATTTTGATACAAATCATTTTGAAAAATGTTTAGAATTTGCGCTAAGAGAAATATATGAACTATAATATTCCAGAGCAAAACGTGAAATTGAAACTTAACATTGTGCGTTAAAATATTATATGATGTTCTTATTGTAGTGAGGGGTTTTGCAAACGGTTTTTACGCCGAACAGTGTGCGATTCGAAAAATGAAATGGAAATAATTATGGAACTTCGGAAAACCTGCTCCGATTTTTATGAAATTTCACATGGTCATACCAGGGGTATAGACGAGTTTAAGTTTTGAGTTTGGACCATATAGACTTACATGGAGCGAGTCCACAGGTCCCAAAGTTAGACACCTCGGGTATAAAATTTCTAAAAAACGATCTTGATACCTTATATCTGAACCGATTTCAAAGAGTTTTACTTTGGAGGATTCTGCTAGTCGAGATCTACAAAAACTTTTTTACTTTTTAGCCTGTCTTGGTGAAGTTTTTTCGCTACAGCGGGTCCAACTTTCACCAGATTTTTTTTATTTCATTAACAACAAATAGAAAAATTGTGCAAAGAAAGAATTTTGAAAAAATATTTACGGAGTCAAAAGTTACAAGCAATTAAATTTAAACTTTCTAAAAAGGTTGATTTTTTCCCGTTTTTTTTTTTTTTTTCCAAAAAAGAGGTAACATTCTTTTTCTGCTGTATACAAATTTTCTTAAGTAACATATATAGTATTTATATTTTTCTAAAAAATAACTAAACACAAAATCTTTTTTAATTTCTTTACCTCCTCCGTCACCTAAAATTAAAAATCCTTACTATTTTTTCATTTTCCTTCTTAAAAATGTTTCCTAAAAGAATAATTGATGTTAAAAGTATCCACCAAGGCCCAATCATGTTTAGTTCGAAAATATCTAAAGATATACATAAATAAATTACTTAAATTTATTTTTTCAAATAAAAAGCTCTTACCAAACGATTTTCCTAGAGAAATTTTTTAAGTTCTTCTGTTTTATATTTTTTTTTAATGCTTTTATTTAATATTTTTCAAAAACATATGTCAAAAACTTATAGTTTTGAAATTATTTGATCAACATAATTTTTTTTCGTTTGTAAATAATGAATTATTTTTCTTTTTATTATTAGTATCTAATTTTATTGATTATTGTAACTAACAAACAGTTATTATTTAAGTTATCACAATACAAACAATGTTTTAATTACAAATACCAATACTTCGTTTAGGCATATGAAATTGGTTCGATTACATCTAATGGATTTTTAAAACATATTTTAACCATCTAAAATTGATTACGATAACTGAATCATACGTTGAAGGAACTTAGTTTTAAATATAATAATGCTTTTATAGATACCATAGTAGATAATTTGTGAAGCTAATAAAAATTTAATGATCGAAATGTTAATATTTTAATCAAACATCGATAAGTGTGACAATTTTTCAACTAATCTTTTTGTTTTTTCAAAACGGTTTTATGGTGGAGATCTGATGAGTTTTTCTGTGCCTTACAAATATCAGCAGAAACGCATAATACCCGGAACATCTATGGTGGTGAAAAATTTAATCAAGATCGGTCCATAATTGACCATAACTCCCATGTAAATCCCTCTTACGAAAATCACTGTAACGTGCATAAATCCCATATAAATATCAGTATTAAGTTCATATTCGACTCAAATAATTTTTTATTTATTTTTTTTAAGTAAAAATCACAGTGCCAAGTTTTATGAGGTTCGATCCATAATTTATAATAGGTCCCATATAAACCCACTTTTGGGAATTACCCTAAAGCGCATAAATTCATAAAAATTTTAGTATTAACGTAATATTCTATATTTCTTTTTTTTATTTACACTTAGTAAAAGTCTGGATCCACAATTGGCCACAGGTTTAATGTATGAATCCTCCCCGAATTTATAATTTATGCGCATATATAATGGTGTACGGTATCATATGGTCGGCCGTGATCGACTATACCTTTCTATCACGTTTTAATATTGACTTATAGTTATGAACTCAGCTGAATTCAGTTAAATGCTTTAGCTACTAATCTGAAACGGTTGTAAATATATTAATGAATGTAAAGGATTTTGAGTTTTAGATTTTCATCATTAAGTGTCGATATACCCGCTACACTACATAGTATTTGTTTCATGGGATCAGGAATAGTTTGTGGATTTTAGAGAATATTGCTATAAATTGAAGTTTTAAAATATTTATATATATAAATATATATATATATATATATATATATATATATATATATATATATATATATATATATATATATATATATATATATATATATTTTTTTTTTCTTTTTTTTTTTTTTTTTTGGGAATTTGCATATCCTTAAACTTTATTTAATCTTAATATTTTAGATAATATTTTAGATAATATTTTAATATTTTAGATAATATCAAATAAGTTTTTATTTAGACATCAAGCTTTACAATAAACATCATTCATGCGCAGAGATATTTAAATAAAATGATCTTTATTGTTGTTCATGCTCTCCGGTTAACCTTGTATCTAATGTTGTCACTAGTGTTCAAGAAATCGACTAAAAATTAGTTGTGCAAATATAAATGTTACCCATTTAATTGCAATGACCAAAATTTAAAAAAAATTATGATCGAGAATGATCCCCTATTCTCGATCTTACATTTATTTATTTATTTATTTATTTATTTATTTATTTATTTATTTATTTATTTATTTATTTATTTATTTATTTATTTATTTATTTATTTATTTATTTATTTATTTATTTATTTATTTATTTATTTATTTATTTATTTATTTATTTATTTATTTATTTATTTATTTATTTATTTATTTATTTATTTATTTATTTATTTATTTATTTATTTATTTATTTATTTATTTATTTATTTATTTATTTATTTATTTATTTATTTATTTATTTATTTATTTATTTATTTATTTATTTATTTATTTATTTATTTATTTATTTATTTATTTATTTATTTATTTATTTATTTATTTATTTTAAAAATTAAAGCATTTGGTTATACAATATCATATTAGTTTTGATTTTTAGTTATTTATAAAAGAAAATGTTAAATTTTGTCAATAGGACTCTTTTCTATGACTAGTTACAATTGGGACTAACCCAGTAGAAGTAAGGAAATTTTCTAACTAAATCTTAGTATTATTCATTTCTCGAACAAAGAATGTTAAATAATATATGTATGTTTGTAATTAATGGAAATATTCAAATTTTAAATATTTTATTTTGAATTTCTAAAAACAAAGAAATATATAAACATAAATAAAATGACTTTACATTTTATTAATTTAATACTAGAAATTGTATTAATTATTCTTACTAATTTGTGTTGCCGGTGTCTAGTAATAACAAAAAATAGTATTTTCCATAGTTTGTGGATATTCTACTTTTGTTATTGTATCTATTATTTAAATGATGGTCGTCTACACGTGTAACTGGATTTTCAATTTGCGGTTGAAAAGAAATATTAATAATAAAAAATAAACAATCAATTTCATTGATTATTTTTAACTATTATAGTGTTTATTATTTAATTTACGTATTACTGTAATAAAAACATGCATGACTAAACCTAAAAGCTAAGAAAAAATGCAAAAAAATAATCAAGATCTATTTAAAAAAAAAAAAATTAAATACCTGCTGAAATTTGGTTATAAATATATATAAATGATTTTATTAAAATCATTTGTTAAAATTATTTGTATTAATTAAATATTTATTATAAATAAGCAAACAAGTTTTGAGCTAAAACTGGCACACAATATTTTAATTCAAAGTTTATCTTTCCATTTGCCGCATCTAAACTTATCATGTGCAACTCTTAATTATTGTATTGTGTTTACGAATAACACCGTAAATTATCCATTTTTATATGTTTTTACTGTACTTTTACTCATAAACTTATTTAAATAGTATTTTAATTCGCTCTTTAATATTTGACGTCATAAGCAAGTAAATGATTCATAGTTTAAGTTTCCAGCTTTTACTTGTAATGAGCAAAGTTTACAAAATGCACTCTGGAAGTAATTAAATTAATATAGGGTTACCAGAGCGTATTATAAGAGTAAATAAAAAATATTTTTTTCATATGGTTGCCATGTTATTAGATGGAAGAGTGAAATCATCTGACAAACACATTTTAGAGAATTCTCGATCTTGTTCGTTATTTTAATTTTTAAAGCTTTTAATTAATCGTTAATTAAAAATATTAAGTCAAATTACCACGTTTCAAAAATTTATTTTTAAAATATTTTCATAATTTAGTCGTTTAATAAAAGCTATTCTACTTCACTTAAAATTTTTTAACACTGAACAGTGGGGCAGAATCGAAATTTTTTGGAAATAAATCTGTAACTTCTGATTTGCATGAAATTTAGTATAGGTATAACAGAGAAGTGTACAATGCTAAGCTTGGAAGGAGGACCTTACAGGCCCTTCACGGGCGGAGCTAAAGAGGCTCAAAGTTGGGTATCTCTGACATACAAATTTTAATCGCTTGTCAAATTTTTGTTTCTCGTCCAATTTCATATATTTTTATAAATAGGTAGGCACTGATAATGCCTACAAAAAAAAAAAAAATTCTTGCATATCCTATTTATCTCTTATAGTTTTTGAGTTATTTGCATTTGAATTTTTAAGTACCTCAATTTTGCATGATCTTTGCTTATATTCAAAGTGAGCCTCATGCAGATTTACCAAATTTTTTTTTTGCGTCAGACTATTTAGTTTTCTGTTTTGTATATGTTTTTCACTCTTTGTTTTTGGACTATCTACAAACAATATATTTTTTAAAGAAAAACGGGCTATCTGCAAGTTTTTTTTTTGATTTTCAGAGTAATGTAAAAAAAATTACAAATAATGAGAATTTTCTTTGCGATTTTAACTTTTTTTAATCATTTTAAATTAGAATTTTAATATATCTCATAAAAATTTTGTTATCTCAATGCAATCTGAAGAAAAAAGCCATTGAAGTTAGATTTTTAACCCTTTTTAGATGCTTATAGATCATACCCGGATACACCTATCAACATTTTATGAAGCTAAGTGGGAGCACTATACCCTAGATTTAAAGACAGGAATGAAAAAATTTAAATAAAATTCGTGATTATAAGCAAAATATCTTAGATACCAAAAGCAGTTTCTAATTAAATAAAAAGTACAATAAACATCCTCTTTAAAGGTTTTAATAATTTTTGAGTTGTTGATATGCAATTTAATACAATTGTAATTGGTTCAAAATTTTTTTTTTTCATTTTTTTTTTTTTTTGCAATTATTTTCGCATGCAATTTTTTTCCAAAATTTAATTTATAATTTTATTTTAAACACATTTTCGTTCTTTTATTAAACATACCTGCTTTTCAATCTCCTGATAGGTATGATATCATAAATTTAAAATATTGTAATTTTTTTTTTTTTTTTCCAAAAATATTATGTTTTACTTCTTTAATTTTCAATAAACAAAACGGGCTATATGAACATTTTATAATATATGTACATTAAAAATAATTAATACAAAACTGGCTATCTACCATAACTTCGCGAATAATGTGATTAAAAGATTTATTTTTCAGTGTGAGGTTTGGTAGACGTAATATTAATAACTCGTAGAAGAACGAATTGCAAAATGTTGAAAAATGAGGGAAATAAACAGTTTTTATGTTCTCCTGAACAATTAGAGCTTTGCATGTAGCCTGTTTTGAATATAAGCCCTCGATATATAAATATAATGCGTTGATACTAACATCTAGATAATTTTATACACTTCAGGGCGATTCCCGGATGTGGGTTTATTTGGGAGCTATGGTAAATTATGGGCCGATTCTCATTTAATTTGCAATGTTGTTTCTATTTACATGAAACTTATTTTGTGTCGCATATTAATTTGATACTAATATTCGTTTGGGAATTATGCACGTTAAAGTAATTTTCAGAAAAATGGTTTATATGGAAGATATAGTCAATTGTGGACTGATTTTCATGAAATTTCGTACAAAGATAACTACACATACAAAACTTCTTCTCACCAAATTTCATTAAAATATTATAATTTTTAAGGCACTTTTGAGTATTGAAACTCTATTCCAGGGGGACATTAGTATGGGAGCTAGGTGAAATAATGAACCGATCACAACCAATTTCAATAGGCTTCGTCATAAAAGTCGCCTGTGCCAAATATCATTTAAATATATTTAAAATTGCGACCTGTACTTTGTGCACAAGGTTTACATAGACAGATAACCGTCCAGCCAGGCAGACGGACGGACGGACATCGTTAGATCTATGTATAAGGTGATTCTGAGTCGATTATTATACTCTAAGGTGGGTGTTGAATAATTTTGTTTATGCGTTACAAACATCAGCACAAACGCATAATACCAACCACCTTTGGTGGTGTATGGTATAAAAAGGCAAGAAAAAAAAACTAGAAGCTAAAGCGAAATTTTTGAGGCTTAAATTAACCTATTCAAATAACCCAAAAACATTGCTTTAAAAATATATTGGTTGAAAGAAAATCCAATAAAAGTCGTACTTAGTTCTCTATTAATTATTTCTATGATGTCTATAGAATTTAAAATTTTAGAAATCAAGATGAAAAAAATATAACTATCTTTATTATATTAAAAATAATGCGAGTTTTAATGTAAGGAAAATCTTGAACATATTCTGTTGATCGGCAGGTAATTGGAATTTGAGTATAAAAATCGCACACATACATATGTACGATACCATTCAGTGTCATTAGTGTATATGCCTCATATGTGTCCAAATTCAATACTACGTGTTTAAACCATTAATGAAAATTTATCGCAATTCACATCAAGGTGACACCATTTCAAAATATAACTATTTTTTCCTATTTTGTATATTTAAAATTAACCAGCGAACGGTGTCAAAAATGTGACCACAACCGTCATGAACTTCGAATAGATTATTCTCCCTGTGTAGATTTTCTTTGTTATCTTGCAGACTTTAAACAGGTACCTATAAAATAGTCGAATTTTGGTATCAACATTCTTTCATTTTTAAAATCGTTTGGTGATATTGGCGGGACCTCTGCGCCCCTTTATAAAATACAAATACTGAAACAATCATTAATACTTTTTGCAACTGTGCATATATGAGCTATATCTCGTTGATGTGCCCTAATTAGTCAATGTGCTAGGCAGGCTTAAAGGCGAAAAATAGGAGTGAAAATGTATTTAAAAAATCTGTTTTTCGCAAAGTACATTCGAATTTTTTTTGTGAAATAACATCAATTACGCACTTAAAGAAATATTGAAAAATTTTATGTAAATAATTTTCCTCTTTATTTTTTAATTTTATTATAGAAAATTGCGATTTGTACAAATCTTTGATAAATAGGTACATCACAACTTTTGGAAGATAATCTTTTAAAAGGACCATAAAAACTTTATTTATGTTGAAAAATCACCACAATATTCAATAGCATTTATTTGTAATAAACTTGAATATATAATTTCGCATAATAGAGTGAGAAATAACTTAGATGCGAATCCCATTTGATGTGTAATAATCAGCGTTACCGTTTGGCGACTTTAGTCGCCATTTGCCACTTTTTCAACCACATGACCACTTTTTGGCCCCTTTTTTAAATGGCGACTAAATGGCGACTTTTTAAGACTATGTGCTAAATCACGATAAACTAAGTTGTTTGAAATATATCGACCCATTGCATATTAATTTCAACAAATAAATTAATAATTTTGGGACTGTCTTACAGTATAGTGATATAAAAAACCGCGGAGTATTTATTAATGAACTGAAACTCTTAGTAATTAAAAATAATAATAAAGTTTATGAACAGCTATTTATATCATCATATGCCAAATTTTTTGGACTGGATTGAAAAAATAAAAAAAAAGATTCGATGAATACTTATATCCTATATTAAATTTTTACATTCCTAAGAGCAATCCCTCGGGGGAAAATGTTTTTTTTTTATTAAATTATCAAAAACAAGAAATAGTTTATCTAACAGACTTATGACAATACTTGTGAATTCATGCGTTCCATCCTAAATTTGAAAGTCTAGAGTACGAGTAAGAACTCCTACAAAAGTACAGGAGTTTAGCTGATTAATAGAGGATTGTTTGCTTAATATTTTTGTGAGTAAATCTTTATTTTTGCAATAATAAAAATTGTTGTAAAATAATAATAAATTGTTTTGTATTAATAAGAACTGAATTTTGTAGTTTTTCTTAATTTGTTGTTATCAAATAAACAAAATTTATGGAGTTTTTTAGGTTTTAAAGTAGTTGGCCCCTTTTTTGGCGACTTTTTATTTTGAAATCCCCTTTTTTTAACACTTTTTAAAAATATTCAACGGTAACGCTGGTGATAATTTTTTATTAAACAAAATTTATCAGAAATCGGTTAAGAAGTGCATCCCACTTATAAAAAAAAAAAAAAAATATTTAGGGAATTATGAAATTTGAATTTTCTAATACGTATGACTCGATTACCTTAAAAGATAAAAAAAAAAACAAAACAGTTATTAATAAAAGCTTTAAGAAAATTCAAAAATCTTTCCAAAAGGATAAGAAACAAAATATTAGTAAGCTTGTTTGAATTTTTATGTAAATCGGAACAGAAAATTAAATAATACAGAATTATTTAAATGATATGCGCTCCACTTATAATTTGGCTTAAAGAAACTTCAAGTTCATATCCGATATTTGATTCAACTTATCAGAATTTCCAAATTAAATTAAGTTTTTATGAGATCCTTGGAAGAAATTTTATTGAAGGTTATTGAAGTTAAAGATTTCATCTCCGATGTTTGATTCAAATTATCAGAGTTTCCAAACTAAATTAAGTTTTTATAAGATCCTTGGAAGACATTTTAGCTTAAAATATCTGAAGATTTTTATTGAAGTTAAAGATTTAAATAACAAATTTTTACAGATTTCAAAACATATAAATACCTTTTAAATTAAGAGGATTGCTAACTAATATTTAAAAGAATTACTACAATGTAAAATTAGCTGCAATAAACAAATTGTTATGACGATTGCAGCCATTTTGTCTCTAGAACTAAATTTTGAGTAAAATTTCATGAAGTTATCTACAGTCGAACACGGTTATAACGAACACCGGATATAACGAACTATGGCTATAGCGAACAATTTTCTTCGGTCCCATTGATTTTACCAACATTTTCCATACAAATAAATACGTTTATAACGAACACGGTTAGAGCGAACTTTTTTTTTATGGTCCCAACAAGAATTTTTCATACAAAAAACTACGTTTATAACGAACTCCCAAAAATACTTGTTTTAGATAAATAAAATTGCACATTTCAAAAAAGTTCAAAAATTAAAAAACAAATAGAAATAACTTTTATTAATTTCTATTTATATTATTGGATAAATGGAAATAATTTTAATTAATTTCTATTTAAATTATCGGCAAATAAGAGATGAATTTTACATTTGTAGTTGTTGGTTTTTTTTTTAACACAACATACATTTATCGAAAATAGCTAATAATAAAACTGGAATTATCTGAGAATTAATCACTTAATATTAGAAAATTCCTCAAAAAGTATCTTAAAAAATACCAATTTAAAACATCGGGTATAAAAGAAAATATTGAATTATTATAAAAAATATAATTAATCTCAATTTGAATGATGAATATAAAAAGTATTATTCCTGATATATTAATTATTTATATTAAAATATTTAATTATATAATTTTTAAAGGAAAGAAATAGGCCTTAATTTCAATTATTAGTATTGTAATGAAATATTTGTATTTTATTAACAAATATTTTTTTGGGGAATTTTACAGATATAACGAACTAAATCTGTTGGTCCCTTCGAGTTCGTTATAACCGTGTTCGATTGTATATAGTTTCGGATATAACAACAGTGATTTAAGATATAATTAAAAAAATTGCTGTAAATATATTTTTACTTAATATGTCTTTTTATCAAATGTGGCATTTAACATTTTTAAATGCTGATATTTTTCCCTTTTCAACGATACCAATATATTTATAAAAATAAAACCCTATGGTTTAGTAAATACTCAAATTCCTCTTTTTTTTTTTTGTCCCAGTATGCAATATAATTATATTTTTTAAAACGTTTACGAAATGCAAAAGTTTAAATATATTTTTTAGTTGAATGTTTTTATGACTGAATATTTTAACTAAACGTAAATTAGTTTCATATATATTAATGAATGCGTACATATTTAAATATTCCCCATTTATTGAAATTACACAAACAAATGGTAACACTTTAAAATTTATATCCACAAGTTTATAGTACTAAAGCTTAAAGCTTGTTGCCTACCAACCAAAAGCTTAGCTTAAAGAGTATCTTCATAACAATCTAAAACTTAGTGTTTACTCTTCTCTAAGATCGTGCGGTTGTGGTTGCTAAAGCTGAATCAGTAACGTGTATAAACTGATCGGCGTGTGAAGAATACACGTATAGAAGAAGAATATTAAAAAACAATAACAACAAATTAAATTAAAACGCATACTAGTTGCTACAATCTTGTCTTATCATCAACTTCATTAGCATACAGAACGAGATTTTGTTTTTTTTTTAATTTAATTCTTATTTTATTATTCATATTTTTGAGATTTTTTTTTTTAAAGATTTCATTTACGAATTTACCGGGAATAAGTCTATAACAAATTGTGATCTATATAAAGAAAGTTACTTGAAAAAAAAAAAAAATTACATTTTATTTTCAATAACATTATTTTGTGTTGAGCACAACTACATGCAATATATAAAAGTAATAATAAAAAAAAAAAAAAACAAATCAATTAATTGAGATATAAACAAAAAAATACAATAATGTTGTTTTATAACAAAGGTGAGAACTAGTTACAAATTAATTAAGGTTATTTGTTGATTATTTTTATATAGTATATAAAAATAAACTTAGTCATCGTCATAAAAAATTAATTGGTTAAAAAAATACCCGAAAAAATATACATAAATTTTAAACAAAAACAATACAAAATGTATAAAAAAATTGTATGATTATTGATCAGATTTTTTGCATCAATTCGTGTTAATTCCGTATGCTTTGAACTTGTGGTATATTACGTTGTTTATTTAGTTTCAATAACATGGAAGCAAAAAAGTAAAAATATAAAAATACCTAAATGTTTCTAGGAAGATATTTATATTATTAGCCGCTGATCATTGTGAAAACATATTGAACAAAATAAATATTATAATCTAAAAATCAAATCTTTCTACAGAAAACGTTAAAGACGAAATTTAAAAAATAATAGAAATAAGATAAGAATTATTATGAGTATTTCTATTTTGTAATAACATTGAAAACATTTGCCCTTTTCAATTAAAAAATATTTCTTCTGTTTTTGTGAAATAATTTGTTTAAACATACTTAGTATATAATTGTAAGATGATTTTTTAAAACAAATACAATCAAATTATTCGAGCCGGTAAATAAGTCATATATTTATTCTTTAGAAAAAAAAAAAAAACCTGACATTCTCATACATTTTATTTGATATATTGTTTGTAGTATTAAGGAACGTCAACCCTATACCCTATACCACCATACGTGGTTGGGCTATTATGCATTTGTGCTAATGTTTGTAACGCACAGAAAAAATCATCGGTGTAAATCCCATATAAATAGTATCAAGTTAATATTCGACACAAATAAGTTTTATATAAGTAGAAACAGCATAGGTCGATTCTCACCTATAATATAACCCTAAAGTGCATAAAACCATATAGTTGTTAGTATCAACGCATTATTCTGTAGTAAAAGTATTGGTCCACAATTGGCCAAAGGACTAATATAAGTCCCATTCCTGAATTTTTATACTCGGGCTTGACCGACTATTATTTTTTTCTCGTTTGTTATATTTTTGAGCAAATATTAGCTAAAACTATAAAATATATATTAGCTAAAACGCATAAAACTATATTAATATAATATCCCGAATTTAAAGCGAATGCATTCTATTCAAAAACTCCTGAGTTTTACTTAATAGTGTGCCCGATATTAGTCATGCCCATAAAAAATTCAGTACAAAAAGTGAAAGCATAGTTTAGCTATTCAAATTGCATCTAATCCACCTATTTTTGTTTAAAGATGAAAGAAAAAAATAACTTTTGTTTGTCCTCCACTGAATTTCTACTTAATTGTAGTTATTAGGGTATTCTCTCGAATATTGTTTGCCCGATTAATCGACAAATTAAAATCAAACAACTGTTCGATTAAATTAAAATCAAGAATTTCGAGTAACTATTTATTCGAGCAAATTATGCCGATTAATCGAATAATTCGAGTAAAAAATATTTTAAATATTTTATTTCTTAACTAGTTTTTAGGATGTTTTAATTTTAGTTTTCAAAAAAACAATGTTTCAAAATTTGTATAGAATGTTTCGCATCTAAAAGTGGTACCACAAATTGCAATTTTATTAAAAAAATATATTTAGTAAAACGAACCGAATATATGTCTAAATTACAATACATAGTTAAAGGTCTTTTTTTAATTACAAAAATTAAATAAAAATATAAACGTCAATTATAAAGTAAAATTCAAATAATTTTAATATAAATATAATAAATAATAAGACATAAATTGAAGGATTTTAAACTTGATTTGGAAAAACATTCCTGCAGGAAATTTGTGGTAATTGCAGTAATGGACCGGTCCCTCAGTACCAGTTGAGTACCAAAGCTTCAATCGAGAACGAGTTGACACAAACACCTCACTATTTAACAGTTGAGAGTCAATTTATATCATGCTTGTTAAGTGCGCAGGTAGCAACTCGCGCGCAATAACAATCAGTGGCTGAGTGGTTAGCGTGGAAGATTATAAAACAACATACGTTAGATGAACATGGGTTCGATTCGGGGTGCCGCCATCGATATTAACGAAAAAATATAAAATAAAAGTAAACATAATTTCATATAAATATAAATAAAAAAATGTTTAAAAATAAAAAAATTACCGAATTTTTATCAAAGTTTTATTATATTAGTCGACACTGAACCTGCCCTCTTGTACCAGTCCTGTGACCTGTCCCAAGGGCTAATTAGCCACCTCCAATGACAACCCCATATAAAAGTGACAGGTTCCTCTCATATAAAGTTCCGGAACTGGGACCGGTCACTAGCCCTGAGAACCTGCCACGTGACTAGTTTTGAACCGGTTCTCTTTACTCTAGGGATATTATTGGTTCTACGAATGAAAGTACATAGTTTATATACCAATAAATGCTCAGTCTGGTACTTAAAATTAGTTTAGCATGTAAACTTGTTCTTTATGTTAAGAATCGCTGAACTACTTTATCTAAAAAAAGAATAGTCTAAAGTGTTTCTCAATTCATTCACAGCATAACGGACAAAAATCCATATAATATTTGTGTAAAATATTATACTGAGTAGGTTTTACTAAATTATAAAAAAAGAAAATAATAATAAGAATTGCGGGCACTAAATTCCACATAACTCCGAAACTATTGAGTTATAATGAAATATATATAGACATGCCCACAAACAAATTCCAGACCTGAGGAAAAAAAACTGAAAGCAGGTTCGTGTTTAGCATATTATAAACAATCAAGTTTAATATTTTTCTATGTAGATAGTTTGCAACCGATTAATCGTCATTCGGTTATCCGATTAATTTTGGTCGATTAACTGTTCGAATAATTTAAAATTGTCTATTTTCGAATAACGAATAAACCAAATAATTTATGTCGAGTAACCGAAATTTATTTATTATTATTATTTTATTTTTTTTTTTTGGAGTTATAAATTTAGAAACTTTTTATTTTTAAGATAAATTTATGTCAACTACATCTTCTTTTTATACCCACCATCAAAAGGATGAGGGTATATTGATTTTGTCATTCCGTGTGTAACATGTCAAAAGAATCATTTAAGGCCCCACAAAGTATATATTTTCTGGGTCCTGGTTAGATTCTGAGTCGATCTGGCTATGTCTGTCCGTCTGTTGAACGCAGAATAGGGCTCGAACGGGACAACGTAGAGGGACGAAATTTGGCACAAATATTTATCTTATTGGTTTGTTTGGTATTGAAAATAGGCAAAATCGGTTAATAAATAAAAAAGTTATGGGCTAAAAACTAGAAACACAGGGTGTCTGTTTCATACCTTTCTGCTGATATTTCTTAAACAAAAGCATGTACGACAACGAAATTTTGTATAAATAGTTTGAGGGTCGATATAACTTTGGAAACCAAAAATGGGTGTGGTCCGCTCACTTTTCCGCCCACCTCCCATTTAAGGTGAAACTTCAACGAAATTGTGTTCAAATAGTTCAAGAACCAATGTAAACTCGGAAACAAAAAAATGGGCGTGGTCCGCCCACCTCCTATATAACGTAAAATTTGAAAAAAATTGATGGTGGCTATATAGATTCGGCCGAGCCGAATAAAACATTAGCGCTTGTTAATATCTAATATATTCCAGCGAAAATAAATAAAATAAATTCTTAGGGATGTACTTTTTCATTACTTTCAAAGTATCAATAAGTGTGAATTATCTTGTGGTTTAGAAGTGATGCAGTTAGCATCAAAAGATACAAAAAAAAATTGATAAAAAAAAAAAAATCAAATGAATTGTTCTGCTATAAAACGTTGAGTTTTGGTTGTTATTTTTTCAAATACTTGTTGCTAAATAAAAATTTAGCATGAAGTTCATTTGATAAAATGCGACATGAAAAGAATAAATTTTATAAATACTTGATCTTGTAACAATAGAAATTTCGAAAATATACTTTTAAGTAAAGTAAATTCAGAGTTATATAAGTCATAAACATTTTAATGTTCATCATCAAATGTACGTAAAAATATTAATATTAATTTTTACTTTTAATTTATAATTCTCACACAGAAAATAAAAAAAAATATTTTGTAGTATTAGGACGAAAAGTGCAATTTTTCATATAAATGGCCGAAAGAACTAATAAGATAAACTCTATGTTCTACATTTAACTTTAAATAACTATTTCAATCGATTAAATATTATAATTGGTCTTATTTATATGTCTAATATGTATTACTGAGACTATTCAGATAATTTGTCATTAATCGGTTATTCAACTTTTAACCTCGAATAATTATTTGTCGAATAAACCGATTAATATGAAAACCCGAATAATTGGATACCCTAGTAAATAGGTACTAGCATTTGCTAATTTTTTACACCAGAAAAGATGTTGTGGGTCATCTTCCCGTAGGAAATATTGAGGTATTGATTATATTTAAATAAATTTTCATTACTTTATTAGTTTTCTTATCTTCAAAACAGAATACTAAAAAAAAATCTCAAATCAACTAAAAAATGTATTAAATACGTACCTACACAGAAAAAAGTCACCAATCACCCAATATATTAGAAAATAATTCATTCAATTAAAAAGATTTTTCTTTTTTAATTTGCACGTCTCACCGAAATGGTTACATCAAAAATATTTTGAATAGCAACCATAATCGAGTACTGTCATATTATGGTTGAAATTTATGGTTGTTTGTAAAATATATTATGGTTAGATGTAGCACCATAATATGGTTCAATCGCTATAAAAATATTGTTGATCTGCAACCATATTTTTTTGTATATGTACTTTATTCATGCATACAGCAATAATATTATTAAATCACAATAAAAATATTATTAATCTGCAACCATATTTTTGGTGTATATGTACTTGATTCAAGCACACAGCAATAATATGGTTAAATCACAATAAAAATATTGTTGATCTGCAACCATATTTTTGTTGTTTATGTACTTGATTCATTTATACATCAATAATATGGTTAAATCATAATAAAAATATTGTTGATCTGCAACCATATTTTTGTTGTTTATGTACTTGGATTATGTATACAGCAATAATATGGTTGAATTGCAAAAAAAATACTTATAGTGTCGAGAAACAATTATAAATAAAATAAAAGCAAATTAATTTATCGAAGTTATACCCTACACCACCATAGGTGGGGAGGGTATTATGCGTTTGTGCTGATGTTTGTAACACCCAAAAATATTGGTCTAAGACCCACCTTAATTTATACCAATCGGCTTAGAATCACTTTCTGAGTCGATTAAACGATGTCCGTCCGTCTGACCGTCCATGTAAACTTTGTAATCAAACTACAGGTCGCAATTTTGAACCAAAATTATTGAAATTTGGTACACAGGTTTCTTATAGTCCAGGGACGAAGCCTATTAAAACTGGTTATGATCGGTTCATTATTTCACCTAGCCCCCATACAAATGTCCCCCCGGAAAAGGGTTTAACGCTCATAAATCCCTTAGATATAGCAATATTTTAATGAAATTTGGCATATAAAAGTTTCGTATAAATCTTAATAAGTGTGATTTTTAAAAAGATCGGTCCATAATTAATCGTAGCTCCCATATAAACCCATTTTCAGAAAATCACATTAACGGGCATAAATTCCATTAAAATGTTAGTTTCGAGTTAATATTCGACAGAAATAAGTTTTATATGAACATAAATGATAATGCCAAATTTTACAAAGATCGGTCCATAATTTACCATAGCTCTCACATAAGGCCCTCTTTCGGGAATTACCCAAAAGTGAATAAATTCATATAAACGTAATATTCTATATTCGTATATTTTATTTTACAGTTATGAGTATCGGTCCACATTTGGCTCCAAGTCTAATAAAAGACCCTCCCCGAATTATTATGCACACAATGGTGTAGGGTATCATATGGTCGGGCTTGACCGACTATATCTTTTTCTCTCGTTTTTATTAAAATTAATTATAATTTAGTTACGTAATATAAATCACTTTGGTATAAAAAGATAAATTCAAGACCAGTGAATGATGAAATCTTAGAAATTTCTTGAATACTCGTACAAGGTGACACCTTTTTTTTTAGCACTCCGAACATAGCCTATTATGTAGTTTTCTTTGTATAATATCCACTTAAAATATTTTCACAATCTGAAACAATTATTTCTAGTTTAATTTTAATTAAAGTAATTTATTTTAATTAATTCACTTTTTTAAATATACATTCAGTATATTTCCTAATACATTTTTAACTTGCCGACAGACAACCAGCTCTATGCAAGAAGCACACTAAACTGAATAAAAATCAGCTAGTATAGTTATTGTCAAGCACCCAGTATAATGCATACAAATTGTATTGTCAATTCAAAATTACAAACACAATAATATATTCAGGTATTGAAAATAATTTGTTTGTATATGGAATTTCAAAAACAATAATGTGGTTCTAATTTAAACATATTGCTTAACATGTTGTGCCAACAATATAATTGTGAATTGAGAACAAATGTATAATTGCTACAACAAAATTGTTTTTAAAATAAAATATATTCAACAATAAGAATGTTTGCGATGGAAAAATTTCTTTGCAATAAAAATAATATTGTTGGGGCAACCATATTGAGAAATGGTCTGCGTGTATTTATTTAAATTTGATGCAAAATGAAACAACTGTGTTAATTGAAAAATATACGGCAAGAATTTTTTCTGTGTATTTAACTAAAAATATTCCTTATCATATTTTATAAATTTCAGAAATCAGAAAATTCAACCTTCGAACATAGATTTTCAGAATTTGATATAGTGACCTAAATTTCTTATCTCAATAGTTTAGATTTTTGGGTATTTCGCTACCTTAGATGGGTAGGGTATTACACATTTTAGCTTCCGTTTGAGCCACATATATATGTATATAATTTAATTTTATCGTTCTTGTTTTATTATTTATGTATCCATTTTAAGGCCAGCGATCTTTACAAAGATCGCTGATCAAATAGATATATGTATGTATAATAGTGTGGTCCATAAAATTAAAAGCTATTTAACTCAAATCAAGTTCAATACATTTAGTTACAAAATTTATGGTCAGAAGTATATTTATTTAAAATAAATCACACACAGAGATCTATTTCTTATGGTGAGTTACAATAAGAAATCATTTTCAGTTCATTTAATTCTTATCAGTTACTTAAATAGTTTAAAGTACTTAGGAATTTTTATGTATTTAGTTTATTTATAAACAAATTTTAATATTTAAATAAATACACCTACATGCTTAAGTATAGCTACTAATGAATTTAACCCTCACATTATCATTGAACTTTCTTTAAAAACAATGCACGGATATGATATTTAATTAAACAATGTCATTATCTATAATAGTGTTTACCTTAAAATTTCTGATGAATTAAGAGGCGATTTTAAGAATGATTGTGGGACTTCCCATAAAATATTTTCGAGGAAATATTTTATTTATTACTAATATTTATATAAATAAATTAATTATGTTGATGTTTGTAAATTCCATTCTAATTTATTTAGATAAATTGGCGCCACAGTCAAGGTCATAATTCATCTTAAAAAATTCTATAAAATAATAAACAAAAAAAAAAAAAAAAAATAGAAGGTAACTACTTATGTATATTTTAAGCATTGGCAAGTATTCTTACTATACAGTTAAGATATTGTTTAAGAGGTTATTATTGACTATTTAAATATCTTCATTCAAGTTAAAGCATTTTATATATAACTTTGTTATTAAAAATCTGTTTATACTTTCAGTTTTAACTTCAATATGCCTATTACTACAACTAATATTCCACATAAAAGCACAAGGTCCTCCAGTATTCGCAACACTATCCTCTCCTGCTTCTAATCCAGCAAAAATTAACGCCAACAGACTGGGACTACAGGATTCTGTACAAATATCACAAGGAGCTGAAAAATTTTCTTTGGAATTTCTTAAACAAATATCTGATGCACATGTGGCTGTGCCCAATCGCAGTTATATGGTTTCACCATTTGCAGTATGGTCACTAATGCTGCTTTTAACTGAGGGTGCTGGTGGTAATACTTTAACAGAACTACGTAACACTCTTCATATTGGTAATGATCAGAGTGCTGTTCGGGCAGCTTATCATATAATATCACGATATTTAGCGTAAGTAAGAGCTTAGTTTTGGAAATATTCTCACATAAATATTTAAATAGTCTCTATATTTTTAAAACATTCATTCTTCCAACAGTGTTAATACCACCACTATTGAGGTGGCCTCCTTTAATGCTTTGTTCACGAATATCAATACACCAGTGAGTCGTGATTATGAAGATATTATTGAACGTGATTATGCTTCAGCATTAATTCCTGTCGATTTTAATGATGTTAATAATACTTTTATGAAAATTAATGAGGATATTAGAGTAGCTACCAGGGGCTTAATACCATATACGGTGACACCACAAGATTTTCTTGATGCCAATATTTTAATGGTTTCATCGTTGTACTTTAAGGGAAAATGGAAAGTGAGTATTTTGCAATTAAGTACTTAAAAACTATTTAATATAACTTGAAATAAGCTAATAACCTGAATATAGAAACAAGAAAATTGCTTGATTTTTGTAGAGCTAAATATTAATTGTTAGTTATTATGTAGTTAAAAGGTATAAGATAAAGGGAAAGCTTCTAAAGTATTGTAGATTATAAATGGATAACATTAAAAATTACAAAAGAAAAGAATACACAAGGTTCACATTTTTTTTTTATTTTTTATTAGTACTAGTATTTATTTATTTATTATTCTTCAATAGCATAACAGAGCCCAATGGGCCATTAAGAGTTAACAAATTTACCACTTAACACATTTAGAATTGCATATAATCATGTTCTAATACATTTTGGCATATTTTTATTTAGCGGAAATAGTTGCATTGAAATTAAATTTAGAATACAAAAATAACAATAATCACGTATTTTGTGACAGCAGTTAAATGTGCATCAATTAAATGTCAGACGCTGTTACTTGAAAGATAAATTGTACTTGTACAGATTTTTTAATTTTTATGTATGTTTCTTTTTATATGTTTGAAAAGATTTTAACCTCAACCACATTTAAGAACCATTTTGGAAGATTGGTACACGATTTGGGAAAAAACTAAAATTTTCGAACACCTGACGAACTTTACCATCTTCGCTTTCGAAGAAATTTGATATACATACAATTATCACTACGTCAACGAGTAATTTCATTTTAATATTTTTTTAGATTATATAAAAATTGATGAATATGAAGTGGATAATACACAAGCTTATAAAATTAATGTTATTCATTTTGAAAACTGTGGTAACACCATAGCTTTAAAAGTGGTTAAAAACTATGTTAAAATAATTACCATCATTTTTTTTTTAAGAAAAGTTCATGTTATTTTTAAGAAAAATTTTCAATATATTTGATCTGAGCTATTGTCTATTAGAAGTTACGACTTTCTAAAACTTACTGATTCCATTCCAAAACCACTTCTTATTTGTTGAAGTCTGGAACGAATCAATCCAGCATTTTCAATCGAACAAAGAATAAAGTGATCAGAAACTTCTGACAAACGTCATTATATCCTACACCACCATAGGTGGGGAGGGTATTGTGGGTTTGTGTTGATATTTACAATACCCACAAATATTGGCCTAAGACCGACCTTAATTCATACCAATCGGCTTAGAATCATTTTCTGAGTCGATTTAACGATGTCCGTCCGTCCGTCTGACCGTCTGTAATTAAACTACAGGTCGCAATATTGAACAAAAATTTATGAAATTTGGTACATAGGCTTCTTCCAGTCCACGAACAAAGTCTATTGATATTAGATACTATCAGTCAATTATTTCACCTAGCCCTCATACAAATGTCTTACCGGAAAAGGCTTTAACGATCATAAATTTCTTAAATACAGAAATTTTAATGAAATTTGCTACATATAAGTTCCATATAAGTCTAAATCTGTGTACCGAATTTCAAGAAGATGGATCCATAATTGACCATTGTTTTCATATAAACCCCTTTTCAGAAAATCACTTAACGGGCATAAATTCTATTAAAATGTTAGTATCAAGTTAATATTCGTTACAAATAAGTTTTATATAAATGATACTGCCAAATTTTACGAAGATCGGTCCATAATGTACCACATCTCCCATATAAGGCCATGTTTCGAGAGAATTACCCAAGAGTGAATAAATTTATAAAATGTTAGTATCGACGTAATATTCTCTATTCGTATGTTTAATTTTTCACTTAATATTAACATCGGTCCACAATTAAAGACCCCTCCCAATTATGATGTACACAATGGTGTAGGGTATCATATGGTCGGGCTTGTTTTCTCGTTTTTTTGTTGAACTATGAATTAGTTGAAACTGGTACATATCTACCGTGTTTATGTCATGTAGTTTTAAGAGCTTATTATGAATGAAAATCTTCTGATTCCTCCAACTGCAACATAACTTTGGCGACAGAGATATTAGGCTTTGGTGTCGATTTTGCAGTACGTGTGGCACCCAATTTAATTTTTTTTTTTTGATGAATTAAAATTTAAATGCAATTTGTATAGTCTTATTTTAAGCAGGCTCCACAATATATCTAGTTGTTTAAAGTTAGACACTTTTCACAATATAAATAGCTAAAATAAAATTTACTGTTTCATCAGCCAAAACAGTAATTTAAAAAATTTCTAGTTTATAGAAAAAATATTTCCATTTGGTTGCCCGGAGAATTCTGGTTTCAAGGAATATTTTTTATAATATGATTTGGTATAGATATGCTTATATCTGTATGGTTATTTTCTACAATTTCTTTAAATTATTAAAATAGAATTGAATAAAATATTCTATTATAAAGTGTAGGACAAAAATCGCTGTAAACTTAAACAATTCATAAGGAAAAATTATTTATTTTGTATCCTTAATATCTCACAAAATTTTTATACGAATATAAAAGTGATTATACTTCTTAAAAGCGGTAAGGTAATTTTTTTATTAACTGATTTTAGCCATTTACAATACAAAACAAACCTTATATAATATAAATATTTGAGCAAATTTCGTCCCTATAGGTGGTCTTCTCCGAGCACAATCCCGCTTTCAAAAGACAGGTGTACAGATGGACGGACATAGCTAGATCAAGTCAGGATTCCACCCAGGATCTAGAAAATTTATATTTTTATTTCAACATATTAAGGAATGACAAATAGTAGTAAAAATATTCTGGAACATACAAATATTTATAAAATTTTTTGATAAGTATCTCGAAAAACTAAATAAGAAGAAAATTCGAGAATTTAATCAAATGTGTAATCAAAACAGAGATATCATAATTCATATAGGTAATGGAAAATATTTTATCAAAACATTAAAAAATATTCAGTTATTTTTATACCCACCATAAAAAAGATGGGGGGTATATTGATTTTGTCATTCCGTGTGTAACATGTCGAAGGAATCATTTAAGACCCCATAAAGTATATATTTTCTGGGTCCTGATTAGATTCTGAGTTAATCTAGCTATGTCCGTCCGTCTGTTGAAAGCAAGATAGGGCTCGAACGGGTTTACGTACAAGGATGAAATTTGGCACAAATATTTATCTTATATAAGGTTTGTTTGCAATTGAAAATAGGCAAAATCGGTTAATAATGCTCACTTTTAGGTGAGGTTCGAATATCATTATAATTTTATAATGATATTCATTAACTTATTATATTTAATATGTTCCGAAAATTAAGCTTTTATGATCAATATAATTGCGCACTGTAATGTGTTGTTAAAATGTAATAGTTTTTATTGTATTTCACATCTCTTAACATTTTATTACATTTTGAATTTTTTGCTAGGTATTTGTAAAATTGTATGTCAATACTCACTTTATAATTTCATTTAGTTTATAATGTTTTAATTTTATTTTTAGTATCCTTTCGAAGCTTCTAAGACTCGTCCTTTACCCTTTCACGATGAAGATGGCAAAGTTTTGGGCAACGTACAAATGATGACACAAATGGGTATCTTTACCTACGTCAATGTTAAAGAGTTAGATGCTCATGTACTCGAACTACCTTATGGCAAAGAAAATCGTTTGTCTATGTTAATTATTCTACCAAAAAGGGGTAAATTATATGTTAGAATAAAAATTTTAACACTTCACTTATACTAACAATGTAATGTGTATCTCCCATTGCAGGTGTCAAACTCAACAAAGTTGTCAATAACTTGGCAACCGTTGGTGTCAAAGAAATTCACCGACAACTACAAGCTGCTGCGAAATTCTATGACGACGATGAAGACAAACCGGAGGTGGAGGTATTTTTACCCAAATTCACAACAGAGTCCCATTTCACATTAAGTCCTATTTTAAGAAATGTAAGTTTGTTTTTTCTTAAGTACTTATTTATAGTTAACAGTTAATGGTAACAGTTGATTGACAATTTATTTTATTTATATTCTATTGTCTTGCAGATGGGTATTCAAGACTTATTTGATTCGTCTCGGGCAAATTTGGATAAGATAGCCAGAGATAATTATGTTTCGAGCATTTTCCATGCCACACGCATCATTGTCAATGAGGAGGGTACCGAAGCTGGTGCTGTTACAACAGCAGTTTTGGTTAATAAGGCATCGCCTACACGTTTTTATGTTGATCGTCCATTTGCCTATTTGATTGTGGAGAAGACAGCGAATGTTTTATTATTCGCCGGCGAAGTAAAATCTAATGTTTAAATAAGTGAAAATAAATATTTACTTAAAACAATAAGTCGATTAAATCAATTAAGAAAGAAAAAAGTGAAGGTTATTTAAAATTAGTTACATATGTGTGTGAGTATATTTTGGCATCCATTTGTGTACTTGAAATTTTAAGGATTTTTCATATTTATAGAATTTGTTAAATTAATGAAAAAAATAAACTGCTTAAGGCAATATATGGTTAGGTTTAATTAGTTTAATCAGTTTTACAGTCAAAAGCAATTACTTTAACATCTTTGTTATTTTATTAACTTAAAAAAACTTTAATTTTATCTCAAAGAATATATGCTTAAGAACAAAAGATGGTCATAAAAGTCCATTGTTTTGCTATTATTAAACTTATTTCGCTTTATACGTGTAAAAAGTTGAAGTTTTTGGGAAATTATTTATTATAAGGCTTCAAAAAGTTTATATCTCAATATATTGATGTCTGATGAAAACACTGGAAAATACAAGTATATGCCATTATTAACAAAATTTCGCAATACATATATTAATATAATACAATAGGTAATTTAATGCTTAAAAATTTATTGCTGTTTAGTTTAGATTCTGTAATTTAATATATCTTCGGATCTACTTTCTACGAATTGTATTTTGTGAAGGATGCTGTTATATTGAATATGATCACCTGTTACTGTTACCTGAAAAATTTAGAAAACTGATGAATGAAACCAATAAAATTATGTAATTTGTTGCTAAATTTGTTCAATTGTCTTAAAAAAGGGATAATAAATTTTCTTCAAAAGTAAAAAAAATTTACTAAAGAAAAACATAATATTTACAATTTGACTACACACTAATATTTTTTATTCAAACCCAGCAAAAACTTTGATTGCCATGTAATGAGTTAAGAAGCTAATATAATTGCTCTTCACTACTTACACATTAGCTGAATAACTCATTATTTTAACACGGTGATGACATTAGAGGCAACTACTTACCCTATACATTACTTAGATGTCATTACAATAACTAATTACTTTCAAGCTGTTAAGTAGCGCATTGATTGTAAAGCATCTCTGAAGTCATGATTAGTAATAAGAATAGCAACTAGTTAAATTTAAGATTATAAATAAGTAATGAAATGTCATGATATAAAATATTTTTTTCGTTGTTGTAAAAAAGATTTTTTAAATTTTAATTTTAAAACTTAACGAACAAAAATGTAATTTATTTTAAAAAGTCTGATTATAAATAATTATTTACATTCGGGTTATACATAATTAGTCTATGTAATGCAGACAGTATGTTATTGTCATTACAAAGTAATTACATCCGTAACTACATATCATTACCAAGTTTTTGCTAGGAAGTATTAAAAAATTTTAAAAACCAATGTGAATTGGTGAAATTTCATAATTTTCGAAACAGCCTTTTGCTATAAAAGGCCATGCTCTCTACGCAAAGTGATAGTTCATTTTGAGTTTTCAATCAAATGAGATTAAGAGGATATCAAAATATAAACAAAATAAAATCTCCAAGAATATTCAAGGTATAACACATTTTTTTCTTAGTCATTTGAAAATTGATACATTACCCAAATAAAACTCATTTTCCCAAACAATTTGTTTAAACGTCTACTTCGTATATGAGCAAAACAACATACCCCTAATTGACCATTGATGCGTTTTTGCAACACCCGATATCTCGGAAACTAAAAAATTTAGGATCACAAATCATTCGATTTTATGGTCACAATCACTAAAATAGACTCCGTTCCTAATTTTATTAATTTATCTTAACGGGATCGGGTAGTGGTAAGAAATGGGTTAAAACCAACACGAAAAGTTTCAATTTTTGACTTTTCCTCTCAGAATTTAATGATATTTGGTACAATCATTATTCTTGTCAGAACTTAGACTAATTCAAAATTTCAGATAATTTCATCAAGTGGTTCGCGAAATATCGCGGTTTGAAAGTGCATAGCTCAAAATATGTACAAAATTATAAATATCTAGCGAAAGATATTTATTTATTAAGGCAAGTATATAAAGGTAATGAAATTGCCTTTAAAATGATACCTGAAACAACATTCAAAATGGATCCATATATATTTTTCACGAATTTAAAAATACCACTTTTTGCAATACGCGACCGCGAAATTTAATTCGCGAATTATCCACCAATAAAATTCAACATAAAAACATGTTTCAGGTATCATTTTAAAGGTAATTTCATTACCTTTAAATATTTGCTTAATTAACATTGTAACGTAAATACTTTAGAAGATATTTGTATTTCTTTGAAAATTATGTCAGGAAATGTATTTTTTTTTTTTTTTTTTTTTTTTTTCCGGTAAATTATCCCCCAATGGAACATTAAAGAGCTTGAAAGTGGCAATTATGAATTTGCCTAAAAGATTTTCATCGAACGTCATAAAAATTATAGTGATATCAGTGACGAAGTCGATGCTGGTAACGTTTCTAGCAGCAGTATTTCACATTAAGTCCTTGAAAACATTCCTTAAAACCAAAATGTGATTGTTTATCATAATAAATATAAAATAGGAACATCGAAAAGCAAAATTTTTATGCATATAATGGCATTTGTGTTGAATTTTGTTTGTCAGGTTCGGAGAAAATTGAAAGGAAGTCTTAAGTAATTATAGTGTAGGACTCCAAAAGCCATTTGCTACTCTGTAAATTATATTTAGTGGATGTCCTCCAATATTCAAAGGTGGATTCCTAACACAATAAGTTTTTATGATCGTGATGAAAGTAATTTTTTAGTACCAACAGCGTTATATCGGTGAATGCTTCAACTAAAGGGGGTGTAATTAATGCTGAATGTTTAATAAATAAATTATAAAATACTAGAACTCATATTGAATTGCATCTCCTTAAGAAATTTGTCAATAAAAAACATTTTTTTGCAAATTTTTCTGATTTTCTTACAATAAAAATATCTATGTAGTGCCTGTAGTGCCCGACCAAGGGATTGAAACAAAATTTTATATAATAGGTAAAGTTTCTTAGGCCCTATAGACCCAAATTTGCAAGTTTCATAATTATCTGAAACAAAAAACATTCCCGGTCAATTTGGGTTAAAGGTAATTTTGTACTAAAAATTTTAAAATAGTAAAATTTATTATACATGGTTTTAAAGAAGACATAATTTCCTTTAAAATGATGTATAATATGACTATTTTGTGTTTGCAACGTTTCAGGTAAATAAATTTGAAATTAGCAAAGAGTTGCAAATTGTAAAATCTTTAGTTTTTTCATGTTTTTTTTTTTTGATACGGCCTTTCCGCACTGTCTTATCCCGCTGCATTACCAATAATGAAAGGAAAGATGTCATATTTTATATCATTTTAAAGGAAATTGTGTCTTCTTTAAAACCATGTATAATAAATTTTACTATTTTAAAATTTTTAACACACTTTTCTTGAAACAATACGAACAAATGCAAATTATGTTCATATGGACATATTTCAAAAATTTGAGACTAAATAATTTCTAAATGCTTATAGGTATCAACATAATTTTTTCACATGATATTAAATATTTAATTTATATAAATCAGAAAAAATAAATATAATTTTACTATATATTTTTAGGAGTCGAAGTTATTATTATTGAAAATATGGGTATTTTCGGAAAATTGCCTCATGTGACTAAGTTTACCGGTAGGCTGTCATAATTTTAAGCAGAACCTTTAAGAACATATTGAGCTATATAGTTTAATTCACAGGAGTACCGAAATCAACAATAAATTTTTTTTACAGACTCAAAAATTTCAACATTCATCCAAAATTGATAATTTTTGACCACTGCTGGATGTAGGGTGAACGTTCAGAACTTTTCAAAATTACACTTACACCTTTTCTTGGGGTCTCGACTTTCAGAAAATGTCAAAAAATATTAATCTTTTTGAACAAAATTTTTTAAAAAAGAAATATATAAAGTTACTTTTTTTGGCAAAAAATTGCAATTTTTGAGACCTGTTTTGAAATTTTGACTTCGAAAATTTTTTTCTTGTATCGAATTAAGATAACAGAAAAATTTTTTTATTAGAATTTCAGCGTATTAAATATCTGAAAAAAAGAAAGTGTAATTCTATATTTAATCGGATAGAAATTAAATTAAAAATCATAGATTTTGAAGGAATTCAGTACACGTATTAGAATAACTTCGTGTAATATGGTATACTTTTTTTTTTTTTTTTTTGCTGTAAAACTTGAAAACTTTAATCGATTACAATATAATTTATTCTGTAATATTTTACACGAAAATTCACATAAAGCAATATTCAAAGGAATTTGAAAGCATAATTTCAGAAATTTAAGAAAATTAAAAAAAGAAACAAAAATAACCCTTTTAAAAAAGATAGCGGGTAATATGGTACACCGTGGTCTGCAAATATGAGTATACCAATGTGAGTATACCATACCATACGTGTAGTATTTTTTAAAAAAGAGAAAACTAAAAAACAAAATAAAGTATGTTAGACTATTTTTTGTAAGAATCACAAAGAAAAATAGCGCAACGATGTGATATTCGTTTTTCATGAGCCCAAACTTGCTCGAATTGCGGACAGGAGGCCCATGATATTATAACTGAATAAACCCCATACAAATTATTGCAGTACACAGTGGGGCAGAATCGAAATTTTTTGGAAATAACTGTAAATTCTGATCGGCTGATTGGATTTGCATAAAATTTGGTACAGGCGTAGGAGAGGAGTGTAAAATGTAAAGTTTGGAAGGGGAGCGAACAGAACCCTCAAGGGCGGAGCCAAATTTTTTTCTTACCCGATTTCAAATATTTTTATACATTATTGTAGGCATTAATAAGACCTACAAAAAAAATGCTTGCATGTCCTATTTATCTCTTATAGTTTTTGAGTTATATGCGTTTGAATTTTTAAGTACCTCAATTTTGCATGTTCTTGGTCCATTTTTTTTTCATATATATCCTAATATTTCCGACCGATTTCATTTGTTTTCCGTGACTTAATCAATTTTAAAGTGCCATAGCTTCGGTTCTGTAAAAAATATTGATTTAAATCTTTTTCTATATAACGAAGAATTATATCAGCTACGCAATGTATTTTAGATGAAAGAAATCGAGTTTATAATTTTTCTGAGTTTTGAAAATAAAGTAAAATTTTTGTAAAAAAGTGTTTTTTTGAGAAACTATAAATATTTTATCTTTAATAAAACCTTTGTGATTAAAGATATCTTAACGAAATTTTCTGTGGATGTAGACCTCAGCGTACAAAATGAGAAAGTGAAAAAACCTCATGATTTTTGTAAAAAAAATCTCACAATTCCCAAAAAAAACCGAAAATCCCAAAAATGGGTTTTTTCACATTTTCAGCTTTAAAATCCACATTTTTCCGAAGTCCCGTAAATTTTGATTGAAAACTTTTAAATATATATTACAGATTCTCAAACTGCATTCCGTTTGCCGATTCGGGCTTTGGGATTTGAAAAAATAAAGACTAAATTCAAAACTTTCATATAAAATGGGTCGAATTCGGGAGGGTTTGTACCATGACCATTTGTGTTATTGGGCTTGTTTTTTACTTTGAAGTCTTCTCTGTGAAGATACCTTTCAGAAAAGTATAAAATTATTATATGTTGTTAATGAAAATTTTATTTTAGAGAAAAAAGAGTGTAGGTACTTTTTCGGAAAAAAACACAAAAAGTCGTAATTTTTGCAATTTTCAAATTCAAAATGGTTTTTTTTTTTGGACTCGGTAAAGATATCGACTTAAAATTTTTTTGTTCAATAGATAATTTTGTTCTTTAATTAGTTAAAGAAAAAACAAATGAAATTGGTCGAAACACTAGAGTATATATGAAAAAACCTGGACCAGGAACATGCAAAATTGAGAAACTTAGAAATTCAAACGCAAGTAACTCAAAAACTATAATATATAAAAATATATGAAATCGGACGAGAAACAAAAATTTGGCAAGCGATTAGAAAAATTGTATGTCAGAGGTACCCAACTTTGAGCCCCTTTAGCTCCGCCCCTGAGGGGTCTGTTCGTTCCCCCTTACAAATTTAAAATTTTACACTCCTTTACTTCGCCTGTACCAAATTTCATGCAAATCCAATCAGCCGATCAGAAGATTTATATCCAAAAAATTTCGATTCTGCCCCACTGTACAGTATATATAAAGCCGACACGTGTTTAATTAAAATACATATATATTAAACTGAAAACGAGAAAAAAGGTATAGTCGGTCAAGCCCGACCATATTATACCCTACACCATTGCATATATTAAAATTCGGGGAGGGGGCTTTAATTAGGCTTGGTGCCATTTGTGGACCGATACTCATATTAATTGTAAAATAAAACATATGAATGCAGAATATTACGTCGATACTAACATTTTTATGAAATTGTTCATTTTTGGATGATTCCCGAAAGAGGACCTTATATGGCAGCTATGGTAACAAATGGACCGATCTTCGATATATTTAGCACTAACATTTATATTTATATAAAACTTATTTGTGTCGAATATTAACTTGATACTAACATTTTAGTGGGATTTATGCTCTTTAAAGTGATTTTCTGCAAATGGGTTTATATTGGGAGCTATGGACAATTATGGACAGATCTTCTTCAAATTCGGCACAAAGATTTAGACTTACATGGAACTTGTATGTGCAAAATTTCGTATAATTTCATTTTCATACTTTATTTAAGGAATTTATGGTCGTTAAACCCTTTTCCGGGAGGACATTTGTAAGGGGGCTAGGTGAAATAATGGACCAATCATAATCAATTTCAATTTCATCCCTGGACTATAAGAAACTTGTGTGCCAAATTTCATTAATTTTCGTTCAAAATTGCGACCTGTAGATTGATTACAAAGTTTACATGGATGGACAGACGGACGGACATCGTTAAATCAACTCAGAAAGTGATTCTAAGCCGATTGGTATAAATTAAGGTGGGTCTTGGACCAATATTTTTGGGTGTTACAAACCCCAGCAGTTTTTTCGGTGTCAGTTTACCCTCTTTTGTACAGTAAATTTCATTTGTGACTACCCACTTAACTCATTCAAATGTGTACTTTTTTTATTCATCCTAACTTCGCATATTTTGTGAGCGATAGTTAAGCTATCGTACCTTTTATTGACTCTTTAGAAAGCATTGAGGTGGCGATATCACTATTTATTGACTCTTTAGAAAGTATGGAGGTGGCGATTTATACTTTATTGACCCTTTGGTGAGCGTGGGGGTGGCGATTGGTTTTCTTATAAATTAAAAATGTCAAAAAAGTAAAAGGATTCATCCATTGGCAGTACAGGTTGGGTTACTTGACTAACGGCAATAAATACATTGTAGGACATTTGGCTCTGATGCATCTTTTTTAGACGTGTGTAGTGTCAAATATCAATTTATTGACTCCTTGGTGCTTAGCAGAGTCTTTTTTATTTTCTAAGAAAAAAAGTAAATAATGTTTTTTTATATATTTATGTTATACTTACTACATTAATTAAATGTGTATTTAATTTTAACAAGTGGAATACATCCAATAGAAATGGATACATCCAATAGACTGGGTTTTGTATTATATAAAACAATTATATTCTAATTAGTCTTGCTTATTAGAATTTTCAATTTATTAAAGAAATCAATTATTCTGCATTTGTGTTTTTTAAATTTACTTTTTCGTACTAGTCACAATATCGCCACTTTTTGGTCCTGGTGTGTCAATAGACTTCCTCCTGGGACATCCCCATATCAAAGTGACTAGTCACCTAATTGGTAAAGTGACCAGTTAAAAAGATTGTCAGGTGACTGACTCAATTTCACCAGTAAAAGGATTCCTATGAATTGACTTTTTCGTACTAGACACTGTATCGCCACCTTTTGGTGCTTTGGTGCCAATACACTTCTTTCTAGGACATCACCTTGTTAAAGTGACTAGTCAGGTGGTTACTAAAGTGACTAGTAAAAATGTTTGTCAGGTGACTGACTCAATATAACTAGTAAAAAGAACGACTTCCAAAGGGTGACTAAAGTGGAAGCAATAGCAACCTCACGCTTACAAAGGGTCAATAAATTAACATGCTCATTAAAACAACAAATAGTGCAATGTATGTAAGAATGTTCTGTGGCTGAGTGGTTAACGCGTATGACTATAAAACATAACGATGTGAGTTCGAGTCGGTGGTGCCACCATAAACAAAAATGTAAAAATGTAAAAATAAATTAAATTGATTAATATAAAATAATATGAAAAGAAAATGAAAAGAATTATTAAATAAAATATAAATAAAAATAAAAAAGAAAAAAAAAAAAGAAAAAATTTAATTACAAAAAAAAAAAAAAAAAGAAATAAAAAAATATACGCAAAAAAAAATCTCTTAATTTGTTTACATTCTGAAAATAAATATAGACATAAATTAAATTTTTTTAAAACAATAATTTCGGTTTCGATATCCAAACTTAATTTAAACGTGTAATCATAGGATAATAGTACGGCTGGTACTATAGACCAATTACCCTCCTATCGAACAAGAGAAAATACGATATCACCGAGTATAACGTTGATTATCAGTTCATGAAAAAGAATAAGAATAGGACAATGAAATGATAGAACGTTTAGGGATACGACAAGGCTTGCCCAGCTAGAGACACAGTTTACTGATTACAACCTGTAGATATTAAGAATAAGTTAGATGCGATGGTGCGGAAGTGTAGAATTTAAATCATCCAACTGTAATGCAATTTTATTAGCAGAAAAGAGGATAAATGTGAGAGTGGCCTTGCTATTATCATATCAAAGATGACGAGAAAGGCAGTGTGATTATTTTGCTTATTGTAACATAAGAGAAGCTGTGACGATCTTCAAAAGCTATGCATCCACTGAGAATGCTGAGGAAAGCGCAAAGGACAATCTCCTAATACATATTAAAGGAGTACCTTTACGAGACCTATTGATTCTATGTAGAGACTTGAACGCGAAAACTGATTCCAATAATGTAGATGTGGAGAAAGTGATGGGAAAACATTGTATGGGATGTAGAAATGACAATGGCGAACTTTTGTTGGAATCTGTCAATAGTTCAACTTTGTTATCGGGGGCTCAATATTTCCACACAAGGAGATCGATAAATATATATGGATATCGGATGGAATATGGAACCTGATTCAATGAAGGAATGATCTTAAGAAACAGATACTCATGGACAACAGGCTAAAGGAGCACTATCGAGAGGTAGCAAAACGATCTGCTCGGACCGAAAAAATAGGTACTTTGATATACTTGCAGAGGAAGTGGAGAGCAGTCAAAAACTTTAACGGATAGATTCTCACCACATAAAACACACCAGGAGATGGAAGGAAAATTTTGTGAAGACTAGCAATATGTTACTGGCAATGATCTGATATATGATACCCAATCTTTGACAGTTTCGAAGACAGTTTCCAGATAAAAATATAAATGTAGACCCCCTTGCATGGATGAGACTATCTGTAACAGCAATAATTTTATTGGAAGGGAACAAACCACCATGACGGTATACCAGCGGAAATACTTCAAACTGACCCTGAAACCTCTGCCGAAATCGTTCACCCTTTTTTAACGGAGGCCTGGCAATGTGAGCGCTTGATTGATCGAAGGAAATAATAGTTAAGCTCCCTAAGGGGGATGACCTTAGTGATTACAACAACTGGAGAGGAAAACAATATTGAACACCATATAAAAGATAATGGCAATTATCGTAAATACTAGGCTGCAATTCGTTGAACATTCCTTACGCGACGAACAAGCAAGTTTTCCGGCCTAATCGAAGCTGTATTGACCAGGCCAAAACTTCGAAATATAATTAAACTGTCTATCGAATGGTAGTTGAGTCCATTAAGCGAAATGCAATTTGGATAACTCTAAGACGCAAAGGTGTCCCTGGAAAGATCATAAATATTACAAAGGCGATGTACGATTGTGCTACGGTACAAGTCCGGCACAGTGGAATGAATAGCAAAATCTTCACTACAAAGGCGATCTGTCCCCTATCACCTTTAATTTTTGCAGTTACATAGGACAACATTATGGAAGAGACATGTAGAAAGGAACAGTTTAGAGTTTTCATAATTTCCTCAAAGACATCCTCTCTTATAGTCACAGTGGCATGCAAAGAAAATTTGATTACCTTGTATCCCTATCTACACCATTTCCAGTTGTATTTAAGAAGTTTCTAATTATATTTTAGAAAATTCTATTTATATTTCAGAAAATTCCATTTATATTTTAGAAATTTCCATTTATATTTTCGAAATTTCTAATTATATTTCAGAATTTTCTAATTATGCTTCAGAAGTTTCTAATTATATTTCAGAAATTTCTATTTATACTTCCGAAATTTCTAATTACATTTCAGAAATTCTATTTGTAGTTCAGAATTTTCTATTTGTAGTTTAGAAAATTCTAAATGTATTTTAGAAATTTTCTATTTGTAGTTCAGAAAATTCTAAATGTAATTAAGAAATTTCTATTTACATTTCAGAATTAAACAAATTCTATTTAAGAAATTTCCATTTGTATTTCAACATTTTCTAAATGTATTTCCGAAATTTCCAATTGTATTTTGGAAAATTAAACATATACTTTCTGTATAAAAGTTCTTAAATACAATTAGAAATTTCTGAAATAGAAATGGAAATTTCGGAAATACATTTAGAAAATGTTGAAATACAAATGGGAATTTCTTAAATAGAATTTATTTAATTCTGAAATGTAAATGGAAATTTCTTAATTACATTTAGAATTTTCTGAACTACAAATAGAAAATTCTGAACTACAAATAGAAATTTCTAAAATCTAATTAGAAACTTCCGAAACACAAATAGAAATTTCTGAAATATAATTAGAAACTTCTGAAGTATAATTAGAATATTCTGAAATATAATTAGAAATTTCGAAAATATAAATGGAAATTTCTAAAATAAAAATGTAATTTTCTAAAATATAAATGGAATTTTCTGAAATATAAATAGAATTTTCTGAAATATAATTAGAAACTTCTGAAATACAACTGGAAATGGTGTAGAACCGTAGGCCTTGCAGTGAACATTAAGAAGACTAAGACAATGTGCATCAACAACAATAAACTCGACGAATTTGTAATTAGTGAGAAAAATATACAATATCTGAACTCATTCTGTCAGCTGTTAGAGGTACAGTGGAAGATGTACGATATAAATTGGGTAAAGCGTTCACCGCAATTATCAATCCGAACAAAATCTCGTATATTCAATGCATATTTAACACATCCTCCTCTACGGAAGTGAAACGTGGCTTACAACGGATACAACCATGCGGAGAATTCAGGCACACATAAACAAATTTCTGCTTATTTTGTGCCGTATATTTTGGCCGAATACAGTCTCCAATATGAACCTGCGCAGGAAGGTCAATGAAGCTCCAATTGAGAACCAAATAGAAATAAGAAAATGGTGATAAATCGGACATACTCTACGCAAACCAACTCTAACCCGCAGTTAGACCCGGAACACCAAAAACTACTAACTGGACAAGTCATGGAATGAGATATAAACTTATTGTAATGAAAAAATTAGGTGGAATAATCTTGTAGAAGCCCTACGATTTTTATGCCCTTATGATTTTTATTTTTATATTACAGCTCCCATTTAGGCTTATGCAATACATGCTTGCGTAGGCTTTTTATCTTAATTAGTAATCAAATTATTCGAATCTGAAAATTACAATTTTGGATGAGTTTTTTCCCAAAATATTGGAAAAAGCTATTTATTAGATTTTTCACTTTTAAAATACTCCATCTGTATAAATAAAATAAATATATACATTTATTTATATAAAAACCTTACGAAAATCACAAAAAAAAAAAAAATTTAGTTAAAATTCTGTTAGCACTAGGTAAAAATCGTCAGCCAATGTTACATCATAATTGATTGCCACGTTCTGGAGAATGATTTTGATCGGAATATCAGCAGTCTGGCAAATGCTCACAGTATGAACCAAAGATAGTTGTTTTCTCACTTGAAGTGATTTTATTAAAATACGGAACAAAATCTTTATTAAATTCCAAAAATTAAAAAGGTGATGCAGAAAATACTCAAAGCGAAATACATATATGGGAGAGTATTTAAGAAACAATTATAACGATTTAATGTAAATGTCAAAATTTGAAGGATGATAAAACGGCGATAAAAAGAATAATTAAGTGCCACAAAAATTAATATTTGATTTTCAAGATAATTCGAAATGTTACAGGTGCCCCTTCCACGAATGCTCCCCTTCTACCTACCGTGGAATGTAAAGGTTTCACTAAATTTAATTATGAGTCGATACAGAAAAGTAAAAAATAAATATAATAATAATAATAAACAGTGTAATATTATTCTAAATATTCACATAAGAATTCATTAGCTCTAAATTTAAATAAAAATTAAAGTCTATCAAAGTAAAATTAGCAATATGCCAAAAAAAGTACTTTTTCATTTTTAAGCTATGAATGCCGAATGATTTTTAATGCTTCGGGGGTAGAGTCAGCTATCTTATTATCTAATTAGGGCAGGCGCGGATCCAGCCGGAGCGTTTGGGGGGGGAAATTTTTTCATCGTCACTGGAAAAATTATGTTTTTATATATAATTCTTGAACTATGAAAATTTAACCAATCATTTTTTTTTTTTGCCAGAAAAACTGGTTATTTATAATAAGAGCAAGTTTTTCAAGCTTTTCGCTTGGAAAGTAAACATTTGCATATTTCAAAACAATTTCATAAAAAATGCTTATATTTTAAATCTTTCCATAAATTTGCATATAATGGAGATAAAAGTTTGTTTTCTTAACGAAAACAAACATTTATTGCGATTTTTTGGATTTAAATCAAATGATTTAAAAAAATTTTTGTATTATTTTGAGTACATTGTTAATACTGCAAAGAAAACAATCGGAAGGGTCATAATAATAATTTTTTCTGCAACGAGGAGGCCGTGAAGAAAATCTAGTGAAAAATATCTAAACAAATCACTTTATAAAATTTCATACTATTTCAGTCGGAAATTTTTAAATTTCATAAAATTTTTTATATATGAACATAAGTACTTTGTTTTCATTTGATATCTGCTACAAGTTTATATTTTTTGTTGTTTTACTCGAAAAACAATTTTCTTGAGTACATCACCAACCAATTTTCGAGAAAATTAAAAAAAAAAAACGAGAGAAAAAGTTATAGTCGGTCAGGCCCGACTATATGATACCCTACACCATTGTGTACAGTATAATTCGGGGAGGGGTCTTTTATTAGACATGGATCCAAATGTGGACCAATACTTATAAGTGTAAAATATGACATACAAATACAGAATATTACGTTGATGCTGAAATTTATATGAATTTATTCAATTTTGGGTGATTCCCGAAAGGGGGCCTTATATGGGAGCTATGATAAATTATGGACCGATCTTTATAAAACTTGGCACTATCATTTATGTTCATATAAAACTTATTTGTGTCGAATACTAACATGATACTAACATTTTAGTTGGATTTATGTCCGTTAAAGTGATTTTCTGAAAGGGGTTTATATGGGAGCTATGGTTAATTATGAACCGATCTTTTTAAAAATCGGCACATTTATTTAGACTTACATGAAACTTATATGTGCCAAATTTCATTAAAATATTGATATATTTAAGGGATTTATGATCGTTAAACCCTTTTCTGGGAGGACATTTATATGGGGGCTAGGTGAAATAATGGACCGATCATAACTAATTTCAATAGGCTTCGTCCCTGGACCAAAAGAAACCTGTGTACCAAATTTCACAAATTTTGGTTCAAAATTGAGACCTGTAGTTTGATTACAAGGTTTACATGGACGGACAGATGGTCAGACGGACGGACGGACATCGTTAAATCGACTCAGAAAGTGATTTTAAGCCGATTGGTATAAATTAAGGTGGGTCTTGGACCAATATTTTTGGGTGTTACAAACATCAGCACAAACGCATAATACCCTCCCCACCTATGGTGGTGTAGGGTATAAAAACAATTTTGGGATTAGTCGCTGAATTAAAAATCTCGGAATTCCCTAAATTTTAGGCAAATTTAAAATGTTTTAATTGATTAGGAAGAACGATTTTAACTATATTAAAATACTTTTATATTTTAAAACTCCAACAATGATGGAATTTTCTCTTTAAGATTGAACATACGTATTTCTTTCTTAAGTCTTAATGATATTTTGTTTACAATAATATGAGATATCAATATTTAAAATCGTTCAAAAACTCAAAAATGTTGTCAACAAATTTTTCATAAATTTTAAGCAAATCTTAAGCAAAAAACTAAATCTTGCCATATGCACAACAAAAATATTTTTAAATTGATTGCATATTTTTTGTTGACTTTTCAAGAAAAATTCTAATGCATTGAATCTCCAGAAATGCCAAACCAAAGAAATAAATACGACAACAAAATTTGTTGTTCTACTTTCAAAAAGCTTAATAGAAAAAATACAGAACCTAAAAATAATGTATGTTTAACTTCAAATTTTGAGAGGCATTGGACATTAAAAAACATATTTATGATGCTATTTATTTCCCGAGTGATTTTTCAATGTTATAGAGTATATTTAAAAATGAATTTCTAAATATGAAAATCAAGGACAGAAAATAATCATTATTCTTGAAAATTTAAACAAAAAGTCAGATACAAGCCACGACCGGATAAAATATTTAATGTAATCTTTAAAACATGTTCTATCGAAATCGTGAAAGCTTTTTATATTTTTGGTTTTAATTAAAAAAATCATTATTAATGATTATTTTTGATTTTTACTTTGTTTTTGGTCACAATATAAAACTTAACATGAAAAACAAAACTATTACGCAATTTTTAATAAAAAACATTTCTCATCGAAACTTAGATTTATGAAAAATCCTATTATTTTTACTAAATATCGAAATTTTTTTCAAAAATCAAATTTTTTATTAAAAATCTATTTATTTTATTAAAAATAAAATTATTTGCAATAAATAAATTTTTTTACTAAATGATTTTTTGTTTATATTTTACAGTTTAATTTCTTATGTTAAGTTTTATATTGGGAGCAAAAAAAAGTAAAAATCAAAAATAGTCATTAAAAGTTGAGCGAAAAAATAGAAATAAAAAATAATGATTATTTGTTGAGTTTTATTTTAAAATTCATAATCATTACGGTGCCTGATGAAAATTGTTCACACAGGTGTGCGACAAAATGTAAAACAACTCTTCAGGAAAGTAAAAAAAAAAAAACAATTTATTTTCTTCAGTACAATTTTTAGAATGTTTAATAAAATACTTGGGGAAAATTAAGCGAAAAGTATTATTTTTGTCATCGTCCTCTACAAAAATGGTAGACATTTTCTTGGGAAAATGTTAAATTAATGGTTTTTAACTAAGCAATTTTTTTCTTAACACAAAATTATGAATATTTTTAATAAACATTTTTTAAAGATTTTTCTTGAAAAATTAAAATTTTTAGACTTTTATTACTTTATTTATAAACTAAATCTGTATAGTGAACCAAAATTTCCATCATATGTAAAATTTATTAAATCTAGAAAAAAATATTATATTTTGTTTAAAAGATCTGGGAAAAATTTGTGCTATTTAACTTCCCAGCAAAAAAAGAGCATACCAATCATTAGTAAAATCATTGAATTTAACACGTGGTTGTCATAGGACGGAAGTGATCCAAAAAGCTGAATAGTATGTGCTTTTGAGGAACACTGAGGTATTATATGAAAGTATACCTTTTCATGTTTCTTTTTTCATTAGTGAAACAATTTAATACAATTTAGTATACATACATATACAATGCTTACATACAAATATTATATAAATGATAATTTTTTAACATATTGAGATGTTGCTAAAAAGAACAATTTTAGAATATAAAATTCATAACTTAAAGCTACTTGGTATGTAATGAAAATGCTGTGATTTTAGAACAACTTCTGAAATATTTTGCTGGGTTTTATTATATTTTTTCTGTGAAAATGCTTTTGTTTATTTTCAGAGACCGGATTTTAATACTAAAAAAACAATCTTTTTATTTTTATTTCAATCGAAAAACAATCTTTAATGTTCAAAAAATAATAAAAATCCATTATGATTTTTATTATTTTCATCAATATTTTAATTTTTTTCATCATGATGAAAATAAAAATATAAATATCTTTTGTGATATTTATTTCAAAAGTTGAAAATTATTTTGAACTTTTTTCATCGGATGGAAAAAATTCTAAACAACAACAATTTCATTTGAATAAAAAAATATTTTGAAAACAAAACAAAGTATGAATAAAAAAAACAATCATTTTAAATTTTTTTCGAACTGATATTTATCGTTAAAGATATTTATCGTTAAAGATATTTATTTTTTTCATCATTGATGGATATTTATTTTAAAAATAAAAATCCCTCACATATTTTTTTCAACAAATGAAAAAATATTTTGAACATTAAAGATATTTATTTTGATTGAAAAATAAAAATAAAACGTTTTCGGGTGCTTGTTTATTTTTGATATTTAAAAATTGTTTCGTATAAAATTTTGAAAAGATTAGGATTTATAAAATAAAAAATATTTTTCATGAAGTCAAAATTTTTAAGTAATATTAAAACATTAGTTGATGTAATTTCAATATGACTGATGAAACTAGCACTTATACAATAATTTTTTTATTAACGTAAAAATTTTAAATCGTATGTAAAGTTTAAGCTTGAATTTAATGAAAAAATATGGAAATTGCATTTACTATATTTTTCCTAATTTTAAAAACCAATTTATTTACTTAAAATTTTGAAGGAAAAATAAGATAAGATGTCTCTCACTTGTCCTAAAACGGAAATATATAGTGGCCTTTAAAACTTGGATTTTACAACTTTATATGAATTTAACGCATTGTTTATGTTAACAGCTACAAATTCAATGTTTTTATTAGTTGGATAGTTAGTCTTGGTAGTAATCTTCCATTTTCATATATTGTTGCATTAATGCACTGAGAAAAACAAAATGGCAACGACAAAACATGCCATGCAACACAATTATTAATGACTTCAATGTCTAAAATTCTGCGGTGGTTCTTGACGATCGCATTTTTCGTTTACGAGAAAATTTGGAAAATGTAAAAAAAAAAAAATCGAAAAGATTGAAAAAAATGCGTTTTTTCACCTTCATTCCTATATAACTTTTGAAGTTAAGCACCACCGCAGAATTTTAGATATTATTGTCATCAACAACTATGTTGACTTTCAAGGCATAACATTCAGTCCAATTTGTGCCGTATAAAAAACAATAAGTCCTATTTTCAGAAAATTTTACACATTCATTTAAAAAATAGAGTGCACATTAAAAAAAAAAAACGGGAGTTTATGTTAATGAAATGAATTTTACATTAGTAATTAAGACCATACACACTGTTTTTAATTTAAAACCCCATAAAGTATATGTTTTCTGGGTCCTGGTTAGATTCTGAGTCGATAGCTATGTCCGTCTGTTGAAAGCAGGATAGGGTTCGAACGGCACAACGAAGGGGGACAAAATTTGGCCCAAATATTTATCTTATATAAGGTTTGTTTGATATTGAAAATGATCGGTAAATGAACAAAAAAGTTATGAGCAAAATACTAGAAACACAGGGTGTCCGTTGTAGCTTAATTTCATACTTTTTTGCTATATCTCTCTTAAATAAAAGCACGTACTACAACAAAATTTTTATTTGTCGATATAAACTTGAAAACAAAAAATGGGCGTGGTCCGCTCACTTTACCGCCTATCTCTCATATAAGGTGAAAGGTCAAAGAAATTTTGTACAAATACTTCATGGACCAATGTAAACACGGTAACAAAAATAGGCGTGGTTCGCCCACTTTACCGCCCACATTTTATACAACATTCAAATTACCATTCTAATTGCTGAACATAGTTTGTACAAATTATTGCCGCTAGATAGCGCAAAATTCATTTTTATTAAAAATGCATCAAAACACCCTGTATTTGCAAATATTATGAGTTCATATGTTCAGCAAAAATTCTCGCCGAAGGATTTTGTACAAAGTTGCCAAAAATCATTTGGTCGAATTCTGGAAATTTGAAGGTCAAAATTGTGATTTTCTTCAATAATCTAAAAATAACGGTAATTTTGTAAATAACGGAATTATGAAAAAGTCGCAGAACAAGAGTTGCTGCTGAAGCCCTAAAGAACCATTTTCAACAATAAAAAAGTTATTTTTCGCAAAAAATCGATTTTTGGCATATTGCTAAGTAAAATTGTAAAAATTTATAAAATAAAACAATTTTATAATCACTTGTCACTCATATAACTATTCCTTCCTTTTTTTTTTTTTTGCAGCTTAAACCTGTCCACTAAGTTATGATTATAGTTTATACAGATATATATTTTTTAATGAAACTTAAATCCACTCAACCACTATAAAAACTTGACGGTTTTTATATAAACTCTTATAGCAAATACCATTGTGGCATTAAAGTTGCTGCTGACAATAAATAAGTAACTAAAACATAAAAATAAAAAAGCTTTTCTAAAAAAAAAAAAAAAACAAAAAACACAAAAAAGAGGAAACGAGAATACAATAAGAATCCCCTCCCATAGGTATAAAACATTTTTGTTAAATGTTCGAGAGTGCACGTAATCCATAAAATAAATTCATTTTAGACCATTTTTATGTCATCGCACAGATGTTGTATGAACTGTAAACTGCACATTGGATAAATATGTATGTATCTATGTACTATATTCGCAAACAGATACATTCAAACATACAAGTACATTTCCTAAACTGCTATAGTTATATCAGTTAGCAGCCACTACAGATACTATATATATGTATACTTAGTAATACTAGTAGTTATGCGTTTGTTCTTTTTCTATTCTGCTGCCGCTACTGATGTTTGTGCACCATGTATTTGTACTTGTAATGTCTACTTTTTTTTGTGTTTTTTGATATACATGGCCTGTGGTAGTGGCTGTTACAGATTACAATTGAAAATCTGAGATTTGTTACAATACAAATCCTTTTAAAGATTTACGAGAGGATCAATAGTGTTTGGATTGTGAGAAATAAAACTATGATTTTTAAATAAATATTATACAAATACCAAAAAGTATCAAACATTTAAGCACTTAGTTAAAAATTATTTTTTGAAAAGAAGAAGTTGCAATGAAAATGTTACTAGATTTTAAAATTAATTTAAAAAAATGAATATAGTATTCATATTATTCATTAATATCTACATAATAATTTGTTCGATAATTATATCAAAATATCATAAATAATTTTATTGAATTTCATATATGAGATACTTGGCTCCCAAAAATATAAGGTTAGAGAAAGGATTATATTTTTAATTTCTAAATTTATTTTTTATAGCGGTCGCATAAATATTTTAGTGAAAGTAAACAAGCGAATTTAAAGCACTTTTGCAATGGTTTTTATTATTTTGTATAGTAAGATTTGTTTTTTTTTTTTTTTTTTTAAATTAATACATTTTGCCAAATCCGAATTTGGGCTATAGATTGTTAAATTATTACAGAAATTTTGTCATTTAATGTAGGGCGTAGCATGAAATTTTATATAGCGAGTATTTTTATATTTTTTTATTGGAATAAACAGTCACTCGAAATCTAAGTGTTGTCCATTAGCCAACAAATTTTAAAGTAGAAATGTTAATATTTTAACACGTAAAAACCCCTTTTTATTTCTTGTAGATCACTGGTATATATTAAGAACAGATTATATTTCTTAAAATAGCTTTCAAATAAATAAAAATATATTTTGAAAAAAAAAAAAAAAAAAAAAATTAAAATAAAAATAAATAAAAAATAAAATAAAAAAAAATTATATAAATTTCGATTCCATCTGGAATATTTTTATCTGTTGTTTTAGTATTCTTTCAAAAAAGAATTTATAATTTACCTCTATTGGGAGTATATAAAAGAATTACACTATGCAACAGTATTTTGGGGGCGGATTCATTCCGATTGCAATTGATAGCTCTTGGTATGTGTAATAAACCCTCCAAAGGATTTTTCGCTGGTAGGCAAAAATTTTTGTTTTATGACCACTTAAACTTTTCTATTTTTGCACCAAAGTAGTTTTAGATAAATATAAAAAAATAATATAAATAAAGTATGAAGCTCAATTATTTTAACAGAAATGTTTAGAGCATTTAACGGGGAATATTTCATTCGAACTTTAAATTCATTTATCTTACCTTAAAAGGGGCCATTTCTAGTCCGTTTTAAGGAAATTATATGAAAGTCGATTTAAAATTGAGTTTAATAGGTCAATATGTTCTACAGATATTGTCTTCTTCAAATTTTACTAGGGGTCTCCAAAGATAAAAAATTCGTACGACTTAACATATGTTGTTAAAAAAGATAATTATAAAATTTTCCTAGATTTCTTATATAAACTCCTTAAACTAGGCAATGAAATATAACATCAAATTAAAAGTTTTGTACAAAAAGTAAACAAAATTAATAATAATTTTATCAATTTCATTTCTTTGGATAAACGTTTCATCGTATGAACTTTTGACCTTCAGTGACCCCTTGTGAAATTCGACGTAGAAATTTTCTGTAGAATATTTTGTCCCATTAAATTCAAGTTTTAATGGACTTTTGTTTAATTTTGTTTAAACGGACTAGAAATGACCCCTTACTATTAAAGATAAATGAATAGAAAGTTCTAATGAATTATTGCCATTTAAATGCTCTAAACATTTATGTTAAAATATTTGAACTTCAAACTTTATTTATATTATTTTTTTATATTTTTCTGAAACTACTTTTGTGCAAAAATAGAAAAGTTTAAGTGGTCATAAAACAAAAATTTTGCCAGTGAAAAATCATTTGGAGGGTTTATTACACATATCAAGAGCTATCAATTGCAATCGGAATGATTCTGCCCCCACGCGATGATCATCAATTTGTTGCATAGTGTTATTAAAAGTAGATAATTTTATTTCCGTAACGATTTGTTTCAAAACTTAAAATGTAATTTTTTCATCCTAGCTTCAATATCTTTATCAAGAAGTTATTTTATTATAATATTTACTTAAATACCAGAATTATCAACTAAGTTACTTCTATTCAACATTAAATACTTCTTCATCATACACAATTGATATTTTAGTCTTAAATTTTTACGAATATTAAAGAAAGGTAGATGAAATAAAAGAGGGATTTATTGTATAAATATTAACATATTAACTTTTATAATTTTTGGTTAATCGATAACACCTAAATTTCGAGTAGCTTATTATTCCCCTAAAATATAAAAATACTCGCTATAATAATCCAACATTTCATGCTACACACAGTATTCAATGTCAATATTTCTAAAAAAGGTAAACAATCTATACCGTAAATTAAGATTTTGGTTCATCTACGCTAAAATAGTAAGCATATGTGGAAAAATTTATTGATTTATAAAAAGGAGAAATATTACTCTAGAAAGCAATAAAAACCGTTGGTAACAGGCTAGGTCATATTAAAACGAGGGCCTAAAAAAAAAAACCTATATTTTTTATATATGAGGAAAAAAAAAAATTTAAATTTTAAGTAAAAATATTTTAATTTTTTTTTTTTTGTGACACTAACGTTGGTTTGTGGTTTGAATAACGTCTATTTATGCATACAAAATCTGTTTGCGTTAATAATTTTTATCAATACGCGCAAAAGCTGTGGGGGTTTGAACTTAAAACATTAAAAAAATTTTAAAAATATAAGTAGCTTTAGCTTTATCATAATCAATACAACGCGATTTTATAGAAATTCTAAAGTACTATCAGTACGTGTCAAAATTATTACAGGATCTTCAATATTTATCGAAATACACTGAAAGAAAAATTTTTAATATTATTTTTTTGCACAATTTAATAAATATCAAAAAACCAATATTGGTTTAAAAATTTGTAATCGTTCGCTGAACAAGTTAAGCGAATTTGGGTTTTAGTTTGGCAAATATAATTGTTTGAACATTAGTACTCATAAAAATATTCCAATACTTATCTTTAAAATATTTTTACGCCATCTGAATTTTATTATTAAGCTAATTGACATCAATATTAACATTATTTATATTACACGATAGCTGTCAGCAAGCGAAATAAGTTTGCAAATGAATGCCCTTGTAGCCGATATAAATGACTTTTCTTTAATTTTTATTCATAATATAAATTTTAATCATCAAAATGATTCTTTACAGATATTTTCCTATGATGTAAAGTAATATCTTACTCTGAAGAAACATTCAGAACAAAATTTTAAAATTTTGTGAAAATGTTCAAAATTTCATAAAATTTTTTAACGCCATTTTGATTCGGACGTGTTTATTGATAATAAATCTAGTTTACACGACATTTTGGACAATTTATATTAAAGCGGAATTTGTCAGTAGTGAAAAACACAATTTTACAAATATTTATGCTAATTATATTAAAGTTTGTGAAGATGCTAACCAATGTCTGGCTTCTTGACATCAACAAAATATACATTAAACTGTAGGTAATCACTTCGTCTTCCAAATTCTGCTTCCTAAACTTAAATTCACTTAATGGTGCGAATTTACTATCGAAAAAAAATACACCATTGCAAAAATCGTAAATTTTTGGTTTAATTTTTTATCACCGCATAACTTTTTAACGGATTGTAAGCAGAATACGAGGGCGGATCAATATTTCTGTGACTTTTCGAACTTTCCTCGTAATTATATGAAATGCAACACTGTTCCCATCAAGTACCACCTGTTAATAGAATACTGTCAAATTTTGAGCAAGTGTCGTCATTTACCAAGGCAAATTTATTTATCAGGTAAAGTCAGTTCTACAACAAATACAACAATACAAAAACAACAGGCACTTTTTAAATGGTTTGCTGGTTGGTTATGTCAAAATCGGCTGATTAGAAACAAAGCGAATTTGTAAACATAACAAAAAATTAAGTCAGCATCAGAGAACCAAGCCGACGCAAAATTGTCGGCGGCTGCGTTATCCTATTTTGGTCGGCGGCGTCAAATTTCACAAGGTCACATCGGCGGCAGCTTATTTGTCAGCTCAAAATGTTTTTGTATTATATTACATAAATTAAGTACATTTCTTATGTTTATTACTGAAAACTAATATTTCCGTTTAACATATGCTATTTTAAGTAAATTGTTATTTGTATTTTGTTCAGCCTTTCTAGCCGGTATGAGTCAGTGGCGGCGACGGCTACAAAAATTATGCGGCGACTGGCAGCCGGTCCGCTTTGATCTTTGACAAACGTAAACAAAGTTTGGCAGATGCAATATCCAAAACTAAGTAAAAAAAAATCAGCTGATTAACTGACTTTACCTGATAAATAAATTTGCCTTGTCATTTACTTTGCGTTTAACAGCTGTTCAAAACATACAACCTCGTGTATTTTTCTAAAAATGGAAAAAAGTGAATTTCGAGTGCTCACTAAACATTATTTTTTGCGAAAAAAACCGTCAATCAAACCAAGAAGAAGCTCGATAAATACTATGGGGACTCTGAACCATCGATTTCAATGGTAAACAAGTGGTTTACTGACTTCCGTTGTGGTCGCACAAGTATAAATGACGTTGAACGTTCTGGACGGCCAATTGAGGTCAGTACACTCGAAAATGTCTAAAAAATCCACGATATGGTGTTGGCCGACCGAAGAGTAAAAGTGCGTGAGATTGTTGATGCTATAGGCATTTCATATGAAAGTGTGGTTTAGATTTTAAATGATCAGCTGGTATTAAGAAAGTTGTCTGCAAGATGGGAGACGCGTTTGCTCTCAATTGACCATAAACGTAAACGTGTGATAACTTCAAAGGATTGTTTGGAGTTGTTTAACAGCAATCCGAATGAGTTTTTGAGGCGTTTTGTAACTGTGGATGAAACATGGATCTATTACTGTACTAAACAATGGGTTTCTCCCGGTGAACCTGCTCCGAAGAAGGCCAAGGTAAGTTTGTCGGCCAATAAGGTGATGGCAACAGTTTTTTGGGAAAAACAATAAATGGCGAATATTATGCCAACTTATTAGACCGATTTAATGAGGATTTACAAAGAAAATGACACCATATGGCCAAGAAAAAAGTTCTTTTTCAACAAGATAATGCTCGGGTGCACACGTGTGCAGTCTCGATGGCAAAACTCTATGAATTGGGCTACGAATTGGTACCTCATCCGCCATATTCTCCGGATTTAGACCCTAGTGAATATCTCCTATTTCCAAACCTAAAGAAATGGCTCGGTGGAAAGAGATTCAGCTCAAAAGATGAAATTATTGACCAAACAAATGCCTATTTTAAGGACCTCAAAAAATCATATTTTTTGGAAGGGATAGAGTTAAAATGAGATTATGTGGAAAAATAAATTTTTGTTTTGCAAAAAACACTGTGTTTCATTCAAAAATTCACGGACTTATTGATCTGCCCTCGTATTTATTATACAGCAAACGAATTTCCAAAGACAGTTAAAAAAATTTCAAATTGTCAGTGCAAAGCTAATTGAATCCGAAAATCCTTGAAAGTCTCAACTCAATTTTTTTTTTTACATTTTTAATTTTTAAATGTCTGTATTTTTGTGAAATATTACGCGAATGATTTAAAAATTTAGGTTTTCTTAGTTATTTTGTGAGATCTACAAAAAGCCATCAACACTTTTCCTTATTTTAAAACAAACTTTGGCAATACAAGACTTTTAAAGTAGGTTTCAAACAATTTCGGAATTTTTAGATTTTCCTCATAAGGAGTGCGATCAAAAAAAATCTTTACATATATAAAATTCAATAATTTGGAAATGGTTGATTATAGAGTTCTTGTTGTTTTTTTATTTAATTGATATTATACTACAGATCACAGAAAAATATAACTTTTATACTTTTAACCACTACTTATTGACTCGTAGACCTTTTTGGTAACCTTTCCATTAGAGATTTTATAATTGTTTCAGTCACTTTTTTGAAACAGTCTGCCCATTTCTTTTCAAATTCTTCGATATTTTGGGACACCACCATTGGTACAAAACTATGTTGGTTAGTACAAAAACTATGTTATTGTTTTGGTACCACTCCAGAGCTTTCTTACGTAGTGACATTATGCCAAATCTTAAACTTTATAAAAAAATTCTTCATATATTTTAAGACAAAATATTTTTTATATTGTTTATTTTTGAATTTAAAAATCTATAAAATCTACAAATCTATAAAAATCTATAAAAAGTTTTAGATCAAATAAGTTCCAAAGTTTTTGTCTAATCTGAAAACAAACAAATATTTAAACTCAAAAATTATGAAAAAAGAATAAAAAATCCAGATATTTTTTAAAAATTAGCTTTTAATATCACTGGTCGACAAAAAAATCCTCCCCCAAAGACGAATAGTTGAAATTGATGCATTTTGATGTGCTAAACACGAATCAGCTTTCAGTTTTTTCCCATCAGTTCTGGATTTTTTTATGGTCGTGTCTAATATTTCGGCCATAGTAAGGCCATTACTCTAGTATATTTTCTCATAACTCAAGAACGGTGTTTACGATTCAAATAAGTGATACACCAAAAGATGCGTACTAAAATTATCTACAAATCACCCAAACTTTATTTTTTTATGTGTTTTTTAAGTGGCCAAAAAAAATCTTTTTCATGGAAAATTTCTGATTTCTTGGTTACTAAAATTTCTTTAATATGTGATAACATCAGTTTATCATCTTTATCTTAAAGCTGGTAATGCTGCAAATAAAATAAGGCATGTATTTTCAAAATTGATGCACAAATCTTGATTTTATTCACAGTTAAGTAAAAATACCCATGTTACAAACAATAGAGTAGAAATGCAGTGGTGGGCAAAAAAAAAATGTATTTTTTATTTTTTCTTGAAACAAAAATAGATGGATTAGATGGATTTTGACGAGTTAAGCATGAATCTGCATTCACTTCTTTTCTATCACGTACTGATTTTGTTTATGGGCATGATTAATATCATCACCTTATTCAGTGGTCACACTATACATTTCGAGAATGGTTTGTCAAATTTAGACTATAACTCAAGAACCGGTATCGATTTTGATAAATGATACACCAAAAGATGCATACGAAAATTGTTTTCAAGGTATGTCAATAATATGTCAACAATATTTTTTATTCACTCAAGAATTTCAGAGTTATGGATCAAAATTTTCACAATTTTTCAAAAAATAAAAATAAAATTTTTTTCGCTATTAATTACCGAATAACTACCGAAATATTAACTGAGAAAAACTATGTAAATTAAGCTTAAAGACAATTTAAGTCGCTATATATTGGAGTTTAATTTATCTTAATTGGACAAACAGTTCTCGAGTTATACAAGTGTGACTGCCTAAAGGCGGGGTCATAGTAGTCATGCCCATAAAAAAAATCAATACGTGACTAAAACAAGCGAAAAATTATATTCGGCCATGCCGAATCTTATATACCCTCCACCACTGAGGCAGTATTTTCATCAGTTTTTATATAGGAAAAATTGTTCGGAAAGTGGTGTTTTCTAATTTACTTATTAATTTCTGGCGTCCATAATAGTGTAATGGTATGAACTTTTGTGTTGCATATAAAATATTTTAACAAATTATTATGCAAAAATCTGTAAAAGGTGAAAAAAGAGAAAAATCTATGTTGCCTTTTTTCAAAATTTGATTATCTTGGTAAATGAAAGTATATTTTTCATAAAAGTAAAAAAAAGAAAACTTAATAGTAGTGAGCCAAATGAACGACAATTTGGTTTCACAATAACCGTGTCAAAAAAAAAAAAAAGCTATTTTTATCGAAAAGTAAAATTTTATTCTATAAGAAATCTAAAGGTTAGAGAGAAACAAAATTCTGTGATCTCTTACATATATCACAAGCAATTATCAAAATTTTTTGATTGAATCCTGATTTGATTCAATTCTGGTCAAAATTACACATAATATCAAAACCTACTGAGTTATTTAAATAATATTTATGATATGTTCAATGTTTGATGGTATTAGTGTAGCATATTTTGGGGTTTCCAAGTAAAATTTTAAACATTTTCTTTCATTTCTCTATATATTGGTTAAAAATATATTTTGTTAGAATTTATTACATAGAAATGCATTTTAATATTGTGATCCTTTTTTAACCCAAGTAAATATTTTTTAGTCCATAAAATATTTATCTCTGAAAATTCTTTGATGCGCCTCCGAATTTTCATTAAGCATAACAACAACTTTCTAATTGTGTCGATTATAGTAAATTTCATGCTGTCCACACGATGTGCCTTTGCGAAATATATTTTGACAAAAGTGTTCCGTTTTCTTTTAACAACGACAGTTCAGTTAAATTTTTTATCCCAATCAATTATACTTATCGCCACTCGTATATCTATATATCCAGTATTTGTTTAAATTGTAATTTTCTGTATAAAAATACCAAAACAAAAAGTCCATTTTTTGCATAATTTTCAAAGAGTCCATAAAATTTTTGTATTAAATTTATTTTCAACGCTCCTCCGATTTAGTTATGTAAAATGACAAAAAAACTAAGTTCACGCAGTAATCCAAGCAATTTCATAATTAAATGTGAATGTGCACCGCGAAGAACTGACTTTTTGAAAGATTTTCGGTCTTGTTTTCCAAACTTTGATATTATCTACTACGTTGACTATTTCGGGCACACCAACGTGATATAGCACAAAATACGTACAATTATAACAAGTATCAATCCTCATCCTAAATTTTGTATTCGGTTAAGGGGCGCACAGACCACACCCAAAAAACTAAAAAAATTTCAAAAACCAAAAAATTTTGTCATCATAAGTTTATCACCCTGTATTTAGTTGCTGAAAGTCTGCACAACAACAAAGATGGTGCAGAATTTATGAACAAAGTCTGTTTACTTTACTTATGATGGAATAAGATAAAAAGTACAAAAAATGCGCGAGCAAAAATTTATCAATTATTTCCGCAAATCTTTACTTACCTCAAATTTATATTAAATTATTTGATTATAAAGTCGTTTCTTTGATGATGTTGGGAAAACTAAATAACTAACCTAAAGCAAAGTATAATCATTTAACTATAAGAGTTTCCCTATGTATAATTTAGGGTGATTTATATAAAAGAAATTACTCTAACCGGCCATGAATTAAGCGTTTACTGTTAATTTATATCATTCTTGATCAAAAGTGCCCTCAAAAGTTTAGAAAAATTATATTTGAAAACTTTTATAAATACTAATCTTTAACGAAATGATAAAAATTATGGATGTTTTTTAAATATAATAATTTAAATGAATTTAAAATAATTAAACAAAATTCTCACATAACTTAGTATATTACAAATTCATATTAACGATGAAAATTAAAAATTAAAAAAATTAATGCCCAAAAAACTGTAATGAATTAGAAATTATATTCAATATGTATCAATACTTTGTTCAATGTGCTAAATAAAATTCAAACATTTTCAAAACAAATTCATAATTATGTAATTTATTCTAGCAACATTATATTTACATGTTAGCAAACTTTCAATAAACCTATTTTCATACCCTTCTCTACCGACATGTATACTAACTAGTTTAGTATACTTATCAACATATATTGCTAAAAAGTAGCGAACATACCATGTTGTGGTATGATCGAATTTCACCACGATCAAACATCAAACCCAACATAGTTGTATACCTTTGTGTTTATCAACACAAAGGTACTCCATATAAAAATTATAACATGATGTTTAAGAAAAAATTATGGCATTGAAATCATATAAACTGTTCATATATTTGTCTATATCTTTTTTTCTACTAAACCGATTTAACTAATTTTTGGCAGTAATCTAAGGTGAACCTAGATAAACCTTTCTGCTAAATTTTATTTAAATTCGTTTGTGGCTTATTGAAATATTGTATGTTAAAGTTTGATTTAGGGGTTTCTCCAGATTTTGGTATATAACTTTTTTTCTACTCAACCGATTTGGTTGGTTTGCAATCCCAAACAGCGTCTGGGAACAAAAAATAACCTGAGTAATTTTCATTGGAATAGCGCAATTAGTTTAGACGTGAGCGTGTTTTCAACAGACGGACATTGCTTTATCGACTCAGAATTTCATATGGTGCAAGAATATATATACTTTATGGGGTCTTAAACGATTCTTTCTAGGTGTTACACACGGAACGACAAACTTAGTATACCCTCTTTCACCACTAGTGGTGGTGGAGGGTATAAAAAGTAAAAGCTGAATTATTTTTTTGCGCGTTAAATTCCATCTAATCCATATATTTGTTTTATTTAAGACGAAAAAAAATTTTTACTGTAGGTATGCATGGGTATCCTAACTTAACTCTGAATGCAATAAAAATTTGTGCATCAATTTTTATGATACATGGCTTTGTTTACTCGTAGTTTTATCAGCTTTGAGATAAAGATGATGAACTTAAACATTTTTGAAGTTTTTACTTTTAAAAAGTAGTTTTAGTAAAAAAAAAGAAATCTTGAATTTAGCATGAAATTTTTTTTTCGTACACTTATTTCGAAATATCTCCTAAACTGTTGACCGGATAAAAATTTGATAGTAGACCGACTTAAAGCCAATTTTGTTTCGCATATTTTGGTGTATCATTTATATAAAACGTTCATACTCTTCTCGAGTTATAGTGAAATATACTCGAGTAATCGGCTTATTTAAGGCGCAATATTAGACACGCCCATAAAAAAAATCTCGAAATGATGGAAAAAAACTAAAAGCAGATTCGAGTTAAGCATACGGAATTCCATCTAGTCCACATATTTTTTTTAAAGAGCACAAAAAAAATGTTTTTTGTCGACCAGTGCACAGTGGTCCCAAAACGGAATTTTTTGGAAATAATTCTGTAACTTTAGAACTGCTGGATGTATTTGAATGAAATTTCACATGAGCAATCCTGAGATGTATGGCAATTGATTTTGAGGAGGGCAGGTTCGTAGCGGACGAGGGGGAGTATTTGGTATCGTTGGAAAGGTTATTACTTGAAAAATAATAATATTTAAATAATAAAGTATTTCAACTAAATTTTTTCCTTAAATTGATCAAAAAACAAAAAAATTTTTGTATTTAGTGTTATTTAAAAAAAAAAAAAAATTATATTTGAGTTTATATAAAATCTACATTAATAAAGCTATCATTCTGAAATTTGAGTATTATATATAAAAAAATTGTTCTTAAAAGAAGAGTATAAATAGATTCCCATTTTTTTTACCCCCAAATGACCAAAATTCCTGTTCAGGGAAAACTTACTTCAAAAATTGACTTCTTTCAGTAAAATAGTCACTCTGTCGTTATAAGAGGCTTGGCTTATTCAACATTTTTTGTGTGTTTAGCCAACATATGGAGGTAATTTTCTTTGACATTTTTGTGCTCCACAAAAAAATAAAAACACAAAAATTAAAATTAACGAAATTCTAAAAGGGCTAGCGGGGTTGCTGTTACCCCAACTGCCCTCGGATTTGTTTTACATGCATTTATATTAAGCATTATTTTAGAAACATGAAAAAAATGTATGGTCCAGAGGAAAATAATGGATTTTAAAGTGAAAAAATGTTACCACCTTTTTGAAAAAAATCACAAAAAATCACATTTTTTTTTTCAAATTTTCTAATTCAAAATAATATAACTTTTTATCTAAACCACAGAGGTATATGATCCTTGCACAAAAATTGTTTAGAATTTTGTATAGAATCCAGAGAATATTTTAGAAAAATTTTAGGACACAAATTGCGCCCGCCAAGTTAAAAAAAAAAACATGTAAGCACATTTTTTATAGAGTATTATAAGGACTATCTGTGTGCAAAATTATTTTTCAATCAAATCATAAATGAAATTTTGGCGATTTTTTTAAAAATTTTCATACCCGAGGTGATCAACTTTGGAGGTCCACCTCTCAGGATTGCTCATGTGAAATTTCATTCAAATACATCCAGCAGTTCTAAAGTTACAGAATTATTTCCAAAAAATTCCGTTTTGGGACCACTGTGCAGTGATAATAGCGAAAACATAATAAAAATAATAATAATAATTAGAAATACATTTATACAAGAGCATACCCAAAAATTTTAATTACCAGGATTGCAGTAATTAATTTCTGTCCAAGTAAAATCTGCAAAACCTTTCAAATTTCGTACCTATATGCCTGACCCATTTGGCGAATATACTTTCCACTGCTAATTTATGTCACTGCGGTTTTTATTTTTATGATTATAAAATGGATTTTCCCTTTAAAAACAATTGTGCTTTATAGTCTGGTTTTTTCACAGTTCTGATAATATTTTATCAATTAATTTCATACAGCATGCAGAAAATTCCCAACGGAATTACCTATACTAAATACATATAAATAAAAAAAATTATTTAACAAATAAACATTTGCAAATGATATGAAATGATTTTGCAAACAAAACGAAAACAAAATGTAAAAAAAGAACGATTTCAAGAAAAAAAAAAACACATTATACAACCATCTATAACATGTAAATGATGATTTGTTAAAATTTCCAGTTGCCTGATTATGTTAGAAATAAGAAAGGATGAATAATAAGAGGGGAATATGATAAAGGAGCAAAAACATCAATGAGAAATGTTTAGTAGGACACAGACACACACACACATACAGAACAAGATTTATGTAAACAATTTATTTGTTTAACTGAAACTAACAAAATCCAAAGATGAAATAAATGAGCTTTGGGTTAAATAAATCTAGAGAAAATAGTAAAGAAAAATAGAACTAGAATATAGGACTACAATTGTGATAAATTGTTTGTAAATATAAAGAGGTTTTAATGGAGAAGGTTTTTGTTTTGTTAGAATTCTAAAGATAATGGAGAACGTTTTGTTAATAGTTTTTTTTTTTTTTTTTTCTTTGCAATTTAGTAAAAGTAGAGTGATTACAAATAAATATTTTCATAAAATTTATTTATGAGTTGAGCTACTTATCTCAACTTATATAAAATAGCTAAGGAATATAGTTAAATTGAAATTTATTTATGTATTTAAATTTTTCTTTGCCAATATTATGCCACAAATTGTTTAAATGTTATAAGTACTTTAGTTTTTTTCCCCCATTTTTACTGTTAAAAGTAATTTATTTTATTTAATGCCAGACAATTTTTATTAAATATTTACCAATCGATTTTATGACTTAACAAATTTATTGTCTTTAACAGTTGCATTTTCGGTTAAAATTTGTAGACCAAATGCGGCAAAAAATTGGCAATAAATCAGAAAAATTCATATGCATTTTATTGCCATACATTTATGGCTGACAATAATAAAACGATGTATGGTCTAAAGTTTAAAATATGTACATATAAAGCAGACAAACACTTTAACAATTTTTTTTTTTTTTCATAGTTTGCTTTTGTTACAATAATTTATGGAGAACAAATTACCAAGAACAACCTCAATATGCTGCGAAATTGTGTGTAAATCTCAAATAAGGAAAAGCAGTTGACATAACTGATAGCCATAGTTTTACTTCGATCTATTGATACTTTATGAAATCTCGAAATGAAACTTAAAAAAAAACTTCTTAAAAATGCATAATACCTACAAATTAATATTATTTGGGTATGAAATCTTTGTAGAGAGAGTTCTAGTCACTATTTAACAACTTAAAGCAGCCTATTGCCTTAATATATAAAATTATTAAAATCCTTAAAACCTATCAACAAAATCACTGCCGGAAAATTAATCGAAAAACTTTTGATCATAAGATAAACACATCTACTTTCATCTTTTATACAAATAAATAATGTCACATAACTAATTACTTCAAAATATCATAATGTTAAGATTAAGAAAACAAAATAATAATTAAAATAATGTCTATTATAATTGGTTTTAACTTCACTCATCCTTAATCCACAACATTTATGATTAAAACATCCCTCATCCCTCTTCCTAATTTATATATGAAAACTGTAACAACATTTAAAGATTCATTATAATTTTATATTTAAACATTGCCGCTTTTCTTCATGACAAACGTAATTATAAAAGATGTTTACTTCCGCTTAATACAAATAGAAAACTCTAAGAAAATGTTGTTGTATTTATGTTTAACTTCCGCTTTGTTTTCTTTTAACAGTTTTTTTGAAGAAAACATTTTTATCTTATTTAACTTGTACATTAAACTTCTGATTTCTAAATAACGATGTTTTTAAAAGGGAATTATTAATACCGGAAATGGTCGGCATAGCGGGCGTACTTTGTTTGTGTACGTACTTCTACTTGGTAAGATAAATTGCTAAAGGCATTCGTTAAGGTGCAGTGGAAAAGAACAAAAATATAGAAAGAAATGTTTGGTTTACAAGGAATATCTGTTTTCTATAAATTAAAAAACAAAATGTAATTTACAGTTGTCATATATAATCAAGATAAATATATATGGTTTATTCACACAAAATTTTAATTTCATCTGATATTGACTTTTGTAATCATTTTGTTTAAAAAAATATGTTTATTCTCTACACCACTATAGATGGTGCCGTTCGATTCAGAATCACTTCTTGAATCGATTTAACGATGTCCGTCTGTCTGGCTGTCTGTCCATGTAAACCTTGTAAACGAAAAACAGGTCGCAATTTGGTAGATATCTTTATGAAATTTGACACGAATAGTTGTTTTGACACAAGAAAGAAGCCTATTGAATTAATTATGATCGGTCCATTAGAAACCCCACTTCAGAACATTACTTTAACGTGCATAAATCTCATACAAATGTTATTTAGTATTAAGTTCTAATATTCGACACATAGAGGTTCCATATAAGTGGAAACAATATTGTCAAACTTCATGAAAATCGGTTCAAAATTTAACAGAGCTCTCATATAAACCCACTTCCGGAAATCGCCCTAAAGTGCATGAAATGAAACATTAGTATCAACTAGGGTGATTGGCTCGGGTTTCCAACCGGTTTTAAAACCAATTTCTTCCGTCAATGTGCTGTCGGTTTTTTCAAAATGTTCATTTTTCGAATGTCGAATAGACCGGTTTTTTAAACACAAAAAAAAAAAAACGGTTTTAAAAATAGTTTTTTATTCCAAAAAACATGTACTAAATATTGATATTTGACTCGAAATTTATGAATATTTTTATAAATATTCATAAAGTATGATTTCTAATCTTTTCAAGATATAGTTTAAGGCTAAATCGAAATTAATTTTGTAAGACTAAATAATTAAATTATAAATAATTATCCTGAATGAAATTTGTTTTATCTATTATAAAACCTGTAATATTTTTACACGTAATTTAAAGTCTTTTTTTTTTTTAATCCAATATTTTTTTGATTTTTCAAAGATGTTGTATTAAAAAAAGTTTCACCTGCAGAATCGTTTCAATAAATTTTATTCTGGTTTTCCATATTAACCAATAGTTTCTGGTTATGGTAAGTAAAAGTTAATATAATTTTTGATGATTATTTTCTTACAATTTTTATACCTTACACCACCATAGGTTGGGAGGGTATTATGCGTTTGTGCTAGTATCAACGCATTATTCTGTATTTGTATATTTTATTTTTAATTTAGTAAAAGTATTTTTCCACAAATTGCTACAGGTCTAATATAAGTCCCCTTCTTGAACATAATGTTGTAGGGTATCATATACTCGGTCTTGACGGACTATAAATTTCTTACTAGTTTCTTAATGTAGAGGTGTAATTTAGCCAGACTCAAAAAATGGGTTCCCTGTGTTATTTTTTCACCAATACTCAAATGAATCAAATTTAATACAGTTTCTTCTACCCTAAATATTTAATTTTAAAGAAGTTTTAAAAAATTTAGTAAAGTCGCAACTGACAAGAAGATACTTTATATTTTTTGTCGAAGACAACCAGACTTTCATCACAAACCAGGGTTTTTTTTTTTATAAAAAAAGAAAATTTTTATCAAAATAATGTTAATGTTATATACAAATGATTCGGAGAAGTTTAACATAGCACTATATCTTTTTTTTTTATCTCGTACTGCAGTTTTCGTTGCCAGCTAGAGTAAACTCATTCTGTCCAATTTCTTCAAAGGTTTGCTTCCTTTGATTCTTTTGTGACACAAACGCAGAGATACCTAATTATGAAGACAATTCAAAATGTTGATATGGTTAAATCTCAGTTAAAAATGTGATAGATATTAAACAAAATCCAACGAGACTAACATTTATGCTCTCGATAAGGTGTCTACAATTATATGACTAAATGTATTATCAAATACTTTCGATAAACACTAATACAATCCGGCGAGATAAATGCTTCGGCTCTCATTCGGCTCAACGAATTGTAATAAATTTCAATTCGATGAGATAAATGCTTCGATTCTCAATCGGCTAACTACCACTACATATAATACAATCAATGAATTCTTCGACTTTCAATAGGCTAACTACGACTAAATGCAGAACTTCGGTCATGTCTGGTGAAAGTGATGCGATTTGTAAATTTGAATTTAGTGCCAAATTGTTATCTAAAAAGTGCCAAAATGGGAGGCTTAAACAAAATAAGGCGAAACCCAAAAAACGTATTTATTGATATGGATATAACGCTTTGCACGTTTGTAGCGCTTTGTTCAAAATGAAGTCTTTTACATATTACGGTCCAACCACATAGAATATTTTCGCTTCAACACAAAAGGAAACCTACGCAAAGCTAAAAATACATGCATTATTTTATTTAGCAATTATATTTTTATATTGTGTATATATTTGTATAATACTTACTTATATTACACAAATTAAATTATTTTCATAAAAATAAATAATTCCAAATTAAACACAAAATAATAATAAAAAAAAAATAAATTTGAACATTTTTCATCATTGAAGAACTTTACACAGACGTTTGGCGTATTAGTTTGGTGACGTTCGATATAAATACGAGTATTTTACTTTAGTCTTCAGTTGAAACAAAAGTATTGTCTTTCTATCTATTAATTGGTAAAAGTAGGTGAAATTATTCTAAGTATGAAACAAGCGCAAATGTTATATTCGGCTCGGCCGAATCTATATACCCACCATCAACTTTTTCAAATTTTACGTTATATGGGAGGTGGGCGGTAAAGGGACGCCCATTTTTTGTTTCCGAATTTACATTGGTCCTTGAACTATTTGAACACAATTTCGATGAAGTTTCACCTTATATGGGAAGTGGGCTGTAAAGTGGGCGGACCACGCCCATTTTTAATTTCCAAGTTTATATCGACCCTCAAACTATTTATAAAAAATTTCGTTGTCATACATGCTTTTTTTTAAGAGATATCAGCAGAAAAGTATGAAACGGACACCCTGTGTTTCTAGTTTTCAGCACATAACTTTTTTGTTTATTAACCGATTTTACCCAAACAAACCTTATATAAGATATTTCTGCCAAATTTCGTCTCCCTACGTTGTCCCGTTCGAGCCCTATCCTGCATTCAACAAACGGACAGACATATATAAAACGACTTAAAATCTAACCAGGACCCAGAAAATATATACTTTATGGGGTCTTAAATCATTCCTTCGACATGTTACACACGGAATGACAAAATCAATATACCCCCCATCTTTTTGATGGTGGGTATAAAAAGTATCAAAGTAATCTCCAAAGTGCCATAGTACAACTAGGAAAGCAGTAGTGCCATGTGCCATAAATACCATCACTGTTTGGTAATACTTTTATCCCTAAGAGCAAATTATAACAAGATCGTTCAAATTTCTTCCCCCAATTGACTATTTATGTTTAAATTTACATTAAAAAAACGATAATTATAATATATTCTGTTATATTGTAACTATTTTAGTTATTACACTACAATAATTGGTAGTATAATATTTGTAACTAAACAATACAGTTAAAATTTTTTTAAGTTCAACTAATTTATTTCATTTTGGCAGAATAGTGAAATTTGAAATAAAAAACAGTGAAATACATTTTTTTATTTAATAATTAAATATTGCGTCATAGTGCCATAAGTATTTATACTAAAATAAGGCAATTTCAATATTTAAACTACTGCTACCAGTTCATGAGCAAAAGTAAAAGATTTCCCTTTATATTCAGGTATTCATTTTATTTATTATTAACTTATTATTTTCAAAATTATATTTAAACATTTATTTAGCTTTTCATCTACAATTTCAACATAAACCTAATTGTAGTTTTTTTATTTTGTTTTGAAATGACTTTTGTTCTTCCGATTTGGTTCATATTTAGCATACACACACTTTATATTACCAAAAAAAAAACAAAAATAGTAATAGCTTCTTTAATTTGTTCAAATGACAGAAAATTTGCGGTTTTATTCATGTTTCTAATTCTATAAACGTAGTCCACAATAATAGAAAAAAATAATTTTTTAGAAAAATGCACTTCATATCCAGATGATTTATTTGAGCACTTTTGAAAGCGCTCTCCAAATACGATTTTTTTTTTTTCAAATTAACTTAAGAATTGGTAAAATGACTGAATAATTCAGTTTAAGTTTTTATAAACAATGAATCTGGAAAATGCAGTTGCATTATTAATAAACTTTTTTTTAACAATATTATTTGTTAATTATTAGATTATTATAAAATATTAACATATTTTATTTATTGAAATCGGATTGCAACTTAAAAGGTTACGAATAGGCAGCATATTTTTATGCATTTATTTTTTTTTTAAATATGCGCCTAAAAATGCACTTAAAAATTCAAAATATACTCTTAAAATAAAAAAAAAAATATTAATTTATTGTTTAATTTTTAAAAAGAAAAAACTAAACTATTCTATAAGAAACGAGAGAGAAACTATAGTCGGTCAAGACCGACTATATGATACCCTACACCATTAGATCTGTGTCCAATTGTAAACCAACACTTGCTAAATGTAAAATAAATTATATAAATACAGAATAATGCATTTATACTAACATCTATATGATTTTATTCCCTTTAGGGTGATTCCTGGAAGTGGGTTTACATGAGAGCTATGGTAAATTATGGACCTTTTCTCATAAATTTTGGCAATGTTGTTTCTACTTATATAAAACTTATTTGTGTTGAATATTAACTTGATACTATAATTCGTATGAGATTTATGTACGTTTAAGTGATTTTCGGAAGAGGGGTTTATATGGCAGCTATGGTCAATTATGAACCGATCCTGATGAAATTTGGCACAAAAATCTTAAAATATTTAAGGCATTTATGATCGTTAAACCCCTATTCCGGGAGGACATTTGTATGGGGGCCAGGTGAAATAATGAACCGATCATAACTACTTTCAATAGGCTTCGTCCTTGTACCAAAATAATTATCTGTGCCAAATTTCATCAGGATATCTTTAAAATTGCGACCTGTGCTTTGTTCACAATGTTTACACAGACAGCCAGCCAGCTAGACGGACGGACGGACGGACATCGTTAAATCGACTCAGAAAGTGATTCTGAGTCGAAAGGTATACTTTAAGGTAATTATTTTTGTGCGTTATAAACATTAGCACAAACGCATTATACCCCAGGGTGTAAAAAGCAAAAATCAGGTAAGCTAAGTAGAGCATCACATTTTGTATTTTTAAAAGTAAAGGCTATGTTTTTAAAGATAATTGCTAATTTTTGTACTTAAATTTGAGCTCTTTCAGATAAAGTCTTTTTAAAAATACGAATATCTTTCAAAATATTTACGTTAAAACGTTCATTAAGCAACATTCAAAATGGTTCCATCCTCTACACATATATTTTTCACGAATTTAAAAATACCACTTTTGAAAATACGCGACCGCGAAATTTAATTCACGAATTATCCACAAATAAAATAAAAATACAATTTTACTAATTTTTGAGATATTATAAATCGCGAACTATAGCGGTAATCAAACTTAAACTCGGCATTTGCGTTACCAGCGTCAATATTAATATTCTTGTCGAATTTCATTAAATTCGGATGATTTTTGGAAAAAATTTGCAATTTCTTAATTTTATTACAAACAAAACAATACCAGTTACAATAAATATTTCGTATTTATTATGACATTTGTTATAATAACTCCTAAAATATTGCGAGTCCCAAAGTGCCACTTACCACGGTTATTTTAACAATTAACATATATTTTTTCAAAATTTTTAAAAGGACCACTTTATATGGACCAATTTGATGTTGAGAAAGAAATCATATTATACGTCATATTAAAGGTAATTTTGATACCTTTAATATGACATCTCAATAAATGCTCTGTAATAAATATTTCGAAAGATATTTGTAATTTTGTGTATGCAACTTTGTACATATTTTGAGCTATTTTGCATTTTCAAACCGCGATATTTCGCGGACCACTTGATGAAATTATCTGAAATTTTGAATTAGTCTTAGTTTTGGCAGGAATAATGATTGTAACAAATATCATTAAAATCGGAAGATGTGAAAAAATCAGCTGGTTGGTTTTAAATGGAATAACTCACTTAGATTTAAATATTCATAACTAAGGGGCGAATTTTAATGCAAACGCATGTTTTTTCTGGGGCATTTGAAAACTATCTCATGTACTTATCTATCCGAATCATACATTGGATATTTACTCGAAAATGCATATTTTTACATATTTTTCATAATAATGCATATAAATTTGCAAATTTTTTTATACTTTATATATCGACCATTCCAGGAAAGAACGCCCGAAAAAGTATATTTTTTTACTTGATGGCTTTCAATTTCGATAAAAATTTGTATACAAAAACTCCATTAAGCCTTTTATCAATTTCAGTTTTCAGTTTTGTGAAATTGCAAAAACTCGCGATTTTATTTCGCTTTTTAATTTTCTCAAAAACCAAAAAAATTTCAAAAGTATTTAACTTTGAACAGCAATATCTCTGGAAAGACTTTGTGAATTTTAATGATTTAAACGGCCTTAAAATTTCGCATATGACGGCCTTACGACGAACATTTTAAAAATAAAAAAATTTTTTAAAAATGCATTTTAATGCAATTGCATTTTTCAAATGCATTTTTCTTTAAATATGCTATTAAAATTTTTTAATATTTTAACATAAATGAAAAGTTTGGAATCTTTACATTAAAATAAAAGTGTCAAATTTTTGGGACGCGAAAATCTTATATGCATAATCCAATTTTTATAAAAACATGTTTAAAATTTTGCATATAAAATTAAATTTTTTTCTTGTTTTTGAAATTTTCTTTAAAGTTTTTATAAAAGTTAACAATATATAAAAAGTATGCAATTTTAAATATTCATATCTTTTGAAGTTATTGAAGGATTTCTGTAATTTAAAAAGTATTTAAAAGGCCATTGTATATTTTTTGTGTAATTTAGTCAGCATTTCAAAAACCACGTCTTCGATCCATAATATTTTAAAAATATAAATGCAGTTTTTAGATGCATTTTTGTTAGTTGCAAATTTATTAAGTTTTAATTTTTCAAAAGTGTATTAAAAAATGCTTTGTTTATTATAACTTAAAACAATAAATAGTTTGATACATAAAGTTTTACTATTTTTAAGGATTTTTTAAAAAATAACACAATAAATGTTTTTTAACAAAATACGTAAAGATACTCATAATACCAGAAAAATATAATTTTTATATGAAAAAATTTAAACTAGTTGAGGAAGAGGGGAAATTATGCACAGTACATGTGTGCGTCCCAAAAATTTGAGATTTTTATTTTAATGTAAAGATTCCAAACTTTTCATTTATGTTAAAAAATTAAAAAATTTTAATAGCATATTTAAAGAAAAATGCATTTAAAAAATGCAATTGCATTAAAATGCATTTTTAAAAAATATTTTTTATTTATAAAATATTCATATTTAAGCTAATATAATTACAATTCAAACGCCGTTTAAATCACAAATTTCTGCAAAGCCTTCCCAGAAATATTTGTATTAAAAGTTGTATACTTTTGAGATTTTGTAGATTTTTTCAAAAGTGAACAAGCAAAATAAAATCGCGAATTTTCTGAATTTAGCGAATCTGAAAACGGAAATATTTATAGACACCCATAAACCTTATACGAATCAAATTTTATATATTTTATATATTTTATATATATTTTTCCTTTTTCACTTTTTTTAAACTTTTTTGTTAAAGTGTATCGATTTTTTAGTGCATATTTAAATATGTTTTTCTTAATAATGCATATGAATTTGCTTATTATTACATTTGTATACCCTTGACAACTGGTGTAATAATGTAATTTCTACATACATTCAAAAAATATATATATATTCTGGATCCTTATTGATAGGGAAATTGATATGACGAAGTCCATTGAAATCAGTTTTTAGAAAGCCATACCTATCGGACATATATTTTATACATTAAATTGTATGGAATGAACAAAATTAGCTTATAAATAACCGAGATATCGTAAAAAAACTGAAGGTACCTCCAAAAATCGTTTTTATTGTCAGCTTTTCGAAGCTCTTTTACGAGCTAGTGACATCGTTCTTGCACGAAAAATTCATGATTTTTTCAGAATTGTTTGCAGAATAAATGAAAAAAAAAAACATTAGTATCCGAAATATCGGCCAAACTGCGTTTTTAGACTTGTTGAAGCTTTAAACATACCCTACACCACCATAAAAAGCAAAAATCAGTCCATGGTAAGCTAAGTAGAGCATCACATTTTGTATTTTTAAAAGTAAAAGCTATGTTTTTAAAGTTGATTGCTAATTTTTGTACTTAAATTTGAGCTCTTTCAGATAAAGTTTTTTGAATTTGTATTCGCGACATTGGTTAATACAATCTTAGTTCGATAGATTTTAATTTGCGTAAACAAACATTTCTTTTTACTAAGTTGTCAAAAGTAAACGATTGTCTATTTGGGCGAAAATATTTTTATACATAGCAAATGACTCTTACACGTCAACTGATGTGATAGCAGTGTTTTTAAATAATTGGAGTTCAGAAGGAGAATATTCTTCTAAACAAGAAATCTCAACGTAGAATAATTGACAGTGTTGCCAAGAGGTGGGAAAAAAAATTTTTCGCCATTTTTTAATTTAAATTCCTTTCCGAATGTTTGGGTGATTATTAACGTTTATTAAAGAATAATTATAAGTCCATAAAATGAGTCAAGTTATATTTGATTTGGTGAATGAAGCGCCATAGGCGAAAATTTTTGTTAAATAAAAATAACCTCTATTTTTTTGCAGGAATTTTTACACAAAAAGTTTTAAATGCACGATTCTTTAGAAATCAAATTATTAAAAACAAATAAGAAATTATTTTTCTCTTTATTGAAATACTGTAAAATGTTAGCCTTTTTAAGGCAATTTTAAGAATCACAAAAAAGGTGGAAGCTAAAACAAAAATTTTAAGGCTAAAAGCAAAATAAAAAGGCTAGATTTAGCCTTAAAAAGGCTAAACTGACAACACTGATAATTGAGTTTGAATTTAAATCTTTAATTTAAATCTTTAATTTAAATCTTTTATTTCTTAAGTAACAGCTTGCAATTTTAATTTTATTTCAGCAATAGAGCCTTTCACAGCTTCGATTTTTTGAATAGCACTATTAATTGAACTGATTTTAGTTCTTAAAGAGTCGAAGCCCTCTAATTTATCAATAGCTTGAAAAGGAAATATATAGTTGGAACAGACAAATAAGAGATTAGATTTAATATTTCTTGTTAATATTCATGCATCATTTTCTATAGCTCAAAATATACCATATGAAATCAACTAAACAATATAATCAAAATTATTACTCACTTCCTATGATATTCGGTGTATTGCGTGGTCTTTTGCAGACTTTACTACGTGTTTAGTCGTACCCGATAAATATAAGAGAATTTGATTTTTATTAAAGTCCTTTCCCTACTTAATAACTTGTTTGAGAATAACCGCTAAATTAAAATTTAAAATCGCCTTTTATAAAATAGAACTTTAAGTTAAACGAGATCGAGTGCTATATTCGAATCTTATATACCCTTCACCCAAGTTGGAAAGTTATATATATAAAAATTTATATATTTTAAAATTAATGAAACAACAACAAATAAAGACAACTTTAATTTAAATAAAATTTTGGTCGATATCTGTTAATACCGGCCAATAACTCGGTTGTTTATGAACAGATTCCGTTGATTCAGAAAACCGCAATTAAAAAAAAAAACAAGCGCAAATATTCGGCCCGGCCGAATCTAAATACCCACCATCAACTTTTTCAAATTTTGCGTTATAATGAAGAGGGTGGTAAAGTGAGAAGTAAAGTGGGCGGACCACGCCCATTTTTTGTTTCCGAGTTTACATTGGTCTTTGAACTATTTGAAAACAATTTTGTTGATTTTCACCTTATATGGGAGGTGGGCGGTAAAGTGGGCGGACCACGTCCATTTTTGATTTTCGAATTTACATAGATCCCCAAACTATACATACAAAATTTCGCTGTCGTACATGCTTTTGTTGCAGAAATATCGGCAGAAAAGTGTAAAATGGACACCCTGTGTTTCTAGTTTTAAGCTCATAACTTTTTTGTTTATTAACCGATTTTGCCCATTTTCAATCCTAAACAAACCTTATATAAGGCAAACATTTGTGCCAAATTTCGTCCCCCTACGTTGCTCCGTTCGAGCCCTATCCTGCTTTCAACAGACGGACAGATGGACGGACATAGCTAGACGAATCTATATACATACCATAAAATTTCTCAAATTTTACGTTATATGAGAGGTGGGCGGTAAAGTGGACCACGCCCATTTTTTGTGTCCAAGTTCACATTGGTCCTTGAATTTTTTGTACAATATTTCGTTGATTTTCACCTTATATGTTATACCCACCATCTTTTTGATGGTGGGTATAACAAGTGAGAATTTTATATTCGGTTCGGACGAATCTATATACATACCATAAAATTTCTCAAATTTTACGTTATATGAGAGGTGGGCGGTAAAGTGGACCACGCCCATTTTTGGTTTAAAAGTTTATCAACCATCGAACTATCTGTATAAAATTTCGTTATCTTACCTGCTTTTGTTAAAGAGATATCAGCAGCAAACTATAAAATGAAGCTACAATGGACACCCTGTGTTTCTAGTATTTTGCCCATAACTTTTTTGTTTATTAACTGATTTTGCTCGTTTTCAAACCTTATATAAGATAAATATTTCAGCAAAATTTCGTCCCTCTACGTTGTCCCTTTCGAGCCCTATCCTGCATTCAACAGCTAGGATCGACTCAGAATCTAACCAGGACCCAGAATATATATACTTTGTGGGGTCTTAGATGATTCCTTCGACATGTTACACACGGAATGACAAAATCAATATACCCCCATTTTTTGATGGTAGATAAAGAAAAAATATTTGTGACTGTTCAATATAACAGCAATATTTGTAGTTTATATAGGAGATTGACAAAAAATCTAAAAATATCTAAGATACTGACCGACCGATTGATTTTATGCCTTCAGCAAAAAATAAATAAAAAAAACCAATTTTTTGTAAAAAAATTAAGTTTATACAGAATTCAAAAAGTTAAACAAGCGCGAATTATATTCGGCCCGGCCGAATCTATATAACCACCATCAACTTTTTCAAATTTTACGTTATATGGGAGGGGGCGGTAAAGTGGGCAGGAAAGTGGGTGGACCACGCCCATTTTTTGTTTCCGAGTTTACATTTGTCCTTGAACTATTTGAACACAATTTCGTTGTTTTTCACCTTATATGGGAGGTGGGCGGTAAAGTAGGCGGACCACGCCCATTTTTGTTTTTCGAGTTTATATTTATCCCCGAACTATACGTACAAAATTTCGATGTCGTACATGCTTTTGTTGAAGAAATATCAGCAGAAAAGTATAAAACGGACACCCTGTGTTTCTAATTTTTAGCCCATAACTTTTTTGTTTATTAACCGATTTTGCCCATTTTCAATCCCAGACAAACCACATATAAGACAAATATTTGTGCCAAATTTCGTCCTCCTACGTTGTCCCATTCGAGCCCTATCCTGCTTTCAACAGACGGACAGATGGACGGACATAGCTACATGTTACACACGGAATGACAAAATCAATATACCCCCCATCTTTTTGATGGTGGGTATAAAAAAAATTAGCAAATTATTTGTTCGTTTTTGTTCGTTTAAAAAAACGCATTTTGGCCGATATTTCGGATACTAATGGTTTTTTTAATTTATTCTGCAAACAATTCTGAAAAAATCATGAAGTTTTCGTGCAAGAACGAAGTCACTAGCTCGTAAAAGAGCTTCGAAAAGCTGACAATAAAAACTATTTTTGGTGGTACCTTCAGTTTTTTTACGATATCTCGGTTATTTATAAGCTAATTTTGCTCATTCCATACAATTTAATGTATAAAATATATGTCCGATAGCTATGGCTTTCTAAAATATTTTTTGGGGTCTTAACTGAATAATGTAGAAATTACATTATTACACCTATTGTCAAGGGTATAAAAATGTAAAAATAAGAAAATTCATATGCATTATTAAGAAAAACATATTTAAATATGCACTAAAAAATCGATACACTTTAACAAAAAGTTTAAAAAAAGTGAAAAAGGAAAAATATATAAAGTATTAAATTTGCAAATTTATATGCATTATTATGAAAAATATGTAAAAATATGCATTTTCGAGTAAATATTCTTTGTATGATTCGGATAGAGATGTTTACATGAGATAGTTTTAAAATTCTCCAGAAAAAACATGCGTTTGCATTGAAATTCGCCCCTTAGTTATGAATATTTAAATCTAAATACTTCGTATATTTTTAACCATTATCTATAAAAAAAAAAAATATTTATCTTATTCCTTAATGTAAATTTCGAAGGACACAAAACCAAACACTGGAATTTATTCATCGATTTCTCCTGGAATTCATGATATACAAAAAATTTTTTTATTTTTCTTTTTTTGGTTAATTAATAATAAAAATCTATAACTTCAGACATGCTTAATAAACAATAAACCAATCAAGTATTGGTTAGCTATATATAAAAAAAAAAAAATAAAAAAAAAAAACTTTAAGTATTTCATTGTTAAATTGGGTTAAGAGTAGCTGGTAATTAGTTTTTAATATAGAAAAAAAAGAAAACTCTAGAGATTTTCAAAAAGAAGCAAATTAGCTAAAACTTTTCAAATATCAAAGGAAAAGCTGTTTAAAAATAATAATGCAAATAATATATGAGAAGAGAGGAGAAATGCCTTTAATGTTTTATTAGCAGCAACAAAAGTCAAAAGGTGAAAGGTGAGGTGTTTATGTTGTTATTGAACGTTTTATATATGTAGTTCAAGAACTATAGTTAATTTAATGTTTAATTTATATAACTTGAAATTTTGATTTTTTAACTTAAGTTTATATTTTTTGTGTATTTTTAAATCTGAAAATGAAGCTTATTTAAGATTATTATGATTTAGATTTTCATTTTACACTAGATTTCTTTTAAGCTGCCAACAGAGAAATATTTTATAGACAATACCAAAAACTAGCACATGGGTAATTAAACCTTTGTTTGCTTTTTTTATTTCATATTTTTTTAATCATATATGATTTTAGATGAATTTACAGCAGAGATCATATTGATGAGAACAACATAATTGTTCTCATCAATAATGTTAATATTTTTGATTTCTATAAATAGGGATATTAGGCTCAAAATTAGTAAAAGTACAATTTTTGAAAAAAAAAAAAAAAAAAAAAAAAAAAAAAAACCCCTGACTACTATAACTAATAATTTAAACATGCAAAATAATTTATTTGCCACCACTGTTCGCATATAAAGTAGTTGCTGATATATTTGTTGGACAAGAATCCAAAAACTATTCATACTTTTCCCCAAAAAGAAATAAAAAGAACATTACAGAATAAAGATATTCTGCATATCCTTTTGTCTTCGCATGTGTATTGAATATGTTTGTATTCATTTATATGAATTTTTTACTGTTGTGCCATTCATTGGCTCTGGCATGGCATGTCATACCATTGTTTCCTCTACCACATGTACACACACTAACATATAGACATACAACACAACACTATGAAACTTTCCAGGCATGTGTCCGAGATTTTATACAAAAGGATTGAATTCTGTTTTTGTTCCACATATTATTTTGTTTTTATTGCAGACCAAAAAATAAAAATAGGTAGCATAAAGTAGCTTTTGTGTTAAAGATAAGTAATTCATAGAAAAAGCTCACAAAAAACATAAATGTCTGAGTTAATATAAAATTATTTTTTTTAATTTTTATTATTTTTTGTTGCAGTTTATTATTTTTTTCTTTTTTTGTACCTTTTATTGTTTGGTAGGAATAATAGAGCAAACAAAAATTGTTCCAATATCCTAGAGCAAAAAGAACAGATATGTAGAGTGTAAATGAAATGTTTGTTTGTTCTTTTTTTTACATGGAAATGTTACGAAATTAAAATACTTTTGTATTTCAAATTATAGTTGTACCCAATATTCAAATAATATTTATTAAATTGGTATCATTTTTAAAACTTATATAAATATCAGCATTTACTTTATTCCATTAAAATAGAGGAAGAAACATTTAAAAAAATTAATATAAGTAAAACTATAAATACTGCACCCTTCAAGATTAAAAAATATATAAAGTGTCAAGTTTTAAATGTTCATAACTTTTTAAGTTGCAATCCGATTTCACTGAAATAAAAAGAAAAACGAGAGGAAATTATGTCCTTTTAAATTCCACAATAAAAAAAAATAATATTGCTTAAAAAATGTACACTATAATAATATTGCATTTTAAGGTCCATTTTTAAAAACGTTGTGTTTTGTTTTTTGGCTGAATGGTAATGTCCGTCCTTCCGTCTATACATTTGGGTTAAATGGGACAAAAATGACGCTTCATTCAGGAAAAGGTGATATCCAAATTTTGATGATCACTTTCTATTTTTTCTATTTATTAGTTAGTAAAAAAAATGTATTTTTAAAATTCTAAAATATTTTTTGGCAGCATGTCAATGTCCGTCCGTCCGTCTATACATTTGGGTTGAATGTGTCGAAAATGCCACTAAAATTCGGAAAAAAGTTGATATCAAGAGATTAATACTTTCATTTGGTTTTCATAATAATCGAGAAGTAGAAAAAAAAAGATATCTTTCGAATTTGCATTTTTTTAAAGAATTCTAATGTCCTTCCATCTGTCCGTCTGTTTGTTAATTTTTGCAAACTTTCCAGTTAAAAATCGTTTAACTTTTGACTCAATAAATATAATGACTAAAAATTTTCTTTGTTCGATAGATAATTTTACTTTTAATAAACCGCATAAAATATAACAAAATCGGTTGAAAATATTTGGCTATATATGGAAAAATCTTAACCAAGATCTTGTAAAATTGAGATTTTTGAAAATTCAAATGTTTATAACTCGAAAAATATGTAAGCTAAGTAGAGCATGCAAGCATGTTTTCTAAAGGATTTATCAAGAAATTTAAGGTGATATAAAAATCTTGCAAATCGGGTAAGGAACAAAAATTCGGTAGTGGTTAAAACTTCTCCATGACACTAGTTGTCTATTTTGAACCCCTATAGTTCCGCTCCTGTTGCGAATATTAGACCCCGCTTCTAAACTCAAAATGCCACTGTTCTTTGCTACGCTTGTATGAAATTTCATGCAAATCCATTAGAAGTTACAGATTTATTTCCATTCTTCCCCACTGTTTAATGTTTGATAAAGCAAAGAAAATGTCTGGCACTTGAGCTGTTTTTTGTATGAAATAATATGTTATGAAATAATATGTTATATTTTTCAGACAGTTTTCAGAACAAACATCCTGTAAAATTTTTAGTTGCACTCCATGAAATTTGAAAATTAGTGTATTTTTGGACAATTTTCAAAAAAAATAACAAAAATATTAGGTCAAAAAATAATTTACAAATTCTTGAAAAAAAGTAAACCGAAATACCTGAACTTAATGATGGTTCCATTTTAAATTCTTACTTCAAAGCACTTTTTATTAAAAAAAAAAATTCATCGAAATTTAATGAAAATTGAATTTTTTGCCCTTTTTCCAAAATATAAAAATTTTGACAGCTCAGTACACAAAAACAATGCACCTAATGATTTTTATTGTTATTGATATATAATTTTGTATATTTTTATTCAGTATCCAATTTTATTACAAAAAGTTAATTTTTAAAATTCAATTAAACGCCACTTTCGACCCCTTTCACCCCAACGTGCAGCGTGTTATTCATTAGAAATTCTAAATACTTTTTATAATCTACACCACCATAGGTAATGAGGGTATTATGTGTTTGTGCTGATGTTTGTAACACCCAATATCACCCAATAAGACTCACCTTAACCCTACGGTACATACTATGGTATCCGTGGCACCCGGGTACCATAGTGCAATTTTCGTTGATTTTATTAAAAAAAAATATATATATAATTTTATACAAATTATTTATCATATCTATTTACCTGGTCATATATATTAAATTCAATCGGTAAATACATACAGAAAAACATGTTTGAGTATTTTAGCAATGTCCGTCCGTTTGTCTGGTCGTTTTAATGAAGCTACAAATCGCAGTTTTTGAAAATTTTTTATGAATTTTGGCTTTATATGATGCAGACACGAAGGTTTACATGAAATGTTAAAATTAGTTTTTAATGATTACCTATTATAACCAAGTCACCATAAAATTTTTTTCCTAGAATAGGGTTTTGACCATAGAAAACAACTAGAACTCCAAATTGCTCACAAAAAACCTAACTCTTTGTATGTGTTAGTAAATCATCATTACTACAGTGCATTACTACATGATATTGGTGGACATTGATATTGAAAAAATTAAATGAATTAAAAAAAACCAAAGTCAATGCGGTGAAGGATGTAAAAACGGCTAATATGTGTGCTATCATTGTCATATTCATAAATACTGGTTAATTTATACCAATTGGCTTAGAATCACTTTCTGAGTCGATTTAACGATGCCTGTCCGTCTGTCCGTCCATGTAAACCTTATTATCAAACTACAGGTCTCAGTTTTGAATTCTATAGAAATTGGTTATGATCGGTCCATTATTTCACCTATCTCCTCCCGGGAAAGGGTTTAACGATCATAAATCCCTTAAAAATATAGCAATATTTTAATGAAATTTACATTATAAGTCTAAATAAGTGTGCCGAATTTCAGGAAGATCAGTCCATAATTGACTATAGCTCCCATATAAGCCCCTTTTCAGAAAATCACTTTAACGAGCATAAATCCGATTAAAATATTAGTATCAAGTTAATATTCAACAGAAATAGGTTTTATGTAAACATAAATGATAGTGCCAATTTTTATTAAGATCACTCCATAATTTACCATAGCTCCCATATAAGGTCCTCTTTCGGGAATCACCCAAAAGTGAATAAATTCATATAGGTGTTAGTATCGACGTAATATTCTGTATTCGTAACACAGAAAATAAATTTGTCGGAAAAAGATGGCAATAAAAAACTTCTTGCATTCGTGCAAGAAGAAGAACATTATTTTCTTAAAATATCTCATTTCCCAATTTTCGAGTATGGGAACGTTTTTTGGTAAAATGGGCATCCCGCGTGCTCTCAATTTAGAATACGGGAACAAAGCTAATATTTTACAAAATGAATCAAAACAAGCGCGAATGTTATATTCGGCCCGGCCGAATCTATATACCCACCATAAACTTTTTAAAATTTTACGTTATATGGGAGGGGACGGTAAAGTGGGCGGACCACGCCTTTGAACTATTTGAACGCAATTTCTCCTTATATGGGAGGTGGGCGGTAAAGTGGGCGGACCATGCCCATTTTTGGTTCTCGAGTTTACATCGACCCCCGAACTATACGTACGAAATTTTGTTATCGTACATGCTTTTATTGAAGAAATATCAGCATAAAAGTACGAACCGGACACCCTGTATTTCTAGTTTTTAGCCCGTAACTTTTTTGTTTATTAACTGATTTTTCCCATTTTCAATACCAAACAAATTTTGTATAAGGTAAATGTTTGCGCCAAATTTCATCCCCCTACGTTGCGTCGTTCGAGCCCTATCCTGCTTTCAACAGACGGACAGACGGACATACCCCCCATCTTTTTGATGGTGGGTATAAAAATATTTTCTAAAGCTAATTCTTAATAGACTTAAATAGAAGAGAATTTGTGTGGTGAATTCTTCTAAGGAATTAATTCTTGTTAAGTCAAAGAATTTAAGTATATGAATTAAATTCTTATGAATGCTTATAGAAATTGCTGGGATAATAAATTTAATTCGATTTTGAAAAGTGAATTAAAATATTAAACCTTTTGATCCTTTGCTTACTATAGGCACTTAATCTATTTGTGAGTAATTCCATTATAAATTTAAAAATTTTTAACCTTGATTACCGATTTGGATAAAATTCGTTTGCATGTATAAAGGAGGATTCACGGGAATTCCTGAAAGACCCCAAACAGTAAGTACTACCCTGTATTTCTTAGTAATAAAAAACTTATACCCCAAATGTACTCGTACATTAGGCTGCACCAAAATTTACCAACATTCGACTTTTAACCGTAACTCTCCCTAGAATTATTCTTTGGGTTGTAAAAACGTACTGTGTAAAATATTAGTAAAATCGGATATCGTTAACCTGTGCCGCATCGGACCTGAAGTTTGTAGGGTGCGTTTATATGGGAAAAAGTTGGCCTTTTTACCGTTTTTAGTAAAAATTTGCTATTAAATACTTTCTTTTGTAATTAAATGTTAAAAAATCGAATGTACACATAATTATCTATCAAATATGATAAAAAAAGAGAAAATCGGTTAAAAAATATTAACCGATTTTCTCTTTTTGTTTAATTTGAACATCAGTTTAAAAAAGTTTAATTTATATCTAAAAATCTGCATAAAATGCCTTTTCGCCGAAATCCGCAGAATTGACCTAATTCTTTTTTAGTTTTATTTTCTGAAGTGTTTTCTATAAACCTGTAAAGTTTTTTTCGAACCTTTTTCAAATTTGTTTAACAAACTTTTTTAAAGTTTGAAAATGAAGTTTTGAAACAGTCTTAAAAATTTTAAACATTTTTCAACCTAGTATGAAAATATGTTGGGGTTATCCTGCGAAAACAAAAACGTATTTTTCAGTAATTATGGTTCAAATTTAATTGAAAATAGCTTTTTATTTAAACATCTATCAAAAAATTAAAAATTTCGTTGCACGCTCCTTAAATAAGTGTTCCAAAACACATTAATGGTCTGGGAAATACGCAATAACTTTAATATTTTTTAACCGATTTTCTCCTTTTATATCTTATTTGATAGATAATTATGCGTACATTAGATTTTTTAACATTTAATTGCAAAACAAAGTATTTAATAGCAAATTTTTTCTAAAAACGGTAAAAAGGCCAACTTTTTCCCATATAAACGCACCCTACAAACTTCAGGTCTGATGCGGCAGGAGTTAACGATATCCAATTTTACTAATATTTCACACAGTACGTTTTTACAACCGAAAGAACAACTCAAGAATTTCGAAAGTTTGTAAATTTTGGTGCAGCCTAATGTACATATATGTATATACAAATTATTCTGTGTTTGTTTGTATGGGCTAAGCCGATGGACCGATTTTTTTCAAAAATATTACATTAGTATTCTGTAATGGCTGAAGGTAAAATAGGCTACCTTATTTTTATATAGTTGCAGGGGAAATGGTAGCTCCCATACAAAGTTAATATTTATTATCACATATCCCCAGAACTATTACAAAGTCCTGAGATTTTGTGGAAATAATTTTATTAATATCAATTTATATAATTAGAATTAAAATGGGAACGGTAGGTCCGGGGGAAGTGATAGACCCTAAATAAAGAAAAGAAAAAAAATCGGATAACTTAATAGGGCAGATAGGTGAAAGAGGAGTAGTAACTCACATATAAAGTAAATATTACACTCTTATAAATTTTCATGTAAATTTACTCCATTTATAGTAGGTAACTTGACTCCTACTATAATTGGAGTAAAAATACTCAAAATATGTGAAAAATGTATAGCAAAATACTAATTTTATGTTTGTAAGTTTACTTTTTTTGTGTCTAAAAATATTGAAATTAAAGAAAAAATGTTTAAAATTAAACATACATAAGTGTGTACATATACATGCAAATGTATGTATATACAAAATATAAAAAAAAAGAATTAATTTCTATTAGATTTATTAAAGGATTGGTAATGAACAATTCAATGTAACGAATAGCGAATCTAATTTTTTTTTGTTTTCTGAATACATTCCTCTTAGCTGGTAATAACATTATCTTGACTTCAAAACGTTCTGTTTGAACGTTTCTAATTTTGTGATCAGAGTAAAAATGCACTTATAACCATGATATAAAAAAACAAGGTAGTTCCACTTCTCTCTCACAACAAAATAATTTAAAGTTTATCGGTATTTTCTGAAGTTTTATTTTTGTAAACAATTGAGAAAATCGTTGCCACATACAAAAAACGGGTAAATACATTTTGGAAATTGTAGTATGAAATGTGTAATTTCAATTTATAATATAAAATTTGATTGTATATCTACATATATATGTAAATAAAAAAGTAGTATGTAATTAAAATAATGTTACGTTTTTATTTCAAACGAGCTGTAGACCCGCAACTTCGTTAGCGGAAATTTTTTATAAAAACTATACTATATAATAAATTTAAACTAAGATTCTTTACTCCCTTGGGAACATTTTTAATAATGGTGTTATGTCATCCATAAATAATAATTTCACTTTAATTTCAGGTTTCTAATCTTAGAATAACGAAAAATAAGTATCAGAATTACGAAAAAGTATATATGAATAAAGAAAAAGGACCACAAAAGCCATTTTAAGGTTTCTGATTCACTTAGGACCTTACATCTACAATTTTATGTTTCTAAGGATAACAATTATAGAACATTCAAGAAGTACTATTAGAAAAACGAAAAGAGATACCACAAAGTCCCTTCTTGTGAATTCTCGTTCATTTAGGACTACATATATTTAATTTCGTGTTTCTATATTCATAATTATATAAAATTTTAAAAGTACCATTAGAAGAACAAAATAAGTACCACACAGACTCCTCTTATGAATTCTTTCTCACATAGGACCATGCATATTTAATTTCATGTTTCTACTATAAATAATATTGGAAATTCAAAAAGTACCATTTGAAGAACAAAAAAGTACCACAAAGTCCACTCTTATGGATTCTCATTCACTTAGAACCACATGTTTTTAATTTCATGTTTCCAGGTTCACAATTATAGAAAATTAAAAAAGTACCATAGGAAGAACAAAAAAGTACCACAAAGTCCCTTCATATGGATTCACATTCACTTAGGACCACATATCCTTAATTTCATGTTTCTAGGTTCATATTTACAGAAAATTCAAAAAGTACTATTAGAAGAACAAAAAAATACCACAAAAACCTCTCTTATTCATTTAATACCACATATCTTTAATTTCATGTTTCTTGGTTAAATATTATAGAAAATTCAAAAGGTATCATTAGAAGAGCAAAAAAGTACCATAAAGTCACCTCTAATGAATTCTCATCGTTTAGGACCAAATATCTTTAATTTTATGTTTCTATGTTATATATTATAGAAAATTCAAAAAGTACCATTAGTAGAACGAAAAAGTACCACAAAGTTCTCACTTACGGATTCTCATTCACTTAGCACTTCATGTCTTTAATTTTATATTTATAGGTTAAATATTATAAAAAAATCAAAAAGTACCATTAAAATAACAAAAAAGTACCATAACGTCCCCTCTTGTGGATTCTCATTAACTAAGGACCACATATCCCTAATTTCATGTTTCTAGGTTCATAATTATAGAAAATTCAAAAAGTACCATAAGAAGAACGAAAAAGTACCAAAAAGTCCCCCTTGTGAATTCTTTCCAACATCGGACCATGCATATTTAATTTCATGTTTCTAGGTTTAATATTACAGAAAATGCAAAAAAGTACCAATAGAAGAAGAAAAAAGTCCTACAAAGTCCATTCTCTTGAATTCTTACCCACAGGACCTGTATCTTTAAGTACCACAAATTCCACTCTTGTGAACTCTTATCTACATTTTCTTAATTTCATGTTTCTATGTTTAATGTAATTGAAAATTCATTATTAAGTTTGAATAAAATGTAATTTACCCCTTTTTTTGGTACTTTTTTCTCACCCATCAAAGTATCAAAAATTACATTCCAATAAGTTTCTAAATTGTAGTGGTATCCCATATTAAAATACTCATATGAATATTTCAATAAATATAAAAAAAGGTTTTATGAAAAAAGTACCAAAAATAGGTACGATTTTTACCCCTTAAACGTTTGAATTTCTAAAAAGAACCAAATTTATATTTCTCATTTTTTGATAAGTTATGAATACGACATAAATTTTATCTGTATGTTGATTGGTTTCAAAGATACATATGGTGTCAAAAAAGTACCAAAATACAGTTTTTACCCGTTTTCTCCCTAAAACGGCCTACTTTCAAAAAAGTACCAGACACCTGTCCAATTATTTTTTAAATGAATAACGATAACTATTCAACTTTTTTTGTATCATTATTAGTTTGCGAGTTATAAGGTTACCGATTTTACCCGTTTTTACCCTTTTTTTTACCCCCTTAACATTCGAAATTCCAAAAATCCCGTCTTAGTGGATCTATATGGAGGGAGACCTACCTACGTTCCAAATTTCGTCTCTCTAGCTTCAGCCGTTTGGGCTGTGGGATGATGAATCAGTCAGTCAGTCAGTAACGTTACTATTTTATATACAGTTAGGGACAAAACTATTTGTACACCTCATATATTTCGTATACCTTCAATAGTTTATAAAGAATTTAAAATTGTCGTATGCAGTATTATTTTTAATATATTTTTATTTAATTAAGTTATAAAAACAAAATTAATATCCAACACATTATTTAAAAAAATACAAAATAATGAAAATTCATTGGGACAAAAGTATTTGTACATATAATCTACACCTACTTATAATGCTTATATTGGAAAAATTTAATATTTTGTGGGTCCTCCTTTTGCATCTATCACGGCCTGTAATCTTCTGGGCATCGAGCGGAACAAATTTCTCGTTTCATCTGGAGATATTTCCTTCCAGTCTTCCTCCAAAGCAATTTTAAGTTCATCCCTGCTTCGGACGTGCTTTGTAGCGACTTTACGTTTCAAAATATCCCAACAGTGCTCGATGGGGTTTAAGTCAGGTGATTGGGGAGGAGAATAAAGTTGTCTTGGTGCATGGTAAAGCAACCACTCCTTCACTGAACGCGCTGTATGTTTTGGGTCATTGTCCTGTTGGAATATCCAACTTTGGCCAAGACCCAAACCATCTACGGAATCCTTCAAATTGTCTTCCAATATACGTTTATATTGATACTGGTCCATTACACCATCTATAAATACCATTCGCCCTACCCTGTTGGGGTCAAATTGTTAACATCTAACGCTGTATTTTTTTTTGCGCCACACTTTTCCCCTGCTATCATTTCCCAAAAGATTGACTTTGGTTTCATCAGTAAACAAAACCCTATTCCAAAATTCTTCGTCCTTATCAATGTATCGTTTGGCAAACTCTAAACGCAAATGCTGGTTTTTTTTACTAATCAGCGGTTTCTTGCGGTGAATTCTACTTGCATATTCCACAGAATGTAAGATCCTCCCTACTGTTTTTGGATGAACAATTGTTCCGGTAGTATTTGAGATTTGTTCCGCTAATTTTGCCCGAGTTACTCTTGGATTTCTTGCCACTTCTTTTATCACCAAGTTCGCTTCCCGTCTGGAAACCTTTTTTGGCCGTTCAGTTCTTGGCACATTTTCAACAGATCCGCTGTTTTTATACTTGTTTACAATGTATTGTACTGTGGAATGTTGCAAATTTACTAAATTACTTATATTCCGGAGAGATTTTCCTTTTTTATGTTCATCAATAATTAAATTTTTAATATCCAAACTCAACTCTTTTCGCTTTCCCATTTTTGATGTGCTTATTATTCAAAACGTTAAAACCAACTTCTTATTTTGTAAAATAAAACTCGATTAACGAAGAAAATATAACGGTATTTAAAAAAATCATCATACAAGAGTCCAACGTACAAATAATTGTACAAAGTACTGATGTACAAATACTTTTGTCCCAAAGATTTTTACTTAAATTGTACTTTTTTTAACAATGTGTTATATATTAATTTATTTTTTATCAAATAATTCAATAAAAATGGACCTGAATTAAAACTACATATAATAATTTTTTATTCTTTATAAATTATTGAAGATATACGAAATGCATGGGGTGTACAAATAGTTTTGTCCCTAACTGTATATAGATTATAGTAATTTTTACAAGATTTTACAAAATTTTTAGATAATAAAATTTCCTACAATTTTGGTTGATGTACATTTTACGTTGCATCACAGGTTTTTTGCTTTTTGTGTGCAATTTAATTTTTTAGTTACATTTTGTTTATCATATTGTCGAGAAATTTCTTATGGGTCTAGACTAATAAATTGCACACAAAAGGCTTTATAACTACTAAACAAAAAAATAGGTTTCAATTACATTGTAGGAAATTATCATTAAGGTCCAACGTTTGAAAAACATTTGCACTCCAATCTAGGAAATGTTTGTAATGAAATTGCCACGACATTTTTCAAAATAGTTATTTTAAGCCATGGCAGCTATGGAAGGTGTTGGTTTAGAGAACAACGCAGTCTTCTAATAGAGATTTCCAATAATCCAAACCTTCAAGTGTTTGGTTATAAAAGCGCGATGATGTATATAAACCTATTCCTTTCCAAGTTTATAAAAATCCTTTTATCACTACATTGCTTTAAATTTGGAATTCCTTGATCCTCGATGTATTACTCTATTTGTACACTAATGCCATGGATTGCCAATCTTTGGATAACGATTTAAAAACTTTTTATTATCTTCCAGCATTTGAATATTTTCTGCAAATAATTTAGATTAAAAGATTATATCTTCTTTATTTGGCCTTGTCACCTGTATACAATAACCAAAACAATTCCGTAGGCAAAGGACTTTACCAACCTCAGTTTTAGGCAATTAGCGGACACGTTTTTAACGGTAATTTCTTCTAGTTTTTCATAAATTTTGTTAAATTTTATTAGTTAAAATAATTTATTTTAATTTTATTTTTTTGTTGTTTAAATTTCAAATATAACTATCAAGTTGAAAAAAGTAGTATTATTATTATTGGAAATATGGTAGCATGATATGTCATAATTCCCATAAACGTCAGAAGGCTAATCATGGCTACAAAATGAGAAAGTGAAACTACCTTCTTTTTTATATCATGCTTATAACACTTTTTATATTTTCGAAATGAACAAGAAGTTGCAATTCATCATTCTGTTGTCAGTACCCGATGCATATTTATCATAAGAAGTTTGATGCAACTTGCATTATTAGTGTCTACTTGAATGCTAAATATGTGATTCTTAATGATTGACTTTCAATATAACGTTTTTGTTTAGGTTATTCAGTATATTCTAAGCTATAATTTTATTTTTATTACATTTTTTAGAAATTCCACATTATTTTTTGTTCTAATTGTAAATAAATTTTATAGCTTTTTATATTTTATGAAAACAAATTTTGAAATTTTTTTCAATTGTTTCAGAAACATACAACATATGTTTAATAATAAAGTTCTTATGTTTACTATATTATAAACATGTATACTAACATTCAGACTACTACACTATGTATGTACTTTTGTATACAAAATAGGGTATCCAATTATTTGGGTGTTCATATTATTCGGTTTATTCGACAAATAATTATTCGAGGTTAAAAGTTGATCGGTTAATAACCGATTATTCACAAATTATTCGATTAACCGAATATCCTTAGTTATACATGTAAAACATATAAATTACACAAATTATAGCATTTAATCTATTGACATAGATACTTAAAAACATAATATAAGATTAAATTATTTTACAAGGGAATCATTTCGTAATTATTTTCTCTTATTTGTATGAAAAACTTTAATTTTTTAGCTAATACTATAAAGTATTCTCCTAATTCCGCTTTACTTAATACATTTTTCATGTAAGTGTATTTTCCGTGTAAGAATAATTTTTTGTTAAACGAGTCTAAATTAATATTTTTTGGGTACATTTAGGAAATGATAATTAAAAGTATTATGACTTGTGTAACTTTGGATTTACTTTACTCAAAGTAATGTTTTAAGAATTTCTATTGATAAAAGTTTAATTATTTAGGAAGATATAATATTATTACCTTTTCTTGTCGCTTTTTATAAAACATTCTATCTCAACAAAAAAGCATCCAAATAAGTCAGTAAGATACTGAACTTGTGATCCAGAAATAGTACAATTTCGTATAATTTTCAATGAATTGAATTTTTTGATACTTGTGTTATTTCATTATGTTCACGATTTTGTGCGAAATTGCAATGAAGATCAACATTTTTTTTAACGGCTCAAGGAAATTAGTTTTAATTATTATTATTATTTTAATATAGAAAATTATGCATAACATTGTTTTTCATTTGTTTCAGTTTTTTTTCTTTGTTAAGATAACATCCGAATATCTTATAGCAGAACAAATTCATTTAAATCTTTCTATATATATTGGATCCTGTTCTATTACTTCTATAGCAGATGAAAAAGTAATTCACTAAAAATTATTTTTATTTATTTTTATTGGAGATTTTAAAAAGATGTAGTTTACATAAATTTATCATAAAAATAAAAAAAATAAAAAATATAATTTATAACTCAAGAAAACTACATTTCGGTTAACCGGTTATTCGACACAAATTATTCGGTTTATTCTTTATTCGAAAATACACAGTTTTAAATTTTTCGAATGACGGTTAATCGATTGGATACCCTTATACAAAACTATGTGAATAATTTTATTAAATAAATTTTATTTAAGTATACGCATTATCTGTAATTTTACACACAAATTTACTCTCTTTATGGTAGCTATTTTACATGCATTTTTTAGAGTGTTGTTATCACATCAAAAGGAGTGTAAAAGCTCACATTAGGTATTAACTCTTTAATTATGATTTTATACTCTACGTATTAGCAAGTATTTTATCTGTTCTTTACCTTACTTAATAAATATTTGTTGCCCAAAATCCAAAATCAACAAAGTCAATTTAATATGATTTAAACTAAGATGACAGAAATATCATTAAATTTATTTTGAAGATTAAATCCCATTTTAAAATTACTTAATAGTAGATATGCAAGGTATTTTCAATCCATTCAAAATAAAATCAAGATTTGTACATCAATAGTATTACCAGCTTTACGATAAAGGTTATAAAGATAAACACTTTTTTTTCTGGTTTCATTTCCTAAAATAAAAAAATCAGGAACATAGTTCTTAAAATGTACATGAAAAATATTTTTTTTCCTACACTAGTTTCCAAATAATTCTGGAACTATAGAAAAGAAAATGATATTATAGTTACAAAAGTAATTTTCGTCTTAATTTTCTGATGTTTCAATTGTTCTCGACTTATTGTAGAACATACTCATATTCCATCTAGTTCTTATATATTATAATAATTTTTTTTCTCATATAAGGCCCTTTCCTAATCCTATATAAATGTAAGTGTAAATAAATTATACAAAATACTTACATTATGCTCAATTAAAAATTTTTATTTTTAATATTTTTGTTAAAATTATTATAAAATATAAATTTATCTTAACGTTATTTCTTTTATATTCCTCCATCAAATATATTAACCCGGGGGCAAAACATTTCTTTCAAAAGCAAGTAATATTTAAATTGTATAAAAAAGAAACAAATAATTACTTTCTTTTTAATTTCTGTCTATAATTTTTTTAGATTATAAATAAACTGATCACAAAACTAGAGGATTTAGTTTATAAGCTTTTTGTGTTTTAATAACTACTTATACACTTGTTTCTTATCTGGACACCATGGGACAATGATAATTTTATTTATGCGAATAATGCTAAATGTTGTGTTTAAGTAAAAAATAGCAATGCACAGTGGTCCCAAAACGGAATTTTTTGGAAATAATTCTGTAACTTTAGAACTGCTGGATGTATTTGAATGAAATTTCACATGGGCAATCCTGAGGTGTGTGGCAATTGATTTGGAGGAGGACAGGATCGTAGCAAGTCTGGAGGACGAGGGGTGGAACTCCAAATTTGGTCAACTCGGGTATGAACATTTTTTAAAAAATCGCACAAAATTTAATTTTTGATTTGATTGATAGTCCTTATAATTCTCTACAAAAAATACGCTTACATGTGTGGGTTATCTCTTTTACTTTTAGAGATATTTGGACCAAAGTAAAATTTTTACCCATTTTTGGACATGTTTTTTTTAGTTTTTTTAACTTAGCGGGCGCAATTTGTGTCCTAAAATTTTTCCAAAATATTCTCTGAATTTTGCACAAAATTCTAAACAATTTTTGTGCAAGGATCATATACTTATGTGGTTTAGATAAAAAGTTATATTATTTTGAATTAGAAAATTTGAAAAAAACTGTGATTTTTTGTGATTTCTTTCAAAAAGGTGGTAACATTTTTCACTTTAAAATCCATTATTTTCCTCTGGACCATAAATTTTTTTTCATGTTTCTAAAAGAATGCTTAATACAAGTGCATGTAAAACAAATCCGAGGGCATTTGGGGTAATAGTCTCCCCGCTAGCCCTATCAGAATTTCGTTAATTTTAATTTTTGTGCTTTTATTTTTTTGTGGAGCACAAAAATGTCAAAGCTAATATTAAAATAAAAATACCGTAGAAAGTTACCTCTATATGTTGGCTAAACACACAAAAAAAAGACACAAATTGCGCCCGCCAAGTTAAAAAAAAAAAAAAAAAAAAAAACTAAAAAGAACATGTCCAAAAAAGGGTCAAAATTTTACTTTGGTCCAAATATCTCTAAAAGTAAAAGAGATAACCCACACATGTAGAGAATTATAAGGACTATCTGTGTGCAAAATTTTTTTTCAATGAAATCATAAATGAAATTTTGGCGATGTTATTAAAAAATTTTCATACCCGAGGTGACCAACTTTTGGGGTCCACCCCTCGTCCTACAGACCCGCTACGAACCTGTCCTGCTCCAAATTAATTGACATACACCTCAGAATTACCCATGTGAAATTTCATTGAAATACATCTAGCAGTTCTAAAGTTACAGAATTATTTCAAAAAAAAAAATCCGTTTTGGGACCAGTGTGCAATGGTCTGATAAACAGGCCAACCAAATCCTATTTTTTCCTGCGTTAGTATTTATTTCTTTCAGACAATTTTAGGAATATTGGCATGAGTTTTTTTACAGCATATTTTGCATATTTTTATCCTAACAGCATATTTTAATATTTATTTTGAGCTTAGCAGCCTATTTTGTCATATTTTCATAGAATATATTTTAGCAATTTAAATGGCATAACTATTATCGCATTTTTAGCTCTTGCAATAGTAGTTTATTTTAAACTGAGCCGGAAAATTAAAATTTTGAAGAGCATATTTTTTAACTTTTAGGGTATATTTACCGATTTAAAGACCATTTGTTATGCGCATAAAACACTTTATTGCATATTTTTGGTTTAACTGATTAAATATTTAAATAAACATTTTTTTTTAACCTAATTATTCAGCAATTGGTTTCTTTAAACCATAGTGCATGGCTAAAATAAAACATGGGCATGAGGAAATTGTCAACCTAAGCAAAATGTTTAATTGAACAACAACCACTACAGTCAAGTGAAGCTCCAACATTATTCTAAAAAGATACAACATCCGGTAAATTACTTTGAGATGAAAACAATTTACTACAACAGGTTTTTAATTAAAATTGTGCCTGAAGACGTTTTCTGTAGTTGTATAGTTTAGTTATCTTTACTTTTTTGTGTTTATTTTAATATTTATATTAAAAACAGTTTATAAAAGAATTTAAGGGTTGTTTTTTATATAAAACGTCATTTATGTTTCTTTTTGATAACCAAAAGCGAAAACTGCAGAAAAGTTTGTTTTAATAAACAAAATTTTTGTTTAAATTAGTTTTTAACTCTAAAAGCAAAAAAGTATTTAATTATAAGACAAACTTTTTTTCAAATTATTGTATTATTCCCCTAATGAATACATGGTCACTATTATCATTATAATTCTACATAAGGTATAATGAAAGTCAAGTATACATATATTTATTTATTTTTTAAATGATTGACAGCCCTTTTTTTTATTAATTATGCCTTTAAACAATCATCCATTTATTAGTAAGTTCAATAACAATAATTTTATTCAAAAATCACGACCAAGGTTTTGTTTTTCTTTGTCTAAGTAGTATTTGCTTTGTTTGTATTGTTTTATAATGATGTAATATAACAACATAATTTATATGTCATCGTATATTTAATATTTGTTATACCCTACACTACCAAAGGTGGTTGGGGTATTATGTGTTTGTGCAGAAGTTGTAACGCAGAGAAAAAATATTCCGACCCCCACCTTAAAGTATACCGTTCGACTCAGAATCATTTTCTGAGTCGATTTCATGAAGATCGGTCCATAACTGACCATAGCTCCCATACAAACTCCTCTCCCGAAAATCACTAACATGCATAAATCCCATACAAATGTTAGTATTATGTTAATATTTAACACAAGTATGTTGTATACATATACGTAAAAACAAAATTATGTGGATCGAAATGGTGTAGGGTATCATATAGTCGGGCTTGACCGACTATATCTTCTTCTCTCGTTTTTAGTTTATTAATGTCCTTAAGTAAATGATTTTTAATTAGATTGTGTTTATGAATAAATTTTATTAAACTTTGCAGGGTTCCATTCTTGTCGAGACAGTGGTATTAATTAATTTAATTGTAATAAAGTCGAATAAATAAATAAACTATTCTTAAGAGTTTATTTAAGAAACTATAATTAATATGAAAATGAAAACGTTAAGGCTAGCGATAATGAAAACTGTATTTACTGCATTAAATTTACACTATATGCTCGATTATTTGAAATTTAATAAAATGATGAACTAACTTTATATATGTATTTAATATATTAATAATTAATATAATTCACAAATGCAAAATTTTTGTTATTAAATCTGTATCTCCTAAAAAAACTGATCGGATCGAATTGAAATATTTAGAAGAGTTGAGCTAACGCTAGATAAGATACCGGTTGTCAAAGTATGTAAAAGTTAAAAAAAAAAAAAAATCAAAAATAAAATATCATCATAAAATATTTATGTCTAAAATCGATTGAAATATTAATTAACATAATTAAAACTAAACTAAAACTAGATTTCTACGAAAATATTCCTAAAATAAAAAGGCAAACATTCGACTTAAATTATTTATTACAAAGTCTTTGGATATTGAAACAACTTTTTACAATATATGTATACAATATTTAAAATGTTATGTTTGTAATTAATGAACGACATCTGTGTAAACTATGGCATGTACCAATTGTTTTATAATGTATTGAATTAATAGTGTCTCAGTGTTTATGGGCTATTAAAAATAGTAAAACTTACTACAATTGAAGATCTGACAAGAACGTAAACATTCGCTTGAAATTCTAACATGGGGAATACAAATTTGTCTGAGGAAAGTTTTATAATCTACGGGATGATGAATCAATAAACATAAGCAATTGGTCGCTTAAAATTCATCAATAATCACTGGTCGACAAAAAAAATTGTTATCCATCAAGTCGAGATTTTTTTATAGGCGTGTCTACTATTGCGCCCCACAGTGTGCGATTTAAAAAATTAAATGGAATTAATTATGGAACTTTGGAACGGCTGCTCCGATTTCAATGAAATTTCACATGGTGATAGTAGAGGTAGTAGAGGTGTAGGCGAGTTCAACTTTAGGCCCCTGTGGACTCGTCCCCTGTAAATCTATATGGTCCAAGCTCAAAACTTAAACTCGCCTACACCTCTACTATCACCATGTGAAATTTCATAGAAATCTGAACAGCCGTTTTAAAATTCCATAATTATTTCCATTTAATGTTTTAAATCGCACACTGTGCGCCCTTAATAAGCCGATTACTCGAGTATATTTCACTATAACTCGAGAACGGTATGCACGATTTATATAAATGATACACCAAAATATGCGAAATAAAATTGGCTTTAAGTCGTTGAAATTTGTATCTGTTCAATAGTTTAGGAGATATATCGAAATAAGTATCCGAAAAAAATTTGTTTATGCTAAATTAAGGATTTTTTACTAATTTTTTTTTTTAAAACTGAGAACATCAAAAATGTTTCAGTTTATCATTTATCTCAAAGCTGGTAAAACATGACTACTATGACGCCGCTTTTAGGCAGTCACACTTGTATAACTCGAGAACGTTTTGTCCAATTAAGATAAATTAAACTCCAATAGATAGCGATTTAAATTATCTTTGAGCAGTGTTTACATAATTTCTTGTTCAGTTGACATTTCCGTAGTTAATCGGTGAAAAATCGTGAAAATTTTTATCCACAACACTGAAATTCTTGTGGGAATGAAAAATGTTGACATGCCTCGAAGACAATTTTCGTATGCATCTTTTGGTGTCCACCTACTTTTGTGTATCAATTTTGAAGATTCATCCCTTATTTTATTCGCAGCATTACTAGCTATAAATTCAATGCTTTATTATTTAGGTATTGAGATATCAATTTATATGTATATATTACACAGCACAGTGGGACAGAATCGAAATTTTTTGAAATCTGTAACTTCTGATCGGCTGGTTGCATTTGCATGAAATTTGATATCGGCGTAGCAGAGGAGTGTATAATCTTAAGTTGGAAGGTGGTCTAAACAGACCGCACAGGCGCGGAGCTAATGTCCGAGGTACCCAAAGTAGGGTAAAAATTTATTTAATAATTTTAAACTTTTCTGAAAGGTATCTTCACAGAGATGATTTTAAATAAAAAACAATTCCAAAAACTCAAGTGGTCAAGGTACACACCCTCCCGAATTTGACCCATTTTATATGAAAGTTTTGAATTTAGTCCATATTTTTTAAAATCCCAAAGCACGAATCGGCAAACGGAATACAATTTAGAGATCTATAAAAAGTTGTTAAAAGTTTTCAATCTAAACCTACGGGACTTCGGAAAAATATAGATTTTATACCCGAAAATGTGAAAAAAGCCATTTTTGGTATTTTCGGCGTTCTTCTGGGAATTGTGGGATTCCTTTTACAAAAATCTTAAAATTTTTTCACTTTCTCATTTTATATAATAAAGTCTGCATTCACCTAAAATATTGTTCAAATAAAAAAATTCAGTTTTAGAATTTTAAGATTTTTTTTTAGCAGAACGGTAATGTCTTTATATTAGAGTTAAATGGGTCGAATATTACGCATAATTCAGGGAAGATATCAACACTTTAATGATCACGTTTAATTTTCCTCTTTATTAGTTCGTGAAAAAAATGCATTTTTAGAATTATAAGATGTTTTTTTTTTTTGCTGAATGGTAATTTTCGTCCGTCCGTCTATACAATAAATGGGACGAAAATAACGCTTAATTTAGGAAAAGGGAATATCCAAATTTTGATGACCACGTTCTATTTTGTCCTTCTATTAGTTCAGGCGCGGATCCACGGGGAGGGAAAAAGGGAAATTTCCCTCCCCAAAATGAAAGCGCTTAATGAAAAATCTGTACTCAATCATACAATTTATGGAAGCAGTTAGGAAAATTATTATATTTTCCTACCCCAAAAGCTTGAGCTGGATCCGCGCCTGTATTAGTTAGTAAAAAGAAATGCGCTTTTAGAATTCTAAAATATTATTTAACAGATTGGCAATGTCCGTCCCTCTATAAATTTGGTTTAAATGGGTCGAAAATGTCACTAATGTCAGAAAAAGGTGATATCATAATTTTAATACTTACATTTTTTGGTTTTCATATTATTACATTTGGTTTCATATTAATTTTTGCAAACTTTCAAAAGTTTAACTTTTGACTCAATAAAGATAACGACTCAAAATTTTGATTTTAACCAATTGCATAAAATCGGTTGAAAATGTTTGACTATATATGGAAAAATCTTGACCAAGAACTTGTACAATTTTTGAAAGTTCAATTTTATATAATTCAAAAAAGATATAAGATAATAGTACATGAAATCGGGTAAGGAACAAAAATTCGCCAGCGGTTAAACAATTTCTATGACACTAATACCCTATTTTGAACGCCCAGGGTTCCGCTCCTGAAGCGTATATGGGATCCTGCTCCTAAACTCAATATACTACTATCCTCTACTATGCCTATGTAAAATTTCATGTAAATTCAACCATCCGATTAGAAGTTACAGATTTATTTCGATTCTGTCCCATTGTTTATAAAGCAAAGGAAAAGTCTGCACTTAAGCTGTTTTTTGTGTGAAACCTACTGGAGTTTTTTCGAGAAAATTAGTTTTTTCTTAAATCGGGCTATATATATGCATGACTTTTTTATAGTATTATAGTAGACAATGTGTACTATTTTTCAGAAAAATTTTAGAACAAACATACTATAACATTTTAAGTTGCATTCCATGAAAATTGAAAATTAGTGTATTTTAGGACAATTAAAAGAAATAAAAAAAATAATAAAAAAAAATATTAGTACAAAATATACTTTACAAATACTTGAAGAAAAGTACACTTAAATATCTGAGCTTGATGGTTCCATTTTAAAATTTTACCTTAAAAAACTTTTTAGTTAAAATAAATATGTTGAAAATTGATGAATATTTAATCCTTTACTATTTTTCGAATATGTAAAAAAGTGTTTGACAACTCCTAATAAGAAAACAACACAACCTAGCTTTAAAATTTTAATTGATATTGATGCATAATTTTGTCAATTTTTATTCGGTAACCAACTTTATTAAAAAAAAAATAAATTTTAAAATTCATTTAATCGCCATTTTGACTCATTTTACCCCAACGTGAAACACCACAAAAATAAATTTTTCATGACATCGGAAACATGATATCCTACTAAGTGTATAGGAGTAAAAAAAGAAAACATCCTCCAATGTTAAAATCATTTGAAATGATCCGAATTTGCACTACTTCTGGATCACAAGTATAGGATCTTGACTTCTTTGGATGTTCTTTTTTACTGGGATAGAGACACGAGGGCGGATCAATAAGTCCGTGAATTTTGTTTTTGCAAAACAAAATTAATTTTTCAACATAATCTCCTTTTAACTCAATACACTTAGTCCAACGTTTTTCCAGTTTTTGTATCCCTTCCATAAAATAGGTCCTTAAAATAGGCATTTGTTTAGTCAATAATTTCATCGTTGCAGTTGAATCTCTTTCCACCGAGTTATTTCTTTAGGCTTGTAAATTGGAAGTAGTCACTAGGGGCTTAATCCGGAGAATATGGCGGATAAGGTACCAATTCGTAGCCCAATTCATAGAGTTTTACCACTGAGACTGCACACGTGTGCACCCGAGCATTATCTTGATGAAAAATGACTTTTTTCTTCGCCATATGGGGTCGTTTTCTTTGTAAATCCTCATTAAATCGGTCTAATAAGTTGGCATAATATTCGCCACTTATTGTTTTTCCCTTTTGAAGGTAATCGATGTGGATTATCCCGCGTGCATCCCAAAAAACTGTTGCCATCACCTTATTGGCCGACAAACTTACCTTGGCCTTCTTCGGAGCAGGTTTACCCGGAGAAACCCATTGTTTAGTACAGTAATGGATCCATGTTTCATCCACAGTTACAAAACGCCGCAAAAACTCATTCGGATTGCGGTTAAACAACTCCAAACAATCTTTTGAAGTTGTCACACGTTTACGTTTATGGTAAATTGAGAGCAAACGCGGCACCCATCTTGCAGACAACTTTTTTAAGCCCAACAGATCATTTAAAATCGAAACCACACTGCCATATGAAATGCTTATGGCATCAACAATCTCACTCACTTTTACTCTTCGGTCGGCCAACACCATATCGTGGATTTTTTTCGACATTTTCGGGTGTACTGACCTTAGTTGGCCGTCCAGAAAGTTCAGCGTCATTTGTACTTGTGCGACCACAACAAAAGTCAATAAACCACTTTTTTACCATTGAAATCGATGGTGCAGAGTCCCCTAGTATTTATCGAGCTTTTCCTTGCTTTGATTGACGGTTTCTTTTCGCAAAAAATAATGTTTAATGAGACTCAAAATTTACTTTTTTCCATTTTTAGAAAAATACACGAGGTTGTATGTTTTAAACAGCTGTTAAACGCAGAGTAAATGACGACGATTGCTCAAAATTTGACAGTAGTCTACTAACAGGTGGTACTTGATGGGAACAGTGTTGCATTTTATATAACTACGAGGGAAGTTCGAAAAATCACGGAAATATTGATCTGCCCTCTTATATTAATAACCACAAAATTGCAATTTCTTTCGGCATTAGAAGTATTCTCTAAAATAATTTTTAAGAAGTATTCTTTTAGCTGAGAATTTACACTAAAGGTATGTTCAGACTAGTCAAATATTTGACTAAAATGACATAACCACTATATAAAGTATTTTCTAGCTTCTTAGTTTTAATGAGAAAATATTTTTTATTTTCCATTAATCATAGCAGACGTTTAACCAAATCTTTTTCGATGCTGTTATCTCTTACAAAACATTTGCAAGAACAAATACGCAAACAATTTTTTTGTAGAACTAGTAGTCACGCAAATTTGGTAAAATATTTGACAAATGTAAACATAGCTTAACTTTTTTTTTTTTTTTGTTCTACAAAATAAAACCGTTTAAATTCTTATACGTATTACGATTAAATTCTTATATGTATTACGATTACGTTGCCAAATGATTCTTAAGGCTCCATTACTCTACCGTAAATGTAAATGTAAAAACGTAAATGTAAATGGAAACGTAAGTGGATGATTACTCTAAAAACGTAAATGTAGTCAATACTTTGTTGTTGTTTTGTACACATGAACATCGGTGATGTCAATTACACATATTTCCAGTGGATCAAATTCAAATTGAAAATCGCTAAATTTATTGGTTTGTATTTCAGCGATTCGTATACAAAATGAAATTTGTGCTTTTATGACAAAAATTTTGAATTTTAAATTAAATATTCGACTCTACGTCTTATTTAAATTATTTCAACATTTTTTTAGTGAAGAAAATAGCAAAGCTAATTGTCCAATTGATAAACCTTTTACAGCGATTTTTTACGTAGATTCAGTATATTGAAATAAAAAGCTGACAACACTGTTGTTACAGCTGTCACGTAAAAACGTAGAGCGACCTAATTTGATTAGGTTACTACGTAACATTTACGTTTTTTAGTACACATACACACATAACTCCCATAAGCAAAACGTGTCAGCTGATTCGCTACATTTACATTTACGGTAGAGTAATGAAGCCTTTATTCTTATTCTTATACTTATAACTCTCTCTCTCTCTCTCTCAAAAAAAAAAAAAAAAAAAACTAAGTAAAATAAATCAATTACCACAGTTATAAGTTAATTTATTTACCAATTCATCAAATATGATGAGTATTGACTAACCGATAGACACCATATTTATAAGTACATATAATTATATGTTATATTTTAAATGAATGAGTAATTAAATGATTGAAAATGTTTTAGTACATAGACACATACATTTGCTAGTAATATTATGTATATAAAAATTTATGCTAAAATGCCATGTACTAATTACATAAACCACATTATAAATTCTAATTGTAAAGCCACAGCATTTTATATCAATTTAGAAATATTCATATTTATTAAATTTACATTTATTTATTTGGAGTATGGATATAAAATATTTAATTCAAAAAGTTAATAGGTTTGAAAGATAATAAATACTATACATATAATTTAATCATCTTTATTTGTATGCAACATCCTTGATTTAATATCAGTTGAAAAATAAGTTAATTATACAATAATATTGATTTATATTTATTAGTAAAGGAAAAGTTTATTAAATCTCTAATTAATTTAAGTATTTAATTCTTAATCTCATAAAGTCCTATTAATACTTTATTAGATATGAAATAAAATGTGATATATTCATCTCACCAAATCGAAGTGTTATTAAGGACTCAAATTGCCATCAATCATAATAATGCTTTAAAATTCGGATACAATTTTCATGGGAAGCTGCTAACAAATTTTGTATAGGTCAACGACTACTTAGATTAAGTAATCAATGAATTTTGTGTTCAGGGAAAAATAAAAAAACACAGTTCTTTGGCAAAAACTCTTTTTACTAAAATCTGCATACGATAAAGTTTTCTATTTGCAAATGACATTCTTTGGCAATATTTGTTCCACAACTGCATTTTGGCATTTTGTAATTATACACTAGAGTTGGCTAAAAAAAAAAAAAAAATACTGAGTTTTTGTTAGAACAAGTGTGAGCGTTAAAAAGGACAATTGCTTAAAAGTTGTCGGGGTATATATTTGAATTCTAGGAAAAAATTTGTATTTAATAGTGAACAATTCCACTAAAACAAAAGAAAATGCTGTAAAGTTTATAATTGAATGGAAATAGTTGAATGAATACGGTAAAAGTTTTTAATTCAAAGAAGTAGTAATTAAAGTTTTGTTTTTGATTGCTAAATTAAATTTTAAAAAGATATTCAAGAAAAAATAAAATGAAACTTGCTGGTGAAAACTTTCAAATATAATTTTTTAAATTAGAAAATGACATAGGAAAAGTAAAAGTGCTTAAGTGTAGCGCGCAGATTTACATGCATTTATACGTAAAAAGTAATGCTTTTAGAAATTTATATTTAAATACTTGTAAATTATTAAACAATTTTTATAAACTACACCATCATAGGTGGTTGGGGTATTATGTGTTTGTGCTGATGTTTGTAACGCATAGAATAAGTTATCCAACACCCAAATTAAAGTATACCAATCAACTCAGAATCACTTTTTAAATCGATCTAACGATGTCCGTCCGTCTGGCTGGACGGCTGGCTGTCCATGTAAACCTTGTGCAGGTGGGACTTTTATGATACAAGGACGAAGCCTATTGAAATTGGTTATGATCGGACCATTATTTCAACTACCCCCCATACAAATGTCCCCATGGAATAGAGTTTCCACACTTAAAAATGTCTTAATAAGAATATTTTGATGAAATTCGGTCCAAAGAAGTCTTGTGCAAGTACCAATCTTTGTACCAAATTTTATGAAAATCGGTGCACGAGTGACCATAGCTCCCATATAAACCCCCTTTCGAAAATCACTTTAACGAGCATAAATCCCATACGAATGTTAGGATCAAGTTAATATTCGACACAAAGAAGTTTTATGTAAGTAGAAACAACATTACAAAATTTTATGACAATCGGTCCATAATTTCCTACAGCTCCAATATAAACCCGCTACCGGAAATCGCCCTATAATGCATAAAATCATCAAGATGTTTTTATTAACACGTTATTCTGTACTTGCATACTTTATTTCAGATTTAGTAAAAGTGTTGGTCTACTGGTTTAATATAAATCCACTTCCCGAATTTGTATGTTCTTACGCAATGGTGTAGGGTATCATATAGTCGGTCTTGACCGACTTATCTTCTTTTTTCATTTAAATATATTTTATGAGTTTATTTAAAATCAATAAATCTATTAAATTTGGTTCTTAAATATAAATATATATTCCTTTTTCTGAATTTCCATATATTTACTTTTTTAAAATGATTCCTAAAGTATGCTATAATGTGCACAAAAATTTGTATAATGTACACCAATGTATGTAAAAGCATATTTTAGGAGATACGTTTTTTTTTTTTTTACATATAAACGCATGCAAATACGCGCCATACTTATATCAGTAATAGTCTTTTATAAACTTCTAATAGATTTAAAAAAAAAAATAAAATATATCAATACTTTCCATTTTCGAGCCACCTAACTAAAAATATTGTTCCTAGCTAAACAGCATTTGTATAAATATTTAGAACATTTAGCGGGGAATATAGTTTTTAAAAATTTCAATTCATCTATTCTTCATTATAAGGGTTAATTTCTAGCCCGTTTTGCAAAGATGAGAAAAGATTTAACCCTACGGTACATACCCGGGTACCATTTTTAACTTTAAAGTGCTCGCATTTCTTAATTAATAAAGATATAACCACGTAACTTCAGATCGTCGTGATTAAGGTGTTTATACACTATAAAAATTGAAAAAACCTAAATTTTATTAACTTGATCTATATGTAAAATGGCTTTAAAGTTTATACCTACGGAAGTCAATACCCATGGTACTCGGGTATCCCCATATAATTTTTGTATTTCGCACTACAATTAACTTTTCTTTGCACTATTGTCCTTTGACTCATTTAAAGTTAAAATTTAACTAATTTTTTTGCTTAAACTAGTGAATAAGCATGTCCATGATAACCAAAACTGCCAAATTATGAGAAATGGCTCCGTTGGAATTTGAAGGAAAACTAGCTTCAGAATTAAGCTTGTTTTGAAATTTCTAGTTTATTTAGGAACTTTGGAAAGAGTAATAAAGAATAATATGTGATGAGTTAAAAACTTTTCGAGTAATCACTGTTTTGAGTCAGCATTTATGAATATGACAATGATAGCGTACTTTTTCGCCGTTTTTACATCCTTTACCGCACTAACTTTGTTTTTTTTTTTTCTAATTAATTTAATTTTTTCAATATCATGTAATGATGTCCACCACTTCTACTCCAAAATATCAAGCAAGTGCTCAAGATATTGAAATTTTTTTCATATTATTTGTGCGATATTGTATCTCCAATCTTTATAGGACGCTATGCCAACACTGACAACATTCCTTAGTGTAAATAAAGTTATTTTCGGACGTGACCCATTTTCTGTAAAGATATTATATGGCTCTTATGCTTACTTGTGGATAAAGTCAGTGCTAATATTCTTTAGAACTATAAGAACGTTATAGTCTACCTTTCTCGGATTTTCTCGGAGAGTTTATATGGAATGTGTGTTTTATTATAGATCAAGTTTTTTTGTAAAGTGTAAAATTACATTTTATCCTTTTTACAATCTTTTGTATACAAAAAACGTAATGTTTACCAATACTAATTTATGCACTTTATGATGATTTCCGGAAATGGGCCATATTTGGGAACTATGGATTTTTGAGATTCGAACGTGATAAAAAATATAATAAATTGGTTTTTACGTTTATAAAAATTATTTTATAAAATTATATAAGGTTTCTAACGGCCATAAAAGTTGTATATATACTAAATTATGCAATACTAAAAAAAATATATGAGCGTCAAAATCACATTATGAAGAATAAAAATTGTATGGAGACATGGTTATAATAGTTAAGTATTATCAACTAATTTTAACAGAGATCGTGTCTACATCATATAAAGCCAAAATTCATCCAATTTTCTTAAAAACTGCTACCTGAAGCTTCATTAGAACTTTAATATAGACTGCTAGACAGACGGACGGACATCGCTTAAATACTCTAACATATTTTTCTATATGTATTTACTGACTTACTTTAAGATCTATGGCCAACTAAATGATCATAATAAAAAATGTTTGTAAAATTATATTATTTTTTAATAAAATCAACGAAAATTACAATATGGTACCCGAGTACGACGGGTATTGACTTACGTTATTTTTTTTGGGAATGTACCGTAGGGTTAAACTTGGGTTTAATGGGTTAAAATATTCTACAGATATTTGTCTAGAGGTCACTGAAGGTAGAAAAATTCATCCGGCTTATAATGTGTTCTTAGCAAAGGAAATATATTTTTTTTACATATTTCTTATATAAACGACATAAAATATGCAATAAAATCCTTATAACTACGAATCGTGTTACGTTTGTTTCTACCTTATAGACAGCTAACCGCTGAACTGATTAAATTATTTTAAAAATGAAAGACATTTACATTTTAAACTTAGCGATTTGTTAGCGAAATAATCTTGTGTGAAAGATTTGGTAAGAGCAATAATACGTTATGGTATAGTATTTATAGATGAAATGCTAGCTAATACTACCATGACTGAAATGACCATAAGTAGAGTATTTCCTCTATTGAAAACATTCTTTGGTAAAATGTTTACTTTTTTCGATTCACCCGATCATGCTGACAGTGTATATACCAAAGAGTACACTGGTTCGCATACCGATAAAATATACTTTTTTCTGTGATGCTGCCGGTCTTCATGATCTATATTGTCTTGAATATGTTAATGGTGGTGAAAAATTTTTTTTATGATTTATATTGTGGCCTAGAATTGAAAAGACGTAATACTAAAGTGTTGATACTTATATTAACAAAAGTTTAAATACCTGGCGAATATATAGAGAAGTGTCAACATCATACTCATTCTGCATCATTAATACGTTTAGATTCCACTACTTAGGGTGGTTTAATACTTTACCTCAAATTGAAATTGTCAGTGTTTTTGATAGTTTTCGTCAAATTTTGGAAATTGTTCAATGTTCAGAGAATCAATGGCGTCTTAAATTGGAACTGGGTACTATAGTAATCTTTGATAATTGGCGTATTTATCATGGACGTCATGAATATACAGGTCATAGAACTATGACCAGACGCCATGCACAAAGAACTGATTATCTTAGTAAAGCCAAAACAATTTATTAAGAGATTTAATTAATTCATGTTGTTTTTTAAACAAACAAATTAATTATTATTTTTATTTGTTAAAATAAAGCAAAACTTTAAACAATACGGATTATGATGATATTAAAATATTAAAATAGTAACGATTAAATAGATAAAAAAAATAAGACAGAAATTATAGTCGGTGAAGAACGACCATATGATCCTACACCATTGTGTATGACCTTAAAATTAGACCTGTGGCCTGTAGACCAACACTTATACTAAATGCAAAATAAATTATACAAATACAGAACAATGCATTGATACTAACATCTATATGATTTTATGCCCTTTAGTGCGATTCTCGGAAGCGGGTTTATATGGGAGCTATGGCAAATTATGAACCGATTCTCATACATTTTGGCAATGTAGTTTCTACTTATATAAAACTTATTTGTGTCAGATATTAACTTGATTCTATCATTCGTATGGAATTTATGCACGATAAAGTGAATTTCGGATGAAGGGATTTATATGGGAGCTATGGTCAATTATGGACCGATTTCGATGAAATTTAGCACAAGGATTGGCACTTATACAAAACTTCTTTGTACTGAGTTTTATTGAAATATTGCTATATTTAAGACATTTATGATCGTGAAACCCCTATTCCGGGAGGACATTTGTATGGGGGCTAGGTGAAATAATGGACCTATCAATAGGCTTTGTCCTTGTGTCAAAATAATTATTTGTGCCAAATATCATCAAGATATCTTTAAAATTGCGACCTGTACTTTGTTCACAAGGTTTACATGGACTCAGAAAGTGATTCTGAGTCGAAAGGTATACTTTAAGGTGGGGGTCCTATAATTTTTTCTGTGCGTTACAAACATCAGCACAAATGCATAATACCTTGACCACCTATGGTGGTGTAGGGTATAACAATTTTAATTTTTACAGTATCATCCTGTGAACCTCGGAATTAGTTTTTATTTAGGAGCAGGGGGAGTGGAAACTCCCATATAATAAAAATATTAATTTTCGCATACCTAAAGAACCGTTATAAATAAAGTGGAAATAATTTTATTTTCGTGCTCCGTAATTGTAAAGAATATGTGGCGGATAGGTGCAGAGGGAGTGGTAAACACCATACGAAGAAAATCTTATTTATAGCATAACTAAAGAACTATGACTATTTCATGGAAATAATTTTCTTAACCCATTTCCAACCACTGTTGCGTTTTCGCACCAGTAACTTTGCCTATACCGTAACTAATTTAGTTTAAAATTAATTATGATGTTTTATATATGTACATTTAGCTTGAAATGTTAACTAAATAAATTGAGAGAAAATAAATAATTCCGACGAATTTTTACCCCCGGTAGAGCGGATCAAAAAAAGGTCTATAAAATAGACCTTTTTTAAAATTTAAAAATTCATTCGAAAAATTTTACAGAATATCTTGAATAACCTTTCAAACGATAGCCAAGATATCAGAAAATATGAAGCTATTCACTTGCTGACAAATAATTTAGGGAGATAGAAACACCAAGCTCCCAAAAATTGGTGTTGCGAAAACGCATCAATGGTCAATTAAGGGTAGTGTGATTTAGCTATATTACGCAAGGTGGCGCACTGAAAATATGCAAAATTTTAAGGTAATATAGTATTTTAAAATTATGCAAAATAATTAAGAAAACCATTATAGATGAATATATATAGAATTACTTGAACTAAGACTTCATGTGCAATAGATTATTTTTACTCTAGCCTTATAAAAGTTGTATTTTTGACTTATATAGTAAAAAATAAGCAAATTACAAATGGTTATATTTTTTACAATCATTGAGAACAAATATAAGAAAAAGAATTTCCAAATGATCGACGCAACCTGAATATGAAGTATATTTTGTGAAGGATGCTATTATATTGAATATGATTACAAAAATTCAAGAAGTTACCTGAAAAATGTCGAAAACTGATGAATGAAACCAATAAATTTATGTAATTTATTGCTAATTTTTTCAAATTATCTTAAAAAGGGGATAATAAATTTTCTTCAAAGGTCATAAAATTTGCTATTTTTATGATTGCACATTACTATTTTTTATTCAAAGTATTAAAAAATTTTAAAACTCAATGTGAATATGTAAAATTTAATAATTTTCGAAACAGCCTTTTTCTATAAAAGGCTATGCTCCCTACTCAAAGTGATAGTTCATTTTCGGTTTTCAATTAAATGAGATTAAGTGGATATCAAAATATAAACAAAATAAAATCTCCAAGGATATTCAAAGTATAATAAAAGAAAAATCTGTGAATATATGTGCACGGATAAATGAAAGCAAACAAATTTTTTTCTTAGTCATTTGATAATTGGTACATTACCCCAATTTTCAAATCCTGTTTCAATTGGATTGCATCATATTATGAGCCACTGCATTTGGTACATTACCAGGATTTACGATTTTACAAATTCGGGAATAACATTTGTGTTTGAAGAACAACGTGGTTAGGCAGCCTGTACGAGCGACCAGAATGCTTTCCTGACCACCGTATTGAAATCCTAATCGAGATGATGCGCAAACTGATAATCGAATGCAATGTACATTACATTCCAAATGCTTTTACGTGTAATATATTTTATTTATTATATAATCTATTTTATACATTATAAGAAATTATTTAGTTTTACACCGTAAGTTATTTAACGTTTTTACGTCATTATTTAGTTGCCTTAAATTTCAACTGGAATGGTACACCTCCAATGTTTTTTTTTTTTTTTTTTTTGTTCACACTTATATTTAACATACAATTTGCAAAATAATTACAAAACTAAATTTAAATGACAAATAAAACTCATTTTGCCCTACAATTTGTCTAAACGCCTACTTCTTGTATGAGCGAAACAACATACCCCTAATTGACCATTGATGCGTTTTCGCAACACCCGATATCTCGGAAACTAAAATAGCTAGGATCACAAATCTTTTGATTTTATGATCACAATCACTAAAATAGACCCCATACCAAATTTTATTAATTTATCTTAACGGGATCGAGTAGTGGTAAGAAATGGTTAATAAGCTCCGTAATTGAGATGATGTTAGGGCGGATAGGTCTACGTGGAGTGGGGGCTACCACGAATAAATTAAATTTTTCACCTAACGCATGATCGTAGATCCGGAAAGTTAAAACTACATACAAAATAATATTAAAAATAAGTGTGTGCCACTTTTTTAGAACAATTTTCAAAAATTATAAAAGATTTTTAAAATGCTTTGGCAGATTGAAAAAATCATTGTTAAAGCTATAATCCAAAATGGTGCAAGCTGTATCTTCCTGAATGAAATTTCTCCTTCTCTCAGCGAGGAAAAAATAAGGAAGATAATATTCATTAAAGCCTGGGTAGCGTCATAGAAACCCATAAATCTCAGCAGCATGATAAATTTTTAAAAGCTCAACATAAGATTAAATTCCCCATATCTTGGAAACTTTTTTTTTTTTTTTTTTTTTTCCACCTAAAAATTGCTTCTATTTTTTTTATATATGGGAAATTCTTCAAACTCGTTTACTTTTGATGTTAAAAAAAATGTTAAAAATTTTTAAATGGCACATCATCGATATTTAGTACCAATATTACTTGGCTCTAGTAGAACACAAATCTTTTCGCGTGAATGACTTTTACCGAATGGCGTCAATGTTATGGCGGTTTAAGATACAAATTTATAAAAAATTGCCAAAATTCTATTGATAGTCCTAAATCAAAAATTATTGCATTTATGTACTCTACAATGATGTATCTAAAATACAAATTAAAAATATCGTGATAAGTTAGGTATGCGTGGATATATTAGCGATTAAGTAATTATTAAACCTTTTTATAAAATTTGCAAAATTCAGTTTTTATTGATGTAGTGTTGTTCATATTCATCCATTTATTGCAAAATTCATCATTTTTTTTTTTTTAAATAAGTCATAAGACAATGTCATTTATATACATTTTTTTTATTGCACTTAGTCAAATCTCTAAAGTTGCATTAAATGAAAAATCGTACTTTTTTTCGAACACCATTTTGATTTTTGGTATTAAAGCAGCTACAGATTGACATATATCATCGCTAATTTTGATTAGCGCCTTGGGTGTGCCTCGACGATTAATGTTAAACTAAAAACATCGCATTCTTAGCCCATGAAAACCGTTGATGAATATTTTTAGTGAAATTATATTTTATGCGGATGGAAAACTTTACACAGGAACTTATTTCAGTTTAAAATTGATTTATAACGTCAACATCCGTAATAACAAAATATGCAAAATTGCTGAATTCTTTAAAATAGCTATACACGTTTAGCAAATAATAATCATTTGGAAACCTTCTTTGATAACGCTATACTCCAGCTTCACTGAAATAACGTTGCGAGTGTGCCTCGCGAAAAAGGTACTTCTTGGAGCCATTCAAATTCTGTAGGAGTTTGGGTAACTCCTACAGCCTTTCTGTTGAGGGCACATTAACGAAATATATGTCAAATGATGCATAATTTCAAGAGCTATTAGTCTCTGTTTTGAATTTTTAAATATCCGAAACGGCGTAAAATCCCCAGTAAAAAAAACTGCAAAAATATAAAATTTTTTAAAATTTTGTTTCAGGATTTTGCACAACACAATTTGACACTGGTTAATTGCACGCTAATTAAAACCATGCTGGTCCTTTTCTACAAGTGTTTATAGTCTACATTAAAAGAATGGGACATTTGTGCTAAAATTTGGGACTACAGCAAGAAAAAGAAATAAAAAAGAAACTTGTTAGTTTCAAACACTTTTTTCTTTTTTTTTTAATTTTTGACTTTGAGTGCTTGCCAGCACCACATGGAACCGTTTCAGGTCTTGAATTTTTTTTCTGTTACAGCAGTGTTGTTAACATAATTGCATCAAAAGTTGTTTAAAAATGTCAGAATTTAAAAAAAATATTTGAAGTTGAAGGTTGGTTCCATAAAGCTAAACGTAAAAAGAGAATTGCCCATATATAGTTTTTGAATAATATTGATATTTACGACCGGTATTAATGGAATGGAATCAACATTATTTTAAACATTTAATAAAATATCTAAAAAATTTTATTATCTAAGAATACAATTGATAATCATTGCAATATAATACCCCATTCAATAACAATTTATATGAGTTGGTATTTACATTTATACAAATATTCCAACAAAACACATAACATCACAGCATTAGCAGATGAATAGAACCATTGTTGTTTAGTCAAACTACAAGTATATTCTTTTTAGTTTTTTTAAGTTTATTTTATTATTGTGATTGTTGTTAGTGTTGATGTTGTTGCATGTTTGTTTGTATGTTCTGGTAACCCTCATAACAAGAAACTTAATGACCTCTCTGCTAGTTGTTATGTGACATAATTCCCAGCTTAGCCATTACAAATGAGTGCTGTTTGTCCTAGAATATGTATGTATTTGTTCATAGAAATGGTACATTGCATTTGGTTAAGGAAACATTCAAAAGGAAATCAGTTAAAGACCCAACTATACAGTTGAATAACATGTACAAGGATCATAACACTAAAGGGATGCTGGATAAGATGAAATATATAAATTCTTAAGTATAACAGAAGAAATAGAAATTCAACTAAGATATGAGTTGGTTAAACTTAAACTACAATTGTAGCATTTTTTCTTGTTTGTTTGTTCCAACAAACAAAACTATTGAGAAAGGTCAAAACGATTTAAGAGAAGTAGTCGAATAAAAAAGGTTAGTACTCGAGAGAGTTTAATTTTTGATAGATTAAGGACAAGAAGTTATTGAACTTTTATTTGAAATGTATATTTAGGTATATATAAATTTAACAATCTAAATAATATTTAGTAATAAAAATAGCTTAGACAGTATTTTATTTTGTAATAGTATTTGAAATTGGTTTGTATTAAAAATATTTATTAAAAGTTTAGGTATGCCTTAAAAAAAGAACGGTTGCATAAAACAACTTTCAAACCTTAATTTTTAAAATGTTGTTTTTATTAAGAAAACTGTTGATTATGGTTCTGATAGCAAATAACAAATTCGCAACAAGAGCTCTCCTCGCACATGCCATTGGGATCTCTCTTACATATTATTAGTATGGCAGTACTAAGAACTCTATTTTCTTTAAAATAAATACTTTGACAATTTTTAAATGACAACTTAAGCCGGCCAGACACATACTGTAGAGATATACTGCCGACCTATACGTGTGTGATTGACGATTTCATATTTTACACATTGATCAATCAGATTTTTTATTTTTTTTAAATGCGAATAAAAAAAAACAATTTTAAACATGAAATATTATTTCATTTAGAAAATAAAACTATTTTGATTTTCAATACTGCACACATTCAAAAGTTCTTTTTATTCTACTAATACATACTTATTGCAGGAGCTCATGCTCTTTACTTACGATAGATAGTTTGAGATCGAAAAAAACACTCGCCTTATTTATACTGACGAATAAAAGTCTACGTCCTTGAAGAAGCTGTAACAAAATAATACACTTTGTCAAATACACGAAGAACTTAACTGTAGGGTATATAGCCAGACAGTTACAAATACACACATGTGAAAGTACTTTACATATAAAGTAAAATACATACATATGTATGTACTTGTGTGAACATATTCAAACATATTTATGTTGAAACAATTAAATTGAATCACTCATGTGTGACTGACTATAAAAGAACCATAGTTGCCAGATATATTAGGTGCAAAATTATCGTTTGATTATTTGAAATCGTAAATATCAAAAATAGGTTTTCTAAAGTTTTCCAAAAGGGGTGCCACGGAGCCTAGGGGTCCATAGCAACATTCCAAGGGGTCCGAAAAAACGCCCAACTATAAACATGTTCGGTTTATTCCAATTATTGTATATATTTACGCCAAAGTTGCATTCTACAGGTGCCAATCATTTAGTTGGGGAGATAATGTTCGACAAGCCCACAAAAAGGGTCATGGGAATCGCTCTGTCAAATAACTGATAAAACAAAAATACTTTTTATACCCACCATCAAAAAGATGGGGGGTATATTGATTTTGTCATTCCGTGTGTAACATGTCGAAGGAATCATCTAAGACCCCACAAGGTATATATTTTCTGGGTCCTGGTTTGATTCTGAGTCGATCTAGCTTTGTCCGTCCGTCTGTCTGTCCGTCTGTTGAAAGCAGGATAGGGATCGGACAACGTAGGGAGACGAAATTTGGCACAAATATTTGCTTATATAGGGCTTGTTTAGGATTTAAAATGGGCAAAATCGGTTAATAAACAAAAAAGTTATGGGCTAAAAACTAGAAACACAGGGTGTCCGTTTTATACTTTTCTGCTGATATTTCTTCAACAAAAGCGTACGTATAGTTTGGGGATCGATATAAACTCGGAAACCGAAAATGGGCGTGGTCCGCCCACTTTACTGCCCACCTCCTATATAAGTTGAAAATCAACGAAATTGTGTACAAATAGTTCAAGGACCAATGTAAACTCGGAAATAAAAAATGGGTGTAGTCCGCCCACTTTAATGACCACTTTACCGCCCCCTCCCAAATAACGTAAAATTTGAAAAAGTTGATGGTGGGTATATAGATTCGGCCGGGCCGAATATTCGCGCTTGTTTTATTTCCCTTTATCAAAAAATAAAATCTGGCTTAAATTATAAATAGCAGTCGTTTTATTACACTGCAGGCTATCAATTGTTTTTTTTAGTTATCTGACAGTGGGATCCTCATAACTTTTTATTTTGTGGGCTTGTTGAACACTTGGGGCAAGGTCTTTTATGGAATCTGTGGACAATTGTGGACCGATACATGTATCAAATTTAACATATATATTTTTATAAAACATACATATTTATTATATTAAGTTGATACTGACATTTATATGGTGATTCCCGGACGTAGGCCTTATATGAGAGCTATGGTAAATTATGGACCAATTCTCATAAAAGTTTGCAATATGTGTCAAATGTTAACTTTATACAAACATATGTAGGAATATATGCACGTTGAAGAGATTTTCGGATGAGGGGTTATATATGGGAGCTATGGTCAATTATGTGCCGATATTCGTAAAGTTTGGCAAAAAAAATTTATGATTTTATAAAACTTACTTGTACCGAATTAAGACATTTATAGTCGTTAAACCTTTGTTCAGGGAGGATGTTTGTATGGGGGCTAGGTGAAATAATGGAGCGATAATAACCAGTTTCAATAAAATTAGTCCTTGACATAATCGAGGATCGTGTGCTAAATTTCATTGACTTATCTTTAAAATTGCGACCTGTAGTTTGATTATAAGGTCAACGTTAATTGACTCAGGAAGTGATTCTGAGTCGAATAATGTAAGAACTTGTAAGACAATTTTAATTTATTTTTTTATATTTTTTGAACCAATTATTTTTATATATATATTTTTTTTTTCTTTTTTGAACCAAATCAGGCAAGTCGTTTTCGAGATATGTTTCAATATATAGTGTAACCACCTTAATTTTACAAATCGCGATTTATCGCAAGAAATAGGGTCAATTCAAAAAAGTAGTTTAGATTATTTTTCTCATATTGTCATCCTGTGTTACTGAATCTGCTTTAATAATTGATTAGGTCTCGTAAATATTTTATAAAAATTTATCATTTACTTTGACAAATTATTTTATTTTAATTGTTATTATTTATGTATAAATTAATTTTCTTTTAAGGAAAAAATATGTAGATAAGAAAAAATTTTCAAATTTGCAACAAAACTCGACAAATCATCAACAGACCATTTTTCATAAAATGACGATAAATCGTCAAATCTGGCAACATTGGTAAAACACAATGATTAAATTCATGCTTAGATTATATTAAATGTTTAGCTTCTAATATATAATTAAATATTTTTATATCATATCACAGAAAACTATTTTCTGTTGTAAATACTAATCGCTTAATGAGATTATGGGTATAAAAAAATTAAGTATTTTATTAATTTATTGAAACATTTTTATTCTAGTCATTTATTAAGAAATTAAAGCTAACAAAAATATAATAGAAAATAATTGATAATATTTTAAAGTGTTTTATTTCTTTATTAAGAAGTTAAAAAGAATGGGCTAAAGTGGAATACACTTTTATCTAAATTCAATAAGATACCTAAAATAGTAATGTTTCGAACACTGTAATGGAATTCTTATATAAAATAATTTCTTTTTTTTAAAACTTCTTTTTAAAAGTGAAAACATCAAAAATGTTTCAGTTTATCATCTTTATCTCAAAGCTGGCAAAACTACGAGTAAATAAATAGATAAAGCCACGTATCATAAAAATTGATGCACAAATCATGATTGCATTCACAGTTAAGTTAGGATCCATGCATACCTACAATTAAGTGGAGATACAATAGTAGGAAAAAATTTTTTTTCGTCTTAATTAAAAAACAAAAATTTGATGGAATTTAACATGCTAAATAAGAATAAGCTTTTACTTCTTTTCTATCACGTATTGATTTTTTATGGGCATGACTACTATGACCCCGCCTTTAGGCAGCAACACTTGTATAACTCGAGAACGGTTTGTTCTATTACGATAAATTAAACTCCAATATATAGCGACTTAAATTGTCTTTAAGCTAAATTTACATAATTTTTTGTTCAGTTATTTAGTAATTAGTAGTAAGAAAAAAAATTGAAAAATCGTGAAAATTTTGATCGATAACTCTGAAATTTTTAAGCGAATAAAAATAATATTGACATACCTTAAAGACAATTTTCGTAAGTGTCTTTTGGTGTATCATTTATCAAAATAGTGTAAACGGTTCTTGAGTTATAGCCTAAATTTGACAAACCATTCTCGAATTTTATATTTGATGATTTAAATTTATAGTACATGATAGAAAAAAAGTGAATGCAGATTATTGTTTAACTCATCAAAATCCACTTAGCTTACCTATTTTTGTTTCAAGAAAAAAAATATTTTTTTGCCCATCACTGTATTTCTATACAATTGTATGTAACATGGGTATTTTTACTTAACTATGAATAAAATTTATGCAAGATTTATGCCTCTATTTTAAAGATACATGCCTTATTTGATTCGCAGTATTACCAGCTTTAAGATAAAGATGATAAACTGAAACATTTTTGATGTTTTCATGTATTAAAAAAAAAGTAGTAACAAAAAAATTTTAAATTTTGCATGAAAAGTTTTTTTTTTTTTTTTTTTTAACACTTATTTCAAAATAACTTTAAAACTATTGAGCACTCAAAAAAATTAAGTTTAGGAGATTTGAAGATATTTTTAGTACGCATCTCTTGGTGTATCACTTATGTCAATCGTATACACTGTTCTTAATTTATAAGGAAATATACTAGACTATGATCGAAATATTAGACAGGCCCATAAAAAAAATCCAGACCTCATGGAAAAAAACTGAAAGCAGATTCGTGTTTAGCACATCAAAATAAATCAAGTCCAACTATTTGTATATGGTGTTGTAATTTCGTTATCGCACATGCTATTGTTTAAGAGTTATCAGAAGAAAGGTGTTTCTTAAATACTGTTTATTAACCGATTTCGACCATTTTCAATACCAAATAAAACTTACATAAAAATAATATTTGAACCAAATTTCGTCTCAATGTCACACTTTAAACATACAGACGGACATAGCTAGATCGACTCAGAATCTTACCAGGACTCGAAATATATATATACACTCTAATTTTTCAATATATTCTTACATTTTTATTTACTATTCCATAAATATTAAAAAGTATATACATAAAATTAAATAACTTCAAATATTTTAACTTATAAAGCAAAAATAAGGAACTAGTTCTTCCAAAAAAAATTTTTTTTTTTTAAAAGGCCTGGAAAAAATAATAATTTTTTTTAACATTACCACCATTTCCAAATACTTTTTTCAATACTTTTTTAAGATCCTTTCATTTTTATAACCTCCTGACAACTGCGATTCATAGATCCCACAAGATTCGCACATACCTCGGGCGGAATTGAGTACCAGGTTTCTTGAATTTTTTCCCACAACTCTTGTTTATTTTTGATTTAAAGCTACCAATTTTATTTTTGAGGACTCCCCAGAGATGCTCAATGGGGTTTAAGTCCGGTGATTGGGACGGCCACTCCATTACAGGCACCTAATTCTGTTGAAACCACGTTTTGACGCTTCGAGCGGAATGCTTGGGATCATTATCCTGCATGAATTCCCATTTTAGTGACATTTCATCCTCAGCAAATGGAAGCATTTTATTCTGGGGAATGTCTATATAGTCAGCAGCATTAATTTTTCCCTGAATCCAAACTATTGGACCAACTCCAGAGGCCGAAAAACATCCCCATAGCATTATAGAACCGTGTTTGACGGTTTTTTTGGAATATTTTGGATCAAATTCAGCATTCGCAGGACTACGTACAAATGATTCCAAATAAATTGACTTTTGTTTCGTCTGATCATAGTACGTTGTTCCAGTTTTGACGGCACAGGTGTCGCCTGGCAAATTCCAACCTTTTTTTGTATGTTTTTCTTGCTCAACAGTGCGTTCCATTAATCCGACTTCCTGCAGACTATTTCTTATTGTTCGACTTGTCACTGAAGCACACAATTCATTTTTAAGGCTACTTGATGACATAAAGTAGTTATTTTTGGAAAATCGAACTAAACGTTGGTCAAAACGCGCTGACGTTTTACGCTTTCTACCTCTAGTTTCATGACTTTTTTTCAAATGAATGGCATTGAATACTTTACTTTTGGAACACTTCATTATCTGTGCAATTTTTCTAATTGATAACCCGTCCAAATTTAATTTAAGAATAACATTTTTTTTTCAGATTCTGTACAATGAACACCACGACCCATTTTCAAATTTATTTACCGAAGATATAAATCATAAACACGAAACCAATTTGATTAAATTAATCACATGAACTTTGCTTTACGGATTTTTAATATGTTTATGTTAAAAATAATAATTTTTATTGACTAATGGTAATTTTTTGTAGTGCCTATTATTGATTTTTCCAATTGAAATTACAACTTCACTGATTTTTTTTTTTTTTTTGTGCAAATAAATATAAAATAAAAGCGCAAAAGAGAAAAAGTAAACAAATAATGAAATTCCGTTATTTTAGGAACAGATAAATAGCGGGACCCCTTAAAAAAAAACTTAATATAAAGAAACTGCTTGCATCTGTTTGCGAAAGTAAGGGTAGTCCCTATTATTTTTTCCAACACTGTATATATATTTTATGGGGCTTTAGATTCATATTTTAATATATTACACAGGAAATGACAAACCCAATATACACCCATCTTTTAAAAATAACATTTGAAAAGTTTAATACACTTGGAGTAACTAAACGATATATTTCCCAACATTTTTCGAAGCGTGGAAACTTTTGTTAAAATTTGTTTCTACAAATTTATGCGAAAATAGTTTTTCTGCTCTATAGTTTTTAAAATTTAAGTTTCGATCACGTTTGAATATGGAAAATGAAGCGTTAAAAAGTTCGTAATTTTGGTTACGCAATTTTATTTAAAATAAATTCCCTTTGAGTTTTTACTATTTTTACAGCCTACACAATCATAAGTGGTTGGGGTATTATGTGTTTGTGCTGATGTGCTGTTTGATAAAGATATATTGATGAAACTCGTAAGGAATAGTTATTTTGACACAAGAACAAAGCCTATTGAAATTGATTTTAATCGATCTATTACTTCACATAGCTCCCATATAAATGTCCTCCCGAAATAAGACTTAATGCTAATTATTACCATTAATATAGCATATATTTTAATGAAATTTGGCACAGAGTAATTTTATATTATTATAAATATGTGTACCAAATGTCGGTCCGTAATTGAACATAGCTCTCTTCCGAAAATCACTCTAACATGCCTAAATCCCATAAAAATATTAGTATCAAGTTAATATTCGTCACAAATAAGTTTTATATAAGTAGAAACAACATTGCCAAATTTAATGAGCATCGGTCTATAATTTAGCATAGCTGCTATATAAACCAACTTCCGGGAATCGCCCTAAAGTGGCCAAAGGACTAATATAAGTCTCGTTCTTGAATTTTTATATTCATACACAATGGTATAGGGTATCATATGGTCATTTATACTATACTAACAATCAAAATGTGTCAAGTGTCCCCGAAGAAACAAAAATTCCTAAAAGGGTCCGTGAAGTATGGAGAGGTGGGAACCCCTGGTCTAACTCATAGTTATAATAAAATGCTAGAATTTTCGCAAACTTTAAATAATGCCCCGGACACTTGCAAGAGCTACATCACATAGTGGTGCTAAATGCCTAATCTTTAGTAATAAATTTTTATCTCCTAAACTACTGATCGGATCGGATCGGATCAAATTAAAATGTAAGAGTAAAAGTTGTGGAGAAAAACCCAAACTTTCAAAAAAAAAAAAAAAAAAATCATCCTTTTTAATAAGAGATAATCTACCGAGTATAAAAGTTGACTACTTCAACTACGTAAAGGTTTTTAAAAAATCGTAACTTGTACAAATCTTGTCATATTTCAAAGATTTTTTATATTTCTGTAGTGCTTCTTGGCATGATAAAGAAAACATAAATTTATACCTTAGTTATCTCTTACAGCTAAAAATATATTTACGCTGAAAGTTTGAATTTTTGATTTTTTGCCTCGACTTTATTTTGTTTTTCGATAATTTTGTAGATCTCTTCCACTAGAATCTGTTCACGTAAAAATATTTAAAATTGATTCAGATATAACGAATCAGGATTGTTTTTAAAAATGTTCATACCCGAGGTGTCCAAATTTTGGACCATGTATATGATGCAAACTCAAAACTTAAGCTTACCCACACTTCAACTATTACTGTGTGAAATTTAATTGAAATCGGATCATCCGTTCGGAAATTCCAGATTTATTTCCATTTTATTTTTGAAATTTTACACTGTATGATGTTCTACATATGTGAAAAATTTCATGACAATCGCTTCAGTAGTAATGTGATAAATAGGAAATTATTTTTTTTAAGTGGGCGTAAAATGTAGGCGTGACAACCGATTCGACATCGGTACCATCTGTGTGTTAACTTTCTTTAACATCGGTTCTGCCGTTTAGGTGTGATTGATACACAAACAAACTTACGCCTCATATATGGATTACATAAAAAATAATAGTAATATGCTAATGTGTTTGTTGTTTTTATGCTAATGTATGTTGTGTTCAATTTAATAAAATTCGTTTAGAAAATTTACTTTTCTCATAGAATCTGCACTCCTGCAATTTGTTTTTGACTGGATGGAAAATAATTTATTGTCAAATTGATCTAAATCTATTCTTTAATCAAATTCCGTCAATAAATTAAAAAAACTCGCGTGACAATTTTGTTTTAGTAATCGATAAAAATTAAACTTTTTTCTAAAGTTCATCATTTTCGGCCTTTTTTTTGGAGCCACGAATTTGCTTTAGCCAAAACGGAATAAAGATCTCTATGAAAACAATGTTCGGCTTCAAATATTCAAAAAGATTTTAGCATGATAATATTTGATATTTCTATGACGAAATTTCCAAAATATCTCATTGTTTTTATGGATATTAAAAATTGGAAAGGAAATAGCTAAAAATTTTCTACTACTATCTTTATAATTGTATAAAATTTAAAATACATTTTCTGTACTTTCAGCTTAACATGTTTTAAATATATTTTTTTTTTTTTTTTGTGCAACTTTTTTAAATTCATCTATATTTTTTCGTAATCATGTCTTTTGTAGTTTTGCTACATAAAATATAAATATTGAAATAGGTTTTGTTTTATTCGCAAACAAAAAAAGATATATTTATAAATATATACAACAAACTAACATTATGCATCATCTAAAATGCATAGAATTTTTTAACAAATAACCAATTTTGAAATATATTTTTTATGTAGATATTCGCAAATTATTTTTTTGTCTATTCAGAATTTTTGTTGCGCACTATTACACAAGCTTACATACACAAACAAATAAATAGCTCTGTACATTATATATACAATGTATAATGTCGTATTCTTTTTGAAATCAACATATTTATATGCATGTGAAAAAAAAAACACACAAAGAAACGCACACAAATACTAGTACAAATAGAAAAAGGAAACGGAAATGTTATACCGTACTCGTTAGAACGCATATTTATTCAACAATAATTGAGAAACATCTAAGAATCGTGAATGAAATATTGAGTAAAAGAAAAAAATTAGAAAAAATAAAATGATAAAAACTAAACTTGTATAATAGCTGATTGAAGTGGAAGTGACTGAGGTCGACTTGGAAGAAGTTTCTTTTTTAGAAAAAACAAAAATACTTAATAAATATTTTGTTTATTTGTTTAGTAATATTAAGAAATCGTGGGATTAATTCTTATAATAATCAAATGTGTTTTAAATGTTGGGCAAACAAACCTCCAACACAAACTATATATATATTTTTTTAACAAAACACAAAATTATTATTTAATGCAATAATATTTGCATTCCTTTCGTTTTCAATTTAATTTCTGTATGTTATAAGGTAGGGTTCTTTTTATAAGAAACCATAGAAACAAATATAAATATATTGTATATATAAACGTTTGCAATTTTAACATAAATTTTAAAGTTTTTACATAAAAAATAATATCATAGCATTCTTTATAAATTTATTCATATCCCAGCCAATTTTATTTCATAAAACTAACATTGCCAGATAGAAATTTAAAACAAAATAATCAATTCAAATTTTATACTCGTTTTATTGTAAATATAAAAAATTTTTTTATTTTGTAATATTATAATATGTTTGTCCTTTAAGATAAATATTGTTAATCTTTTAAAACATACACTGGGAAATTTTTTACTTCAAGGCAATTGAATATTTTTGATAAGAACGACATGAACTTATTATTGATAAAATTGTAACAATATGAACAAATAAGTATAACGATAATATAGTATTTTATTTATTAAATGTAACAATAGTTTTTTAACATATAAGCACTTTTCTTGTTACAATAAATTGTCTTTGTATATCTTTTTAGAAAACCGCGAAATAATTTTTGAAAGATTAAGCTTGAAAAGTAAGCATATTTCACAAGTAAGGAGTGCGATCGAAAAAATCTTAACATATATAAATTTCAATAACTTGGAAACGGTTTATCTTACAGTTTTGATTTATAATGTGGACCTATAACCAGGTTTCCTATCAATGGACAAATTCTCCTAATACCGTTTAATTTCTTTGGAAACAGTTAGATAGCACACATTTAATGTATTGGTAAAATGTTTGTAGGACAATTTTAGATTTTTTTACATTTTTTAATTTAATTTTGTTTTAATTTTTATAGCAAGTACATCTTTTTTGTCACTAATTTTGACCAAACTCACAATATATCAAAGTGGTTGTCATTAAAATAAATAACTGGCATATTTTTCAAAAATAACTAGATCAATAAAAATTTTAAATATTGCTTCTGAAAAAAGTTATGATGCAAAACATGTGTTAAGATTTTTTCCTTAATACACGAGTCATTCCATTTAAAATCAACAAATTGGTTTCCTCAGTTCTTACGAATTTAATGTTATTTAGTATATCATTAAACTCTATAAAAAAATAACCTATCAACTATTGAGGGTCCCAACAAGGTACTTTCAGAGAATAAAGAGAAAGTACAATATTTTTCACGAATTTAAAAATATTTTTTTTTTTTTAATTTAATACAAGAATTATAGACCATTAAAATTCACCACGTTTTAGATAACATTTTAAAACTAATTTCATTTCTCTAAATTTTAGGCTTCAATGAACATTGCAGCGTAAATATTTTTTAATATATTCGTATATTTATAAAGGAAATTTGCCTTATTTTAGAAGTATTGAAAATCAAAAACCAACGCGGAAGTTGTATTAAAATTTGGTATTTGCGTTACAAGTCTCATTAAATTTGGACGAAATTTTGAACGATACAATACAATTGAATACAACGTATTTATTATTATTATTTTTAATATTTCATAAATTTGCGAGTCCCAGGATAAAGAAAATATTTTAAACATAAAGAAATAATAATAAAAAATAATAATTTTAATATTGTGCTAAAATCGCCATCGTTACTTTGAATAAATTCAAAATTTAGAATAAAATCTTGGTTTGTTTGTTGGGATTTGTTTAAGCTTTGATATCTTTAGTGTAGAACTTTTAATTCTGATTGAGTTTATAAAGTTTACACTCTAATATATCTTTAGTTTTTCTAAAGAAATTGGGAAAGGTTTCCTGATGAGCTGGCTTAAGCAACCAGCGAAATGCGCATAGGACCTAGCTTCCCCCCAACAAATAAATTGTGAATTTATTCAAAGTAACGATCGCGATTTTAGCACAATATTAAAATTATTAATATTTCGTTTATCGCAGCTTAATTGTTTTGAATCCTATATCCTATATATATAAAGGAGACTGTTTGTTTGTTGGTGTGTTTGTTTGTTATTCTTTCACGGTAAAACTACTGGACCTATTGTCATGAAATTTGGCACACAGATTGTTCGTTTTCAGGAAGGAACTATAGGCTATGTTGGATCCAGATTGGAAGCCACGCCCCTTTAATTTAATTTATCTTAATTTTTATCCCATCACCTCATTAATTCGCGTAAAATTTGACACACCGAAAATAGTTCCTAAGAAAAGCTACAGACCTATTTACTCATCTAGCCATGCCCATTCTTACGCCCATTTTTTGTTAAGGAGACTGTTTGTTTATTTGTTTGTTATTATTACATGGACGGATTTTCATGAATTTTTCACGAAATTTGGCACACAGATTATTCGTTTTCGGGAACAAACTATAGGCTAGATGAGATCCAAATTGGACCCACGCCCCCCTTTTTACGCCCGTTTTTTGTAAAAATGATATTTGACTTAGTTTTTTTATCCTTTCCTAGGATTGATTCACGCAAAATTTGGCACACAAAAATAGTTCCAAAGAAAAATACAAAATTACCTATTTACTGGATGCCACGCCCATTTTAACGCCCACTTTTTGCAAAAATTATATCCTATAGAGATACTGTTTGTTATTCTTTCACGGCAAAATTACTGAATCGATTTTCATGAAATTTGGCACACAGATGGTTCGTTTTCGGTAATGAACTATATGCCAAACCCCATTTTACGCCCATTTTTTGTAAAAATGATATTTGACTTAGTTTTTACCCTTTTCCTGGATTGATTCACGCAAAATTTGACACAAAAAAATAGTGTCAAATATTAACTGATCTATTTACGGGATGCCACGCCTCTTTTCACGCCCACTGTTTGCAAAAAAATATAATTTAATTTACATATAAAGGACACTTTTTGGTTTTTTTCCACGACAAAATTGATGGATGGATTAACATAAAATTTTACGCTAAAGTGGTTCATTTTCGGGAACTTATAGGTTCCTGATTGGAAGCCACGCCCCTTTTAACGCCCGCTTTTTGTGAAAATTTTATTTGATTTCATTTAAATTCACTCGTTATCTATTCCCTTAATTCATTTACATAAATTTTGTACACTTATAATTAAGAAATATGATATACTTTAAAGACCTATTTATTGGATGCCACTCCCTTTTTTATGCCTACTTTTTTTAAATAATTACTTAATTTTGCTAAACCGCTTTATATGAAATTTGATAAAAATATATTTCTGAATCAACTACAGCTTATACGATTTATTTATTTTATACCACGCTTCTTTTTACGCCCACTTTTTCCAACAAATTATTTGGCTTGATTTTTATTATTTTTAAATCCATGAATTTACCTGAAATTTGACACGCATACCGTTCAAACTTATAAGATTTATCTCTTGGATGTCACGCAATTTTTACGCCCACTTTTTTACATATTATTCTACTTGATTTTTCTAAATTTTTGACTAAACCATTTTATCGGTTCTAAATTTGGGACACATATAGTTCGCAAAGTACAGCTTATGATACTCACATAGTACTAAAGTAGTACATGTTCAAACTATTTCATAAAATGCCAAGCATCCTTTTCCGCCGTATAGTTTTGGCATTTATTTGCCACATTTGAGACATCACCTCAAAACTACTGAAGAAATGCACATTATTTTTGACACAAATATATTACTCTTAGGCATTACCAAATCCTGTTTTTTTTAAGCACTTTTTTTATAGAAATGTTTTATTTAAATTTTAACAGAATATCTACTTCAATTCACAAAAATGTATACAACTTTTCTTTTGTTTAACGCCACTTTTCATACAAATTATATTATTTTCAAGTACAATATTTATTAAAAATAGTTTAAAATTAGTAATTTTTTATAAATTATTATTCTTTTTAGATGATTGAATTTGTTTTTCTGCACAATATTGCTACTGCCATTCCTTCGTAAAAATTCATTTAAAAATGTGTTATTTCCATGCAAAATCAACCATAAGTCACAATTTATTCCTATTGTTAATACACATTAGGATAGGCAAGAAGCTATGGTGTGTTACAAATAACATTTTCGCTAATTGAAAGATTTTCTCAATAAGATGATAAAATGCATTTAATGGACTTTATGTCATATCACTCACAGGACCATAAGGCTATGCGGTTCAAAGTAATAATTTTATATATTTAGGAATATTTATTAAGTGATTTAAACTCTGTTTTCAACTCGAAATATGAAATCCAACTACGCAATTAAATAGAGTAATTTCTGAAAACCGTAAGTGTTTTTAATGTCAGGCTTTCTAAATTTACGATTAGTCTTTGATTCTAAGGGACAACTACTAAAATTTAATGTAATTTTTTTAATATATCGGAAAACCCGGGCAACGCCGGGTACAAACAGATTGTAATGATAATATTTTTTTTCCTTTATTTTTTGAAAATATTTTTTTTTTTTTTTTTCAGATATTAACCATTGAACTATAAATCTCTAGGTGTGGACATGGTTGCCAGATAAATGTTGCGAAAGATCGTTAATTTTCGGAAAAAAAAAATCGTCAAAATTTCCAAATTGAATGCTCTAAATCGTCAAAAATTCGTCAAAATAAAACAACATATCGTTCTGTTTTTTTTTTTTTGTATTTTATTGTATTAAAAGAAAAAACTTTACAATATAATCCAATATTTCTTGGTAAAATATGATCTTAAAAAAACATAAAATAAACAAGCGCGAATATATTCGGCCCGACCGAATCTATATACCCACCATCAAAGTAAGCAGTAAAGTGGGCGGACCACGCCCATTTTTGGTTTTCGAGTTTATGTCGATTCACCAAGTATACGTACAAAATTTCGTTGGCGTACGTGCTTTTATTGAAGAAATATCAGCAGAAAAGTATTTCACGGACACCCTGTGTTTCTAGTTTTTAGCCCATAACTTTTTTGTTTATTAACCGATTTTGCCCATTTTCAATACCAAACAAACCTTATATAAGATAAATATTTGTGCCAAATTTCGTCCCCCTACGTTGCCCCGTTCGAGGTCTCTCCTGCTTTCAACAGACGGACATAGCTAGATCGACTCAGAATTCAACCAGGACCCAGAAAATATATACTTTGTGGGGTCTTAAATGAATGTAGTTACGGATGTAGTAATGATAACAACATACAATATGCATTACATAGAAGTTGTTAAGTAACTACTTATTTATAACCCAGTATGTAATTTATTATTTATGATGAGATTTTTGAAAATACTACTTTTTATTGATTTTTTTAATTTAGTTACCAATTTATATATTTAAAGAAGGGATAAATATATGAAGGCAAAACTTTTGTATAAAATAATTTTTAGTCTGCACACAGAAAAAAATTAGTTGGAAAACGGCTATAATTAAAAAAATATAACGAATTGAACTATATATTTCTTGTAGTTACCGAAGATGTTTCACTTTAAGACAGTTTTTAGCTCAAAAAATACAATTATAATAGATTTATGGCAACTACAACTAAAAATGTAATTAATCCAATCAATTTGTTCAAGTTTGAAAAAAATTAATAAATTTAAAAAGCACAAATATTAAATTCATGTTTAATGATGAATATTTTTTATTGTAACCTAAGAAATATGTATTCAGTCACTGTTCTAATATAATTCGGTCAATTGGGTTTCATTCCATTTTGTGTAAAAAAAAAAATTAAGCTTTTGACATATGTGAAAAATAAATTAAATATAAAAAATTAAAATTAAAATTTAAAGAACAACATCTAAATATAAAACCAATAGCATAATGGAATACATAACGCAATATGTGAACCTTCCAATGGAAAAGTACTAAAATGGTTTGTATTTATCATTTAGAAGCGTGTATTTTATTGTTCAATAGATTTTTTCAAAATTTGATAGGAAAATAAATGACAGAACGGAAATTAAATTAACTCCGTTTTGCTTCAAGATTCTGGTGGATAAGTTGAACTGAAAATAACCATGGCGAGACTGATTAAAAATTTAAGATATAAATTTTGAAGAGAATTATTTGCATTTACCAAACTGATATTGGTAGGTACATAAGTAAATATAGTTCCTATTGTATAAAAATGGAAAATTGATCTCCTTGTATTGAAATATATTTACACTAGATGATACAGAATAAGTCAATAAAGATTCTAGAGACAAAGAAGTTGTTACTAAGTTGCAGAGTACCGTGTCCATAAACATTCTTTACCAATGAATAGATATTGTTAATTTTTTTTAATTAAAAATTATAAAATCTTTCTACGTTTAAAATAAAAAACAAAAAAAAAAAAAAAAAAAAGTTGCGTAGTTGAACAGCTTAGAAGTAATTAGTTATTGTAATGACATCTAAGTAATGTATATGATAAATAGTTGCATCTAATGTCATCACCGTGTTAAAATAATGAGTTATTCAGTTAATGTGTAAGCAGTGAAGAGCCATTATATTAGCTTCTTAACTCATTATATGGCAACCAAAGTTTTTGCTGGGTAATTTTAAGTCTTGTACATTTCAAGGTACAAATAATTTATAAATTTTAATTACAAATACAATATAATTTATAAATGTATATTACAGTTAAACATTTTGACTAGTTCTGGGACGACATTAAAATCATAGTAATTGCACTTACTTAATTTTAAATAATCTTTGGTAAGCAGTATAGCTTTTAAAGATGATTTTTCCAACCTGTTTCTAGTTTTTGTTTTGTTTATATTGACCTGACTAAAAACTCTTTCGACATTTGCGGATGAATGTGACAAAACTAGAATTTCTTTTTTATAAATTCTGTCAAAACAGGAAATATAAAAAGAGAATCCTTACGTTGGATTTCTGAAATATGGTTCCAAAAATCAAGTAGTCGAATTTCGTTTTCTGGAAATACGCTTTTTAAATTAAGAAATTTTAAATGTCTAAATTCCGATTCTAAGTTTTGCCGTTCATCTTCATCCACAAAATGTGAAAATTCTTTAATTATATCATAAAAACAAAAGTCTTCATTATTTAAAATATTAAAGGGATTAATTGTACTCAAAGCTTTAAATTTATTTTCAAAATCAAATCGTGTTAATAATTGATCACATAATTCTATGTATAAGTTAATACAGTTATTTACAATTTCTTCTTTTACAGATTCATTTATTTTTATTTCAGTGATAACATCTTTTACATAAATTCCCAAATATACTTCGTTATAAATTAAAGAGTTATTTTTACCTTTGCAGTCTATAGAATAGAATTCATAATTTTTTATAAGGTTGGATTTTAAAAAATTACTCATTACCGTTTTTAACAATTTTTGCATTTGTTCATATAACATATGAATTTCTGTGGATTTGCTTTGAAACATTTTATTTATAGTATTTATAGTTGCTAAAATATATTTTAAAAAACTCAGATAAATTTTATTTATATTATTTAAATTTTCAAACATGGTTTTTGCAGTTTAAATTTTATCTACATTTACAACAAATGAAAAATATATTTTTAACGGTTCAAATAGTTCTAATAACCTCACAACAACTTCTTCTAACGATTACCAACGATTTTGATAGAGGTGTAATATTTGTTTAGGTTTAATTTCTAATAATGATAATATTTTTTGAAATTGGCTTAATATTTTTGGATTATTAGACAAATAATTATATACACTAGGAAGCAGAAGTTTGCGTACGAACATATGAAAGTCATTAGTGACGCAAGTTTTTTATATATCCTTAAGGATTTTTGGAATTTGTACAGCTCTATATGATAGCTTAAATCTTTAACAATATTTAAGTAAAACATTAACTTAAGAAAAGTCAATAGATCCGCGGTTATCCAAAAATATTAAAATAAAGTCATATAATTATACAGCAAAAGTCTGCGTACATTATTGAAAAATCTAAATTTTTGCGGGTTTTTTAGCTTTAGATTATTAAGATATATTTAGGTTATTACAAATTTTCCAATAGAAATTTAAGATGTTTTCGTAATGAATCAAGGAAGAAATTAATTTATTCTTAACGAAAGTATGAATTTAATTTTTGTAAGGATGCTGAATAAAACATTCGAAAATATTAATAGAAAACCATTTATCTGTCTAAGGAGAAATTAGTATTAACACAAATAATAGGGTCCTTTTCACTTCAATCGAGTTTTGGAGAAATTATCGACATAGATTAATGAAAAAATGTAAATGCTATACGGTCATGCTATACGTAAAAAAATTAGAACAAACAGCTATAAAATTTACAAAAATATTAAATACGAATAAAGTACGAGTAATCCAGATAAAATAAAAAAAAATTTTTGCATTATTGTTTCTCACGGTATAGTTGTACGTAGAAAACATTTTTATATATTATAAATCAATAGAAAATAACCAGGGTTTCTTTTAATGGGACTATTTCATTAATAGCATGATCCGATTTTCTTACTACGAGGGCGGAACAATAAGTCCGTGACTTTTTGAATGAAACACAGTGTTTTTTGCGAAACAAAAATTTATTTTTCAACATAATCTCCTTTTAACTCAATACACTTAGTCCAACGTTTTTCCAGTTTTTGTATCCCTTCCAAAAAATAGGATTTTTCGAGGTCCTTAAAATAGGCATTTGTTTGGTAAATAATTTCTTCGTTGGAGCTGAATCTCTTTCCATCGAGCCATTTTTTTAGGTTTGGAAATAGGAAGTACTCACTAGGGGCTAAATTCGGAGAATATGGAGGATGAGGTACCAATTCATAGCCCAATTCATAGAGTTTTGCCATTGAGACTTCACACGTGTGCACCCGTGCATTATTTTTATTGAAAAGAACTTTTTTCTTGGCCATATGGGGTCGTTTTCTTTTTAAATCCTCATTAAAAAACTGTTGCCATCACCTTATTGGCCAACATCACCTTATTCACCCGGAGAAACCCATTGTTTAGACTGCTGCTTGGTCTTCGGAGTACAGTAATGGATCCATGTTTCATTCAGAGTGACAAAACGCCACAAAAACTCATTCGGATTGCGGTTAAACAACTCCAAACAATCCTTTGAAGTTGTCACACGTTTACGTTTATGGTCAATTGAGAGCAAAAGCGGCACCCATCTTGCAGACAACTTTCTTAAACCCAGCTGATCATTTAAAATCGAAACCACACACTGCTATATGAAATGCCTATGGCATCAACAATCTCACGCACTTTCACTCTTCGGTCGGCCAACACCATATCGTGGATTTTTTCGATATTTTCGGGTGTACTGACCTCAATTGGCCGTCCAAAACGATCAGCGTCATTTGTACTTGTGCGACCACAACGAAAGTCAGTAAACTACTTTTTTTACCATTGAAATCGATGGTGCAGAGTCCCCTAGTATTTATCGAGCTTTTCCTTGGTTTGATTGACGGTTTTTTTTTTCGCAAAAAATAATGTTTAATGAGCACTTGAAGTTCATTTTTTTTCCATTTTTAGAAAAATAAACGAGGTTGTATGTTTTGAGCAGCTGTTAAACGCAAAGTAAATGACGACACTTGCTAAAAATTTGACAGTATTCTATTACCAGGTGGTACTTGATGGGAACAGTGTTGCATTTCATATAACTATGAGGGAAGTTCGAAAAGTCACGAAAATATTGATCCGCAATCGTATGTTGTGTTATTGCCTTATTTAGAGAAAACCACATTTAGCATCATCTTAGAATACACCTTTTTTAGAAATTCTATTAATTTTTTCGCTTTTATGCAGTGAGCATATTTTTTGTTTTATTTTTTAATAAAGCATAAGTTTATATTAGTTGTATTATAAAATAAAGATTAATATTTAATGATATCTTTTTAGATCTTCATAATTTAGTAAATTTTATAGCGGTTTATATTAATTCATATTTTTTCATTAATCTTTGCCCTAAATACTTTCAAAACGTGATTTAAGTAAAAGGAACTCTATTATTTTGATAAGTATATTTTTCTCTTTAAACGGATGAATGGTTTTATATAATCATTTCCGGAACATGCATTCAGCATCCTTACAAAAATTAGTGTAAGGATAATTTAATTTCTTCTCTTATTTAATGCGAAAAACATCTTGAATTACATTGCAAAATTTTTAATAATAATTTAGTAATCAATAGACATTTAAAACCCAACAAATTCAGTCATGTAAAAATACATTTTTTAATAGTGTACGCAGAATTTTGCCAAATATTTATAGAACCTTAATTTAAATATTCTTGGAAAACCTCGAATCTATTCATATTTCTAAGCTTAATATTTTACTATAATATTGCCAAGGATTTAAGCTATTATATAGAGCTTTAAAAAATCAAAATCTTTAAAGATATTATAAAGAAATTACGACAAAAATTATTGTTCAATAGTCCGTACGCAGATTTATGCTTCCTAGTGTATGTTTTTCACTTATGTTTCTACGGAAAATGGTAGCTTTAGACATGCGTTGGAGCAGCATAACGCATTTTATTATAAATAAATTTTTATTGTCTTTTCGCAAAAGTTGTGCCACTGATTTGTTTCTGCCAGTTATTACAGCTGCTCCATCAGCAGCAAAACCAACTATATTATTTTTATAATTTACATTATTTTCTTCAAAATAATTAGTTATAAGTTAATACAAACTTTCTGAATTGCTTTGATCTACGATAAGTAAACCATAAAACAAATCTTTTTAGTATTTCAAAATCAATACACGTCCAACTACCATACATAATGATTTTATGTTAGATAAATCTGTGGATTCATTTACACATAAAGAAAAATTATTATTTCTATGTAATTCATTAACAGCTAAAAGTTGCTTTTTACCAATTATATTTTTAACAATTGCTGTAGCCTTCGTTCTTCCTTAACAAATATTATTTGCAGTATCAGAATCCTTGAAAAAATTTTGGCATTCCTTTGTTAAGTGGTCTGCAACTGCGAATGGCAAATTATGTTCAACTATAAATAGAGCTAGTTTAATTTCAGCATGTTTATTGGAGCATCTTTCAGTACTGTAAATTTAATCAAAATATAGGCTGATTCAGTGTGTTTTTTGGAATGTAGATGGGCAATAAAATCCGACTTACCTGAAGATAATTTCAACTCCGCGTTACAAATTCTACAAAACAATGAATTGGTGCGCTTTTCTACCCATGGCTTGATTTCGGGTTCATCAAGCTAGTCATCTTTTATTTTTCTTCAAGTTAAATCATTAATAATAAATCTTAGAAAAATTTATTTTGTTTGTACTTACCGATAAGGTGCTACGATTTTCATCGTCTTTTGTGGTGCCATCATTATTATCTATAAAAATACGTTCTGTTAGATTATGCCACTAAATTTTATCCAACTTTTGTTCAAAATCAAATATGTATTTAAAAACTAACTTTTACGGATGGCAATTTAACTATATCAAAATATGTTATGCTTATTCATTCAGGAATTTGGTTTTTTTTATAAATTATTAATTTACCCTACGGTAAATACCCGGGTACCATTTTTAACTTTAAAGTGCTCGCATTTCTTAATTAATAAAGATATAGCCACGAAACTTCAGAACGTCGTGATTAAGGTGTTTATACATTATAAAAACTGAAAAAAAACCTAGATTTTATTAACTTGCTCTAAATTTAAAATGGCTTTAAAGTTGATACCTACGGGAGTCAATACCCATGGTACCCGGGTACCCCCATATAATTTTTGTGTTTTGCACTACAATTAACTTTTCTTCACACTATTTACTATTGAAAATCTAATTTTTATTGTTCTTTGATTCATATAAAGTTAAAATTTAACTAATTTTTTGCTTAAACTAGTAAATAAGGATGTCCATGATAGTAAAAATTGCCAAATAATGAGAAATGGCTTCGTTGGGATTTGAAGCAAAACTAGCTTTAAAAGTAAGCTTTTTTTTTTTGAAATTTCTAGTTTATTTAGGAACTTCGGAAAGAGTAATAAGGACTGCGCACGAAAAAATCCGTGCATGCAAATCTGCTTACAGAAACTAAACCAGCGGACGAATTTTTTTAAAGTGATATTTTTATTAATGACTTTTATGTTCAAGTTCTAAACATAAAGGAATAAATTAGTTCCTGTTGGTTTTTAAGGAAATATCTGATCTTTTCCGGAATTATTCTAATTAAAGGTTTTATTGTGTTTCGGTCACTTTTTTGCTTGAACAAGTCCACTTATTTTTAAACTTTATGCTGAGCGTTTAATGTACTTTAAATTATTTTTTACTAGAGTCCAATATCTTTCATTTCCACGGAGTTTCGGACAATTTGATGGATTAGCCTCTTTGGGTACAAACTCTTACAATTTCTTTGTTGCAACTCCTGTTGTTGTAATGAGGAGAAGCGGAAACATGCCTGAAAATAGCGGATACACTGAATTTTACTAAGCAATGGAGAAATCTTTTCCAAAGCACTCATTCACGTACATTTCTGTGTAAGTGCAACCATTTTTTAGGAATGAAGTGATTCATTCCTGCGTATGCATAAGACGTCCCAAATCAAAAACTTTCTTGGGAATTTTGATTTCTTTGATACACGAGATTTTTCTGTCATAATCTCTCCAGCATCTGTGACATAGAAGTTCTGGCTAGGAAGTTGAAAAAAGTCACCCTGTAGCAACGTTTTATAGTCTACTATACAGAAATAAAAATTCTGAAAAAATTCGTCCGAAGTACTTTCATGTTATTTTTTACCTCCAAATTCTTGCTTGCGTTTCTTATATGATTTTTTTCTTATTTTATACGTCTTCAGCCAAGATTTCCTTTCAAATTGCTGATAAAGATTCAAAGCAATCAACTTTTTCTGACACTTTTCTTCCAGAGATGAGGGGATTTTCTCTCAAAATCCTTTCTATTTTGCCTGAGTCCTACAGCCTGAAGATACTATTTGTCTTCCATTACCAGGTTACCATTCAGTGATCATGAATTCTTTATATTAAATTATGAACCAAGAAACTGTATTTTGCGGCATAACATACCGCATTGACTTTGTTTTTTTTTTGAATTCATTAAATTTTTTCAATTTCATGTAGTAATGTCCACCAATTCCACTCCAAAATATCTCAAGATATTGAAATTTTTTTTATATTATTTGTGTTAAGGAACGTAAACTTTCGATATTGTAGCTCCAATCTTGATAGGATGCTATGCCAATACTGACAACATTCCTTAGTGTAAATAAATTTATTTTCGGACGTGAACTATTTTCGGTGAAGATATTATATGGCTCCTATGCTTACTTGTGGATAAAGTCAGTGCTAATATTCTTTAGGACTATAAGAACGTTATAGTCTGTCTTGACGGATTTTTTCGGAGGGTTTATATGGAACGTTGGTTTTTTGTTATAGATCAAGTTTTTTTTGTAAAGTTTAAAATTACATTTTATACTTTTTACAATCTTTTGTATACAAAAAACGTAATGTCTACCAATACTAATTTATATACTTTATGATGATTTTCGAAAATGGGCCATATATGGGTGCTATGAATCTTTGAAGTTCGAACCTGATAAAAAATATAATAGATTGGTTTTTATATTTATAAAAATTATTTTATAAAATTAAATAAGGTTTCTAACGGCCATAAAAGTTGTACATGTACTAAATTATGCAATACTAAAAAAATATATGAGCGTCAAAATCCCATTATTGAAGAAAAATTTTATGGGGACATGGTTATAATAGGTAACTATTATCAACTAATTTTAACAGAGATCGTGTCTACATCATATAAGGCCAAAATTCATTAAATTTTCTTAAAAACTGCTACCTTAAGTTTCATTAGAAGTTTAATATGGACTGCCAGACAGACGGACGGACATCCCTTAAATACTCAATCATATTTTTCTATATGTATTTACTGATTTGCTTTAAGATCTGAGGCCAATTAAATGGTCGTAATAAAAAAGTTGTATAAAATTATATAATAATTATTGTACTTAATAAGGTGAGAAAGCCAGCTTGTTGGTTTTCAATGAAGTGACTCATTCATTTTTTTAACCATAGTTAATTAAATAGTCTACTCTCATTATTATCTGGTGAATCTGTAAATGAAATAAAATTTATTATTACTGTTTTTTTTTACCTATTTCGTGTATAATGTCTGTATGCATTTATATAGGTATGTATATACACACTGCTTTGATTAATTATTAACAATCAGTATATACAGATTTATTTATTTTATTTATTTTTTGTGGTATTAAGTGACTTCAAAGTTAAAAATATATTAATTTTACCCTTTAGCATGTAGAAAAAAATATATAAAACTGAACTAATTAATTTAATAAACTATAAAAAAAGTAAATTCAAAGCTACAAATATTTTGAAAAACATACCATGTTTTATTTTTAAGTATCTTAATAATTTCGATTTTATATTTTAGTGTATCTTAAAATTAAGTCGACAGAGCCATTATTTCACAGAATTTTATAAAATGTAATTAACTTTAATTATAGTTAATATTAAGCCAATATTACTAAAGGTTTTAATATAAATACCAATTAGTAAAGTTCATTAACTTTTTAATATGAACAAAATCATTTAAAGTGGAAAAATGAGTATATTGCACTTGAATATATAATGCAAAAATACATATCGTCTATTCCATGAAAGAACGCCCAAAAATTTACCAAGCGTCTTTCGATTTTTATAAAATTTTGCACGCAGATGGTCAATGAATATCTATATAGATTTCTGTTTTTAGATTCGCGAAATTTAGAAAATTCGTGATTTTATTTTGCTTTTTCACTTTCTAACACAAAAATCTTGAAAGTATACTACTTTAAATAACAATATTTCTGGAATGGCTTTGGGGAAATTAATGATTTAAACGGCTTCAACATGAATATTTTACAAATAGAAAATATTTTTTAAAAATGCATTTTAATGCAATTGCATTTTTTAAATGCATTTTCCTCTAAATATGCTATTAATTTTTTTGAAATTTTTTTAACATATTTGGAAAGCATGGAATCTTTACATTAAAATAAAAATCTCAAATGTTTGGAACGCACACATATACCATGCAAAATTTCGCTTTTTCTTCAAATAATTTTATTTTTTTTCTGGTATTATGAGTACCTTTACATATTTTGTTAAATGTATTGTGTTACTTTTTAAAAATTCTTTAAAAATAGTAAAATATTATACACCAGACTAATTATTGTTTCAAGTTATAATAAATAAAGCATTTTTAAATACACTTTTAGAAAATTTAAAATTTAATAAAATCACATTTAACAAAAATGCATCTACAAACTGCATTTATATTTTTAAAATATTTTTGAACGAAAAGGCGATTTTGGAAATATTGACTGAGTTACACAAAAATAATACAATGGCCTTTTAAATACTTTTTAAATTACAGAAATCCATCAATAACTTCAAGAGATATGAATATTTAAATTTTATATTTTGTTAACTTTAATACAAATTTTAAGGAAAATTCAGAGAACAAGAAAAAAAAGTTATTTTAATGAAAAATTGGATTATACATATAAGATTTTCGCGTCCCAAAAATTTTACACTTTTATTTTAATGTAAAGATTCCAAACTTTTTAATTATGTTAGAAAATTAAAAATTTTAAAAAGCATATTTAAAGAAAAATGGATTTAAAAAATGCAATTGCTAAAAAATGCATTTTTAAAAATCTGTCTTATTTTTAAAATGTTCATCGTAAAGCCGCTATATGTGAAATTCAAAGGCTGTTTAAGTCATTAAAATTCCCAGAGATAAGCTATTCAAAGATACATACTTTTGATTTTTGAAAAAATGTAAAAGCGAAATTAAATCTCGAGTTTTTGCAATTTCACAAAACTTAAAACTGAAATTTATATATTTCAAAACTTGTATTGTCTTTAACTTTTCGCCCCAAATATTCAGAACACTGAGTTAACCAGGCTGCATTTTTACCAGATGTGTTTGGAGCTCTTTTCAATATGCTTTCAATTTTCTTGGTCTTCCCAATATCATGTGGACCTATTTTTCTTCCCGAACCAGGTTTAATGCTCAAATTCTCCTGATACTGTTTAATTCTTTGGCCAATTTTTGGTAGGACCAATTTGGAATTTTTTTTATTTATATATGTATATAAAAGAGTAACGTGACTGACTGACTGACTGACTGACTGACTGATTCATCATCCCACAGCCCAAACGGCAGAAGCTAGAGAGACAAAATTTGAAAGGTAGGTAGGTCTCCCTCTGTATAGATCCACTAAGACGGGATTTTTGGAAATACGAATGTTTAGGGGGTAAAAAAGGGTAAAAACGGATAAAATCGGTATTTCTATAACTCCCAAACTAATAAAGATACACAAAAAGTTAAATAGTTGTCGTTATTCATTTAAAAAATAATCGAACAGGTGTCTGGTACTTTTTTGAAAATCGGCCCTTTTCGGAAGAAAACGGGTAAAAACTGTATTTTGGTACTTTTTTGACACCATATGTATCTTTGAAACCAATCAACATACAGATAAAATTTATGTCGTATTCATAACTTATTAAAAAATGAGAAATATAAATTTGCTACTTTTTAGAAATTCAAACGTTTAAGGAGTAAAAATCGTACCTATTTTTGGTACTTTTTTCATAAAACATTTTTTTATATTTATTGACATAACCATATGCGTATTTTAATATGTGATCTACCTATAATTTAGAAACTCACCGGAATACAATTTCTGATACTTCTATGGGTAAAAAAAAAGTACCAAAAAGGGGGTAAAGGCGGGAAATTACATTTTATTCAAACTTAATAATGAATTTTCCATTATATTAAACTTAGAAACATAAGATTAAGTAAATGTAGTCCTATATGGATAAGAATGCACAAGAGTGGAATTTGTGGTACTTTTTGTTCCTCTAATGGTACTTTTTGAATTTTCTATAACTATGAACCTGGAAACATGAAATTAGGGATATGTGGTCCTTAGTTAATGAAAATCCATAAGAGGGGTCTTTGTGGTACTTTTGTGTTCTTCTGATGGTACTTTTTGAATTTTCTATAATATTTAACCCAGAAACATCAAATTAAAGGTACGTGGTCCTAAATGAATAAGAATCAATGAGGGGGGGGGGGGGTCTATGTGGTACCTTTTTGTTCTCTTGATGGTACTTTTTGAATTTTCTATGATATTTAACCTAGAAACATAAAATCAAAGAAATTTGGTCCTAAATGAATGATAATTCATAAGAGGGGACTTTGTGGTACTTTTTTGTTTTTCTAATGGTACTTTTTGAATTTTCTATAATTTTTAATTTGGAAATATGGTCCTAAGTTAATGAAAATCCATGAGGGGACTTTGTGGTACTTATTCGTTCTTACGATGGTAATTTTTGATTTTTTCAATAATATTGAACCTGGAAACATGAAAATAGGGATATGTGGTCCTTAGTTAATGAAAATCAATAAGAGGGGTCATTATGGTACTTTTTTGTTCTTCTGATGGTACTTTTTGAATTTTCTATAATATTTAACCCAGAAACATCAAATTAAAGATACGTGGTCCTAAATGAATAAGAATCAATAAGGGGGTCCTTTGTGGTACTTTTTTTCTTCTAATGGTACTTTTTGAATTTTATATAATATTTAACCAAGAAACATAAAATTAAAGATGTTTGGTCCTAAATGAATGAGAATTCATAAGGGGGGACTTTGTGGTTCTTTTTCGATCTTCTAATGGTACTTTTTGAATTTTCTATAATATTTAAAGTAGAAACATGAAATTAAATATGCATGGTCCTATGCGAAAAAGAATTCACAAGAGGGGTCTTTGTGGTACTTTTTTTATTCTTCTAATGGTACTTCTTCAATGTTCTGCAATTTTCATCCTTAGAAACATAAAACATAAGATGTAAGGTCCTAAATGAATCAGAAACCTTAAAATGGATTTTGTGGTCTTTTTCTTTATTCTAATATACTTTTTCGTAATTCTGATATTTATTTTTCATTATTCTAAGATTAGAAACCTGCAATTAAAGAGATATTGTTATTTATGGATGACATAACACCACTTTTCCCAATTTTCCCAAGGTAGTTAAGAATCTTAGTTTAAATTTGTTATACAGTATGGTTTTTATAAAAAAGTTCCGCTAACGAAGTAGCGGGTTTACAGCTCGTTCTTAATAATTTTAACACGTACTTCTTTTTGTCACTCATTTTGATTAAACTCACAATACATCAACATGGTTGTTATTAAAAATAATAACTGACACATTTTTCGAAGATAACTACACGCAAAGAAAAAATATGGTTCGGGTGACCATAAACTAAGAGCAACATACTATGATTGTAATATATGATCCCAGGTTACAATAAGTATATTTGTACGTAATCATATTTCTGATTCCATTTAATCATTTTCTCATCATTTAATGATTCGGTTTAATCATATTTATAACTTTTTTTATATTTCTTCCGATTTCCCAATTTTTTTATCTCTTAATAATCCCATTTTATTATCATATATATAAAAGAATTTAATCATGTAATATTCCCATTTTACCATATATATAAACGAATTTAATAATTTAATGATCCCATTTTATCATGTATATAATCCCATTTTATCATATATATAATACCCTTTTATCATATATATAATCCCATTTTATCATATATATAATCCATTTTATCATATACATATATAACCCCTTTTTTGTAATACTGAATATATTTAAAATAAAGCACATTTATCTGAAATTTTTATTTATTTATTGAGAATACTGAACAAAAATTTTTCAGGTATAAAAATTGATTAATTTTTAATTATAAAATTATAAGTTATTAATAGTTTTTTATATAATATTTATACTCTACATATTAATTTTTAACATATATTTACATATTCATTGTTTAAATATTATTTACATATTATATTTTATAACATGAAATACTAAGAAAACATAAGAATTTAAATCAACAGTTTTATGTTTTCTTTGGTAATGCAAATATAGCCAATAAGATTTGATTATAAAATTTTATTGGCTATAGAATAGATATTAAAAAATAAAAATCCTCATAATCCTGCTGAAAGGCTTGAAAATGTGAGTTAAATCCATGGTTTGAAAGCCTTTGACCGCAAAGATAGTAAGATTCATTAGAGCAATATATGTGGTTTATATGACAAAATAATGGAACGTTATTTTCATACATTTCAATATGGAAAACCATTCCTGCATATCTCAGAACAGGACATATTTTTCATTTATTTTTTTATTTTGTGGTTTAATTTCACAATTTTTTAAACTTAGAACACAAATAAATTGAACACTTTTTTAAAAACACACAGCTATACCGTTTGCCTTCTAACAAACTACTGAACTTATACACAAAAATGTGTATTCAATAGTTATGTAGAAAATAAATATGATTAACGATAAAAATACAATAGTTGTGGGAAATCAAATTATAGTTAAAAACAAATATTTTATATTTAAGGAAAACATTAACATATTCAGAAACAAACATTCAACAGTTGTGCATAAAAATACAATAGTTGTGTGAAATCAAATTATAGTCCAAAACAAATATTTTATATTTGAGAAAAACATAAACATTTTCAAATACAAACATTCAACAGTTGTGCAAAACAAAATATGACTTAAAATCAAATAAAAATATTAGCTAAATGGTTGTAGAATTGACTAAATTTGTAAAATTTACTTAATGATTATAGAATTAACTAAATAATTGTAGAATTGACTAAATGATTGTATTTATTCATAAATATGATTTCATATAAACATATTTAAAAACATATTATAATTCAGTGAACCATATTAAAATTTTGATTGTGGGTAATTATTAAATGATAAAACAGAATCATAAACGTTGCTATCATGAACACAGTATATTTAAATCAACGAGAAAACGGCTATATAATCATTGAATAGTTGTGGTGATCATGCTGTAACCATATTTTTTCTCTGCGTGTAGATCAAATAAAAATTTTAATATTGCTTCGGATAAAAGTTGTAAAGCAAAACGTGTGTTAAGTTTTTTTCGATCGCAATCCTTATTTTACATTTTTTTTAATCTTTGCATATAATAAATATAACAATTTGTTATATTAACATGAACTAAATTTTTAGTGAGTTTTTGGAGTTAGTAAATTAATTCGTATACATTATTATATACAATTGCATATTTAAACTTGCACTGGACATAACTAACATGACCTAAAGGGGTCACACTAGTATTAATCAAGAACACTTTGTGCAATTGAGATAAATACCTAACTTTAAGATATCTCAACATTATTATACCCTTCACCACAGGTGTAAAGGGTATATATAAGTTTGTCATTCCGTTTGTAATTCCCATAATTTTTATCGGAGAGTAAAAAAGTTGACCTTTTTGGGATCCTTTTAAGAAATGATGACGATTGGAACATTTCCGTCCGTCCGTGTGTCGGTTGAAATGGCGTTTTTGAAGCCCACCGATAACTGACATTTATATTATATATATCAAACGATCGGAAATCCTTTCGAGAATTTTGCTATTTGAATTCAGCAAGATCGGTTCATACAATGTAGAGATATGCTTTAAAACCGATTTTTAGAACCGGTTTTCCAGTTTATGAAGCCTCCGCATATACCAGGGTCTTCGTATTTTTAAAGAAGGCTCGTAAATAATAAAAATTGTTTGTTATCTCAATTCGATAACAAGAAAAAAAATTTTAAAGTCAAAATTTCACAACAGGTCTCAAAAACTGCTTTTTTTCCAAAAAAGTAACTTTATATATTTAACTTTTTTAAAAAATTTAGTTAAAAAAGTTTAATATTTTTTGACATTTTCTGAAAGACGGGACCCCAAGAAAAGGTGTAAGTGTAATTTTGAAAAGTTCTGAACGTTCACCCTACATCATTTGAAATATGTCCATATGAATATAATTTGCATTTGTTCGTATTGTTTCAAGAAAAGTGTGCTAAAAATTCTAAAGTATTAAAATTTATTATACATAGTTTTAAAGAAGACACAATTTCCTTTAAAATGATATATAATATGACTATTTTGTTTTTGCAACGTTTCGGCACAGCCGAACTTTTTTTTAATTTCATTTTTTATATCCGTTCTCTAGTTTCATAGTTATTCGGAAATTAATGGTGAAAAAGTTAGTTTTTCATGCAAAGAAAATCCAAAACAAATGGAAGTGCTTATTAATTATTTCTAAAGTATTATTTAGTGTACGTTTTCTAGTGTTTGATAAGTATAATAATAACATAAGGTGCTATTAAAAAGCAATTAATTTTTCGCTTAAAAATAAAATATTGGGATTTGGTTCTTATCTCTACAAATACCTGTTATTACAAAAACTTTTTAAACAAATGAAAAATAATATTATGCATAATTCTTCTTATTTAAAAATATATCGCTTTCTATAAAAAATAAACTTATTTTCTTGCACTGAAAAAAATAACATACAAAAAATATATTGTGCATAACATTGTGATCATGGTTATGTTAAAAATTATGCGAATAATCCTCAGTTCATAACCCAAGAAAATTAAAATTAAGATTTTAAGTATTTTTTTTTTTTTTTTTTTTGAAATAATGTAACTTCACTAATTGTGACGGTAAACTTATCAGCCAGGATGATAAACATAAGATATTATAATACTACACTTCCACAAATATTAATAATTTATTTATTTTTAAAGTTTTCTTTATTTATATGGGAAATTCTTCAAACTCGTTTACTTTTGATATTCAAAAAAATTTCGAAAATTTTTAAATGGCACATCAACGATCTTTAGTACCAATATTCATTGGCTCTAATGGAACACAGATCTGTTCGTGTGAATGACTTTTACCGAACGGCATCAATATTATGGCGGTTTAAGAAAAAAAATTATAAAAAAAATTGCCGAAATTCTATTTATAGTCCTAAATCAAAAATTATTGCATTTATGTACTCTACAATGCTGTATCTAAAATACAAATTAAAAATATCGCGATAAGTTAAGTATGCGTGGATATATTAGCGATTTAATAATTATTAAACCTTATTATAAAATTTTCAAAATTAAGTTTTTATTGATGTAGTGTTGTTCATATTCATCCATCTATTGCAAAATTTTTTAATAGCACTTAGTCAAATCTCTAAAGTTACATCTGTAAGAAGTCTTGTGAGCGGGTTGGGGTGAGTCTGCAGTTTTACAATGTACTTTTCACAGCGTTTTTTAAACTCGTCTTTTACCAATGGAACCTCTAAACCTCTATGGATATTCTCATTTCTTGGTGGTGTACCTGTCATGGTTCGAAGAATTTTCGATTGTACCCTCTATATAATATAGATACTCTTATTACTGGCTATACCCCATAATTGGATGCCATATGTCCAAATTGGTTTTAAAACAGTTTTTATACAGAATGACTTTATTGTCAAGGCTTAGTTTTGATTGGATGTTTATTAACCAGTGAATGGTAGAAGCTTTTAACTTCATATGAAGTTTCTTGGTTTCTATATGACGATGCCAAGTCAGTCGCCTATCTAAGTGAATACCAAGGTATGTAACATGATCTGACTGAGGTATACTTATTTTCATTAAGTTTAACAGGAGGACAATTTCCTCTTCTGAGGGTGAATGTAACATGGTTACTTTTCAATTAATTTACTCGTATATGCCAGTTTTTCAACCATGTCTCCACACATCGAAGGTAAATATCAAGTTGGCTAGATGCTATGTGCGGGTTTTCGTGGGAACTGAGTATTGCCGTATAATCATAGAAATAGTCAGAACATAGCATACTGATAAGTCAAGTATAAATTAAGAAATATAAATTAAGTACAAGGTACGTCCAAGAATATTTCTCTGTGGGACACCTGCTTTTATTTCAAATTCTGGAGGCAGTGTTACCGTTTGGTGACTTTAGTCGCCATTTGCCCCTTTTTCAACCACCTGGTCACTTTTTTGGCCCCTTTTTTAAATGGCGACTAAATGGCGACTTTTTAAGATTATGCGCTAAATGACTAGAAACTAAGTTGTTTGAAATATATCGAAATATATTGTTTCACAGTATAGTGATATAAAAAACCGCGGAGTATTTATAAATGAACTGAAATTGTTAGTAAAGAAAGTAATAATAAAGTTTATGAACAGCTATGCCGAATCTTTTTGTACTGGATTGAACAAATAAAAAAAAAAAAAAAAAGATTCGATGAATCCTAATTTATATTTCTACCTCCTTCGGGGAACGTATTTTTTATTAAATTATCAATATTAAAAAGTAGTTTGTCTTACAGACTTAAGCCAATACTTGTGAATCCATGTGCTTAAATTTTTCCGAAGGGGATTTGAAAGACTGGAGTATAAGTGAAGAACTCGTACAAAAGTACAGAAGTTTAATTAATTAAAAAAGGATTGTATGTTAACTATTTTTGTGAATAAATCTTTATTTTTACAATAATAAAAATTGTTGTAAAATAGTTATAAACTATGTTGTTATTAATAAAACTGTAATGAAATTAATATTTTTTTTATTCAATTATTATTAGCTACTGAAATTATCATTGACTTTGTTGATGCTGAATTTACATTTTAAAATTATATAAAATTTGAAGCACTAAATATTTTAGTTGTTTTTAGCTTTTCTTAAAAAAAATATATAAAATTGAATTTTGGCGATTTCTGATTAACAATTTGGCAACAGAGGCCCAAAAAAATCTGACAACCCTGGACTGAGTTGATTTGTGTGTTTTTTTATTAATTTCAAAATAATAACACAAGAGACAAAATGCACGCGTGCACGGTTTTGGGGAACACTGGTTTAAATGATATCACAGAGTATCGGAATTTTATAATAGGAAATTGAATGTATGAATGTTGCACATAAACTATATAAATACAAAGAAATATTTATGTGTATGGTTTCAAATACACAAACCAACATGTCACACTAAACAATACAAATGTAAATGTACATATATTTACTCAATATATTTGTATTATACAAACCTGAAAAATATATAAGTATAAACATTGTATGAATGTATGTGTGTGTGTGTTTATAAATAAGTATACTATACATATTGTCTATCGAACTAAAAATGACAAATACTTTTCCAAATTCCGTTTTTGTGCTGAGCAAACAATGTCAATTTCCGTTGAAATTAATATCACGGAAGTCTCTATTTTGTTTTGTGTCACTTTACATATTCGTGACGACGAGGGTTGAGTAGGAAATCAAGAAGAAAGTAAAAACGAGTTCACTGTCTTTATTTAAATTGTTTTTGAATATACTACAAAGACATAATTTTAAATATATGTAAAATTGTTTGTATTATATTTACCAAATTCATTACACACTCCTCGTGCTGGCATTTTGTTACTGTCATTTGTTAGTTTTGTATTTACTTGTTTCATTTATTGTCGCTATTATTGTTGCAGTTATGGGAGTTGGAATTTTATAAAACAACATTGCATTTGTGGAGTTATTGATATTGTTTCTAGATAAAGAATAATATATGTATACAATTTGCTAAATATTTTCTTCTCATACCATATAAAACTGATCAAAATACTGGTTTTAAAATTCTAAAAAATTAATAAAATGAAAAACTTTAAAAATTAAAATTTTACTTAGAAAATTGTTTATTTTTTTGTTTATATTTTTATGATTTTTCTTTTCAAATTTTGATGCATAAACTATTAAAAACTAATTATTGTTTTACAATTAAATATGTCTGATGTACTTAGATTCAACACTTAATTAAATTTAATTTGTTCATTTTCCTTTTAAATCTCAAGTTAATGAATATAATTAAAATTATTAATGACATATGTATGAAGTTGTCATGTAAAACCAAAACACAAAACACTTTTCACATACCCTTTTGTAATTGCCAATTATGTGGCATTAATTATACCCAGACATATGTATATAAAGAAATTTTAAAATGATACCAATTCACATTTGGTTTTAGATTTGTATGTCTGGAAACTTTATAATCGTACACTCACTCAATAACTATTCATAAGAAAACTAGTATGTCTTTTTAATGTCTGTAAATTGCTTTGATGAAAAGTAGAATTATTTGTGATACCTTTTATACACATTTGAGTAAATAAAAGAATGATGGGAGTTTTTGCGCTAAATGAAAACAGTGGGGCATTTTGTATATCTTTTTAGTTATTTTTCTTGTTCAGTATATTTAAGAAATAACCGAATATCCTACATTTAAATACATTATAGCATAAATAACAACAACTGAACCATTAGTCATTGACTTGGTTTCCATTGTAAGACTTGGAAATCATAATGTTGTAAGTGCAATATTGTAAATGGTTTTTCAATAATGGAGTGCACAGTGGGGCCAACTGCAAAATAAATCGTAATAAGTCCGTATCTTTTAAACCGCTGAACCAATTATGATGAAATTAGAGACATCGATAGAAGAGATGTAAAGCTTTCAGAATATTTGCTGAAGTATGTAGCTAGAGATTGAGCATCGCTTCAGATGACCATCTTGAGAGTGTAAAACATATCGAATCTTGTAACTTTTACAGATATGAATCGATTTTAAATATTTTTGCATTTGTGAATTCTCCTAAGACCTTCTTCTCTGCTAATTGGTGTAATGCGTTAGAAAAGCTGGTAATATGCTTAATATTTCGATACAAAATCTTAATAGCTTTTGGTGATTTTAACATATATGGAGTCGCATCCGATAAATATAAAAGAATTTGATTTTATTAAAGTCCTTCCCCTACTTAATATTATTAGCAGAGAAAAGAATTGACGTTGTTTGTTTTACAAATATTTTAAGTTATACCTATGGACGAGAATCTTATTTGCTTTTCCAACAATATTATCTTCTTTATTTTCTATAGTGACATCAATCTCTACATCCACAAAGTCATTATTTGAACCACATGTAGGTGCTAATGTAGCTTCAATCTCTGTTGTGAGTTCTATATCCCTCTTAATGTTATGATGAGTAAAACTATCAACCTCTTCTCTTATTACACTGTGTGACAGTCATTTTCATACATGAAAAAATAGATATACGTATGAAACTAAAGACTTTATGTAGTAAAACTACTTATTCAGTTTTTCTCTACAACGTAAAATTTCCTCTAAAAAGGATTTCAAAGTTTCGAAGGATAAATTTATAAAATATTTACGAATATGGAAATGTTACTTTTTATTATTTATTTTTATGTATAAGGAGTGCGATCGAAAAAATCAACATATATATAATTCAATAATCAGTTGATCTTAGAGTTTTTATTGTTTTTTCATTTAATTGATAATATACTACAGATTATAGAAAAGTATAATTTTTAAACTCCTGTCCACTACTTATGGACTTGTAGAACATTTTTGATAACCCTTCCATTAGAGATTTGATAGTTGTTTCAGTCACTTTTTTGGAACAGTCTGCACATCTCCTTTCAAAATATTTGATACTTTGGGACAACTCTTTTGTCCTCTTCGATTCTCTTTTCACAAAAGTTCAATATGTATTCACTGGTCTTAGCTCCGGACAATTTAGAAGATTGACCTCTTTTGGCACAAAAACTATGTTATTGCTTTGGTACCACTCCAGAGCTTTTTTACGTAGAGACATTATGCCAAATCGGGCCAAAAATATGTGGACACATTGTGCTCTCTTATGAAAGGAAAAAGATTTTTTTTACAAACATTGCGAAAAATCCGCCAGTATATACGTTAAATCGTTCTTTATACAACATGAGTATTTTTGTATGAAATTTGATTTTCATTTCCGTGCCCTAATTTTAGCTTCTAAATTTTTTGCAGCATTCCAGTCTGGAACTTTTTGGACTTCATATTTTCTTAATTCCACATTATCTTCAACTTTTCGCACCAAATAGTCAGAGCAATGAGCTTATCGGGATGCTTTTCTACAAGATGTGTTTGGAGTTCTTTTCAATATGTTTTAAATTTTCTTGACCTCCCCAATGTAATGTGGACCTTTTTTCTTCCCGAACCATATTTCCTATCAATGGTTGAATTCTCCTGATACTGTTTAATAACCTTGGAAACAGTACGACAGCGGACATTTAATTCTTTGAGGAATTATTTGTAGGACCAATTTGATTTTTTATTTTTTTTATAATTTTTAATAATTTATAGCACGTACATAATTTTCGTCACTAATTTTGGTCAAACTCACAACAAATCAACATGATTGTCATCAAAAATAGTAACTGACATATTTTGCAAAGATAACTAGATCAAAAAAAAATTTAAAAATTGCTTCGGAAGAAAGTTATGAGTCAAAACGTATGTTAAGATTTTTTCGATCGCACTCCTTATACTCCAGTACAAAAATTTAAGAAAATAACTTTTTGAAAATTTACTCCTGGAGTGCCTTTTATATTTTGAGAAAAACGTAAAAAACACTAATATTTCTTTTTCAAAAGGTCATTATTGTTTCCTAGAGCAGTATTCATGACAGTCCATACCATTTAAGAAAACATGTTTTTTGTTGCAATGACCGGTTTTCTAAGTGTTGAAATAAGTTATCTATACAATTTATTTTGACACTGGGTAATGTAATGAAATTATTTTATAATTAGCACAGTTGGATGGCGGAAAATCCTACAATTTTATGTTTGCGGTGATAATATTGGCGTTTTTTTAAACACTATGTAAAAAATAGTATTATCGTGGCGGAGAATGACCCGGGTTAGGCAGATAATTTTCTTTACTTCTTGGAAGACTTTGGCAAAGAAATAAATTATGGCATATGCAACTAATAGTACTTTTATGCAACTAATAGTACTTTTATACTCCAAACATACACAACCAAAGTTTCCTCACTTCTGAAGAAAGAAATCACCGTTTGACTTGTAATGCTTTGTCTGAGTGGAACTTTTATAGGGTTAGGCAAACTTTGAGGGAGTAATACTGTTGACTGATATTTTATTTCGGAATCTTTCGCATAAATATAAATTTTGTCATTGTAGCAATCTCTTAAACATGACTTCAAGGACATAGGACGATTTTTTTCTTCTCTTTCTTGCAAAAATCATCGCTCATCTTTTTTAAACAATTTTAAACTTATATGGGCGTAAAATAGAAAAACTATTCTGGACGCTCAAATATTTATGAAATAATGAATACTTTTTAAAGCACTTCAGTTATAATCTGGACGAACTGTACTTTGAATTGCAGCGCCTCTGTTGGCAGAAGTAGAAAACTTTTAAAGTATGTTATTCACCACAGATATACCGTTATATGTCAAAAATTGCATTCGATTCTGTTGAGGTTTAAAGAAAATACAAGCGATGGAACTTGAAACTCGTAAAAAAAATTCTGCACAAATTTAACGAAAATCCGACTTGCAAAAAGTACGGTGTGTAGTGTTTTAAAAAGATATGAGGAAACCTTGACTATAGAAAGAAAAAAGAGAAATGTAAAAAAGACGCTGATCAGTTATAATCTGGACGCACTGTACTTTGAATTGCAGCGCCTCTGTTGGCAGAAGTAGAAAACTTTTAAAGTATGTTATTCACCACAGATATACCGTTATATGTCAAAAATTGCATTCGATTCTGTTGAGGTTTAAAGAAAATACAAGCGATGGAACTTGAAACTCGTAAAAAAAATTCTGCACAAATTTAATGAAAATCCGACTTGCAAAAAGTACGGTGTGTAGTGTTTTAAAAAGATATGAGGAAACCTTGACTATAGAAAGAAAAAAGAGAAATGTAAAAAAGACGCTGATCGTGCAAAATAATCTAAAACCAGCAGAAGTACTATACGAAGAATTCGCGTAAATGGTAGATTAAAAGCATATCGCACTACTAAATACCCAAACAGAACAGAAAAGCAAGAATCAGTAGCAAAAAAACGTACCAGATTATTATACAGTAATATATTAACCAAATTTAGCGGTTGCATCGTAATGGACGACGAAACATACGTAAAAGCCGATTTTAAGCAAATACCAGGACAAAAATTTTATGTTTCATCCAACCGTGGAAAGGTAGCCGACAAATTTAAGTACACAAAAATGGATAAATTTGGTAAAAAGTTTCTGTTTTGTCAAGCAATTTGCAGCTGCGGGTTGAAGAGCAAGGCTTTTGTCACAACCTCTTCAATGACGTCAGAAATTTATACAAAGGAATGTTTACAAAAACGACTGTTGCCTTTCATTAGGTTTCATAAGTCGCCGACTAAGTTCTGGCCGAACCTAGCATCTTGTCACTATTCCAAAACCACGATAAAGTGGTGCCAAGATAATAACATTGATTTTGTACCCAAGTGGCTTAACCCACCAAATTGTCCACAAATTCGCAAAATTGAAAAATTTTGGGCTATTGTTAAATCTAAATTGAAGAAGAGTGCCAAGGTTATTAAAAATGAGGATCCTATGAGAACAGCTTGGTATAAATATGCTGCTTTAGTTCAAAGGAAAGTTGCGCAGAATTTAATGCGAAGTATAAAGAAACATGCAAGAAATTTCATTCGAAATAAAGAAATTTAAAATTTTTTTAATTATTATTTTAAACAATAATAAACAATCTTTATTTTTTGATATAAAACATTTAATTCTGTTGTTTCAATCAAAAGTTATTAACAGTTTTATGCGTCCAGATTATAACTGAACTTTGCATAATCAGTGCAGTACATGATATTTTTTTAACAAAACAATCGTTTTTAGAAGACTTTCACAAATTTTATTCTTGAGCCAAACAGTATACATGAATGGATTCCGCATACCAGCTGTTTAAGATGGCCTCCTATGGAGCTTAATTTTTAAAAGTTAATTGGACTTTAGCATACAGAAATAGCGCTCGTATAAAAAAGATTTTCTGAGAACATAAAACCTTAAAAATATCATATTTTATGACTTCGTTGACAGATATAACTTAAGTTGCGTACTTTTGCAAAATGTAAAAGGCATCCCTCGTAATATTCCATTTATTATTTAATTATACATTTTATAAAAATACTTTTCCTAAACATTTTATTCTGTAACATTTAAATAAAAACGTTTGTTATAAATATTAGTCTTAATTTCACATCAATATTGGGTTGATATAATTTTAATAAATATTATATATATATATATATATATATATATATATATATATATATATATATATATATATATATATATATATATATATATATATATATATATATATATATATATTTTTTTTTTTTTGGAAGCAGCGAATTTTCGAAAATTTCAAGTAGGTCCTAAGTGGGTGGGTCCTAAATTTATCTAACATTGCCTCGTGCATTTACTAGATAAAAGTTTTACAACAGAAGCTGCAAAAACAACAACACCAAGCGAATTAACTTGCAAGTCAATGTGTACTAGGTTCCAAAATCTTTAGCTCTGTTTTTGCTTTATGCAAAAGACATTCTATGTTGCTTGCCCTTTACACAGCATTATCAGAAAAAATCACCAACAGAATATTTTATATTTTGATTAGAAAGCACATTTTTAACGTGAACTTAATCTTGATGGCATTCTTTCATGCCATGTTTGCAAGAAATTCACTACCACTGCAACATTTGACCAACTAGTTTCATCCACCTTTATTAATAGCTTAACCATAGAAAACTAAACCTTTTTATAACGATTAAAACTAAAGCTCGCCTATCAGACTACCCAGCAACAACTTTGTTTGCCATGTAACGAGTTAAGAAGCTAATATAATGGCTCTCCACTACTTACACATTAGCTGAATAACCCATTATTTTAAAACGGTGATGACATTAGAGGCAACTACCTACCCTATACATTACTTAGATATCATTACAAATACTTCCAAGCTGTTAAACAGCGCATTAATATAAACTACTACTGAAGTCATGATTAGTAATAACAATATGAACTAGTTACATTTTATGTTATAAATAAGTAATGAAATGTCAGGATATAAAATAATTTTTTGTTGTTGTAAAAAGATTTTTTAAATTTAAATTTAAAAAACTTAACAACAACCAAAAGTGTAAATAAAATAAATGTAATAAAAATAAACTATTTCAGATTACAAATTAATTCATATGCAAATTTGGTAACTGCTTTATAAAAATTAATAAAAATTAATATTAAAAAAATCTGATCAAAAATAATTATTTACATTCGGGTTATAAATAATTAGTTACTAAACAACTTCTATGTAATGCAGACAGTGTGCTGTTGTCATTACAAAGTAACTACATGTCATTACCAAGTTTTTGCTGGGTACTTTAAAAAAAAAATTAGATTTTTTAATATTTTTTAATTTTTTTATTGAAAAACAGTTTATATTTGAAAGTTAGAGTATTTGATGGAATATCTATACTAATGGTTCAAAAGCCATCATCGTTTAAGGACAGATTATAGTATCTTCCAAGCTGAAGTTTACGCAATAGCTATAGCAGCAAGACAAATATCAATGTTACCAATATACGGACACGATATTAGTTTTTTCATTGATAAAACAGGTAATATAAGGTTTTATGTAGTCAGCAGCTATCACAAAGAGCTCTTAGCTCTTTTGTCCATCCCTATCCACGATAATTCAGGAAATAAAGTAAATATCTAGACGCGAATGGTTAATCAGATGGCATAAATCTGATGGAAGTATGCAAACGAAGCTACTATGGGATGAAACAAATGTTAAAATTAGTAATATACTTCTCGAAATAAATAAATTGAGAATGGTAACTAATTTAAGTAGATTAAGATTTTTAGATGATGTAGGTGGTGCAGGGAAACTATTGAAGACAGTTATCACTTATTATGTGAACACCCTGCGCTATCTAATAGACGATTTAATATACCTGGCTCCTATTTCTTTCAGAAGTTGTGCGATATAAGAGGTATAAATCCATGGAAATTAATAAAATATATCAAATCAACAAAATGGATAAGATAGAAACAATAAGGATACGAAGAAAAGGAGAAATGACAAGGAATCATAATGGACCAATTTAATCTCTATGGACAACGACTACAATTAGTTATTGTCATCATTTTTAACCTAACATAAGCCAATAAAATATTCACTAAATTTACATTGAAAAAGAAGTGTAATATACTTTTTGATAAAATAATTAAAATCAAATTTTTCTTATAGCTATTTGTACCTAGTTTCATAAAAAATAAGGAATTTTCAATATGTTGTTAACATTTTGCTTTATACATAAAAATAAATTTAGACACTTTTTCTTATGTCACATGTATCGCAATTTGGAGATGTATGATCCATGTAGTATGTTTCATTGCATTTTGCACAATAATAAACACTCATACGCTTCTTGCTTGATGGATGGTAATTGCACACTGATCTTTTCCCTTTCTTTATTTAAGGCTCAGAGTTATCTTGCTGGTCCTCAGAATTATGAAATGAGTCGGTTATTGCTTCACTTAGAAGCTGTAACGATAGTTCTTTCAGCCATTTTTCTGTTTGGGAGTCAAAAGTGCACATCTTTAAATAAAAAAACTATCAAGATTCAAGTTAAGTCTCTCAGGCAACACAAAGTAATATATCTCCGTAACAAAAGAACTTTGTGCTATGAATGTTCGCTCACAAGCTTATACGATAGACTACTATGTTGATTTGGAAGCTCGTGTTGTCACTTGCACCCAATCGTAAGGAATTACGTAAACATAGCAATGGTTGTACCTCACAGGCGGAGTTTAGTTTTCTAGGGTTAAAAAGTGTTGAATTTTCTCTACGACCTTCTAGAGAATCGCCCTTGTACAAACATGCATTTGTGGAAAAAATATTTAGTTTAAAGTACGTTTGGCAGGTATAATATCATCATTATCTACTCGAATACTAATTGGATTTTCAAACTGTACGTAGTTCTTAAAGAACTCTTTCTTGCTGTCATGAGCTCACTTGCACCAGACCCAACAAACCATATATTCTCTTAAGTTCTAAATAACAGATGTTTACCAATAAAATCTTCACCGTTGAGATTTTTATTGAGACAATTACGCTTCTAGTGCCCAAATTTTTTACACATAAAGCACTTACATGCAGGAGTTTTGATATCCCGATTTTCTTGAATATTGTCAAACTTCTTATTACCATGTTTAGCTGCGAATGCTTCAGACTTTAGATTTTAATACCCAATATCGATTTTTTATTTTTTATGTTCGTTCTTCCTTTTCGGTAGCTTCCCATGAAGAAAGAAATGTTTGTATTTATTCGGAAGAATTATCAAAATTTTAGTTATTAATATATTATATGTAATCTTTTCATCGAAATCCTCTAATCGCTTAAGCATTTTTGAATTTTGGAAATATGAACAGAATTTGAATGTTATGGATTCTGTTCATACTGGAAAAATAGCTGCTGCAGCAAAAGAATTGTGGTTGCATATTTTGGTTCATATACGCTTTCCAGAACTGACTACATGACTGCTGCTATAGCACAATTTATTGCGTGAAATAATGCCTCTTCACCCATAGATACGAAAAACGCTTTTTGATCTTTAGCATCTGAAAAAATATATTTATTTATCTCCGCTACACCTTGTTCAGGCTTTTTTGCAACTTTACTTACAATGTCCCAAACGTTAACTGCGCACAGTATTACCTTTACTTAGAATTTTCACAAATTCTAGCCTTCCCAACTTTCTACCTTAGAAATTTAGAATTCCTCCATTTGTGCCAAGAAGAAACTGCAACAAATGATTTAACTGCAATAATAGTCACAACTATTTCAACGTTATAGATCTGAGCCCATAACCTGAAAAGAATTGAAGTTGTTCTTATATAGAGTACTTATAATTCACTGTAAACACTTTAATATTAAAACTTACCATTAAATTGTAAATAACTAATTTAATGTTTTTCTTCATTTTACTTACATTGTACGACTTAACCACAAGAATTTTTCTCTACGCATTATCACTAAACCACCCAAATACTAAGAAAACTACAAATGCAATACAACCATTAGTTACTGAATTAAAAGCCAAACCAAAACAGCAACATCAAGCAGTCCAGTCGTTAACAGCCCCGGTTAAATAAGTAGTGGTAGTAGCTTAGTGGTATTCGAACATGTAACATAACCAAAAGGGATGTAACTTAATAGTCTTTGTTTAAAAATTTTCAAAGTTTCCGGCAATTTTAAGTTAGTAACAACAAAAAGAACATAACATGGGAGACAAAAATACAATGACAACAATAACTTTTACTACTGTGTATTGTCTTCTACTTATTGTTGGGGTTTTTTGTTTTGTTGCTCTTATTGTTACTGCTTTTTCTATTTAAATTACACCAACCATTTTTTTGTATTTTCTTGTCTTTAGCCAAAATGTGCCAACTTTTGTTAAATCTTCTTAAGTTTTATTACGTTATACAAAAATCTCTGGCCATATTCCTTGTAAAACTATATGGCTATCAAATAAATGGCAAAAAACATGGCTAAAGTATTATTATTTTTAGTTTTATTTTGGTTTAAACTTGGTTTTGTATTTACAAAATATAGAGATACTATTGTGAACAGTCCCAAAAATACCCCCATAGAGAGAGGGTAACATGAAAATTAATTCTTGTAGGGAAATTCCTTAAAAAATATTTTGATCTACCCTCATATTTTAATTTTTGAAATTATTTTCATTGTCAACGTTACCACTTTAGTATAGAATAATAGCTAGAGATTTTATAGTTAGAAAAGTTTTTAATTTTAAATGGTTTCATAATGGTATAAGTATAATCGTCAAATTAAAATTAAATATCTTTTGTATATATTCGGGGAGTTTATTTTATTTTAATTTTTTTTTCTTAATTTATTTTTCATAAGTAACTTAAATTGTAGAAATTTTTGATAAATTAGATCGTTAAGAACTTAGATATTGAAGTGGAAAAGTAATTATGCGGTAATTTTTAAATATCAGAGCTGGGAATTTCTTTCAACATTTAATTTGTAAATTTTAAGCTTAAAAATACGTGTATGTTGTGTTTAATATAATAGAAAACACATTGAGGTAAAATGAGTCGAAAATGGCGCCTAATTCAGGGAAAGTTGATATCAACATTTATTTGTCTATTTATTAGTAAACAGAGAAAACAGATTCGTTGTGACTACCGAATTTTTTTCCAATCGACTGTAACTAACGAATAATTTCGGTAGTTGTAATTAATTTAAAAGCTAAATAAACGACATTTGCAATCGATTTATGAAGTAATAACAAATTAAACACAAACATATTTATTTTTGTATGTATTTTTATTTATAATTATCGCTTTTTTATTAGTATTCAATAATTAGAAATAATGATTACATCATACATATGTTCATATCTTAAAGCCAGCACCACATCGTAGTTTCATCTTATCTTTATGGTTTCCTCAAGTAATTTTCCCTGAATATTTATCCGATGTCAATTCAACAGAGATTTCGCACATTTCGTTTTGGTATTGTTATTTTAGGCCCTTCATGTGGCCAAAATATGTAAACAAATACAAACCTTCAAAAGTACAATACGTTGCTGAAGATTGTTAACGATTTAAATATTTTTTTGCACATTCGCGGTTACTTATTTTTACGATTTTTATAAAATAAATTAGCAAATTTGTATTTCGTAAAACAAAAATAAAATATTTTCTTTATAAATGTCAAGATCAATATTGGTTTAGAGTACCTTTTAATACAAGGTTTCTTTTACGATAGCCGAATAGAGTACAATTTCTCTTGCTGTAACTGAAATATTGTCTTATTTCCAAAAATACTTTATTGTGAAAAATTTTTTAATTGCATTCAACACACTGATAATACTTAGAAGTATTGTAATAAATTTAATTCGGTTCCCTGTATTCTTTAAGTGGAATCCATTTGAGTAAAAAGACAAATCAATTGAACTGACTAATATTTCTATTGTGGTAGCCTATATTTATTTTCAATTGTATTTTTATGGCTATTGGATAAATAAATGAGTTATATTTATAAATATAAAATAGTTTCAACAAAAATGTGATAAAACTTATTAAATTTTAATATTGATAGCCGATTTCTAATCAATCCTTTTTTGTGTGTACACAGAGAAAACAGCTTCATTGTGGCAACCAAATTTCTTGCAAACGAATTCGTTCGGTTGCATGAACCAACCCATGATTCGATTGTAATTACTGAATTTTTATGGTTATCGTTACTGTTCTAAAATACAATTCAATAAAATAAATTGAAAATACTAATGACTATTGTGAATGAAATTTTTTAATACATATGTATGTTTTTTATTAAAAAAATTTACGCTTTTTTTCCAGAGAGTTCTCCTATTACTTTTGTCACATCTCTCTCATATACTTTTATTCCAAGTCTATTTCCTTTGATTGTATATATGTACGACCAAATTGACCAGAACATGCAAAGCGTTATTAAAAAGTTCTAGGATTTTGGGAGTCGCCGAGTATCTGCCAATTTGGCAATGCTAAAAAGTTTAACACCTTTAAATGGTGGACAATTTATTTTTTGATTGAAAATATTCATACCTTTATATTAACAACCCGATACTAAGGAGCTAAAGGGGCGTTAGATTTCAGATTTTTTGCAACAGCAACAGTAGATGGAAAAAAAAATTCTTACCATATACACAATTAAAATCCTATTTTAATGACGCATAAATTAAAGGATTTTCCTCATAAAAGAACAACTGAAGCTTTATGGTCGCTGAGCCTTATTTAAAAGTTTTAGCATTATGAGGGAGCCAGCGAGTATCTGCAAAAATATTTACCACTTATAAATGGGGGAATAATTAATTTTGTAAATTAAAAGTTTCTTACTTTTATATCAAGACTTCGATACCAGGGAACTTTAAAGAGATTTTATTTTAGATTTTTTGCACCGGAGACAGTTAATGAAGAGAAAATTTATTTCCAAACAAAAAATTTTTATTTTATTTTTTATAATTAAAAAATTTTTCATTATTTAAATATTTTTCTTTTCAAGTTGGAACTAATTTATCTCATGTCAAAAATATAATACCAAATTTTCGGTTATGAGCCTTAAATTCGATTACTATAATAAATAAATTATTGGAACAATCATTATTTAGTCACGAATTTTTTTATGTTAAATATGATTTGGCTTTGGTAACCAAATTTACTATCGCTGGAACCATAATAGTGTCATATTTAAATTTTATGTATAATAAACAAAGAATATTTTTTTAATATATAATTTTTTTTCAATTTTAATTAAATGTTATGTACCACTGTAATTTTTTTTTTATTATTGTAATCGTTTTACAACCAACCTTTTTTCCTGTGTGTAAGTTAAAAAAAATAAATTTTTCGAATTATATGATTTTTTTTTTTTTTTGTATGAATGGCAATGTCCGTCCGTCCATCTATACATTAAGGTTAAAGGCATTGAAAATGGCGCTTAATTGAGAGAAAGGTGGTAGCAATATTTTAATATTTGGTCGATTCTACGTACTATCTGTTATTCGATTGCAATAACTGAATTGATATAGTACATAGAACCGTTTTATGAATAATTCGGTTCAAAGCTTTGGTTTCTATTGTGAATTTATATAAACAAAATTATTTGACATTTGAATACAATATATATATATATATCGTCCATTCCATGAAAGAACGCCCAAAAATATACCAAGTGTCCTCCGATTTTTATAAAATTTTATACGTATAAGGTCTATGGGTGTCTATAAATATTTCCGTTTTAAGATTCGCTAAATTCAGAAAATTCGCGATTTTATTTCGCTTTTTCACTTATGAAAAAATCTAAAAAATTTCAAAAGTATATAACTTTAAATACAAATATTTCTGGGAAGGCTTTGCAGAAATTTGTGATTTAAACGGCGTTTGAATTGTAATTATGTTAGCTTAAACATGAATATTTTACAAATAAAAAATATTTTTTAAAAATGCATTTTAATGCAATTGCATTTTTTAAATGCATTTTTCTTTTAATATGCTATTCAAATTTGTTAATTTTTTAACATAAATGAAAAGTTTGGAATCTTTACATTAAAATAAAAATCTAAAATTTTTGGGACGCACACATGTACTGTGCATAATTTCCCCTTTTCTTCAACTAGTTTAAAATTTTTCATATAAAAATTATATATTTCTGGTATTATGAGTATCATTACGTATTTTGTTAAAAAAAATTTATTGTGTTATTTTTTTAAAAATCCTGAAAAATAGGAAAACTTTATGTATCAAACTATTTATTGTTTTAAGTTATAATAAACAAAGCATTTTTAAATACACTTTTGAAAAATTAAAATTTAATAAATTCGCAACTAACAAAAATGCATCTAAAAACTGCATTTATATTTTTAAAATATTATGGATCGAAGACGTGGCTTTTGAAATGTTGACTAAATTACACAAAAAGTATACAATGACCTGTTAAATACTTTTTAAATTACAGAAATCCATCAATAACTTCAAGAGATATGAATATTTAAAATTGCATACTTTTTATATTTTTTTTAACTTTTATACAAATTTTAAAGAAAATTTCAAAATCAAGAAAAAATTTTAATTTTATATGAAAAATTTGAAACATGTTTTTATAAAAATTGGATTATGCATATAAGATTTTCGCGTCCCAAAAATTTGACACTTTTATTTTAATATAAAGATTCCAAACTTTTCATTTATGTTAAAAAATTAAAAAATTTTAATAGCATATTTCAAGAAAAATGCATTTGAAAAATGCAATTGCATTAAAATGCATTTTTAAAAAATCTTTTTTATTTTTAACATGTTCCTCGTAATGCCGCCATATGTGAAATTTTAAGGCCGTTTAAATCATTAAAATTCACAAAGTCTTTCCAGAGATATTGCTATTCAAAGTTACATACTTTTGAAATTTGTTTGGTTTTTGAGAAAATTAAAAAGCGAGATTAAATCGCGAATTTTTGCAATTTCACAAAACTGAAAACTGAAATTGATAAAAAGCTTAATGGAGTTTATGTATACAAATTTTTATCGAAATTGAAAGCCATCAAGTAAAAAAATATACTTTTTCGGGCGTTCTTTCCTGGAATGGTCGATATATATATATATATATATATATATATATATATATATATATATATATATATATATATATATAAATTTGTTTACATAATTTTACACAAATATGAACATAAATCTAATTTTTTATTACAGTTCGAATGTAATCGTTTAAAACATACAATACTATTACTAATCAATGTTCTAACACAGCAGCTAAATCTATTGAAGATGCAATATTAGACATGAACTTTTTCACAGCATTATATTTGTTATCTTACCTATTTACTCATTGATATTTACTAATAACTGTTAATCTGTATAATATAAATTAAATGTTCTATATTGTCCTGTAGTTTTTAAATATTTGCAAATTATTTTTAGGAAATAAATTTTATTAAAAAACAAATGTCAAGAAAAAATGGAATGGAATTTACTTTCCATCAGTTGTGAACACCAATTTTTTACATCCTAATTAAATTTTTTTATTCATAAATAAAAATATTGATTGCAGTGACTGAATAGTTATTGTTTATTATAAGATAAGTTTTGAATAATATATCAATTGCAATGTCCACTATTTTCAATACGGAAAACTAAGTATATATCTTGGCTTCTTTTATTACCCACTTTTTTTTAATAAAAACTTTAATTTGATAATAACTGTGACACTACTATTCAACATATAAAATATATTTGGGGTTTATATTATTTTAGTAAAAGTAGTGGAAATTCGGATCATTTTATACGACGGACAAATTGTGGATATTTAATGTACCTAAATTAGTCCGTCTTTCCGTCCGCCTCACAGAGAGTTGAAATTGAGACTAATAGAAAATTAATATTTTGAAAAATTAATTAATGCTAATTGCCTGTTTCTCTAACTGCGAACGAAAGCATCGTTCGAGTAAATGTATTGAAAACAACAAATAATTTTAAAATTTATTTGTTGTTTTCAATACTTTTAGTCGAACGAAACTTTCGTTCGCATTTAAAGAAACAGGCAATAAGTAAAATAAATAAAATAAAGCATCATTATCTGTTAAAAAACTCTGCAATTTTTATCATGCTTCGTGTAGTGCGCCGTCAAAGTCACAGATTTTTGTAAATTTTTAATCACAGTGGTAAAATCTTTAAAATTCCCAGGTTTATATTAGGAGAATTTAGTAAAATAATAGTCCAATTATAACCAGTTTTAACATGTTATAGTATTAGCACAAGAAAAATTTACGTACCAAATTTTATTAGTTTATTTTTAAAACGGCAAACTACAAGCTATCTAAAATGTTGGTTATTGATATACAGACAGTTGGACAGACAGTGATTTAAGCACAAATAAATATTTATAAATTCAGAAAGGATTTATTTGACGCACTAATGTTATTATAATTACAACAAATTTGTAAAAAATAGTCTCTACCTCTCCCCTGAATTAAGATCCATTTTTTACTTTTCTAATTTGTTAATTTTTAAAAGTTTTCCAATTCAAAATCGTTTGATTTTGTACTCAATAAAGATATTAACTTAAAATGTCCCTTTTTCTATAGATAATTTTGTTCTTTAACTAAGTGCAAGAAATATAATAAAATCCGACCAGAAGTTGGAAGTGACAGATTTATTTCCAAAAGTGTTCCACATTGTCGAATGTGTGATAAAGCAAAAAAGAAAAAAAATCTGCACTTTAACAGTTTTTTGTGTTAGAGCTACTGGAGTTTTTTTTTATTAATTTCTTAAACTGTGCACGTTTTCACAGTATTGAAGTTGTAACGTCCCAGCAGTTTTTTTGGTGGCGATTAACCCGCTTTTAGACAGTAAGATTCATTGGTCACCATTGAGCGTATTAGCAATTGATACTTTACCGACTCTAAGGTAAGCGGAAAGAAGACGAAAAGAAGAATTAACAATTTTTAGCTGACTCATTGTAACCAATAAAGTGTTTGTGTGCGCCCAAAATTTACACTTTGTAGCCGTTAAAGTGACTGTGTATGTAAAAAAGGGCTACCTTTTGGACATTGAAGTGCCTATTTGTCATTTTATTGATCCTTCGGTAGTCGTGGAGGTGATTGTGTGTGCAAAAAAGTGACACTAGGAAGTCGTTTAAGTGGCAATAGACTTCCTCCTAGGACAAGCCCATGTTAAAGTGACTAGTCACGTAGCTAATAAAGTTACTAGTGGTACCCTAATGTAGTCGGTTTGGTAACTTATACGCAACTGCAACCATTGACTGCAGTAATTATACATATTATAATTACTATATTAGTTACAATACAATAATAGAATTTATAATTCTCATTTAGTTTATGTTAATTTAAACATAAATAGTCAAGATTAGGACAATACATTTGAGCAAGAACCGAAGTACCGATCTTGTTATACTTTGCTCTTAGGGATCAAAGCATCACCAGACCCAAGTTCTTTCTTCCAAACCGTAGCCGAACCCGTAGTTAGCCAACCGAAAGCCGAAGAATTTATCTCGTCGGATCGTAGTAGTACCGTATTTAACCGGTTGAGAGCTGAAGAAGTTATCTCATCGGATTGTATTTTGAAGGCCGAAACTTGTAGAGAGCCGAAGCATTTTTATCGTTGGATTGTATTTAGTTTATGAAATAACTTATACGATTCTAGCTAGTTGATTGAGAGCCGAAGAATTTATCTCATCAGATTGTATTTGAGGACGAAAACTGTAGTTAGCCGACAGAGAGCTGAAGCATTTATCTCGTCAAATTTTATTTAGTTCATGAAATAGCTCATACGATCTTAGCTAGCCGATTGAGAGCCGAAGAATTTATCTCGTCAGATTGTATTTAGTTTATAAAATAGTTTAGTCAATCTTAGCCACCCAAATGAGAGCCGAAAAATTTATCTCTACGGATTGTATTCAGAATTTAGCGTAGTTCACACAGTTTTATTTTGATTTAATTTTGAGGACAACATTTTTATCTTATTGGATTGTAGCGTAGCTAATACGATCCTAGCTAGCATTTATCTCATCGGATTATATTTTTAGAGACGAAACCCGTAGTTAGCCGACCGAGAGCCTAAGAATTTGTCTCGTCGGAATATATTTGTTAACTGAACTGACTTTGCCAACACTATTCTTTCATCTAGGTACCATTTCATCGTTGTTCTTATCACGAAGGAACAATGAAGCTCTGCTGTAACAGTCAAAGAAAGCAAACCTTTGAAGGAACTGGACAGACTGATTATACCCCAGCTGGAAACAAAACTGCATTTTAAAGCAGACAATTATATTTTTCAAGACAAACTTCCAGTAACATTTCAAGTTGCATTCCATGAAATTTTAAAATTGGTATATTTTAGGACAATTTTCAAGAAATAAACAAAAATATTTAGACACAATATAATCTACAAATACTTAAAGAAAAGGACACTTAAATACCTGAATTTAATGGTTCCATTTAAAACTTTTACTTTAAAAATCTTTTTCTTTAAAAAAACACCGAAAATTGAGGAAGATTTAATGTTTTACTTTTTTTTTTTCAACATTTAAAAAAAAAAAAAAAAAAAAAAAAAATGGTTTAAACTTGGTAATGAAGTGCTCCCATGGGATTTGTTGACCTCCTTTCTATGATTATAAGTATATAAATCTATATCTATATACATTTTTTATAAAAGTAATACAATTTTGTAAACTCTTTGAGTGTTAAATCAATAAAAATTTTAATTTTTCTATAAATTGTTCATAATGTATTTAGTTCATATACTTAATTAATTCACAAGTGTTGTGGATATTCTAATTATTTATTTCATAATTTTTGTAAATAATTTACATTTTCAAAATATTTTCCATTTTCGTTTAACATACTATTATAATGAACTTGCAACCTATTTTAAAACTTTGACCAACCACTATTAATTTCTAAAAATCACAATTTAATTTAAAACGCCAAAACAAACAATCCTTTTTAGATACATTAACTTTTTTTCCAAACTAAAATAATCGAAATAACTAAAAGCACTTTATAAATATGTAAAAACACACACAAAGACACAGAGCATAATAATATTGTTCATAATTATAATTCATTTTAAATTCATCAAAGAAAATCATCATTAAAATAATTTCATAAATATTATGATTTATGGTAAAGTTTATTACTGGTATTTAATATATAAAAGTGTATTACAAAATGAGTGTATGTGATTTTTTTTTTTTTTTTTGCTGTTGAAATGGAAAATATATGAAATATTGGCAATGAAAGCTAAATATTACATCAACTCAACCAACAAAAAGATTACAACAACAGCAAAAAAAAGCCAAATTAGTAGTCAGTGAGGCAAACAATGAAACAAACCCACAACGTATTGTGCCAAATAAAGTGAGTGAATGGAAAATTTTAATTCAAACAATTAGAGTTCTAAGCTTTCAATTTGCATAATTTTGTGTTTGGTTACGCATTTTGTATTTTCATGTGTTTATTTATGTGATTTTCAATAATAGCTGGCGGTTTCTATTCATTACATATGAATTTACATATACGAGTGTGTATCTTTGCATGTACATATGTGAACGTGAATAGTTTTTATAGTTTCATTACATAATTTTATAGGTACTTAGTAAAAGCATATACAATTATATAGTACATTCGAAAATAAAATAGACTATACACTCCCCGAAATATTTGTAAGACTAAAATGGTTTTTTATATTTCTATGGAACTACAAGTGCAATCCCAGAAATATTTGCCACACATATGAAGACAAGTAAGGCATTTTTTTGATATGTAAAAAAAGTTGGTTCCGTTACTCCTGTGCAAAAATAACGGGACTTTTACTTGAGCTTCGAACGAAATAATTATAAGACCAAATATGACGAAGTATTTTAAATATTTAAAAAAATGGAATATGATTTCAAAATTTTTCAATTTTTTGTTCGTATTATTAATAAAGGTTGTACAGAGTTAGATCAGAGTTAATTTTACTAAAATAAATATGTACTACATTTTAGAGTAGACTGTATACTAGACTTTAGACTAGAATATATGGCTAGGTTCAAGCTATGAGGGGTTTGTCGGCGATGGATGGCTAAAAGGTATACAGTTATATAGGTTCACTGAAATCAATAAAGAAATACTTACTGTATAGAAATCCTCTGCCATGCCAATGGTGTTCTTAAAAAGGGTGTAGTTAGGAATATGACGCCTCCTTGGTTCACTATTCTATATCTGATCAGAAGTGTTTAATTGAGCGGCTACCTGTTCAGTGCTTAATCTCCATGTTAGTGGCTCTTATTAAAAAAAACCCTGGCTATGATCCAGGAAAACAAAACGCAAAATGAAAATGTTTGATAGAGGCAATTCAATTGTGATGCAGGGAATAATGATAATATAACTCTAATTCCAATAGCTTTATGAGGTACTCCAGAAGGCTACTAGTCGTGGATACCCAATGTCAAGGAATGTTAAAAATTTTGTTATGAAGAAACAACTCTAACGATATCAATATGAAGATTGCATAATCACTGAAAATCTGTAAAAAAGATGTTAGGGCGCTTCTAAAATGCAACTCAGTAAACGGTTTTGTATGATGGCTCCAACGGCAACATATTATCGCTCACCCTAGTGTTAAACGTGATTTGAAAAAAAATGAAAAGTTTTTATATCTTTGTTTATTTATTTGAAGTGTTTTTTTTATTATTTTTCTTTATTATTGATCTCTGGCCACCTGGCCCTACGTCTAAGCTGGCCACTCCATTTTTATTTTACACCCTGTGATTAATTTTTAAGTTATTTTTTGTTAGGCTATTTATCAGGTTATGTAATTATGTGGTTATAGGTATTAAAAAACGATAAAAAAAAACATTACAAAAAATAATGTCTCTGTTTGGGGGTACCAAACAAGAGTTTGTTGTCCTTAATTAGACAGCATCATAATGAAATGCTACACACTTCATCGGCATTCGTGGTATCTTATCTATTTCGGTTTCGTTGAAATCTAAACATATTTATAAACATTCAATTCTCATTTTAATATATAAAATATATTAACGGTTTATTTTATTGGTTTGTTATTCGATGTAAAGTTAAAGTGTTATTTAAAAATACAAATCATTCACTTATGAACAGTCAACTGGTAAAGTTGATTAAAAATAATTAGCGCAAGTTTAATTATATAAATAAATAATATTAAGAGGATATTTTAGGACTTTCAAAGTATGACATGTCCCTTAATAAATATACTACATGAAGCATTGTCATTAATGTAAAGACATTATTTCATTGTCCTAATGAAATGTTTTCATAAATACAATGTGAAAGCTTCATTATATAATGAAATATATGCCGAGTTTTCATATGCGAACGAAACTTTCGTTCGCATTTAGAGAAACAGGCAATAATACTTTCAATTAAAATTAATTGTTTTATATTTATTGAATTATAATTACTGTAATTGTGACTGAAAACTTTCAGTTATAATTATATGTAATTAAGAAAAGTATAATTTAATTTTATCATTATATTCGGGTATATTTTCAATCTTTGCAATATAATATTTTTGGTTGTAATTATCATATTAACTTGCATAAAATAACATTTATTTTACAATACTATTTCGAAGAAAAATGTTTAATAAATTTTTCTATCCAAACTTATAAGGTTTTTTTGAAGTATACCCCTTACATTAACATCCAGCATCCCAGGTATACAATAAATTTTTAAGCTACCAAAAACTATTGGTGTGTTTATTTACATCTCGGATATGTATTTCATTTTTAAGCAACGAAATTTTGTACGAATAACTTTAGGGTCGATATAAAATTGGATACTAAAAATTGGCGTGGTCCGCCCTCTTTACCGCCCACCTCCCATACAAGGTGGCACGTCAATGAAATTTTGTGCAACGAAGGACCAATGTAAACTCGGAAATAAAAAATGGTCTTCCCAACAGCCAACTTCCCATATAACGTAAAAAAGTTGATTGTGGTGGGTATATAAGGAGTCCGATCGAAAAAATCTTAACATACGTTTTGCCTTATAACTTTTTTCGGAAGCAATATAAATTTTTTTTTTTTTTTTTTTTTTTTTTTGATCTAGTTATCATGGAAAAATACATCAGTTATTATTTTAATAACAACCATGTTGATTTGTCATGATTTTAATCAAAATGAGTGACGAAAAAGATGTACATGCTACAAATTATTAAAAAATTAAAAAAAAAAATCCAAATAGGTCCTACAAGTAATTGGCCACAGAATTAAATTTCTGCCGTCTAACTGTTTCTAATGTCATTAAACAGTATCAGGAGAATTTGACCTTTTATAGGAAACCTGGTTCGGAAAGAAAAAAAGGTCCACATGATATTGGGAAGGTCGGAAAATTGAAAGCATATTGAAAGGAAATTCAAACACATCTAGTAGAAAAACAGTCCGCTTAGCTCAGTCTTTGACTATTTGGTGCGAAAATGTTAAAGCCAATGCAGAGTTGATAACATATAAAGTACAAAAGGTTCCAAACAGGAATGCTGCAAAAAATTTAGAAGTTTCTAATGTTATTAAACAGTATCAGGAGAATTTGACCATTTATTGGGAAGACCGGAAAATTGAAATCCAAACACATCTAGTAGAAAAACAGTCCGGTTAGCTCAGTATTTGACTATTTATGAATTAGGTTTTTGACAATTCAATTAGGTTTTTTTTTTCTCTCACATAAATATCTACTTATTTATCAACGTTTTTTTTTTAGTTATTTAATGAAACATAGAAAAATCTTATACTCAAATTCTAAATTATACTAAATGCAGTTTAGAGTATAAGTTTCTAAATTCCTTAACCATTTGTACCCTAACCAAATAATATTTAATTCAAGTATGCCCATTAAATAAACATTATACAGAAATAATATTATACTTTCACGAAATGACTCAATTAAGTCTATTTGTCATGTTTACTTTCGATTAATTTTTAAAGCTCAATTCAAGGAAATACCCCATTGATTTTACTAACTGCACATACTTAAAGGATATACAAACTGTTTCAATAATATATTTTGACATTTCTTAGATAACACAAGCAAAAAAAGAAAAAAACCAAAGACTACTATGGAAATAGGGGAAGCAGAAGAACTGAATAAGAGTGAAAAATAAGGAAAGTATGTCTTTATTATCAACTTTTTTACAAACAATTCTATTTACAGCCCTTTTATGTTAATATATACATTTCTTTGGTGTATAGCTAAATCCAAAGAAACAAATCTATATAGAAAATATACGCAGAAAAAAAGGAAGAAAATATTATAACCCTAACAATCAATACAAGATTTATGAGTTGAATGCCAAGTATTTTGCCAAAGAGTTCAACCAATATCAAAAGCTGCCTCTTGTTTGGCTAAATATATGGATCTTAGGACGAGGGTATTTTGAAAAGGAAAAATAATGTTTATACAAGTCTTTTCTCAAAATATTGCTAGATATTTTTAAAGAAAGACATTTTTGGTTTTAACTTTAAGTCATAACTAACAGTATTTTTTATTTTATTTATATTTTAATATAGTTAAATAAAACAATTTTTAAAAAACCTTTAAGACGGCTTTCGCTATCATGTTTATATGCAGATATTTTGTTATACGTTTATACTTATGTAGCCTATATTTGTAACACATTTTTCGTTGATTCCTTATTCTTTTACATAGTTTTTTTGGTTATTTTATTATAACTCTTACAAAATCTCATACACACTTGCTAATACATATCCACGTTAATATTATTTCTTTTCTTGAATATTTGTTGCTGTTTAAAAAAATAAAAGATTTTTTTTTTGGAGTCTGTACAATTTTCGATATCGATATCGTTTTACTTGTAAAAATCCATAAATTTTACGAAAATGCAAAATACCATAAAATACTTCTGACAAAAATAAATACATAAATCGTTAGCATTTTAAGCATAACAACAACTAAGAGCTACAACAATAATAATAACCAACGACATTCAACGCATTTGAACAGCCAAACAGTTGTTGTTGTAGTAGTGTGGCAGTGCTACAACTACTTCTAGTAAAATAATGGTTGTTTGTGTGAGTGTTGTAGCCATCGCTAGTGTGTAAATTTTTTTGGTTATGGTTTAATCCCAGTTGACAATCATGGAATATTTTCGTTATACTACTTGATGATTAACTTTTTTAAATAAAAAATTCGGTTTCAGTCTATATCAGGCAAAATGCTATATTATAATACACGCTTAGGATTTAAATTAAATAAATAAGAAAGTTTTGAGAAGGTTTTATATAGTCAATTATGAACCGATAATATACTTTAAGAAGATCTGGGACCAAAGAGGTTATAAAAAATTATTGTAGAACGCATTGTGATTCCAAATGGCATTTTTTTAAATAATTCTATATTTTGTGAACTGTTAAAGAAATCGCAATAAAATTATAAATGGTCCGAGTGAAGGTATTTTTTTTTCTACACGCAAAGAAAAAATATGGTTCTAGTGACCATAAACTAAAAATATTACTTTGAAAAAATTCGGCCAATGGTTTAGTTCCTAAAAGCAGATTTGCATGCACGGATTTTTTCGTGCGCAGTCCTCAAGAAATCAAGAGTTCCTTTATTAGTACACGCAAAGAAAAAATATGGTTCCAGTGACCATAAACTAAGAGCAACATACTATGATTGTAATATATGATTCCAGGTTACAATATGTATATTTGTACGTAATCATTACTATGATTCCAATTTATAATTTATTAGTAATGTTCACAACCTTATTAAAAAATTTTAGTAAGTTTTATAACCTTTTCTTAAGTATTGCTTTTAGTTTCATCGTGTTTTTATCGTTTAATTTCATCATATATATAATTCCATTTTACCATATATATTATTCCATTCTATCATATATATGAACTAATTCCATCATAAGTATAATTCCATTTTATCATATATATAATCCCATGTTATCATATATATGAACTAATTTCATCATATATATAATCCCATTTTATCATATATATAATCCCATGTTTTCATATTTATATTCATTTGTACCACGATATGTGGTACATTCATCATACTGAATAAAAACAAAACTTGTCAATTTATATTTTTTTTCATATATATAAACTAAATGAAAATTATAACTATTGGACTGATACACAAAAATGTGTATTCAAAAGGCATTAAAAGTTAATGGATTAATGGTTGTAGAATTAACAAAATTTGTAAAATGAACTGAATGGTTGTAGAATTAACTAAATAGTTGTAGAATTGACTAAATGAGTGGATTTATCATATATATGATTTCATATAAACATATTTAAATACATATTATAACTCAGTGAACCATATTAACATTTTGATTGTGAGTAATCGTTAAATTATTAAACAGAATCATAAACGTTGCTATCATGAACACAGTATATTTAAATCAATGAAAAACGGCTATATAATCATTGAATAGTTGTGGTGATCATGCTGTAACCATGTTTTTTCTCTGCGTGTAGAGATTCGGGAGGTAAGTAATACTTTATTTATGATTTAAATTTAGTTTTATGATAATTTTACATATTGTATATTAAATATATCTAGTGTGAATTGAATGTGGACTATTACAATTGAAATTTAACGCAATTAAATAATGTTGTAAAATCGTTAAATTATGTTTGACGGTGAAGCCAAAATAATTTCTTATAATGTACTAAATATAATTATTCCTTCTGAAATGTGTTACACGTTAAGGCATTTTGAATACTAATGTATATTGCATTTGATTATTTGTTTGTGTATCATCTCGATTTGGATTTAAATATAGTGGTCATGAACGCACTTAGTCTATTTACCGTAGAGTTGATTACATTATTCCATAGCATCACGTTTTGTTTTAAGCAGAAATATTACGTAAATCGATTTTGTTATTCTTGGCTGATTAAGATGAATTTTCATCTCGAATATTATGCAATCATAAATTCTGGTTAAGTATCAAATAAATTCCAAAATTTCAATATTATCTCGACAAAGAGAAAATTAGTTTGCTTTCATTTATCGCTTGAATATCCACCGAAATGATCTTTATTAATGCCTCACTTCTATAATATGTTGCACAATTTTAGCACTTTTATTATTAAATATCCATTTAATTTCACTCAATTCAAGGATTAAAATGAACTGGTATTTAAGGAAGATGACACAGCTTTTTATATAAAAATTCTATCAAAAAATTATGAAATCATCAGTTATTCGAATATTTTAATATTTTGAGTAAAAACTTATTTATCTTTTTTTGAAGACATTTGGAAAAATATTACAAAAAAAAAGCATTGATTTGTCTTTGACATATTTTAAGTAACTTTCTGAATTTTTCTGATCATATTCAATATGAATTTATACCTTCAAAAATACACTCATATGCAGGTAGCATTGATTCTATGCAAAATTTATTTTCTTACATTTGTTCCCAATGATTTTAAAAATATGCACTTGTTTGCTGACGATTTTGCTTATTTTTTTAGTGCAAAAGTCATAAAAAAATTTAGAATACAATTACTTTGTAAGGCTTCAGTATTTATTATTTTCTATTTATTTTGCATAAGTTTGACATGCTATGTAACCTTAACAGTTTCCATGTTTTCAGTGCGCCACCTTGCTTGATATAGCTAAATCACACTACCCCTAATTGACCAATTTTTGGGAGCTTGGTGTTCCTATCCCACTAAATTATTTGTTAAGAAATATAAATTTTCCAATTTTTTTAAATTTTTCATAATTTTTCGATTTATTTTTTAAATTTTAAAAATGGTTCATTTTATAGATCTTTTTTTTTGAACCGCTCTACCGGGGGTAAAAATTCATCGGAATTAAAATTTCTTAATCAAGTTATAAAACATTATTATTAATCTTAAACTAAATTAGATACGGTATACCGTGGTATAGGTAAAGTTACTGATGCAAAAACGCAACAGTGGTTGAAAATGGGTTAAGATATAATATTTTTTTTTTTCCAACTCAATTATATTGCCAAGCTTACATTATTTAATATCTTTAAAAAATCAAACGACGCTTCTTTAAATTTAATAACAGAAAATTCCAAAAACATTGTGCTAATGTAAATGTAAAAATATGTACCTGTTGCTTGACCATTTTAGTAGGAATCACTATGGTACCAGTTCGATTTATTTGGATTCATACTTAAGCCATCCATTTCTTACTTAAGTCCAAATTATTGTAAATTATAAATCACATCCCTAAACAAACCCTTTCTCTGTATCTAATAAAAGCTGACATTGTACATTGCACAGTGGGGCAGAATCGAATTTTTTGGAAATAAATCTGTAACTTCTGATCGTTGAGTTTGGAAGGGGGATTGTCCAGACTCCTCAGGGGCGGAGCTAAAGAGGCTCAAAGCTGAGCACCTCTGACATACCCATTTTTCTAATCGCTTGCCAAATTTTTGTTTCTCGTCTGTACGATCCTCCTTCTAAACTTAACATTGTACACTCCTCTGCTATGCCTATACCAAATTTCATGCAAATCCAACCAGCCGATCAGAAGTTACAGATTTATTTCCAAAAAATTTCGATTCTGCCCCACTGTGCATTGTTTAAATTCGAGGAATCTTTTACTCTTACGAACTTATGTAAAAATTTAATTTTTTCAATATACATAATACTGTGTGAAATATTAGCAAAATCTAATATCGTTAAGCCGTGCCGCATCGGACCTAAAGTTTATAGGGTGTGTTTATTTGGAAAAAAGGTGGCTCTTTTCTTTAGCTATTAAATACTTTGTTTTGCAACTAAATGTTAAAAAAATGTAACCTGCGCATAATTATCTATCAAATTCGATATAAAAAAAGTTATTTAAAAAATTTTTAAATTATTACGAATTCCCCAGACCATTAACGTATTTTAGAAGATTTGTATAAGAAGCGTAGAATGAATTTTTTTATTTTTTTTGATAAATTTTTAAATAAAAAGCAATTTTCAATTAAATTTGCACCATAATTACTGAAAAATATGTTTTTGATAACGCAGGATAATGCAAACACCTTTACATGCTTGAGTGAAAAATGTTTACATTTATTAAGACTGTTTTAAAACTCCATTTCCAAAATTTAAAAAAAAAAAAAATTTTTAAACAAATTTCAAAACAGGAAAAACACGTTTTAAGACAACACTGTAGAAAATAAAATGAAAGAAGAATTAGGTCAATACATTGTATGACTAAGCCGTACCTTTAATTTGAATTATGCGGACTTCGGTGAAAATGCTTTTTTTCAGTTTTTTAGATATAAATTCAACTTTTTATGAACTGATGTTCGAACTAAACAAAATTACTATATTATAAGGTAAAACGTATATTAGGAAATATATTCTGAAGTTAAAAAAAAAAAAAAAAAACAAATAAAATACAAAATACGAAGGTAAAATTGGAAAAAATTAAAATGTTTAAGGAAAACTGGTTAACGATATCCAGTTTAACTAATAGGTGTATCTATTATTTTAAGCGGGTATTTCTTGGATAATTTTTGAATAATGAAATTTCTGTGTAATTGTTGTATAATTTCAGTGAAACTTCATTTCATAAATTAGTAAATTATCTGTTCATAAAAAGTCTAAATTTGTATATTTTTTGGAAAACAAAATCGATCCAATGAATTTAAAAAAAGTAAGCCTCAAACTAAAACTCTCAGTTAAAAATTAATATGTTTTGTAATTAATTGTTTGTTCATAAAAAATAATTTTAATTTTAATATTTTAATTTACATCACATAATTAAGTAATCATTCAATACATCATTTCAAGATAATGCGTAAATTAATAAAAATAAAAAGAAAATGTATTAAATTTTAAAGCCTTCCATATTTTGGATTTAATTTTACCTGTGACATTTTTTTTTTTTTTTTTAACAGACACTCGTACGATAATAAAAAAATGAATAAATAAATTTTGGGGTGTCCAATTCGTATATATACAGACAATTAGTAATATATTTAATACTTTTAATTATTTTGATCATAAATCACACCAAAATTAAAAATTATTCTTTTAAACGACTGTTTTTTACAAAAATACTATCATTTACACATTTATGATCGCTCACACACACACATACATATGTTGTTCATACAAAAACATGCAAAGAAAACAGAAAAATTCTTTCTTTTTTTTTTCCTAATGCCTTGTATTTTTTAGCGTCGCACAGTGCTTTGATCCCATACAACGATGGGACAAAAATAGAAACTTAGTACACATATTACTTTAGGCCTAGAATGAATAAATACGAAGTTTTGTAAAGAATTGGCGCAAGGACACGCCTACTTCCCATATATCCTGAAGTTAAAAAACTAATTTTTTTCTAAAATACTGATCTGAACTTTATTAAAATTTGTGGCAGCTATTAGAAATAGATTGCTTACACGTCTTCTAATTTATTTTTCAATCGGTGCAAGGACACGCCCACCTCTCATATATCCTGAAACTAAAAAACGGATTTACTTCGTGAATACTGGTCAGAATTCCACCAAAATTTGTGATTGCTGTTAGATATAGATTATTTATGATTCTGCCAATTTTTATTTAAATCGGAACAAAAACACGTCTACCTCCCATATAACCTGAAATTAGAAAATTCTAAAAATAGAAGGAGGTGCCGCAGAAAATTGAAACTTGGCACATATATTACTTTAGACCCAAAGTAAATATATACAAGTTTTGAAAAAAATCGGTGCAAGAACACCCCTACCTCCCATATATTCTGAAATGTGTAAACGCACTTTCTTCCAAAATAATGGTCAAAACAGTATCAAAGTTTACGATAGCTATTGGAAATGAATTTTCTATGGGTCAGACAATGTTATATTTATTAGGAGCAAGGGCATACATACCTCCTCCAAGCCCTATAATTTTTAAATATTATTTTAATTTTTGCAACCACATTTTATGTTCAGTAAATCATTAATTTGCCCGATTTCCGGTCAAAAAATTTTTTTTTTTTTTAGTTTTCAATATTTTATTAAATTTTAAAGCAATGTCGATTTAACAACACGAAATATTTCAACATAAAGAATTTTTTGACTTTTGTGTAATAAAAGGAAATTAATAAATTTTTTGAATTATTATTTTTTTTAGTTGTTGTAAAAAATAGGACACAATTCTTCTTTTATATATTCAAAAACAATACTAAATTTTAGAATCAAACAAAAAGAATTGTATAATTTTTTATAATTTGTTTTAATACTCCATCGAACTCATGTAATTTTTGTAATAAAATTTAAAAGTGCTCCATAATGAGCGCCATCTGGAGAATTTTTAACGCAATGTTTTAGGTTCAAAAAATATGTTTTTCTATTCCATAGTTGTTTTTATAATTATTTTTTTGTTTTAATTTAGTAAAATAAATTACATCAGCATTGAGAACACTTTAAAATTGTAGTAAAAACGGATAATAAGAAACTTTTTTAATTAAACTGTTTTTGAAGTTGTTGTAAAAAATAGGCTCTAACTATTTTTTAGTCTATTAAATTACTTTAAAAACTTACATAAACCGTAAAATAAATTGTATAATTTTTTTATAATTTTTTTATATCCTTCAGCAAATTTAAGGAATTTTTAGGTTTTAAGTAAAAAATATGTGTAAATTTGAGCAATAATATATACATATTCGAAACACTATATTTAAAAGATAATAATAGTTTTAATTTACCAATATTCTGAGGTATTGAAAAAACGATACTTCGACGCATTGCATCAAAAAATGAATTTTTGAAAATTTTTTTCCTAAAATAGTTTAAAACTAGCTTTTTGGTTCATTAATATTGGCTTTAAATTCTCTGACTTCATCGCCCTCTAGGCCACAAAAATAAGTTTTTCCAAAAAAATCTGTTTATATTTTTAGATTTGTATTTGTTGCTCCGCAAACACACTGATAACAACACTTGAAAAATAACAAGTTGTTTGCAATGCCTTATAAGACACTGTTTGCAGGTCTCTACTCTTGGTTATACGTATTATGATTAACATATATTAATCATACGCTACGGTATAAAGTTTAGTATAATATTATTTTTTATATTGTATATTTTTATATTTTTTACTTATTTATTACTAGAGGCATAACATTTTTCTAATAAATATTCATTTAAACTACATAAATTTTTAAACAAATTTGATTAAATAATAGCTTTGTTCCAGTACTTATCAGACTTGCATGTTTTAGTCAGAATTTTCAGAAAAGCGTTCCTGTACTATGATGAATTTATATATATTTTGTTGTTTTTCTTACAATTTCTGACTAATTCTGACTAAAACTTGTTAATTTGTATTTTAACAGAGTTAATATAATCAACGTAGATTTTCAAATTAATTACTAGGGCAAGTTTTCCAGCTTTTCGCTTGGAAAGTAAGCATTTGCATATTTCAAAAGAAATTCACAAAAAATGCTTATATTTTAAATCTTTGCATAAATTTGCATATAATGGATACAAAAGTTAGTTTTTCTAACAAAAACACAATTTTTTGGTGATGTTTTGGAGTTCAATCAAATGATTTCTAAAAGTTTGCTGTGAGTATTTTGAGTACATTGTAAATATTGTAAAGAAAAAAAATTCGGAAGCGTCAAATATGATACACTTTAAATTAAAATAGTTATATTTTTATAAACATCGAAATTCATTAGAGATTGAAAGTTAAATAATGCATATTTGTGCATATTTTTTACACATTAATATATAAGAATGCATAAATTCGTTGGTTTCTATGTACATATTCATGCTATTTTTGTGCTTTTTCTAGCGCATATTTCAATTTTTTTTGAGCATATAAAAACTTGCCCTGTTAATTACGTACGTAGTTCTTAGGTTGTAATTAATTAACAGAGTTAAAGTCCTAATATAAAAATACAATTAAAAAAGTATTTATATAAAAACGTTGTAAATCTCTACGCTAATATTTATGTATCAATTTGTGTATTGGGTTTCATTAGCAGTGGTGAAGAAAAGTGATTTTTATTTGAATTCCTGTTAAGGGCGGGCGTTCGTGCTTAAATGCCTTTTTTCATATTTGATATAGACAGACAAAATTACAAACGAACACAACACGCACACCCATTTTCACTCATGCAATGGACCACAGTATGCTGTAGCTTAAAATTCCCTAGAGGTTGTATGTAAGCGGAATTTTATTTTTTTATAATTTTCTCTTTTTTATTTTTTATTATTATTTTATTTTTTTATTTTTTTTTTTTTTTTTGTGAATTTTTTATTATTTTGCCAGTATTGAATCTATGAATATTTAGCATAGAAATTGTATTAAAGTCGATGAAAAAAAGTATATATCAGAAAGACATTTTTACTGTGTGTTGGAGTGTGTATGAGAAAGATTTTTTTTTTTTTTTTGGTAACAAATTTTATGCTGCATAAATTTTGTGATATATACGAGATTTAACACATAAATGATTTTATTTGGTAACATTTCTCTTTTTTCCACTACAAGAGTACTATTATTATAATTTATTTTGTTATTTCTTTTTTTTTTTTATTGTATTTCGTTTTTATATTTTTGTATTTTGCGTTAAATTTTTGGAAAATCAAAGAAAATCTATGCTAAATGAAAATGTTTGATTGGGGTTTAGTGGCATGTGCTAAATCAACCATATTTGACATTACTTTCGAGGAAGAGTTATAGTTATTAGAGGAGAGTTGAAATATGAAAATATGAATGTAAAAGCGAAAAATTTTAGAAATAAGTATAACAGGAAATAAAAAATATAATGCTTAAAGCAAAACGAGGGCAATAATAAGAAATAGCTTTATATTAAGGCATTGTAGCCTTAACAAATCATTAAATTTGATTTAAAAGATTTTATAACACAACGAAACATAATCGACAATTAGGGATTTGTTAGTTAGAGAAAAATAGAGTTTGAGCTTAAAAAAATCTTGTATATTTATAAAAATCAAATAAAAGAAAGTTTATGGTAAACATTTATTTCCCTTATTATTTTTCTCTAGTATTTTCATATTCATTAAACCAATACGCTAAAGTACAAATAACACTTTAAATAATTAAAACACGTCCTTATTACCGCAACAACTAACCACTTGTAATTACTTAACACGAACTAAATGTTTGTACTAATAAAAAGCAACAGCTCTACATCATCAGCAACTGAATCAGTGTCTCAACATGGCAGCAGCAATAGCATCGTCATCATCTTCGCATAACACTTGCAATACTACAACGTTGGCATCCTAATAATATCAGGATGTAACATAGTAAAGTAACAGTTTGAAAGTCAAGAGCTGCAGCACGATATGGCAACAGGGAGTGCATATTGTTGTTGCAAGTAACAAGTAAAATCTACACTACTCCGCTCCGTTGTGTGCAGTGTGACAGTAGCAGTTGTTTTACACTTACTTAACACGAAAAAGGGATAATACGACTAGATAGATGATTTTTAAAGTTTATATGGATAAATGGACAGAGAACTGACAGTTATAAGCAGGAAGGATGTGTTCTCGTATTGTGTGTATGTGTTTTCTGGTTGTTGCACTATGTAGGAGCAAACTAGTGATTTTCAAATATTAATTTTTTTTCTTTCATTCGCTGTTGTAGCTCTTGTTTTTAACTGCACTGCAAACATGAAAATAAAGTGGTGGAAGTGAAAAAAAAGTTCCACATGATGTTAATGGCAATGACACAGTACCATCATTATAATCAACATTATCACTTATGTTCTTCTTTACAATAGGATAGATGGTTTTGACGGACAGTTAGACATGGACATATGAATTGCAATGTTATAATGTTCCCTGTTGTAAATCACAAAAGCGTGTAGTAAACTTATAAAAAAAATAGTCCTGATTTTCATTATCTTAATAGTCTCTAAAGTAGGTGTTTAAATTAAAACTGACAACAGGATTTCTTTAAACAAAGGCTATTGTCTAGCAAGATTTATTTAACAAATGGTGATATAGTAGAAAAATAAATATTAATGACATTTATTTAAAGGTAATATTAAATATAAACAACCAAATACTTTGTATTTGTTGGAACTGAAAAAGGCATTTGATGATTCAATATAAAAACAGATAACAATCGAACTTAACATCTATAATTCAGATATTTTTAAAAATATAAGGAGTGAGATCGAAAAAATCTTAACAAACATTTTGCCTCATAACTTTTTTCGGAATCAATATTCAAAATTTTTTTTGATCTAGTTATCATGGATAAATACTTCAGTTATTATTTTTAATAACAACCATGTTAATTTGTCCTTATTTTAATCAAAAAAAGTGACGAAAAAGATTTACGTCCTACAAGTTATTAAAAAATTTCAAAAAATCCAAATAGGTCTTACAAATAATTGGCCACAGAATTAAATGTCGTCCGTAAAACCGCTTCTAATATTATTAAACAGTATCAGGAAAATTTGACTATTGATGTGAAACCTAGTTCGGTAAGAAAAAAGGACCACATGATATTGGGAAGGCCAGAAAATTAAAGGCATATTGAAAGGAACTCCAAATACATCTGGTAGAAAATCAGCTCAGTTTTCTCAGTGCTTCGACTATTTGGTGCGAAAATTTTAAGCTAATGGGAAAGTTGATAACATATAAAGTTCAAAAAATTCCAAATAGGACTCGGATTTTAAAACCAAATTTCATACAAAAATACTCAAGCTGTATAATTGATGAAGAAACGTAGGTGCTAGCAGAATCTTCGCAGTTTGTGTCTCAAAAATTTTTATTGCTAATGCTCGAAGCAATGTTGGAGATAAGTTTAAGACCCAAAAGCAGCAAAAATTTCTTACAAAATTCATGGTATGATAAGCCTTTTGCATTTGCGGCAAAACAGGAAAGTCATTTGATACATTCGGATCTATAAATACCAAAATATGCATAAAGGAATATTTGCAAAAAAGACTTCTACTTTTCTTAAGAAAGCACAACGTGTCCACATATTTTTGGACCCATTTGGTATCATGTCACTACGGTAATAAAGCTCTGGATTGGTGCCAAATCAATAACATAGTTTTAGTACCAAGAGATGCCAATTTTCAAAATGGTCCATAGCTTATACCAGTGGAGAGATATTGAGCTTTTGTGAAAAATGAATTGAAGAGCACAAAAAAGGTGTCCCAAAATACCGAAGATTTTAACAGAAGATGTGTACGCTGTTACAAAAAAATTACTGAAGCAACTATCAAATCTCCAAAGAAAGGGTTTTCAAAAATGGTCCACGATTTTATAATTGGTAGTTAGAACCATACAAGTTATATATTTCTGTGATCTGTGCTAAATTATCAAATGACTAAAAAATAATGAAAACTCTAAGATTAACCGTTTCCAAGTTATTGAATATTATGTATGTTAAGAATTCTTCGATCTCACTCCTTATTGTTTAAAAAATTTTAAAAACACTAAAACTTTATTAAAAAATAAATAAAAATGGGGTTATTTAAATAGGTTTTTATGGCATGCGTATACCGAATATTAACATAATTGGAAGTTTATTCAATAAATTACAAAATTCAAAATATAAATTTTTTTGTATTACCCCTGTTTCTTATACCCCAATACTAGTATTCTTAAATGAATTTTATGTAAAATATACAAAAATTCTATTTATATTATAGAGTCATTTAAAACCAACCAGCTGATTTTTTCATCTCTTCCGAATTTGATAATATTTGGTACAATCATTATTCTTGTCAAAACTAAGTGGTTCTGAAAGCATGAGAACATTTTTTTGTCGACCAGTGTTAAAATTAGCTTTTAGTATTTGACTAAAACATAAAAAAATTCATACGGCGTATCGCCTGTTTCATCTAATAGCTATTTACTACATTAGTTAGACCTATTCTGGAATATGGTTCAGTAATCTGGGACCCACAATATAATGTTTACTTCCGTAAACTTGAATCAGTCCAAAAACAGTTTCTCCTTTTTTGCCTCCGGAACCTAAGATGGAACCGTGATTCAAACCTTCCTCCATATCGTAGCCGTTTGGCCCTTATAAAACTTCCAACTTTAAAAAGTAGAAGGATCGTTGCAAACATTTCGTTTTTCTTGAATATTGTTAATGGAAATATTGATTCCGAATATCTCATTAGTAAAGTATTCATTAATGTTCCAAATAGACAACTTAGATCATATGTTCCACTTTATATCGATTTCTATAGATCCAATTTCGCAGATTTTGATCCATTTCGTGAATAAATATTATGACCTAATAGATTTTGCTGATGCTGGTACTGAAATTAAAAATTTACTAATAAGCTATTTTAATTCCAATAATTTTGTTTACGATAGTATTTAATAATTATAGTATATTGTTTTAAGTATATATTAACTTCTTTAATTGTAATTTCTTCTCAGCTGTTGTAGAATCTATAGCTGAATTAATAAATAAAAAAAAAAAAATATCCAAAGGAGTTTAAGAAGAAAAAATAAAGAAAATAATAAGAAAAGTGTGTAACTTTAAACATCAATATTTTTAAAAGTTGTTAACGGGTTTTAATGATTTAAATTGCATATGTAAGAATAATATATGTAAATATAGAATTTAAAAATAATACTATCATTTAAAAATGCATTCGTAATGAAAATACAATTTTAGGAGGCATTTTTGAAAAATGTTTACGCTTTCAATTTTTTCTTTTCAAATATTTAAAATCAAAAGGGTAGAAATTTGATAATTTATAATTGAGTAATTGCTTTCGGTCGAAATACAACCATTTTCGATCGTTATTGTGATGGAATCTACAGCTTAATATATTTTTTCAAAAGTCTCTTGATTTAGGTTTTGGAACAAATTCTAAACAAGGAAGGACAGTTAAGAAATATACCTATTTTGACATCTTCATTTGTTAAATAATTAAAATTATATCCTTCGTGATTATTGGATTATTGCACTTGTTTGCTATTGGAAATTGATATTTAATTAAGTATGTCTACCTAGACTGTCTAAAATCGAAATATATGCATTTAGAGTCAAATTAATTTAAGTTATCTTACTAGGCTCTCATTTCAATTATACAGTACTCGTAAAAATAATAAAGGACCTGGTCTAAACGTAAAGGTGGTAGTTTGATTTTAGTAAATAATATGTGTTATGTTAGAAGGGTATCCATATTTATATTATTAAATCAATGATTGCTGGAAACATTAGCTTTAAATGGCCAAATGTGTTCATTCGGATAATATCAAATATCTACTGTTACATGATTTGTATCAATTGTTACTGGCATAATCGTTTCAATATTGTTTCTTTAAGATAATTTTTAAGAATCTTCTTATTGAATTTCATATTAATATTATTTCAGTGTCATTATCAGAATGTTATTCAAAAATATTCCAAAATTCTTAAAAAGTATGGATAAAATAGTGTTTTATCGATATTATTTTTATCCTTTGTAGTCAAAAATTACCTTAAATTTACATGTATTGGTAGTAATTGGAGGTAATACTACCAAATTATAGTGTTCATAATCAATAATTATGTTTATCAAAATATAAAAAATTCTCTGATTTTTTAGGTGTTGCATTTTTATTGCTCCCCTAAATTTACATTAAAAAAAATAATTAATAACTATTCGTTATTAATTATTATTGATTAAAGCCGCAAAGAATAGAATCACATCAGAATTGGCTAATTTAATAGCGTATTAGCCCTAATCAAATATCACATAGCCTAGCGTTTCATTTTTTATGCTACTTATACAGAGAGGTATTTCTACACGATAATATTTTGTATCAAGATTTGCAAAAATTCGAAAATCATATTACAATTATATTATCTAAACACAAATTGTTTGATTATATACATACATACATACATACATACATACATACATACATACATACATACATACATACATACATACATACATACATACATACATACATACATACATACATACATACATACATACATACATACATACATACATACATACATACATACATACATACATACATACATACATACACATATTTATTAGTGTTTGTATGAATAGTAAATAAGATATTGATTTTAATAGCTCAAAAGAAAATTAACTTCATTCTTATATTCCCTTCCCCAAAATTTTCGTCCGTGTATAATCGTTTTGTGAACTTGTTCAAAATTAAAAAAGATTTTTTTCAGGTTTTTAACTTTTTTTATATTTCTTACCAAAGAAACAACATCAAACTTAGTTTCTTTCATGGCAAAAAAAAAAAAAGAAGTACAAAGTATAACAAAGCTATAAAAAGTAAAGTCATAGTCATATATATTTACACTTTTTAAAATTTGTTGAATATTTGGAAAAGATGTCAAATATTTTTGTTGTTATACATTATTTTGAAATAATTTTTTTGTTGTTGTGTAGCCGAAAATGTCCAGAATATATTGTGGTAGTATCTGAAAAAGTCGCGGCATTCATTTCTGAAATAAAACGAAAAACTCGTATGAACTTTTCATTTCAAAAGTATTTACATACATTTTTTACACTTCAAAATTATTTACACAACTTCAAAAATCAATTAATTTTCGCACAATATTTTAAAAGATGGCCAAAAATCTTGTCTATAAGATATTATATAATCTTGAGATTCAAATCCAACTTTAATAAGTCGCAAAAATAAAATCCTAGTGGCAAAAATTATGAAAAAAGTTATCAGAGCGATGTTGAGATTTAAACGAAGTTTTAAAATTCTACATCGTCATTATGGTTCGAAAAAAAGTATGGAAATAGTTAAAGGCTGGTATAATCCTTTATAGGAAGATATAATTTTATGAAAATAAAAACATTTTAAAGAGAAATTAAGAAAAATCTGTCAGAAAAATTTAACATAGCTTAAAATATTTCCAAAATTTTCAATGTTCATCCGTTTGTTCTGCGAGAAAGTATGATATTTTAAAAGGCTATAGTGTTTACATTATAAAATGTGTAATATATTTTAATTGCATAGAAAATTCAATACAAAAATGAAATTAATAATAATGTAGTCTGGTAATATTTGGAAATTGCGTATTATATTACAGAAAAATGAATTCTGGAAATATTGATTTACACGTTCTTTAATGCGGACATCATAATGCGATTGCAAAACATTTTGCAAATATTAAATGTGTTAAATTTTTCGTACAGATTTTATCTAATTTCTCTTTAAAATGTTTTTATTTTCTTAAATTTATATCTTTTAATTAAAGTTTGTATCAGCCTTTAACTACTCCCATTCCTTTTTTCAAACCATAATGACGATGTATCATTTTAAACCTTCATTTAAATCTTAACTTGGCTTTGATAGGTTTCTTCATCATTTTTTTCACTATTATTATATTTTTCCAACTTATTAAAGTTGCGTTTGAATCTAAAGATTATATAATATCTTATAGACAAGATCTTTAGTCATCTTTTGCAATATTGAGCGAAAATTAATTGATTTTTGAAGTTGTGTACATCATTTTTTTTTTTTTTTTTTTGAAGTGTAAAAAATGTATGTAAATACTTTTGAAATGAAAAGTTCATACGAGTTTTTCGTTTTATTTCAGAAATGAATGCCGCGATCTTTTCAGAAACTACCACAATATATTCTGGACATTTTAGGCTACACAACAACAAAAAAATTATTTCAAAATAATTTATAACAACAAAAATATTTTACTTCTTTTCCAAATGTTCAAGAAATTTCAAAAAGTGTAAATATATATGACTATGACTGTATGTTTAAGAAAATAATTAAATTTTTATGTTCATGTTCATATTTTTTTTTTTTTTTTTTTTAATTTTTATTTTTTGCCAGGCTACTGGAAAACAATCAGCATTTGTCAATCCATTTATTTGTATCATCTCATAGATAATATTTCTTAGTATTGAGTCCAGTAAAAATCTAAAAATCTCATCAATTAAAGATGTTTTGTAACTTTATTCCAAACATACAAAAAAAAAAAAAAAAAAAAAAAATAATAACCATTTTCTTAAAAATATGAAATCATTTCCCAAGAGTAATAAATAAATACATTTTTCTTTGATAAGATCGGAAGCAGATTGTCGATATTGTTCTAATATATCAAACGTTTATCTGAATTCAGCTAAATTAGCAACTAAGAACATTTTCCCCAATAAACCTTAGATCAATTCAAAATTTTTAATAAAATTAACATCATTTTGAAACTTTTTAAAAATTAAATTTTTTAGCATTTGAAAAGATTTTTGTTAACATATTTTTTATATAATACATTTAGAAAAAACCCTGAAGTTAAAAATTTAATTATAACGTAAACGCTAAGTACAATCGAAGCGTATGATTATTTATTTGTATGTTGTATTACTCATACGTTACTATTTCAAGATGTTAAATTCTCCAGAACTTTGAAATAAAATTAAAGAAATTTTAATATTTCATATAAAATTCTTTTTTATCCACATCTTAAAAAATTAAAATCCCATATGTTTTGCTTTAATGTCAAAACAAATTTAAATCATATTTGTATGTACATACATATGTTACTTTAGTCTTTAATTTAACACAATAACTGAACAGACATATACCAATAACATTTTCAACTGTAACGACAGGATGTACAAATAGTTACTAGTTTTACAACAACTGTAGGTAATATAAACCACAAATCTATGTGCAATCATATTGCCGCAAGACCAAAACAGACAGGAGACGCAATCACTTTCAAGTATTGCCTCATAATATGTAATGTCTATACTTTTATTTTACTGGCTACAGTGAGAGTTAAATATAAAAGTATAATAGCAAATATTTAAGGAACTTTTGAGAACTTAGAAGATGTTTTAGAAAAAATAAAAAACCATATTAAGGAGTATAAATTTAATTTTAGTTTTTGATCAAAATACGTAATACATATTTATTTGTATGGTAATTAAATTCAGACTTGGAAAAGTAAAAGCCTCGAAGTCATCATAAAATGGTTGTAGTAAGAAGATGAGCAAATACTGTTTTGTTGCAAATAACCAGTTTGTATGTCTGGTTGCATATATGCAATATAACAACCGCAATAGATTGGTATTGCTTATGAGAAATATACCTGTATAACACTTTTAAATTGTGCTGGAATTAGGGATACAAATATACACATTAATTCCCAGTTTTTAACATACAGTTTTTTTTTAACATACTGAAAATCAAAAAGTGCATGATACATGACATTTAAATATCTAAGTAATTATTCGCTTATTGCTTTAAAAAACAATAGGTAAGTAAATAACTTTTACCTATATTTCATACCAAATGGTAAAAATTTCCCTTCTAGTTGGTACTAATTGTAATTTGCACATTGAGCCTTAGGTATCTCTAGCACAAAACTACACAGCTACTTGTTATTACTACAACTTCCTCCTGAAATGTAAATGGTACATACATATAAACGAAGATCTAGAAAAGTAATACCAACAAAACAAAAAACCAAAATAGAAACAAATAAAATGAGTAGTAATTGTGAATGTATGTTTTTGGCATCCAAATGCCACATGCACCATCAAGCATATGAGTATTTTGGCAATAAGCATATGTATGAATCAGTGTGTTTGCAGATGTCTACATATATTATATATAATATTCACATTAAATTTAAGTACCATAGTTAAGGGTAATTTACTTTTTGTTGTTTAATTTCATTATATTTTTGATAAAAAAAAAAAAAAATTAATGAACTTATTTTAAGGAAATTTTTTCTAACGACAACATTCTTTATTTTCTATTGATAGTTCCTATTTTATTATTTTTTTTAGATATTTAAATTTGGGTCAGTATAGAACATGTTAATATTACCTTTAATTTTGTAACAACAATTAATATTTTTATAATTTAAGGAGGGAATTCAAAAAAAATCCCCCAAAAATTATAATTTTAGAGAAATTGCTATTCAAAATTAATATTAAAAATATGTTTTTGTATACGTTTTACACAGACCTCTTCTCTATATCGACAAATTATCCACATAACTGAATTTGAAACCTTTATATCCCGATGTATTTTACTATACCCTGAGTATGAATAATTTGTACATAATCGTTTCTTGATTTTGTTCTTGTACCGACGACATTTTATATTTACTAATGTCTTAAATTTCAAAAAAAAAAAAAAAAAAAGCGTTTTGCTACTGAAAAATTTGCTAAAAAATTATATCGACACACATTGGGTAAAAGGGTTCGAAAATGGCGCTTAATTTAGGGGAGGGTGATATCAATATTTTAATGATCACGTTTTATTTTTTATTTATTATTAATAAAAAAAATCAGTTTTAGAATTTTAAGATTTTTTTTTAGCAGAAGGGTAATGTCTGTCCGTCCGTCTATACATTAGAGTTAAATGGGTCGAAAATTATGCATTATTCAAATTTTAATGACTTCGTTTTACTTTTCTATTTATTAGTAAGTAAAAAAATGTATCTATAGAATTATAGGATGTTTTTTGGCTGAATGATAATGTCCGTCCTTCCTTCTATACATTTGGGTTAAATGGGACGAAAATAACGCTTAATTCAAGATAAGGTGATATCCCGATTTTGATGATCACTTTCTATATTTTCTATTTATTAGCTAGTAAACAAATGCATTTTAAAATTCTAAAATATTTTTTGGCAGCATGGCAATGTCCGTCCGTCCGTCTATACATTTGGGATAAATATGTCGAAAATTCAACTTAATTCAGGGAAAGGCGATATCAAAATTTTAATAATTTCGTTTGGTTTTCATATTAATCAAAAAGTGTAAAAAATAATACTTTTCGAATTTTATGATTCTTTTGAAAGAATTATAATGTCCGTCCATCTGTCCATCTGTTTGCTAATTTTTGCAAACTTTCCCATTCAAAATCGTTTAACTTTTGACTCAATAAAGATAACGACATAAAATTTTGCTCGGTAGACAATTTTGCTTTTTAACCAACTACATAAAACATAATCAAATCGGTTGAAAATATTTGGCTATATATGGAAAAATCTTAACCAAGATCTTGTAAAATTGAGATTTTTTAAAATTTAAATGTATATAACTCGAAAAATGTATTAGATAAGTAGTACATGCAATCATGTTTTCTAAAGGGTTTATGAAGGACTTTAGGCCGATATAAAAATCTTGGAAATCGGGTAAGGAACAAAAATTCGCTAGTGGTTAAACATTTTCCATGACACTATTACTCTATTTGAACCCCTATAGTTCCGCTTCTGATGCGAATATTGGATCCCGCTTCTAAACTAAAAATGCTACAGTCCTCAGCTACGCCTATGTGTAAATCTGTCTTGCAAATCCAATCAGCCGATTAGAAGTTGCAGATTTATTTCAATTCTTCCCCACTGTTTAATGTTTGATAAAGCAAAGAAAATGTCTGGCTCTTAAACTGTTTTTTGTATGAAATCCACTGGATTTTTTTTTTTTTTAATTTTTTTTCTCAAATCGGGCTATATATGTACAAGTTTTTTTTTCATAGTATTAAAGTGGATAATATATACTATTTTTCAGAAAATTTTCAGAACAAACATCCTGTAACATTTTAAGTTGCATTCCATGAAAGCTGAAAATTAGTGTATTTTAACACAATTTTCAAAAAAATAACAAAAATATTAGGACAAAATATAATTTTCATATACTTGAAGAAAAGTACACTTTAATATCTGAAGTTGGTGGTTTTATTTTAAAATTTTACCTTAGAAGATTTCTTATTTGAAATAAATATACTGAAATCTGATGAAAATAGAATTGTTTACTATTTTTTAAAAATGTAAAAAAATTCTTAACTTTGACAGCTCCTTATAAGAAAACAATATAACCTAGCTTAAAGATTTTAATTGATATAGATGTATAATTTTGTTTATTTCTATTCGGTACCCAACTTTATAACAAAACTTTAAATTTTAAAATTCAATTAAGCGCCACTTTTGACACATTTTACCACAACCTGCGACATATTTTTTTCTTTAATAAATTTAATATTTTCTAAGATAAGAAAATACAATAAGAAAACTTTTCTTCGCTAATACAAGCAGTATTTGACGTTTTTTGGCTGTCGTTGTCCTTCAAAATTCCAAATTTCTCCCACACACGATGTGAAATTATTTTTTTTTTTTAAGTCGTTAAATGAAAAGTCGTTCTAAGGTAAAAATAAAATTTGTTTAAGGGGCATTTTTTCATGTTATCTTTTTACGGCAATTTTTCATTCCAATTTGGTGCAAATTCACCCCAAGAAAAACATGTCACATAATACCCCAAAAACGAAGAAATATTTCACCAAAATAGCGTGTTGTTGTACCCCATATAATTTTTGTAGCAATTTTTCGTTTAGTGGGCCATATTTCTTGGGGTCACAGAAAAATACGCATTTTCGCGATGTGGCGGATATTTTGATTAAAAACATATCATGTATTTCAAAACTGCATTCTGTTTGCATTTTCATGCTTTAGGATATTTAAAAATATAGACCAAAGTGTAAATTTTCATATAAAATATGTCTAATTTGGGAGAAAGTGTACCTAGACCGCTTGGGTTATTGAGCCTGTTTTCTACTCTGTATTAATCTTTGTTATGATACCTTTCAGAAAAGTATACAATTATTATATGTTATTGAAGAAAATTACATTCTGGAGAAAAAAAGGTGTAGAGACTTTTTTAACCACGAACAAAAATTTTAAATTTTGCAATTTTGAAATTCAAAATCGTTTCTTTTTGGATTCGATAAAGGTGACAACTTCAAATTGTCTTTATTCAGTAGATAATTTTGTGCTTTCATTATCTAAAGAAGAAATAGTAAAATCGCTCAGAAATTCTTGACCAAGAACATTAAAAATTTAAGTAGTTAAAATTTCAAATGCAAATAACTCGAATATTGTTACAGACAAATGCATAGCCTTATTGAGGTTTTTAATAGGATGTAAACATATTAATCGGTTATGAGACAAAAACTGGCAAACGTACTCTGTTTTGAGCCCTCATAACTCTGCTCCTGAGTAGTGTGTGTGGTCTCCCTAATTGTGCACTCCTCTGTTACGCCTATGTAAATCCAACCAAACGATTAGATATTACAGACTTATTTCCACAAATTTTCGATTCTGAACCACTGTGCAGTGCAACAAGAAACAATTTTCTCAATAATTTTATGGTTTTTTTAAGTATTTAATATGATGAGAAATCATTTAAATTATTTAACTCAAGTGTTGTTTTGTTGACTACGACATTATTGTACTAGATTTTTACTGTATGCTGCTCCCTTTTTACTAACGTTTTTAGTTTAGGACAGAATTAAATTTTTTCGAAAATAAATCTGTAACTTCTAAAGATTTGAAAAGGTGCCCCATATACCCTACAGGAACGCAGCTATATGTGGCTTAAAATGGGTTACTTCTGACGTCGAAATTTTTTTACAAATTATATATAAAAAGAGCAATGTCAATATCTTTTATAGACCCAAAACTACGCCACTTTAAAATCTATTGTTTTATAAAATATTACCGTTTTTGCGTATTTCAGCATAAAAATACCTTCTAACATTGTCTACGGGAACAAATTGTTTATTTATTTTTTATTTTTTAACAGCCCCAATAGTACAATGGTTTTGGAATTTTTCGCAAAATATTTGATATGTAAATATTTGTATGTAATTAAGAATCATGTCAGTTAGTCAAAGAAGTTTATTTGAAAAAAATTAAGTAGACAATTTTTCTGATTTTTGAAACTAAAATAACAATTTTCTAAAAAATGTTTTTTTGTAGAAACAATAAATATTTGACCCCTAATAAAATCCTGAATTAAGATAACATCGAAATTTTTAGCGATTATTGACTTTATCATTTTAATTGATAAATAACTTGAAAACTATAGGCGATAAAACACGAGCATGTTTTTCATAGGCTTTATCGAGAGCTTTAAGAGGATATAAAAATGTTTGAAAGCGAATAAGAATAGAAATTTGGCAAGAGATGAAAATTTTTCTATGTCAGAGGTACTCTATGTTGAGCCCACATAGTTTCGTTTCTGAAGGGCATGTGGGGCGCTTCTTTCAAACCTAAAATTGTACACTTCTCTGCTATGATCGTGTGATATTTTATGTAAATCCAACCAGCAGATTAGAAGTTACACTGCGCAATACATATTGTTTACCTTTGGCACATATGTATATCCTTGAAGTAAGTAATGACTGGATGCCACGTCAACTTAAGAAATAAAATAAAAATTGTTTTGCTTCTTAGTACGCAAATTTAATAATTTATCAAAATTTATATGATTTGCTATTCCTTGTATATGTATATTACCGCCTTTTTTTCAATTAACTCAGTTGTTTAATTTTGCATCAAAATTTAATAAATATATTCAAGTAAAAATAAAAATAAATTTTAGTATGATTTTATTTCCTATACACATTTTTTAATTAATTCAGTCATCCACTTGATTGATTTAATTAATTTATTAATTGGAAATATTTTTCTGTTTTTCATTTTTTTAGGTTTTTAATAATTGATATTATCATTTTTGTGAGAGGTGCAAATTTAAACAACTTTATAATTGAATGAATTATTGTCATATAAATTTGTTAATTGGTGACATTTTTCTGTGTGTCAAATATTATGTGAGTTGTAGAAAGGAAGAACCAAAAGAAATTTTTACTAAAAGTAGGCTAAAAACTGGGCTTAGTATCCAACTTATATTTTGGCCCATAGTTTTCTCACAAAAATATTTGCTATATGTGCTAAATTTCATTGGAACTTTCGAATATTACTCTTTACCAAAAGTGGGCGTGGATTTTTTTTAAATTTGCGATGTTAATTGCGCGATATATGTCCAAAATATCAGTTAAATCGGTCTCAATAATTTTCGTTCTATTTCTTGTCTTTGCATTTTTTACTACTGTTAAAAACTTGTTTAACTTTTTTGATAAAAAATACAGAGAAATTTAAGGAATGAGTTACATTCCCTATATATTTTGTTTCAAAATTCATACCATTTTATCCGAGTCCTTATAGTCTTTGAATTAGCTTTTTCTTTAGTTTTCAGTATTCTTTACGGTGATTGTGAACTCTTGGTATTAAAAATTTTCCTTTTTAAGAAAAACTAATTATGATATTACAACCACATTTAGACATAGTTACTGATAATAATAGCAAATATGAAAATGTAAACGACACAATTATTCTCACGTATGACAAAACTTATAAAAGCATGTACGGATTTTTTCGTGCGCAGTTCTTAAAATTATGTTTCACTAAGCTTCTTTATTTAAAGTTCTGTTTTCCAAAAACGAAAAAAAAAAAAAAAATATTTAGGTAGATATAAAAAACCGTTGTCCAGAATTTTAAAATAAGAAAATATATCAACTTGCTCAATTAAATTTTATTGCATAAAATATAAGTTTAGTAAAAATATTTCTTTAACACAAACTCATAACAACCACTTTACATAAGTGACTAAAAGAAAACCTTTTAAAGGTTGAAAATAAATAATTTTAAATTTAACAAGAAAAACTTAAAAACCTTAAATGCAATTGACAGAATAATGCTTTATACAGCAAATTGTGGGAGGTAATTGTTAAAACAATGGAGTTGTTATAAAATACTTCCATTGCAACTTCATAACAAAGGATGATGCCAACACAGTTATACAGACATGAAATAATACAAAGAAGTAGAGTGAAGAGAAAACCCAATTGATGAAAATTTAGGGAAATGAAATTGTATTATATTTGGTTAAATATTTTAATTTTATATTTAAGTTTAAATTAATGAAAAAATTATAAACAATTTAGAATGAATTAATTATTTGGTTTCTGGAACAAAAGTACTTAACTGGACACTTCGAAGACAATTAAAAGATTCACTGGGTTATAACTGGTGACACAATTGAAATGTGAGCATAGCCAACACAGACAAACTGTAAGCAACACAAAAACAACAAAAAGACAACTATACCTTCAACTTCAATACAAACTTAGTATAATGCTGTGTAGTTTCTTCATCTATTTTTACCCTTTTTTTGCAACAAACGGTTTTACAAGAAAAAGAAATAAAAAAACATAATGGAATTCTCTTGAAACAAAATAAAAAAAAAAAAATGACAATGGAATAGGAAGGACAAGTGCATATTATGAAAATACCTTATTTGTAGCTGAGGTAGATTGGTTGTCATGACAAAACCTAGGCAGACAATCAACTATAGCAGGCAATAACTAGCAACCAAATATACTCAAGCTGTGTTTGAGGAATAATGTTGTTACTTTGGTAGCTGCCGCTGTGTCATTCATTGTTAATGTAGTTATTGAAAAAATAAAATAAGAGATTTAAGAAATTTTCGTAACAAAAATGCAAATTTAATATGAATTCTTTCAGACAATAAATATTTAAATAAAATAAGTCTTAAGTTGAATTTAAACAAAATATTTTGATATTTAAAGAAAATGTAATACATACATTCGTTTTGAATACAAGAGATACAATGTCTGAAGTCATTGAAATAGGATTTTAATTTAATAAAGCTATTTAAACGTTTTAAATGGCTTATTACACTGTCCTAAAAATCTTTGCACGTTGGGGTAAAATGTGTCAAATCTGGTGATTAATTAAATTTTAAAAATTGAGTACCAAATAAAAATAAAGAAAATTATGTATCAACATAAATAATTGAACTGAGCTGTCAAAAATATTTTTAAATCAGGAGTGAGATCGAAAAAATCTTAACACACATTTTGCTTCATAACTTTTTTCGGAATCAATATTCAAAATTTTATTTGATCTAGTTATCATGGAAAAATACTTCAGTTATTACTCTTAATAACACCCATGTTAATTTGTCCTTATTTTCATCAAAATAAGTGACGAAAAAGATTTACGTTCTGCAAGTTATTAAAAAAATTCTAAAAATCCAAATAATTGGCCACAGAATTAAATGTCGTCCGTAAAACCGTTTCTAATGTTATTAAACAGTATCAGGAGAATTTTACTATTGACGTGAAACCTAGTTCGGTAAGAAAAAATGACCACATGATATTGGGAAGGCCAGAAAATTGAAGGCATATTGAAAGGAACTCCAAACACATCTGGTAGAAAATCAGCTCAGTTTTCTCAGTGCTTCGACTATTTGGTGCGAAAATTTAAAGCTAATGGGAGAGTTGATAATATATAAAGTTCAAAAAATTCCAAACTGGAATTCTGCAAAAAAAATTACAAGCCAAAAATAGGACTCGGAATTTAAAACCAAATTTCATACAAAAATACTCAAGTTGTATAATTGACGAAGAAACGTAGGTGCTGGCAGAATCTTCGCAGCTTGTGTCTCAAAAATTTTTATTGCTAATGCTCGAAGAAATGTTGGAGATAAGTTTAAGACCCAAAGCAGCAAAAATTTCTTACAAAATTCATGGTATGACAAGCTTTTTGCAGTTGCGGCAAAACAGGAAAGTCATTTGATACATTCGGATCTATAAATACAAAAATATGCATAAAGGAATATTTGCAAAAAAGACTTCTTCTTTTCTTAAGAAAGCACAACATGTCCACATATTTTTGGACCCATTTGGTATCATGTCACTACGGTAAGAAAGCTCTGGAATGGTACCAAAACAATAACATAGTTATAGTACCAAGAGAGGTCAATTTTCAAAATTGTCCATAGCTTAGGCCAGTGGAGAGATATTGAGCTCTTGTGAAAAGAGAATTCAAGAGCACAAAAAAGGTGTCCCAAAATACCGAAGATTTTAACAGAAGATGTGCACACTGTTCCAAAAAAGTGACTGAAGCAACTATCAAATCTCCAAAGAAAGGTTTTTAAAAATGGTCCACAATTTTGTAATTAGTGGTTAGAACCATAAGAATTATATATTTCAGTGATCTGTGCTAAATTATCAAATGATTAAAAAAATAATGAAAACTCTAAGATTAACCGTTTCCAAGTTATTGAATATTATGTATGTTAAGAATTTTCGATCTCACTCCTTATTAGAGAAACAAATCAAATTTCATCAAATTTAAGTGTACTTTTTATACACACCATTAAAAAGATGGGGATATATTGATTTTGTCATTTCGTATATAACATGTCGAAGGAATCATTTGAGACCCCATAAATTATATATTTTCCGGGTCTTGCTTAGATTTTGAGACGACTTACCTATGTCCGTCTGTCAGTGTATCTGTTGTAGTTTCATTTCATAGTTTTCTCCTGATATCTCTTAAACAAAAGCATGTACCATAACGAAATTTTGTATAGATAGTTCGGGGGTCAATATAAACTCACTTTACCGCCCACCTCCCATAAAAGGTGAAACGTCAACGAAATTTTGTACAAATTGTTTAAGGACCAATATGAAATCGGAGACAAAAACGAGCGTATTCCGTCCACCTCTCTTATAACATAAAATTTGAGAAAGTTGATAATTGGTATAAGGATTCGGCCGAGCCGAATATAACATTCGCGCTTATTTTAAATAATTAGTTTCTTAAAGTATTTTATTGTATTATTTCTTGAGTATTTGAACATTTGGTTTCCTCTAAATAATTTTATTACATTTTTCAAGTTATATGCATTTGAAACTCCAGTTCAATTTTGGAAGACTTTAGTCAAGTTTTTTTTTTTTCAAATATAGTCCAACAATTTCGACCAGTTTTATTAAATTTTTCTTTGTAATTAGTTAAAGAACAAAACTTTAATTCGAATAAAGATAAATCGAAATTGATAACGTTATTGAATTTAAGAACAAGAATTTGAAATTTTGCAGAAATTAACAAACAGTCGGATGGAAGGACGTACATCAAAATTCTCAAAAAAAATCTTAAAATTCCAACCCAATAAACCTTAGAACGATATGATAGCGGAAACGATATCATACTAAGAGCCGATTATAATATCATATTGTATTGTAGAAAACGATATTATTATGATATTGATATTTCGAAATATTTCGTTTTTATAAAATAAAAAAAAAAAAAATATCATTTGGAAAAAACTTCAAATAAAAATTTTTCAACATACAAAAACAAACTGGAAATCAAATACAAAAAATTCAATAGTTTACCGATTTTTAGTGCTAAAACCAAGTTTTTCAGGTATATAATTGCAGAAATATGTATGTCCTTAAGCAATAATCATGTTTGCAAATGTTGTTGATAATATTTGATAAAATATGTCATGTATGATGATTTTTATATCCTTATTTTTTATATTTAGAATTTTTTCTCATTTTAGCTGATTATGGTTCTTTATAGTTATACTTAGTATATTTAAGGGCAAATAAACATAATTTTAAGTATTGAATAGCGTTCAAAACAAAATTTGGTTCATGCCGATTTTACTATCGTTATTTTTGGAAATAACGATACCGAAAACGATATCATAATTTTATGGAAAAACGATATCATAAGGAAAGGTACACTTTAGTCCGTAAAAACTATCGTTATAGATTCGAAAACGATTATCACTAGTGATAGTTTTTATCACCTAGATGATATCGTTTCGATATCGTTATAATATCTTTTGGTTTATTAGGAAGGATTATCTTTTTTTTAATACACAGAAAAAAGTAAAAAATGATTTTAATTACCAAAATGATTCATTCAATCAAAAAAATAATCAAATTTGCACCTCTCACCAAAATGATTATATCAATTACTAATATTTGTAAAAACAGACAAAAAATTATTTTTTTTTTCCAATTAAAAATTTTTAAAATTTTGATTAAGAAAATAATTCCAAAAAACATAATTTTTAAGCAACGTATTAATATTAAATAAAAAAAAATCACCTGAAAATAATTTTAATTAAGTAGATGATTGAATGAAGCAAAATGGGAAAAAATTTATTTTTTTATATTTATGTATTTCTTTTTCTTTATTTATCAATTTTCTGTTGGTATTGACATTTTTTATTTTTTTAATTTTTTTTTCTTAATTGTTGCGTTTTGTTTCCATTAAATACAGCCCCTGTTGTATTCTTCTTATTGCTGATAAAAAAAAACCGCTGATATTTGCCCGTTGTCTCCTAGATGGGTATGACTTTGAGGTGCGAAAAAAACAGTTCTGATCTTGGTATCTGGCTTTTGTTCACTAATATCTCAAATCTGCATTTTGTTTGGATGTGAATGGTATATAGTTTTTAATAGAAAGATTAACAATTTTGTGATCACCGGCATATATGTGTGTATATATCCAACAATGTACATATATATGTTCATTTTCTGTTTGCAACGTTGTCTCCACCCTTGAAATTACCGAAATAAAATTATTCGGGCGCTGATCTTGTGGTGATTTGAGCTTCAATGATATCGCACCATGACTCTTCAGCGGCCTTGTGAAAATTCTTCCTGTATGGGCCGTGCTGATGCAGCATGTTGTGAAGCTGTTGTTTCAACCAATAAATTTTACTGTTGAAAGCATTAGATATTGCGTAAATGTTTTCAGAAACGTCAAGACTGTCTCTGAATGCTTCAATTTTTTTGCCATCTGGAATGGAAAGTGTTAGATAAAATACAAATCTAAATAACCAATCTAAAATATACTTACATACATAAATACCACTCTAAAAATCTGATCTTTGTTTTCTGATATCAAAATCATAGAAACACTACATTCAAGACCGTTTCCGTCTACAGAAGAGACCATCAAAAAGAGGATTTATTAAATATGTTAGTAAATTTGTTTGAATATTCATTTTCCCACATTTTCATTTTTTGATTTGATTTTTTATTTATTTTTTTTTTCACAAACGTCATTTTCCTCATGTTTTTCGAAAACATTTATAAAAAATTAACAATTGATTGAATTGTTTTATTAAAAATCAAGCAACAGTGATAATTGAAGAATTTTAGGCAATAATTTTTTCTGTGTACTAATCAATATAAAATCAAAATATAAATGCTGAAAAATGTATATCACTTTTCCCTGAATTAAGCGCCATGTTCAACTACTCTTTCCCCAATGTACATTGTTTAAATCTATCCTTCATATTTTCCAACTATCTTCTATATAATGTACTTTTTTTCTCTTTCCAAATATTTTTAGTTTAATTAGAACATGAAAACTTCTAAAAACTAGAAATTCCAATTAAAATCTTAACAAATTAAAAACTTTTTAACGAATCATTTTACCATTTAATAAATTCCTTACCCATTTTTCCTCCACTCCAAAAAACGAAAGTCAGAAACCAAGGTTTTTTTTTGTTTGTTTTGTCTTAAGCATCATATTCTTTATGCAGCTACACTACAGTAACAACAATTGTTAACTGTATGTTTGTACTTTGAGTAACGTAGTTAAAACCATCATCCTCTAATTTCTACCTATATACGCATGAGATTTCAGTGCACTTGCATGTAGTACGATTTGTTTGTTTGCCCCAAAAGAAGTAGGTACACGTACAATGTTTGCATACTTTACATGAGGGTTACATTTGTTAAGATGAATTTCTTCTTTTGCGTGATGGATATAACAAACGTAGCATCATTCGTGGTAACATGTCATAGTTAGTGGTCAAGTAAATGTGAACAATAAGGATGACATTACTTTATGCTGGTTTCAACGATTAATATATTGTTAAAAATTAAAAAAAAAAACTCAATTTATTCATTACAAAAGCATAATGAGGTTAGGTACAAAATATGATATAATATAAATATTTACAAAATTAGGCTTCATATTTTTTTCATTACAGCTGTATAAGAGAAAAGCTCAACGGTCACATAGAAACAAAATTAATTTATATATTATGGTCCTTCAATTATTCGGTAAAAAATTATAAGATGACAAACTTTGAAACCAAAATTTTAGCAATTGTAAATCCTACTTTTTGTTCTCTGGATGTGCGCCTCTCCATGAAAATGGAATTTTTTGTCATATAATTATAAACAAGGTATATAAAAACACATGCTTCGTTAAGGACATTAACGTGCCCTTGTGAATTTTGAAAACTGCACGGTTTTCATATTCACAGGACTACGGTTTCGTCGAAGGGTACCGTTAAAATATTTTATTGTAAAGTTTTAAAAACTACTTGAAAATAAAGAAAAAAATTTTAAATTTTACTTTAGCAATTTTAATTTCCAAAAATTTTTATGAAATATGTATAACACATTTGGAAATTTTCAGGTGTTTATTTTCAAGATTAATCTTTTAAAATAAACTGGTTTTGCCAGAAAATAAACTATTTTACTCATTTACAGCGGTATTACCTTGGTTCTTATGAAGATTTTATTGTCCATGACTGGATCACCTATGTAAATTGGAATTTTTTTGTTGCTACATTTAGATCCTATACCAGTGCTGCCAGAATTTTGTAATACATTTTTTTATTTAAAAACATTTTTTTGTCATAAGTTTGTGATATTTTTTGTGATTTTATAGTCAAATATTTATAAATAAAAAATATAAATTCGCACACCAAAGTCCCATACTAATTTGGGTTATAATTCATATGGAAAATTTCCCAAGGTTTTGAAGTGATTTTTCGTAATTTTAAAATTTTTAGATAATTTAAAAGAAATTTTTTTAATTATATTCAAAATAGTTTCTATGGTTAATAAAATTTATTAAAAAATAATTATAATAATTTATTAAGTAAGTTATGAAATTAGTTAAGTTATATTTGATTTGGAAAATGAACCGCCGCAGCCTAAAATTATAGTTAAATATAAATAACTTCGAGCTTTTTTGCGAACTAATATAAAAGTAAATGCGACTTTAGTCACATTTCAGAAAGTCATTGCTTAGATGTCGTTACAAGAACTAATTACTTTGTAGCTATTCAATCACTCATAAGTTTCAAAGTATTACAGAAGTCATTATTAGCAAAATGAATAGTAACTAGTTACATTATCGATTACAAGTAAGTACTGAAGTATTGAAAATAAAAAGCAGATAATTTTTTTTGAAATCTATTTATTTGAAAATATGCGGAAATCAGGATTTGACATACTATTCCATACCATAGACTTGGAGTTAAATCTTGAAACGCACTCTTTTGACCCGTGCAGAAACTGAATAAAATACCGGACCTTACTGACCTGCCTCCGTCTAAAAATTGTTAAGAGTTTAATACGTTTAACAAATTGTTTTAAGATAGGCAATAAATTTTTCTTACCTTTATGTAATTGTATTTCCTAAATTGCTATCGCTTCAAATTTGTTGCCTGTTGAGTTTCAAGGTATTATAAATTTGTGCCAATGTGCCGAAGAGAAACAATACAAATTAGTGGATATTTTTTAGTAATATTCAGATACTTACCACTTTTAAACACTAATAATTTACCAATAGCCTTATGAAATAAGAACTTGTTTTTTTTTTTTGTAAACATTAAAAAAAAAAATTGTATTTTCTTGAATTTATTTTTTTATGTCAAGAATTTTTAATTTTGAAAAATTTGACAAACATTTTTCCAGACACAAAATTTATTTAGTACACAAGACAGTAAAATTAAATGAACAATAACAATTTTTGCATATAACTAGCTTATTGAGCAACGTACGTATTTTGATGTTAATACAACATTTATAGATAATAAAATTTGCTACAAATTTCCTCTAGTACATTTTTATACCCCTTTATTGGTTTAAGAGTTATACCGTATTTTATGTTTGTTGTAGTATTTTACATAAACTCAAATTACAGAGTTCATGAATGAATTCATGTACGTATAAAGTGGCCTAATGGATTTGTTAACAATAAGCTATTCTGTCTGCTTACGTCGTGGTTTCAACTTCACCGGAGACTGGTGTGTTTACGATTAATTATTTGTTTTAGTCTTCGTGACTTTAACAAATAATTAATGTATTTTCATATTTTACCCACTTTTAAAAAAAATAATTTTTATAATATAAATGAAGAGATAGATAAAAAGTAACATTTCTAAAAATCTGATATTATGTAACTGATTACATATCAAGTTAAAAGTAAGTAGTTACTAATCTACTTTCATGTAATGCAGAAAGTATGTTGTTATGATTGAAAAGTAACTACATACGTATCTACATAAAAAGTAAACATTTTTAAAAATCTGATCTTATGTAACTGATTACATATCAAGTTAAAAGTAAGTAGTTACTAATCTACTTTCATGTAATGCAGAAAGTATGTTGTTATGATTGAAAGTATGTTGTTATGATTGAAAAGGAAATCCAAATAGGTCCTACAAATGATTGGCCATCGAATTAAATTTCTGACGTCAAACTGTTTCTAATGTTATTAAACAGTATCAAGAGAATTTGTACATTGATAAGAAATCTGATTCGGAAAGAAAAAAGGTCCACATGATATTGGGAAGACCAGAAAATTTAAAGTATATTGAAAGAAACTCCAAACACATCTGGTAAAAAATCAGTCCAGTTAGCTCAGTGCTTTGATTATTTGGTGCGAAAATTTAAAGCTAATATTGATAACATATAAAGTCCAAAAAGTTTCAAACAGGAATGCTGCAAAAAATTTAGAAGCCAAAAATAGGACACGGAATTTAAAACCAAATTTCATACAATGTGCTGTCAGAATTTTCGTAGCTTCTGGTCAAAACTTTTTATTGTTAATGCTCGAAGCAATGTTAAAGATAAGTTTAAGACCCAAGAGCAGAAAAAATTTGCTAAAAATTCTAGCTTTTTGCTGTTGCGGCAAAACAGGAAAGTCATTTGATACATTCGGATCTTTTCATAAGAGAGCACAACGTGTCCACATATTTTTGGCCCAATTTGGTATCATGTCACTACGGTAAGAAAGCTCTGGAGTGGTACCAAAACAATAACATAGTTTTTGTACCAAGAGAGGTAAATTTCCCATCAGTGGAGAGATATTGAGCTCTTGTGAAAAGTTAATAGAAGAGCACAAAAAAGGTGTCCCAAAATATCGAAGATTTTAAAAGAAGATGTACAAAATGTTCCAAAAAGTGACTAAAGCAACTATCAAATTTTTAACGGAAGGGTTACCAAAAATGGTCCACAAGTTCATAAGTAGTGGTTATAACTATAAAAATTATATTTTGCTGTGATCTGTAATAAATTATCAATTAAATAAAAAAAATGAAAACTATAAAATCAACCGTTTCCAAGTTAATGAGTATAATATATGTTAAGATTTTTTCGAACGCACTCCTTATGTGCTAAATGACGTGAAACTAAGTTGTTTGAAATATATCGACCCATTATGTATTAATTTCAACAAATAAATTAATAATTTTCAGATTACTTCACAGTATAGTGATATAAAAAACCGCGAAGTAACTAAAAATAATAACAAAGTTTATGAACAGCTATTTATATCATCATATGCCGAAGATTTTTGAACTGGATTGAGAAAATAATAACAAAGGGATTCGATAAATATTTATACTTAATTTATATTTTCACATTTCTCATAGCAATCCCTCGGGGGAATGTGTTTTTTTACTAAATTATCAATAATAAAAAACTGTTTATCTGACTGACTAAAGTCAATACTTATGGATTCATATGTTCCGATCTGAATTTTCCGACGGGGATTTGAAATACTGGAGTACGAGTGAAGTACAAATATATAGAAGTTTAATTAATTAAAAGAATATTGTATGATAACTATTTTTTTATTTATTATTTTTGCAATAATAAAATTGTTGTAAAATAATTATAAATTATTTTGTTATTAATAAAACTGAATTATACCTATAGTTTTTCTTAAAATAATTTTTTTTTTGTTTTAAAATAAACAAATTTTAAGGAGTTTTTTTTTTAGATTTTAAAGCAGTTGGTCCCTTTTTTTCAAAAATATCCCCTTTATTGGCACCTTTTTACTTTGAAATCCCCTTTTTTGAAAACTTTTTAAAAACTCTCAATGGTATTGCTGGTTGAAATACTAAAATTTTAGTCTTTTTTAGGCTATTTTAATAATCAAAAGCTAAAAAGAAAATCTTGAGGCTAAAAGTTAAATAAAAAGGCTAGATTTGGCCTAAAAGTACTAAATTAACAACACTGTCCCTTACTAGTTATCAGAGTTGGGGGTAGTGCACTAAATTTGCATTTTCCACTAACACTTAGTGATAGTGCAAAATTTTTAACTACAATCATTAATTTTTAGTGGTGAGTTGAAAAATATCAGCCGCACTCAGCATAGTGGTAGTGAAAAAATATTTTTTTCCACTAAAATTATTTAGTGATAGTTAAAATTTTTTCAGCTCAAGCCTAGTGCAACATTTTTTTTTCTTCACTAAATACTTTAGTGCAAAAAACAACCCTCCACTAATTTTAGTGCAACTTAGAAATTGTTCACTAAATTGAAAGATGACATAATATTTTTTTAAACTTTCTTCACCAAATACAAAATAAAGACTGATCCTCATTTTCACAAACCAATTTTAAACTTAAAATGTATTTTAAAGATATATTGTATACAAATATAATCTCTTAACTATTCGAAATCGCTGAATAATGGATATATTTTTCGGGAGACCAAAATTTTATCTCTCTAACTTTAGGCATTCGGTCTGTGGAATGATGCATTAGTCAGTAACGTTACTCGTTTATATATGTATGTCTCAACATACACAAATGCGCTTACAAGATTTCCAAAACACACTAGAAGAAATTCTAAATGATGTAGTGTTGTTCTAAAACGATTATAACTTTGATAATTACCATCGTAGGTCTCTAAAATTAGTTCAGTGGGTTGTGATTGATTGGAAAAATGTCATGTTTATGTATAGTGAAGAAAAAAATTTCATATTTATATTTAGTGAAAAAAATTTATTTGCAGCTTATGTGTAGTGACTGTTCAGATTTTGCACTATTGAGTGTAGTGCAAATTTTTCCACTACCACTAAAAAAATTGAAATATCACTAAAATTTTTTAGTGGTAGTGAATAAGTGTTTCACTATAACTATAGTGGTGGCAAATAGTTAAAAATCAAAATTTGTTCACTATAGTGCAATTTAATGAAAAGCTGAATGCACTCACAATTTAGTGCACTACCCCCAACTCTGCTAGTTATACATAATACCGCCAAAGCATTTTTCGATATCTCCACTAGTCTACGATTTATAAAATTATCTATATAAAACCATTTGTATATAAAATGGCAAAGACTTACATTCCCTAAAACTTCGGTGATGACCGTCTGTCATTTAGTCTAAAATTATTATAAAATGAGCTTTACTTTTTGTTGGATTTTTTTCATAAATATTGCAATTTTTGGTCAAAAAAGTAATTTTATATATATATAGTTAAAAAAGTTTAATATTTTTTTGACAATCTCTGAAAGAATGGACCTCAAAAAATGTTCTGTGTTCTGAAAATTTATACATCCAGAAGTGCTAAAAAATGGTAAATTTTGGATTAAAGAATCAAATTTTTGAGTCTGTATAAAAAATTGGCTGTTGATTTCGGTACTTCTGCGAATTAAATTAGATAGTTCAATATGTTCTTAAAGGTTTTGCAAAATATTATGACAGCCTACCGGTAAATTCAGTCTCACGAGGCAATTTTCCAAAAATACCCATATTTTCAATAATAAAAATATTGACCTATAAAAATACGAGGGCGGAGCAATATTTCCGTGACTTTCCGAACTTCTCTCGTAGTTATATGAAATGCAACACTGTTCCCATCAAGTACCACCTGTTAATAGACTATTGTCAAATTTTGAGCAAGTGTCGTCATTCACTTTGCCTTTAACAGCTGTTCAAAACATACAATCTCGTGTATTTTTCTAAAAATGGAAAAAAGTGAATTTCGAGTGCTCATTAAACATTATTCTTTGTGAAAAAAAAAACGTTAATCAAACCAAGAAAAAACTCGATAAATACTATGGGGACTCTACACCATCGATTTCAATAGTAAAAAAGTGGTTTACGGACTTTCGTTGTGGTCGCACAAGTACAAATGACGCTGAACGTTCTGGACGGCCAATTGAGGTCAGTGCACCCGATAATGTCGAAAAAATCCACGATATGGTGTTGGCCGACCAATTTAAGAAAAAAGTTCTTTTTCATCAATACTGCACACGGGTGCACACGTGTGCAGTCTCAATGGCAAAACTCTATGAATTGGGCTACGAATTGGTACCTCATCCGCCATATTCTCCGGATTTAGACCCTAGTGACTACTTTCTATTTCCAAACCTAAAGAAATGGCTCGGTGGAAAGAGATTCAGCTCCAACGATGAAATTATTGACCAAACAAATGCCTATTTTAAGGACCTCGAAAAATCCTATTTTTTAGAAGGGATACAAAAACTGGAGAAACGTTGGACTAAGTGTATTGAGTTAAAAGGAGATTATGTTGAAAAATAAATTTTTGTTTTGCAAAAAACACTGTGTTTCATTCAAAAAGTCGCGGACTTATTGATCCGCCATCGTATATAGTAAAATTGTATATATTTTTTTCTTGTATTTACATTTATCAATTTTTTATTAAATATTTTATAACATGTACAAAAATTGTGTTGAAAAAGTTGATAATTTGGATAGTTCCACATAAAAAAAAAAATAAAAATCATTTTGTAGTTATTAATTGTGTCAACTTCTGTTTTTTAAACAAAATATTACGATATACTAATAATCCTATGACATTGGCCACTCACTGTCATTTACTTAAGTGAACTTTTATATATATATTTTTTTTTTCTTTCCCAAAGTTTGTTAAAAGTTGTTGAGTAAACTCTCGTCGTAATATGTGTTTGGTCACAAATTGTATTTAAAAACTTTAAAATTTTTTCGTTGTTATTTTTGTTAGTTTTTTCTCATATTGTTGTAACTATACAGATCTACTCGGGTTTCTGTCTTAAAGAGACTCTTTAAAAGAGTTTCTATAAAATTTTTAGTTGCTGTTTGATAGGAAAAACTTGTGATTTCATTGGGGGATAAATAGAAAATTGTGTATGTACAAAATATGTGTCTGTGTATGTTGTTATTGTTGTTGCTTTTAACAACTTAAGTGCGTAATGAAATGTTTTAAATACTTACACAAATACACACTAACTCTCAAACTCACCTAAACAAACAACTATAAAGAGACTCACGTGCATGTGTTTTTGTTGGCAAGTGTGGAAGAGTTTTGTTACAAATTTTGAAGTTTATTTAAGTTATGGTTAGAAAGTTATTCAAAATTGTTTTTGGTATTTAGTTGCATTTAATGATATTGGTTTAGTTTGCATGTTACGAGTGTTTAATAAGAGGAAAAACTATTAAATAGTGTTGTTGTTATTTGGACTCGTATTTGGAAAAACACTAAATTTATGAAAACTTTTAAGCAGCAAACGTCTCTAATATAATTTGTTTGAAGGTGTAAGCTTCGATTCAAGTAAAAAATCTGACGATTTCTTCGAATGATAAAGTTAGTTAACAATGAAATTATATATTTCTATTTACAATTTTTTTTTAATAGTGCAAGCTCGGTATTCGCGACGAAAATAGAACCCGTTTTACGAAAAAAACAGGTTCTATTTTCGCGACTTTTATCTGTTTTCTTAAATTTGATTACAATGTCTGTAACCAAAAAAGGGAAATCCCCGTCTTTGGGTATATTATCCTTTTTGGATGATTTTGATCTTCAATTTTGTCAGTTTATTTATGTCATTTGTTGTATAAATACATCTCTTAATATGGGAAAAGTTCAAAATATTTTAAAGCCAACGATTTGTCAAAATTTAGAGATTTTAAAAAAATTTTAAATTGGAGATTCCATAAATTCAATTTGAGTGAATTACCAGTTGCATAAGTCTTCAGTTTACTGCATTATAAAGTAAAAAAATTCATTAAAAAAGTTCGCACTTACAACAGAAAGTGGCTCTGGCAAACGTTGCACCTTAAAGAAAGCTGAATACCCAAGAATTAAAAAAATGTTTTATAAGGGGCACAGAAAAAAGTAAAAATGGACTTCAATTACGAAATTTGTAATATTAATTAATTTTTAATTGAATTTGCTCCAATCATCAAAATGATAATATTAATAACTAGAATAATTGATATTATTATTACTTCTTTTCCTTAAATAGATACAATGAGCTGAACATTTTTGAAAATTTACTTAAATTTATTTTATTTCTGTACTTTTATAACAAATATTTAATTTTTCTTTATATTTTATTAATAACTGTCAATTTATTGAAAAATAAAACTGAAAACCAATTAGAAAATTAATTATATTAATAAATCATATAATTAAATTCCAATATAAAGTTAATTAATAATTTTATTAAAAAATTATTTGAAATATTTTTTTCTGTGGGTTTGTAAAACAAAGGGAAAAAATGTTCCAATATCAGTAGCGATTTTACGATCAAAAGCCAAAATTTAACAAACCAATTCAGGTTTCAATGTCAGTGAAGGATGGTTGAAGAAATTTAAGCGTCGACATGGAATTAGATTTTTAAAAATTACGGGCGAGAAATTTTTTTCGAAATCTCATCTTATTGATCCATTTGTGAAAAAGTTTAAGGATTACGTTTATGAGCATGGGTTGACTCTTCACCGAATCTACAATGCCAACGAATCCGGTTTATATTATAGAGTGCTTCTAAATCACACTCTTGTCAAATGTAATGAGAAATCGGATTCCGAAAGAAAAATATGTAAAGAGCGAATAACTTTTTTGCCCTGTTCAAATGCGAATGGCATAGACAAACTTGTTGTTGGAAAATCAAAAAACCTACGCTCTTTAAGTGCTTTTTCAATAATCCTGTAATATACAAATCCAGTATTAACGCCTGGATGACATCATTTATATTCAAGAACTGGTTCTATCATAAATTTGTTCCCCACGTAAGTTAATTTTCACCAATTAGTAAAAGTAAGTTATTCATAAGTAAACATTTTTTAGGTCCAAGAATTTTTGGCTTCAAAAGTTCTTTCGCAAAAACAATTTTGCTTTTAGATAACGCGACTTGTCACCCAGTTGAGAAATTAAAAAGTTATGGTGGTTTAATTACAGCAATGAATCTACCACCCAATTGCACTGCTCTTATTCAACCGTTAGATTAAAACGTTATCAACTTGGTCAAATTAAATTATAAAAACTTGCTTGGCAAAAAATTAACAAATTTGGAGCTCAAACTAAAAAATTTCAATCTTAAAAATGCAGTTCAGATTCTAGCTACGTCCTGGGATAAAATATCAGTGTCCAATATCAGAAAATCCTGGAACGCCTTGCTCGAATTCGGTAGTGCATGGAGTGAAGAGGATAACATGCCCTTAAATATTTTACAAAACATAATTTAGAAAGAAAATGAAGATCTTTCAACTATTGGTACACTTTTAGCTCAAATTGGTACGAAACATCTTTTTACGAATGCTCACATAAACAACTGGATTCAAAAAGAATTTCATATGAAAAGCAATGAGGAACTAATGGAATTATCAGATACGGAATCGGAGAATTTATACGATAGTGGTCATGAAGAAAACAAAATTAAAGTGGACGATTGTATAACATCGATAAACATATGCATATAATGGGCTTTGGAAAATTATAAGTCGACAACAGCAGTATATAAGCTACGTGATTCAACTGTTATTTTAAAAAATAATTTGCCAAAAGAGCACCACAAAATCTCCAATTTCTTTAAAAATATTTAAAATGTAAGTAACTATATCAATAACAAGCGAGAATGTTATATTCGGCTTGACCGAATCTCTATACCCACCATCAACTTTTCCAAATTTTACGTTACATGGGAGGTTGGCGAAATTTGTACAAAATTTCGTTGACATTTCACCATATCTGGGAGGTGGATGGTAAAGTGGGCGGACCACGCCCATTTTTGGTTTTCATGTTTATATGAAACTATCTGTACAATATTTCGTTGTCGTACATGCTTTTGTTAAATAGGTATCAGCAGATGAAGCTACAAAGGACACCCTGTGTTTCTAGTATTTAGCAAATAACTGTTTTGCTTATTAACTAGGGTGATCGACTCGGTTTTCCAACCGGTTTTTAAACCGGTTTTTTCTGTCAATGTGCTGTCGGTTTTTGCAAAATGTTCATTTTTCGAATGTCGAATAGACCGGTTTTTTTTAAACACAAAAAACCGGTTTTAAAAATGGCTTTTTATTTCAAAAACATGTACTAAATACTGATATTTGAATCGAAATTTATGATTTTTTTTTTAATTCATAAAGTGTTATTTGTAATGTTTTAAAAATATTTTGTTTTACAAAAAGTTTCACATGCAGAATCTTTAAATAAAATTTATTCTGGCTTCTTCATATTAACCCATGGTTGTTTATGCTAAGTAAAAGCTAATTATCAGTTTTGATGATTATTTTCTTACAACATTTATACCCTACACCACCATAGGTTGGAAGGGTACTAGCGTTTGTGCTGATGTTTGTAAAAATATTGGTCTAAGACCCACCTTAGTTTATATCAATCGGCTTTAAGTCGATTTAACGATGTACTTCCGTCCGTCTGTCCGTCCATGTAAACCTTGAAATCAAAATACAGGTCGCAATTTTGAACATAAATTAGTGAAATTTTCTTATAGACCAAGGACGAACTGTGTTGAAATTGGTTGTGATTAGTCCATCATTTCACCAAGCCTCCATAAAAATATTCTCCTGGAAAAGTTGGTTTAACGATCATAAATCCCATAAATGTAGCAAGAACTTTTGTACATGTAAGTTTCAAATAACTTTAAATCTATGTGCGGAATTTCATGAAGATCGGTCCATAATTAACCATAGTATTGGTCCACAATCCCACAGGTCTAGAAAAAAAAGACTCCTCCCCGAATTCTGATGCACACAATGGTGTAGATATTGTCGGGCCGACTATATCTTTCTTTATCGTTCTTAATGGGTTAATAGTTATTTCCAAAAATAATTATGTTTAATAAATTTTAACTTGAACAATAAAAGATTTATTGATTTTTCTTTAAGAAATGTAGTCTTTTTATAGAAATATTAACTTCTACAAAAAAACCGGTTAACCGGTTTTTTCTGAATTTAAAAAAGTGCAACCGGTTTCTTCATAATACCAACTATTTGAACTATTCGAACTATTCGAACTATTCGAACTATTCGAAAACTATTCGACGGATGGACATAGCTAGATCGACTCAGAATCTAACCAGGACCCAGCAGATATATACTTTATGGGGTCTTACATGCTACACACGGAATGACAAAATCAATATACCCTCCATCTTTTTGATGGTGGGTATAAAAACAATTCTGATTTTAAAAATTACATAAAGTTTTTCAATAAAATTTTGGGTTCTGTTATAGCGAAAATGCAGTTTTCTGGACAGGTCTGATTTTTAATTAGTCCCGAAAATTGAGCTTGCACTGTACATACGTATGCATACATTTTTTATTTTCTTTTTAATTTTTAAATTTAAACAAAATCTTTCATATCATATTTTTATATTACTGAACAATTCTTTTTCTTTCGTTTAATTAATTAAAATATTCTTCTAAATTAAATTTTTGTTATTCCAGTTGAAAGAATTTCATATTGTGTTTAAACATTTAGTAGCACTAATAGATTTTTTTATCATCTTCAATTATAAAAAAAATCCTATTTGGCACTTGAAGCATTTTCTCATTGCTTTTCCAAATGATGGCACCTAAAGAAAACTAATTAAATTTTTTTGTGTTCACAATTTTAAAATGAATAGAAAATTAGCAAAAAAAAAAAAAAAACTAAAAAATCTTTTGCACAAATTTGCTAACAAAACGTTAAGGATTTGCGATAATTAACAAATTTTTGTCATAGTTTTTATAACAAATAAGTACGCATGACATAAGCATGGTTTTCATAGGAGTTTGCTGCAGCCAAGCATTTTAGGAAAGTCGATGATAATTTGTATAGAGTTAAAATTTTAAGAAAATTTAACACAACGAAATTTAATTCATTCTAAGATAAAATGTTCATCCTGACATTGTCATTTCGTGAACTGGAGCTGAATTCGGAAATTCTTACTTTCTTCACGAATATATAGATAGATATTTCAAAGCTCACCATCTACCATCAGCTTACACTACTAATGTAAAAAAGATGTGGTTTTAACCCTGTTTCGAATTGTGCTAAATATATTGATTCTACATCAATTAAATCCCCCGTTGATCATGTGGATAAAATAGTTTTTAACGAACACGTTTATGTCAATATCATTCTGATTCATATTTTCATCATTATCTACTTTCAATACAATAATCATCATTTAGATCACCAATTTCATTATCGACTTCATAAGTACTATCATCATCTTTAATTTCGGTATTACAAGGTAGTTCACATACCTCATAATGCCACTGATAATACGAGGGTGGATCAATATTTCCGTGACTTTCGAGCTTCCCTCTTATTTATATGAAATACAACACTGTTCCCATCAAGTACCACCTGTTAATAGACTACTGTCAAATTTTGAGCAAGTGTCGTCATTTACTTTGCATTCAACAGCTGTTCAAAACTTACAACCTCGTGTATTTTTCTAAAAATGAAAAAAAAGTGAATTTCGAGTGCTCATTAAATATTACTTTTTGCGAAAAAAGACCGTCAATCAAACCAAGGAAAAGCTCGATAAATACTATGGGGACTCTGAACCATTGATTTCAATAGTAAAAAAGTGATTTACTGACTTTCGTTGTGATCGCACAAGTACAAATGACGCTAAACGTTCTGGACGGCCAATTGAGGTCAGTACACCCGAAAATGTCGAAAAAATCCACGATATGGTGTTGGCCGACCGAAGAGTGAAAGTGCGTGAGATTGTTGATGCCATAGGCATTTCATATAGCAGTGTGTGGTTTCGATTTTAAATGATCAGCTGAGTTTAAGAATGTTGTCTGCAAGATGGGTGCCGCGTTTGCTCTCAATTGGCCATAAACGTAAACGTGTGACAACTTCAAAGGATTGTTTGGAGTTGTTTAACCGCAATCCGAATGAGTTTTTGTGGCGTTTTATAACTGTGGATGAAACATGGATCCATTACTATACTCCGGAGACCAAGCAGCAGTCTAAACAATGGGTTTCTCCGAGTGAACCTGCTTCGAAGAAGGCCAAGGTAAGTTTGTCGGCTAATAAAGTGATGGCAACAGTTTTTTGGGATGTCGATTACCTTCAAAAGGGGAAAAAATAAATGGCGAATATTATGCCAACTTATTAGACCGATTTAATGAGGATTTAAAGAGAAAACGACCCCATATGGCCAAGAAAAAGTTCTCTTTCATCAAAATAATGCACACGAGTGCAGTCTCAATGGCAACCGAAAAATTACAATTTCTAGAAAATTATTCATTAAGATCAGTATAATAATACCTTTCAATATTTTTAAAGAATATTGCTTAAAGTCCGGCAATATTATTATTATTGTTTTCTTTATTTTTTTTTATTTAAAAATATTCATTGATTTTCAGAGTTTACACTTTGAGACACGTCCTTTATTTAATTTTAATAAAAAATATTTTTTGAATTAATTTTAAAATATTTTTTAAACTGTTTTCGGGGTAATCGAAAATAAGTAAAAACACAAAAATCAATGTTTGTATAATTTAAATTGTGATAATAATCTTAAAATTATCGATACGGCCAACAGTACCAACAAAATTAATTTAGCCTAATCAGCTATTAATTTTGTTTGCCAATTTCCACACGCGTGTCCGGTTTATTTAAGGTTCAAGTTACCAGGCGATGTATTCTTGCTCAATCTGCAAATTCACACCGAAATTGTAATTGTGTTAGATCAGCACTTATGCACGATGGCTCCACGTGATGGACATAGCAAGCGGAGGTTGGCAGGTAACAAGCAGAGGATTGTATGGACATTCTTAGCTAGAGCGTGATAAACTTCGGTTGCATATATTAATTATAATCCACATTAATAATTGAATAAAATTGTTATTTAAAAAAATATTAAAGTGATTCATTTAAAAGGCGCCGTTGAATGCGTCTGTAAAATATATTTTGTGAAACAAGTTGGAAAATCCTTAACTTTAATGTAAAACATTATGAAATTTATAAGTCTGTTGTTGTTTTTATTGTATCTTTTTTAGTTGAAGAGATATTTGGTTTGAAAATCTGCTAAATTTAGTCGGAATGGAAAATAATTTTTTTTTAGAAAAATTTTTAGTATTTCGATACAAAAAAAAAATTATTACACTCTTTTTTCAATTAACGTAGTTGTTTCATTTTGCACCGAAATTTAATAAATTTATTCAAGCAATAAATAAAAATAAAATTTAACTATACTTTTATATCCTATATACATTTTTAATTCATCCAATCAACTATTTGATTGATTTAATTAATTTATTAATTGGGAATTTTCTTCTGTTTTGTATTTTTTACAGTTTTTAGTAATTGATATAATCATTTTGGTTTGAGGTGCAAATTTAAACAAGTTTTTAATTAAATGAATTATTTTCTAACATATTTGTTAATTGGTGACTTTTTTCTGAGTAGGCATTACTTTGAAACGGGTAGTCATATTAAATTTTTTACTCTTTTATTTCAAAGGTATGTTCAAGTATTATTTTTAATTTCCTATAATTTCAACATAATAATTTTTTCTTTACCTAGACTTTTAACTATGTAGCTAAAACCAGAACAAAATTCTACTTACACGGGCTTGTAGTGTAAGTTATCTTGATTTGTTCCATATATAATTCAGCTGCAAGAAAGTGCAAGATTGGATGTAGGAATGGTTTTAATAAAAAATCATGTTGTTTTGAACTTTATAAAAAAAAATAATAATCTTACATTTTAAGGGAAAATAAAGAAAATAAAATAATCAAATCACTAATTAGTCTGTATGCTTAAATTGAGACTGATATGAAAAAACTCATTTAGACATAATGATAGGGAGGAATTTTAATTAAATAAAATATTTAAATTTATTTCTAATAAAAGTTTGAAATTGTATGAAGAAATTATATTTACCAGAACATTTTTTCTAATAATTCAGGAACAAATTATAAAAATATTATGAAAATTTATGGACATATGAAGGACGTAATAGTGGATAATACTTACATTTATTTTTGACCACTTATACCTCTAAAAAAGTACATTGTGCTTCCTAATACAGAAATAAAAAGAAGTGAAATATTTTTTTGCAAAGACATGTTATTTTTTGAACGATTTAAAACTAATTTAAGAAATATTTAACAAAAACTGTGGCCGTAGGAATTTTTAAACATACCAGGGGTATTTAAGGTTTAAATTCAAATAAATGTCCGATTAAATTAAATTCAAGAATTTCAAATAAAAGTTTATTCGAGTAAATTATGTTGATTGGTCGAAGAATTCGATTTTAAGGATTTCACTTCTTCACTAGTTTTAAATTTTAGTTTTCTTTTTTCGTTTTCTAATCGAAAAACAATCGTTTTTTAGAATGTTTAGAATCTAATTTTGGTGTTCCAAATTGGAATTTTATATATATATATATATATATATATATATATATATATATATATATATATATATATATATATATATCGTCCATTCCATGAAAGAACGCCCAAAAATATACCAAGTGTCCTCCGATTTTATTTTACATATGTCTAGGTCTATGGGTGTCTATAAATATTTCCGCTTTCAGATTCGCTAAATTCAGAAAATTCGATTTTATTTCGCTTTTTCACTTTTGAAAAAATCTTAAAAAATCTCAAAAGTATACAACTTTAAATACAAATATTTCTGGGAAGGCCTTGCAGAAATTTGTGATTTAAACGGCGTTTGAATTGTAATTATGTTAGCCCTGGAGTGGTAACATAAATGAAAAGTTTGGATTATTTACATTAAAATAAAAATCTAAAATTTTTGGGACGGACACATGTACTGTGCATAATTTCCCCTTTTCTTCAACTAGTTTAAATTTTTTCATATAAAATTGTCAGTAGTGGTAGCAAAAGCAGTTATTAGTTTTTGTTGTATAACACTTTCTATAACTACTGCTACTTGCAAAAAAACAAAATTTTAAAAAGCAAATAGTTAAAATAAAGCGGTAGTTTTAAAAATATAATATTTGGCTACAAATCCATTTGTAGTTTAATTTTTATAACTAAGGAGTGCGTTCAAAAAAATTTTAACATATGTAATATTCAATAACTTGGAAACGGTTGATTTTAGAGTTTTCATTATTTTTTTATTTAATTGATAATTTATTACATATCACAGAAAAATATAACCCTCATTTTGGTAACCCTTCCGTTTTTGGAACAGTGTGTACATCTTCTTTTAAAATCTTCGGTATCTTGGGACACCTTTTTTGTGCTCTTCAGTTCACTTTTCACAAGAGCTCAATATATCTTCACAGCTCTAAGCTATTGACAATTTGGGAAATTGACCTTTCTTGGTACAAAAACTATGTTATTGTTTTGGTACCACTCCAGGGCTTTCATACCGTAGTAACATGATACCAAATCGGGCCAAAGATGTGTGGACTCGTTTTGCTCTCTTACGAAAAGAAGAAGTCTTTTTTTGCAAATATTCCTTGATGTTTATTTTGGTATTTATGGACTCGAATGTAACAAATAACCTTCCTGTTTTGCCGCAACAGCAAAAAGCTTGTTGTAGCTGGAATTTTTTAGCAAATTTTTTCTGCTCTTGGGTCCTAAACTGGCCAATTATTTGTAGGACAAATATGGATTTTTTTGAAATTTTTTAATAATCTGTAGCACGTACATCTTTTTCGTCACTCATTTTGATGAAAATCATGACAAATCAACATGGTTGTTATTAAAAATAATAACTGACGTATTTTTCCATGATAACTAGATCAAAAAAATTTTTAATATTGATTCCGAAAAAAGTTATGAGGGAAAACGTGTGTTAAGATTTTTTCGATTGCACTCCTTTATTACATTACCTTGAATTCTATAATCTGAATTGATATTTTTAGCTGCTTCATTTAAATTAAACTACTTCAACTGCTACCTCTACTTTCTATTTACTAATTTTAAAACTAAGCAAAGAAGGTAGTGGTTTTCTTATATGAATATTGGTAAAACTTTTTTTGTAGCAGTATTTTTAGTTGCAGTTTTTGACTACAACTAAAAATACTGCTACCAAGAAGTGAAGATAGCTGAAGTTTAAGCAAATGAACTAAGTTTTAAAAAATTTGTTAAACTCCAATTTTAGTTTTATGTTGCTGCTACGCTTACTTGGAGTCTAGCTTTGTAAACGCTGGTATTTTTTAGCCTTATTTTATTTAATATTCAGTTTTTTATCTTTACGGTATATAATTGCTATTATATACTATTATTTGTATTTTAATTTTACATAGAAATTTACTTTGGAGAATTTTTTAAAATTTGTGCAATTTCAACTTCTGTTGAAGATTTTCGTTTTAAAAAATTATCCAAGAAATTTTAAATTTATTCCAATTTTAGATAATTAGAAAGAAATCAGTAACACTGACTGTTTATGACAGGATATGTTTCAAGGTAAGAACCGCAGTGAATTTTCATTGTATAACAAATAGTTAAGAAAAATATATTTTTCCAACAATCTTCTTGTATAAATTACACATGAATTAATTTCAATATACTTTCTCAGTATTTTGCATTTAGCTTCCCTGGCCAATTTAAAAAGTTCAGTTTAAACTGATTCTCTGAAATTATCTGTCATGTGGAGATGTAGGCAAACATGACAAGAAAATGTTTAAGTTCCTAGGCAGGCCCGGAGTATGTACAAACTTTTATTATAACAATTTACCACAGAATAATATTTATGCGAAATTTTAAATATACTCACTCATTTTGACTCTTTATTCCATTATTTAAATGTAGTCAGTAAGTCGGACAAAAAATATGCACATTTTATAATTCAATTTTCTTTGGAAATGTCACATTTTTTTTTAGCTTATAACTAATTCCGTTTATGGTCATGTTCCCTAGAATTTATGTAATAGAGTGTGTTGTAGTTGCAGTTATTCTAGTTGCACATACATTGGCAGTATTATTATTTGTAATACGTTTGATTGTATGCCCGGTTTATCAAGACATGTCAACATGGATGTTCGTTTATGTTTTATCATTTCAGTTGAGTTTTTGGTTAATACCAATGTAATAACAACAGCATAACCACAAGTGCGTCATCATATACAAAATATTCATTTCTATACAATAATAACAAATAGCAACAATTCACACACAATGTTGACCAATCAACCTGACGCCCACAAAAACCAAACAAGAAATCCTGGACTGATTTATATACGACTGTATGTGTGTGTGTAGGTTTATATACATATGTGTGTGTTTATCTGCTTTATTTACAAAAGGACATGGTTTTATTTATATGTATGTATGAGTAAAGTAGCCTCATATGGAGGCTACTACAGATTTAGTACGTATTACTTGGAAAATACAAATGTAAATTATATTGACTTGTAGCTGTATGTGTATGTTTTAAAATACACTAAAGCGTATGTGAAAGTTTATGTTATTTTGTACAAACAAAAATTTTAGTGTCATTGTTTACAAGGACACCGGAGATGATAAAGTTAATAAAAATATGAATTTTGGCACCTAAAAAAAAAAAAACTTAATTTAAAGCTTAACTTACGTTTAAAGGATTAGAATGGGGGATTTTACTAGAACAAACTTAAATCTTTATGTTTCTTTTTTAGAAACACAAAAGAAATATTTATACCATATGGAATCCTTTATACACTTCTAAATTATAAAAATTATGTCTAGTGGTACTATCTGCAATTCCTCGCTTTTATCCCCTATGTTTTATTCAGGCACGTATTTGTTATATATGTACTCTTATGTATTTTCGAGTATTTGTACATTTTCGTATGGGAATATTTATTTACCAACAGCTTAAATTAATTGTAGTCCACAAATAATGATCCTATATTTATGTACGTTATGTTATTGACTGTGTGTTAGTGAATTTATTTATGAGTATGCATACACATACATATGTAAACATGTTTTTATTATATTTATGAATTGTTTGTCCTTTTCGGTTAAATTGTTTAATAATAAATTGTATACGCTTTCATCTCTCAGCTGTCACTTTACAATGACAAAAGGGTTGTGTTTTTTTTTTATCACTTCTAGATAAACAAAATTAATCATTTGGTTTGTTTATAAGTGAAAACTTGATGGATGAACATAAAGAACTAAATATTAAATTTTAATAAAAGGGGTGGAGGAAATGCCAAAATAGTAATGAATATTTAAATATATGGACGACTATATTACAACTTCACTAAAACGAAATTCTTAATTTAGTTCACTATGGTGACAAAATTCAAGCGTATATCACATTTTAGCTCATTTATAGTTAGCTATAAATTAATTTATTGGCTTATAGAGTTACTCAATATTTATTCAAATTCATGCTGAAATTATTGATATCACCCAAAAAGCATTTGAATCCAGTACAAAGCATAGAAGTAAACATGTAGAACCCTTTAAATCAATAGCGTTCTCCAATAAAAAGGGAATTAAAATTTAAAAATCAAAAATCATATTTCCTGTTTAGACTATTTTAATACAATATTATATCGGATTCCAGCTAAATATTCCAAGGCTTGAATTTTCGAAATTTGTTTGCTTAAGGTGGTTTTTCACTATAATACTTGGTATTAATACCAGAGTTTCATTTTCTATAATACATATAAAAAAATGTATTATGGAAAGTATTATTGAATGTCATATTCTTTATTAAAATTAAAAACGTTAAATTAAACTAAACTGAATACAAATCAAACTAAAGAGAGCGATCGAAAAAATCGTAACACAAGTTTTGCCTCATAACTTTTTTCGGAAGCAATATTACAAATCTTATTTGATCAAGTTATCTTTGAAAAATACGTCAGTTATTATTTTTAATAACAACCATGTTGATTTGTCGCGACTTTGATCAGAATGAGTGACGAAAAAGATGTACGTGCTACAAATTATTAAAAAATTGCAAAAAAAATCTTAATAGGTCCTACAAAAAATTGGCCACAGAATTAAATTTCTGCCGTCAAACTGTTTCTAATGCTATTAAATAGTATCAGGAGAATTTTACCATTGATAGAAAACCTGGTTCGGAAAGAAAAATATCCACATGATATTGGGAAGGTCAGAAAATTTAAAGCATATTGAAAGGGATTCCAAACATATCTTGTATAAAAGCAGCCCGGTTAGCTCAGTGCTTTGACTATTTGGTGCGAAAATTTAAAGCTAATGCAGAGTTGATAACATATAAAGTCCAAAAAGTTCCAAACAGGAATGCTGCAAAAAATTTAGAAGCCAAGAATAGGACATGGAAATTAAAACCAAATTTCATACAAAAATACTTATGTTGTATAATTGACGAAGAAAAGTATGTGCTGACAGAATTTTCTCAGCTTCTTTGTCAAAACTTTTATATTGGTATTGCTCGAGGCAATGTTTAATATAAGTTTAGGACCCAAAAACAGAAAAAATTTCTCACAAAATTCCTGGTATAACAAGATATTTGTAGTTGCAGTTGTTACATTCGGCTCTATAAATACCAAAATATACAATCAAAGAATATTTGCAAAAAGACTTCTTCCTTTCATAAGAGAGAACAACGTGTCCGCACATTTTTGGCCCGATTTCACTACGGTAAGAAAGCTCTGGAGTGGTACCAAAACAATAACATAGTTTTTGTACCAAGAAAGATCAATTTCCTAAATTGTCTGTAGCTAAGACCAGGGGAAAGATGTAGAGCTCTTGTGAAAAGTGAATTATAGAGCACAAAAAGGGTGTCCAAAAATACCGAAGATTTAAAAAAAAAAAAAAATGTGCACACTGTTCCAAAAAAGTGTCTGAAGCAACTATCAAATCTCTAACGGAAGGGTTACTAAAAATTATCCAAAAGTTCATAAATAGTAGTTGGAACTATAAAAGTTATATTTTCTATGATCTGTAATAAATTATAAATTAAATAAAAAAATAATGAAAACTCTAGAATCAACCGTTTCCAAGTTATTGAATGTTATATATGTTAAGATTTTTTTGAACGCACTGCTTACAAACAAAAAGGTTTGCGTAAATTTTCTTTAAGAGATGCAATAACATTTCAAAAATTTCAACATACAAATTATTGAAGGTATTTATACCATATTATATTTGTAAATATTTTTGGTATTAATACAAAGTATTATAGTGTAAAACCCCCTTTATTGGGTTAGAATAACAGCTTAAGGCATTTTATTTTCATAGCTACTTTTGTTGCAGTTTCCATAAGTATTTTTTTTTTAAATGTGGTTGGGCTCTATTTGTGCATTATGTTAATACATGAAAAATATGCTATGGGAGGTAGGTGGGAGTAGTAGTTGTTGGCAAAATGCAAGGTATATTCTATTGTAATAGTGTTAGTACATTAAAACATTTTGACATACTCTCACCAATAAACAAATTCGTCCTATCCTCTAAACGGTCGAAGAGATCTCAAATATAATTACCACCTCTTCCACAAGATGATCAGAAGGTGTAAAGCTTTCATTATGCCGTTTCAAAAGTCAGAGCCTCTAAAAAGTTTTTTTTTATTTCCAAGTGAATATGCTTATTACAATCAGTGTTGCCAGAACTTGAGAAAAAAAGAAGCTAAATTGGACTTAAAAAAAGGTCAGAAAAGGCTAAATGCCCCAAAAAATAAAGCCAGAAAAAAGCTAACATATTTTTTATTTAAAAAAGCATTAATTTTTTTGTTCTCATTAGATTTTGGTATTTGTTAAATATATTTTAGTGAATTTGTAAATATAAAGTAATTAGTTTATATGGGTAATAAAGTTTATCAAAAAATAATTGTAATATTTTTGTAGAATGAAGCGCCGCAAGCGAAAATTTTCATTAAATATAAATAATTTCGATATTTTTGTAAGAATTAATATACACAAATGCTTAAATTGATGATTTTGTAAAAATAAAATTTTGTAAAATTTTAGCCTTTTTAAGGCTATGTTAAAAATAAAAAAGGCTAACAAAAAAGCTAGAAGCTAAAACGAAAATTTTGAGGCTAAAATCAAAATAAAAAGGCTAGATTTAGCCTTAAAAAGGCTAAACTGGCAATACTGATTACAATGGACATCACACTCATAAAAAAAAATAATTTTGCTTTAACTAACGCAACGATTCATTCAAATGATTATGTCAATTACCTTGATATTAATAAAACAAAGATTTATTCTGAAATTAAAGCATTTTTAAATTAAAAAAAAAAAAAAAAAATTAATTCATTTAAAAAAGTGTTTAATTAAATGAATAAACGAAATTAATATTTTGATAAAATCAATGTAGATGATTGAACGATGCACATAGGGGCAAAGGTATACCAAACGTGGCATTAAATAAGCCGCGATATTTTAACATAAGTAATTGGTATCGTTGAATAGATAATTTTCTCTAGATTTTAAATATGTTTTAATATTATAACCCACCGAACAATATTAATGAAAAAATAGTGTTGTTTGCTGAATATGAACTTATTCAATAATTAAAAAAATTTATAAAAGTGTTACCAAACATGTAGTATTGTAAAATTTCATCAAAATAAGACTATAAATATGAGAATATGGTGAAAATATGGACTGATCAGAACAAATTTTTAGTAATATTTTTTCTTGTGACAAAAAACCCATTCACACCAAAATTTTGAAACTTAAAAAAAAAAAAAAAAATAATAGTAATTGTACTATTTTGATAAATTACCAAATTGTCCACTTGACGACTGCATTTTTAAGTAACATTTTTTACATTTATTCTTAACAAAATTTGCATTGTAAATAGTAATAAATCTTTATTTCTATTATAATGTCAGATGTTATTTTCTGACTCTAATATGTACCATATGAAAATAAAAAAAAAAAAAAATATTAATTTAAAAGTATTAAATTTGTTTTCAATTTGGCCTTCAGTCACGACAACGACCGTTGACGAAAAATGTTGTGAACATTGTGTAGAAAAATGTCCTCTTTAAAGTTATATAGAAATTTTATCGGAAAACGCACTTTTGATTTTTGATTTATTGCCAAAGGTCTCCTTATAGTTGCCCTTATGTGCGATGCAAAATATAAATAAAAACCAATATTAAAAAACTCGAAATTTGTTGGAAAGAATCGAATTTTGACATATACTGTAAAAAGATAACATTGGTCAGCAAAAATTGTTTACATCCATTAAACAAATAAAGATCGACTAGAAAGAATTTGACGTGCTTTCAGTTTTTTCTATCAGGTTTTTAATTTTACAATGTGATTTTACAAAGTGATTACAATAAGCCACATATTACGAAAATTGATAAAAAAAACATTTTAATTCACAATTAACTGAAGTCACTTATACAAAAAGTAAGGACTGTGCATGGAAAATCCGTGCATACAAATCTGATTTCTTAAATTTAATTTTTTAGGAAATTTTTTCTGCTTTTGGGTCTCTAACTTATTTTTAACATTGCCTCGAGAATTTACAATATAAAAGTTCTAACACAGAAGCTGCGAAAATTCTGCCAGCACATACGTTTCTTCGTCAATTATTCAACTTTAGTATTTTTGTATGAAATTTGGTTTTAATTTCCGTGTGCTATTCTTGGCTTCTAAATTTTTCGCAGCACTCTTGTTTGGAACTTTTTGGACTTTATATGTTATCAACTCTGCATTAGCTTTAATTTTTTGCATCAAATAGTCAAAACTCTGAGCTATCTGGGCTGCTTTTCTACCAGATATGTTTGGAGTTCTTTTCAATATGCTTTAAATTTTCTGACCTTCCCAATATAATATGGAACTTTTATCATACTGTTTAATAACATTGGAAACAGTTTGACGGCAGAAATTTAATTTTTTGGCCAATTTTTTGTAGGACCTATCTGGATTTTTTTTAAACTTTTTAATAATTTGTAGCACGTACATCTTTTTCGACACTCATTTTGATCAAAGTCAGAACAAATCAACATGGTTGTTATCAAAAATAATAGCTGACATATTTTGCAATGATAATTAGATCAAAAAAGAATTTAAATATTTCTTCCGAAAAAAGTTATGAGGCAAAACGTATGTTAAGATTTTTTCGATCGCACTTCTTATATTCAAAAGTTCGAAAAAATTAATTCTTTAATTCACTTTTTCTTTTGAAATGCTTATTTCTATTGATTTCAATCAATTTTGTTTAAATTCAAACTATTACAATTTGAATTAAAAAATTGTTCAACCATTCAATTTGTACTAGATTGAATTAAAGTTTTACGGCCGTATGCAAAAAAACTTAACTCAGCTTTACAAAGTATTGTTAAGCTAAATTCCTTAAAACTGTATGCAAAAACGTTTATTAACTTAAATATAACAAATGTAATCTAAATATTTTAAAGTAGTTATGAAGTTACATTAAACTTACTACAAGTGACATTATGATTAAATTCCTTTTTTTCTTGATGTTTTTCAAAAAATACTAACTTGTTTTCCCTGTTCTAGTCGTATATATCTTCCTTCCTTTTTAGACCTTTATATTTATTCATTATAGGTCCAATTTATTTATCCCAGACAAATATTTTGAGAAAAAATCTAAAAAATTCACATAACATCACATAAAAAATAATAAAAATGTAAAAAATGTTTTAGTGATGTACGTTCAATCAAAACAAATAAAATAAACTCGTTGTTCGAATACTTATTTTATCCGTTCCAAAAAATTTGTCATATTTTTGCTTTTTAACTTCTATTATTCCTTTTATTTTTTGTATTTCTACTAAGTTATAATAAAAATAGAAACAATATTTGAAAAAGAATTATTTTAATGTTTAAATAATGAAAAGCTTTTTTAAAAATTTTAATAACCGAATGTATTCATATTCGGTAGTGTACAACTTTAACTACAAAGAGGGGAAATAATACTAGTGTTGCTGTTACCAACGTTAAATAAACTATGTGTTTTAAAACAATGTTTTTGCATACGTTTTTTAACAAACGTTTGTTAGCCTTTAAGTATTGGGTAACAAAAGTGTACTTGAACACAAAGTTAATAATATTTTTTGCATACGGCTGTTATGGTTTAATTCTTTAGATTTTAAAAAATTTTATATAATTGTAAAAACGATTTATAGTAAGACACGTTTAAGTATATATGCACATGATTCGGAGCGTGCGTCACATTTAAGTATGAGATATCTATTATTTTTATTAGTTCTGTATTAAACATGTACTTAAGTTCATCTGTTATATGCACTTAGGTTATTTTGAGTCATTGGATTTATTATTATTATTTGTATAATTGTCTTTAAAACTGTGAAATGTAGCTTTTTACAAAGTTTATTAGCTGGATAGTAACATGTTGATTTTGTATTGATTTTAGCTAAATTCTACTGATTTTCGACTCTTTTAATATTTATTTTCAAAATATATTCGTCCATTCCATGAGATATTTATAAAAAATGGAAATTTTTTACAGAGGGTCATCCGATTTTGTTCATATTTGGTACGCATACAACCTATGGAGCCATTTTTATTTTTTTTTTTAATTTTAAAAAATTTCCGAATTTATTAAGAGTTAGATACTTATCTTTAAAAACTGTTAACGGATTTTAATGATTTAAACTACATGTAGAAAATGAAGATGTCCTATTATAATGTAGTAATTTAAAAATATTATAATTTAAAAATGCATTCATAATGAAAATGTAATTTTAGGATGCATTTTTGAAAAATGTCTACCCTTTCGATTTTAATTTTTTTTAATATGTTAGAAAGCAATATCTGTACTATAAAAAGCAAAAAGAAAAAAAAATATAATAATTTGGGACAAGAAAATCTACTTTTTTTAATATTTTTTTACAAAAATTTGCATCAACTTTTTTATACAAAAATTAAAATTTTTTATTAATTTTTAATTTTTTTTTTTTTTTGGTTAAACTCTTTTAGTAATATGTAACTTTAAATGTTTATAACTCCTTCACTATACGTCAAATTTTATTAATTTAAAAATCAGTATAAGGTATATTTTAAATTATATTGTATAAAAAATTTATAAAATTTTTTGTTAAAATTCTATTCTCAACAAGAATGCATTTTTAAGAAATTTGTATTTAATTTTATTTTGAATTAATTCTACATAGTTTTTGTTTATTTTGTAAAAGAATGGAATTCAAGAAAAATTCAATCATTGAAATTTAATTTTTATTCCCTAATGAATTAGTTCTCTAGGGAATTAATTCAATACAAAGTTAAGCCTAAAGCAATGTTCACATTTCTCAAATATTTGCCCAAATTTACGTGACCACTAATTCTACAAAAAAATTGTTTGCCGTTGTTTGGTCTTGCAAATGTTTTGTAAGAGATAACAGCTTCAAACAAGATTAGGTAAAATGTCAGCTATGATTAGCGATATTTAAAAAATATTTTCCCATTAAAATGGATAAATTAGAAAATGTTTTATATAGTGGTTACGTCATTTTGGTCAAATATTTGACTAGTCTGAACATACCTTAAGAATTATTTTCTGAGGAATAAATTTAAGGGATGCTAAATTAAGTTTATATAAGCTGAATTAAATTTACTAGTGAATTAATTCTAAATATAATTCATTCTTTCGAAGCTCTGGCTATATTTTTGTTAATGACTGTTATGTTTAAGTTTTAAGTTTAAAAGAATAATTAATTTCTTTTAATTATTAGCTTTTAGTGTTCTTTAAATGCTTTTTTACTAGGGCTTAATAACCTTCAATTGGGAGGAGTTCTGGACAATTTCGTGGATTAGCCTCTTTCGGTAAAAACACAACACCATTTATTTGATAAATTAAAAATTACTGAGATCAGGCCAGAAAAATGCGGACACACTGAGTTTTCACGTATAATTGTGTGTTAATGGAGTCATTTGTTATAAATGAAGCGCCGCACGTACAAATGGTTTACCAAGTCAAAAACTTTCTTGGAAATTATGATTTTTTTTATACACTATATTTTTTTTTTCACATTACCACTCGCATCTGCAGCATCGAATACCTGACCAAGAAGTTGCAAAAAACTTGCTATCACGTCGGAAGTATTTTTGCCCCCTTTTTTGCATTAAAATTCTTTCTTGCGTTCCTATCAGGAACATTCTTGTTAACTTTTCTTACAAAATATTCGGAGCAATTAACTTTTTGGGGAGCTTTTCTCCCAGAAATGCAGGATTTTCTCTAAAAATTCCTTTTGTTTTGTCTGCGGTCCTACAGTCTAAAAATCCAATTTTCTTCCACTACAAGGTTTCCTTTCAGTGGTTCTGCTTCCTTTATAAATATTTGTATGACCCGAAAACTGTATTTTTAGACACAACTGCATTCCTAGCAAGTTTAATATAACCGACTTTGGTTTTCGTAAAAAAATTTATGTATGTGTTTAGGTGTTTTTGGTTTAAATTTGTATGACCTTATAGAAAAATTTTGCTATTATAATTAAATTTAGCACAGGGCTAATGAGAATAATGAGACAAGTTAACAGAGTTATTAACTATTTTTCAGTATGCCAAAAGTAATCAGCCTTGAGTTATAACTATTTTTGGAGTTTATAATACCATAGCACTACTTTAAGCCAATATTGACTTGATAATAAAAAGCAGTTTTCTATAATGCTTTGCTAAGGTATTTTGCATATTTTCAAAAATTTGTAAGCCCATTATATGCTATGTATAAAAGGGTGTGTAAATTTTTTTTATTTTATTTTATTTTTTTGAAAATTCTAATGTCCTAAGGAGTGCGATCGAAAAAAATCTTAACACACGTTTTGCCTCATAACTTTTTTCGGAAGCAATACTAAAACAATTTTTTGATCTAGTTATCATCGAAAAATACGTCAGTTATTATTTTTAGTAACAACCATGTTGATTTGTCCCAACTTTGATCAAAACGATTAACGAAAATATCAAAAACAAAAAATCCTACAATATATTAAAAATTTTTCAAAAAATCAAAATAGGTCCTACAAATAATTGGCCACAGAATTTAATTTCTGCCGTCCAACTGTTTCTGATGTTATTAAACAGTATCAGGAGAATTTGATCATTGATAGGAAACCTAGTTCGGAAAGAAAACAAGGTCCACATGATATTGGGAAGGCCAGAAATTGAAAGCATATTAAAAAGAACTCCAAACACATCTGGTAGAAAAGCAGTCCGGTTAGCTCAGTGCTTTGACTATTTGGTGCGAAAATTTAAAGCTAATACAGAGTTCATAACATATAAAGACCAAAAAGTTCCAAACAAGAATGCTGTAAAAAATTAAGAAGCCAAGAGTAGGACACGGAAATTAAAACCATATTTCATACAAAACTACTCATGTTGTACAATTGACGAAGAAACGTATGTGCTGGCAGAATTTTCGCAGCTTTTATGTCAAAACTTTTATATTGTTATTGCTCAAGGCAATGTTAAAGATTTATTTAGGATCCAAAAGCAAAAAAAAATTTCTAAAAATTGCCTGGTATAACAAGTTTTTGCAGTTGTGGCAAAACAGGAAAGTTATTTGTTACATTCGGTTCTATAAATACCGAAATATACATCAAACAATATTTGCAAAAAAGAATTCTTCCTTTCGTAAGAGAGCACATCATGTCTGCACATTTTAGGCCCGATTTGGTATCATGTCACTATGGTAAGTAAGCTCTGGAGTGGTACCAAAACAATAACATAGTTTTTGTACCAAGAAAGATCAATTTCCTAAATTGTCTGGAGCTAAGACCAGGGGAGAGATATTGAGCTCTTGTGAAAAGTGAATTGAAGAGCACAAAAAATGTGTTCCAAGATTCCGAAGATTTTAAAAGAAGATGTGCACATTGTTCCAAAAAAGTGACTGAAGCAACTATCAAATCTCTAACGAAAGGATTACCAAAAATGGTTCATAATTTCATAAGTAAAGGTAAGAACTATAAAAGTTTTCTATGATCTGTAACAAATTATCAATTAAACAAGAGAAGAATAAAAACTCTATGATTAACCGTTTCCAAGTTATTGAACATTATATATGTTAAGATTTTTTCGAACGCACTCCTTATTAATAATGAAATATTACCAGAATTTATTTATTTATTTATTGATTTACAATATTTATAAACATAATTAATTATGAATACAAAGAAAGATGTTAGGTACTAACAACTACGGTCTTTGACCTATATTACCAGAATTATAAACTAGCGTTTTTCCTTAAAAGCATACATTTTTTTTTTTTTTTTTTTTGTTTGCATATTGTTAAACATAGGCAAACTTTGAGATAGTAGCGCTAACATGTCTTTTCTTTACATTAATTTTGTTCAATAGTCTACTAATTTATTATTAAAATAGAAATCCCACCAACATGTTTAAAAATAATAATAATAATTATTATTATTATTATTATTATTTTTATTTTTATTTTTATTGTCAATATTTTATACGTCAAGTATAGCAACTATTTGCCCTAATAAAAAACAACTGAAAAATGTTCATGTATTTGTAATTTTTGATTGTTCCGATTCCAAAATTTTTTATAGGATACAAATACAATAATATGTGTGAAACGTTGATGAACTTTCAGAATTTTTCGATTAAATTTGTAAAAAATATCGCAATTTTTAATTTCAGAATATACATGGATCCTTACACCGATTTTTTCCAAACTTTAATTATTTCTTCATTTTTTAAATACATAAGTTCTGCATATACTGCATATTTTATAACTCCATTCATTTCATTGTAATAAATGATGTAAAAATAAATTTTTTATGCATAAACTTCCTGTGCTGCATTCAAATTTATATATCCATTAAACAATTTACAACCTCAAGCCCTTTCTAATAAATATTAAAACTTTTTGTTTCTTTAAACAAATCTGTTAATATTTAATGATACTTTTTTGTTACTTTAAAATCATAATTATATAAATTTTTATTATAAAATAAAAAAGTTTTTTAAAACTTTTTTTTTTTTTTTTATTTACCTGACCTTAACTTTACAAGTATATATTTAATATCATGCGGTTTTAATTTAAATCTTCAAAAAACTTTTCCATTTATTTAATTTTTTATTTTTTTCTTATTTTTTCATTTTTATTTTTTCTCCTTCCTTAGCTTTGAAAATAATCACCGAAGTAAGTAGGAAAACACTGTGCCATATCTTTAAATTGTTATCTCTTTGGCTTATGTATTTAATAACTTCCATCTGAGGTACATCATCATAATTATAATATTTTGTGATACTTGAATAAAATATGTAAAAAAAAAACAAAGTTTGGGAAAATACTCAGCCACTATAAGATGAAGAAAACAGAATAAAAACCAGCAAAAGAAAAAGTTGAGCTATAAACAAAATATAAAAAAAAAATGTGCTACTAAGTATAAAAAGAAAAAAAGTCATAAAAATTAAAACCAACAACATAATTACTTAAATTGTTATTATGTTAAGGTGACCGAGGTTTACATCTTTTCAACACACTAAAGAATATAAAAAAATATCTTTTGCTTACAGCAAATAATAAAACAAGTTGCAAAAAAGTACCTATACTTTTTCTTTGCAAGTTCGTTTCTTTGAAAAGGAAAGACTTTACAATTATTATATCTTTATATTCATTATTATCCTGCTGAGTTTGAATGTTTTGCTATCGTAAATAAGTTTTTTCTAATTTTATTATTTTTTCCTCTTTTTAGAAAATATTGTGTTGCTAAGTACAATAAATTAAGATGGAAATAAGAAACGGTGCTAAATAGGTTGTGATCAACTTCTGTTTAATTTATGTTTTTTACTTTTTGTAAAGGATTAGAATACACGTCTATGATCGGTAATGTTAAAAAAAAATTTAACACTAATAAATTTGTTTAAGAACAATTATCTGTAAATGTAAGTAAAGTTTATTGTGGATAAAAGTTATGTAACAAATATGGAGAATAAATGATACTTGGAAGTGATTTAAGGTTTAATTAAAAATTACGCAGATACGTTATGGGAAATGGTGATCTATAGAAGAAGTATTTTAGTAAACAGTTTTTCATAGGATCGCGATTGTAGAGTGAAGAGAAAAAGTGGCAATGTGGAAGTGAAAAACAAATAAAATATTTTAAGAATATGTATAATATTTAAGAATATGCATAAGCAAATACCAAACTAAACTGCCAGTAGTTAATAGTTACCAGCAATCTGACAAATGCTCCCCAGGAGAAGTCTTATCAAGTTTGTTGGAGTTCACACAGAGTGATTTTACTTGCCGCAATTCTGAGTTTATAGCACATAGAGGAGAAGGAAATACTAAACTTTTGAATTCTTTTTACCTCTCTCGCCTACGAAGTCAAAAATGCGTCAATAAAAACTACGGTGTGTGAACTCCAACTTAACAAAACTAATAGCCTGTTTTTCTATGTCGAACGAAAATCTAAGCGAACGAAAGCAAGTCGAACGAAAACCAATCATTTGTGTTTCCTAAGTTTTCGTTCGCACGGTGTTACGTCTTTTCACATTGTTTTTAATATATATTTTTCATTCAGTGCATTTTTATTATTATTTATTTTCATAAAACTATTAAAAATACTACTAAATTCTTTAAACACAGTAAATAAACAAAGAAAAATAAAAAAAAAGGAAAAAATAATAATAAAGACAAAAATTTTGTTAGAAGTGAGAGAGAAACCCATATCAGTTTTCGTTTGCTTAAAAGGCGAAAGAAAGCATTCGTTTGACATAGAGAAACAGTCCTGCGAGAAATTCGTGGCAAATGCAGTAATGGACTGGTCTATCAGTACCAGTTGAGTACCTAACTCGTCACCAAAGCTCCAGTTGAAAACCAGTTGACACAAACATACTCACTATTTAACAGTTGAGAGTCATTTAAAAACATGCTTGTTTGGATTCAGTGCACCTAAGAAGACTAAAAATTATAAATAACCCACCTTTAAACATCATCCGTGAAGTGAAATTACTCCCGTTTACACGTGAACTAATGTTCTAAAAATGGAGTGAAACATATTTTTTATAGGATAAAAAAAAAAAACAATCTGGACGGCTCCAATGGTTTTAGATATTATTAATTTCGTTATTTGAGAGAAGAAAAATGCTAATTATGTATCCCATTAAACCCCGAAGGAAGTGTGATAGCGTAGGTTGCAACTTCACATTATGAGACATCTGAATTTAGATTTTCTTTCCATAGAATTACGGAAAAAACTTACAAAAGCTTTCTGTTAAAATTATTTTTACATTTTACATAATTTTTATTTTAATTCATTTCATGCACATTCCAGCTCGTCAATGACCCTATTTACAAAACAGCACAGTGGGGCAGAATCTAAATTTTTTGGAAATAAATCTGTAACTTCTGATCGGCTGGTTGGATTTGCATGAAATTTGGTATGTGCTTAGCGGAGAAGTGTACAATGTTAAGTTTGGAAGGGGGACCGTATATACCCCTCACGGGCGGAGCTTTGGGTACCTCTAACATACAAATTATTTAATCGCTTGCCAAATTTTTGTTTCTCGTCCAATTCCAATTTATACACTATTGTAGGCACTGATAAGGCCTACAAAAAACATGCAAAAAAATAGTTTTTGAGCTATTAGCATTTGAATTTTTAAGTACCTCAATTTTGGATGTTCTTGGTCCAGTTTTTTTAATATATATCCTAGTGTTTCCGACCGATTTCATTTGCTTTTTCTTTAGCTAATTAAAGAACAAAATTATCTATTGTATAAAGAAAATTTCAAATCGATATCTTTACCGAGTCCAAAAATAAACGATTTTGAATTTGAAAAATGCAAAAATTACGACTTTTTGTGTTTTTTTGGCCGAAAAAGTATCTACACTCTTTTTTCTTTAAAATAAAATTTTCTTTAACAACATATAATAATTTTATACTTTTCTGAAAGGTATCTTCACAGAGAAGACTTTAAAATAAAAAACAGGCCCAATAACTCAAATAGTCAAGGTACACACCCTCCCGAATTCGACCCATTTTATATGAAAGTTTTGATTTTAGTCTATATTTTCTCAAAGGCACGAATCGGTAAACGGAATGAAGTTTAAGAATCTGTAATATATTATTAAAAGTCTTCAATCAAAATCTACGGGACTTCGGAAAAATGTGGATTTTATAGCCGAAAATGTGAAAAAACCTATTTTTTGGGATTTTCAGCTTTTTTTTTGGGAATTGTGGGATTCCTTTTATAAAAATCTTAAAGTTTTTTCACTTTCTTATTTTATACGATAAAGTCTATGTCCACCGAAAATGTTGTTACGATATCTTTACTAACAAAGATTTTATTACAGATAAAATATTTATAGTTTCTCAAAAAAACAGTTTTTTAAAAAAATTTACTTTTATTGCAAAATCAGAAAAAGCATAAACTCGATTTTTTTCATCTAAATTACATTGCTTAGCAGATATAATTATTCTTATTAAATTTATTTTGCTTATAAATATCTTAGAATTGAGTACTTTAAAACTTATTATGAAAAAAAAATATTAAATTCATTGTTATTTTAAAAATAACAAGAGTTTTAATGTAACGAAAATATTGAACCTATTCTGTTGACCGGCACACAGTGGGGTCAAACGCAAATTTTTTGGTAATAAATCTGTATCTCCAAAACTACTGCTCGTATTAAATTGAAATGTATGGAGGAGTTGCAGAGGAGGACTTAATAATAAAAATCCATTATGATTTTTTTATTTTCATCAACAATTTAATTTTTTCATCATGGGAAAAAATCTAAACTTCAACAATTTCATTGAATAAAAAACATATTTTTGGAACAAAGCGAAAGTATGAATAAAAAAAAAACAATAATTTGAAATTTTTTTCAAACTGACATTTATTTTTAAAGATATTTATTGCTAAAGATATTTATTTTTTTCATATAAATCTCTCACATATTTTTTTCAACAAATGAACAAACATTTTGAACATTAAAGGTGTTTATATTAATTGAAAAAAAAAAAAAAGTTTTTGGGTGCTTGTAAATTAGTGCTATAAAAGTTATTACTTTTTGACACTATAGCGAGTACACCCCCTTCTAGGCTGCCAAAAATGCACGTTCTTACAAGAAATATTTCTTGATTCCCGGGAATTGAAAAAGGACGGGAATTTAAAACCCCTGTTTATTGAAGATACTTTTCTAAAATTTTTGAAGATAAAACTAAGGGACAACTACAGTGGCTACACCTAGATTTAACTAAACCAAAACAATATATATTCTTAACCCATTTCCAACAACTGTTGCGTTTTCGCACCAGTAATTTTACATATACAGCAAAACGAGTTTTTTTTTGGAAATAATTCTGTAACTTTAGAACTGCAGTATGTATTTAAATGAAATTTCGCACAGGAAATTCTGAGGTATTTCTTAATTTTTTTAGAGGAGCACGGGTACTTAGGGGGTCGGGGGGACGGAGGTGGACTATAAAAATTTTTTAAAAAATTTTAATTTCATTTATGATTTGATTGAAAAAAATTTCACATGGATAGTCCTTATATTTCCCAAAAAAAAAAACCGAAGTAAATTTTTGACCCATTTTTGAACATGTCTTTTTTAGTTTTTTTAACTTGCCGGTCTAAATTTTAGTCCTAAAATTTTTTTTACATTCTGTAAATAATTCTTAGTAATTTTCGTGGAAGAACAGTCTAGTGGGGAGACCCTATCAGAATTTCGTTAATTTTAATTTTTTTAGTTTTTTGTGCAGCTCAAAAATGTTAAAGCTCAAATTAAGAAAAATAACTTGATTACATATAATCAAGGTGCCCACAGATCTCCAAATCAATTGAAATACATCTCATTGCGAAATTTCATTCAAAGCAGTTCTAAAGTTACAGAATTATTTCCAAAATATTCGTTTTGGGACCACTGTGTACCGTATATATAAGGGCGGATCAATATTTCCGTGACTTTTCGAACTTCCCTCGTAGTTATATGAAATGCAACACTGTTCCCATAAAGTACCACCTGTTAATAGACTTAATAGACTAAGAAAAATAACTTGATTACATATAATCAAAGTGCCCACAGATCTCCAAATCAATTGAAATACATCTCATTGCGAAATTTCATTCAAAGCAGTTCTAAAGTTACAGAATTATTTCCAAAATATTCGTTTTGGGACCACTGTGTACCGTATATATGAGGGCGGATCAATATTTCCGTGACTTTTTGAACTTCCCTCGTAGTTATATGAAATGCAACACTGTTCCCATAAAGTACCACATGTTAATAGACTATTGTCAAATTTTGAGCAAGTGTCGTCATTTACTTTGCGTTTAACAGCTGTTCAAAACATACAACCTCGTGTATTTTTCTAAAAATAGAAAAAAGTGAATTTCGAGTGCTCATTAAACACTTTTTGGCGAAAAAAAACCGTCAATAAAACCAAGGAAAAGTTCGATAAATACTATGGAGACTCTGCACCATCGATTTCAATGGTAAGAAAGAGGTTTTCTTACTTTCGTTGTGGTCGCACAAGTACAAATGACGCTAAACGTTCTGGACGGCCAATTGAGGTCAGTAAACCCAAAAATGTCGAAAAAATCCACGATATGGTGTTGGCCGACCGAAGAGTAAAAGTGCATGAGATTATTGATGCCATAGGCATTTCATATGACAGTGTGGTTTCGATTTTAAATGATCTGTTGGGCTTAAAAAAGTTGTCTGCAAGATGGGTGTCGCGTTTGCTCTCAATTGACCATAAACGTAAACGTGTGACAACTTCAAAGAATTGTTTGGAGTTGTTTAACCGCAATCCGAATAAGTTTTTGCTGCGTTTTGTAACTGTGGATGAAATATGGATCCATTACTGTACTCAGGAGACCAAGCAGCAGTCTAAACAATGGGTTTCTCCGGGTGAAACCCATTTGTCGGCCAATAAGGTGATGGCAACAGTTTTTTGGGATGCCCGCGGGATAATCCACAAGGGAAAAATAATAAATGGCAAATATTATGCCAACTTATTAGACCGATTTAATGAGGATTTAAAAAGAAAACGACCCCATATGGCCAAGAAAAAAGTTATTTTTCATTAAGATAATGCACGGGTGCACACGTGTGCAGTCTCAATGGCAAAACTCTATGAATTGGGCTATGAATTGGTACCTCATACTATTTTTTGGAAGGGATACAAAAACTGGAGAATCGTTGTACTAAGTGTATAGAGTTAAAAGGAGATTATGTTGAAAAATAAATGTTTGTTTTGCAAAAAACACTGTGTTTCATTCGAAAAGTCACGGACTTATTGATCCGCCCTCGCAATTTAGTTTAAGATTAATGATAATGTTTTATACATATATATTTAGCTTGGAATGTTAGCTAAATAAATTGAGTAAAAAATTTTAATTCCGATGAATTTTTACTACCGGTAGAGCGGTTCAAAAAAAGGTCTTTAAAACGAATGTTTTTATACCCTACACCACTATAGGTGGTTGGGGTATTATTTAAAATATAAAAAAGAAATTGAAAAATTATGAAAAACATCTTAAATAAATTTTCAAACGATAGCTAAGATATTGCAAAAATAAGAAAATTTGTATTTTTTAATAAATAATTTAGTAGGAAAGGATCACCAAGCTTCCAAAAATTAGTGTTGGGAAATGTTAAAAAATGCCAGTTCGTTTTAATCTTTCAACTAAATGGATATCGAATAATTAAAAGAGCTGAAATTATACAACATATTATAGAAATGGGGCATTTAAAATGGCAGCAAAAGAGCATCTCGAGGGATATTCATGCGATAAATGAAAGCAAACAAATGTTTTCTTTGGCACTTAACCAGAATATATGATTTCGCAATATTGGAGATGAAAATTCATCTTGCACACCCAAGAATAACGTGATATTTCCGTTTGAAACAAAACGTGGTGCTGCGTATTATAGAATAATGTTATCAATTAGTCGGCAAATAGATAGATAGATAAGAACTGGTAAAAATGAAAAATTGTTTATAAGCCAGTTCGATATCGAAGGTGAATTATATAAAGAAAAACCTGACATTATTTTAGGCCACTTGTATGAAGGAGCAAGTGCGTTCCTGGCCACTATATTTAAATCCAAATCGAGATGATACACAAACAGATCATTAAATGCAATGTACATTAATATTCCAAATGCTTTAACGTGTAACATATTTCAAAAGAAATAATTGTATTTTAACATATATGACCTTTTACAACTTCAAGTATTTTCTATTCAATTCATAAAGTGACAAACCCTTATCACTTAAAATTAACAATGGATAAATACCCCATACCCATAACAATATATTTTTAATGTATTACATTTAACAATTTTGAAATCAATTGTGTTTATACATACCAGCTAACAATATAATAAAAAAATTAGAACATTTATTTTATGAATATGCACTTAAATATGCTTTTAATTTGCCCTATTATATAAAAATTAAAATGAACAATATTTTATGAAATATATTTGTACATTTTATCTATAAATCTAGCATCAAAGATATTTCATAAAGTGTGAAATTATCACGTACTACTTCAGAAAAATACATAAAGAATATCTAACAATACATACTTATGTTAAGAATTGCAAAATAACGAACAAAATAAATGAAAGACAAAATAATACACAATAAAGTTAGGAAGGGGTGGAGGAGGAGTAATGCTTAAATGTCTTTAACAGCAGCAATAGAAATACAATATGAAACGAGCTCAGCCAACGAACAAGTAGTTAAAGCTTGAGAAGATAGCAAAAAAAAAGGGCAATACACGCAATATACTAGCAACAACTCTTAAACCACACATATGAGTGGATGCTTAAAGCGCCAGCTTAAGGGGTTATCTTTGTGCACAATACCAGTTATTTCTTTCAATTTTTTATGATTTTATCTGAATTTTATTTCCCTTTTTTATACAAATTCTTTATTCTTTTTATGTATTTTTTTAAATATCTATCGTTCCTTGTACTTGGTTGTATTTTATACAATACAACTCAAATACACTCAACTTAAGAACATTCCATAGAAAATTTGCTGTAACAAATAAAAGAAAAGCAATAGAAGTAGTAGAAGAATAGAAACAATTGCTATAAAATGCTCCAAAGTATACTATAGTTACTATAATGCTGACATAAAATGAAACAAAAGTATATACTACTTACTGTTAGTGTATGGTATAGTGTTTGTTGCCTTAAGGCTAACTAAAATTCGAAATTTAGTAATTTTTATTGGATAAGTGTAAGAGTTGGTAAGAATTTTACAGAAGAAGAAATTACGATTTCAATCTTACAATTTGTTAAATTTCTTAAAATTTTTTTAAAACAAATAATATTTCTTGCAGATCAGATCAAGAACAAAAAACGTGATTTTTAATTTAAGTTCTCAAGAACTTATTCAATGTACATTCTATAAGTTATCTGAGACCTCAAAAAAGTTGACTTTAGCAAGCGGATAAGGGGACGTTAAAATGGAAATGTTTATTTCGAAAATACTATTTCCCGAATCTAATAAATATTTCAGTATAAACATGCAACGCAAGGTACTTTTCAAAGAAGTTAAGAGATGTTAACTAATAATAGGGAAATATTTCATTGTATCCACTTAATAAATAAATAACTATGTGTATGTTGTTTATATATTTGTTTATAACTGGAAGATATTGTCATAAAAAATAATATTTTTACAGGAAATACATAAAGCAAAATGTAACTTAAATATGTAAAGAAACCCTTAAGTGACAATTTTAATTTCAAAATTAAATAACGTTTAAATTTAAATTACAATTTTTCAAAATAACTAAAATATAAACAGATATTAAATTCAAAAGAAAGCAAACAATTAATATGATTTTTTATAACTGATTATTATACCATTTTGTTATGAAAAGAAATTTAATAAGTCTAATTGATAGAAAGATTCCAGAAGTTTTAAAAGATTCGCTAAAAGCCAGTTTATTGGTTGCAATCTTAAGAACTTCTTTTAAATTAAATTTCTTCATTTGGTATTAAGTAATAAATCTTTCATCTAAAATACTTCCGTTAGTAATAAAAATATTGACTTCTTTTTGTTTCAAGTATTTAGACAATGTATTGTTTGCCAAATGTTGTTGTTTTGTGTACCCACTTAGCGGACATGAAGCACACAGTTTCATTTAAAAATTAAAAATGTGTCAGAGTTTGTAAACATTGAAAGAAAATTTCTATTGAAAACTTATCAATTTTATATACTTTTATATGCATATATTAATTAGCATAGATATGAAGTTCCTTTGTAAAATACCAACGTCGCACAGTGCTTTGTTCCATAGACAAAAATCAAAATAAAAACATTTTTCAAATTGAATTAAAATATATGTTTTTGGAAAGATAACATTATAGATCATATGATTTAAAAAGATTTTTTTTGAATAAAGTTATTTTTGTGGCTACTAGAGGGCGCTAAAGTCAGAGAATTCGAAGCCAATTTTAATAAACCAAAAAGCAAACAGTTTTAAGAAAAAAAAAATCGTCAAAAATTCATTTTTTGATGAAAAGGGTCGAACTTTTTTTCTTCCAATACCTCAGAATATTGGTAGATTAAAGCTATTATTATCTTTTAAATATAGTGTTCCCAATATATACATATTATTGCTCAAATTCACACATATTTTTTACTTAAAACCGTAAATTTAGTGAAGGATATAAAAAAATTATAAAATATTATAAATTTTTTTTACGGTTTATGTAAGTTTTTATAGTTATTTAATAGATTAAAAAATAGTTAGAGCCTATTTTTTGCCACAACGTTAAAAAAAGTTGAATTGAAAAAGTGTATTATTTTCCATTTTTACTTTAATTTCAAAGAGTCCTCAATGTTGACATAATTTATTCTGCTAAATTAAAATAAAATAATTATAGAAATTATTCCGAAATTTAAAAAACAACTAGGGATTAGAAAAATACATTTTTTGGGCCTAATATATAACGTTAAAAATCCTCCAGATGGCGCTAATTTTAAAGAATTTTTTAAATTTTAATACAAAAATACAAGTTCGATGGAGTAGTAAAAAAAAAATTATAAAAGATTATAAAATTTTTTTTGCTTGAATCTTAAATTTAGTATTGTTTTTTTATTATAGTAAAGAAAAACTACTTCTTATTTTTTGCCACAACTAAAAAAATAATATTATTCAAAAATTTATATTTTCCATTTATTTATACAAATGTCAAAAAATTCTTTATGTTGAAATATTTCGTGTTGATAAAAAATTTAAAATTTAATAAAATATTTAAAATTATAAAAATATAATAATTTTGGATGGGGAAATCGGTTGAAATTAGGCAAATTAATGATTTATTCAACATAAAATATGGGTGCAGAAATTAAAATAATATTTAATAATGATAGGGCTTGGGGGAGGTAGGTTGCCCTTGCTCCTATTAAATAGAATATTGTCTGACCTATAGAAAACCTATTTCCAAAAGCTATCGTAAATTTTGATACTATTTTCACCAGTATTTTGAAAGAAAATGCGTTTTTTACATTTCAGAATACATGAGAATTAGGCGTGTTCTTGCTCTGATTTTTTCAAAACATTGTATATAATTACTCAGTGTATAAAGTAATATACAGTTAGGGACAAAACTATTTGTACACCCCATGCATTTCGTATATCTTCAATAATTTATAAAGAATAAAAAATTATTATATGTAGTTTTAATTCAGGTCCATTTTTATTGAATTATTTGATAAAAAATAAATTAATATATAACACATTGTTAAAAAAAAGTACAATTTAAGTAAAAATCTTTGGGACAAAAGTATTTGTACATCAGTACTTTGTACAATTATTTGTACGTTGGACTCTTGTATGATGATTTTTTTTTTAAATACCGTTATATTTTCTTCGTTAATCGAGTTTTATTTTACAAAATAAGAAGTTGGTTTTAACGTTTTGAATAATAAGCACATCAAAAATGGGAAAGCGAAAAGAGTTGAGTTTGGATATTAAAAATTTAATTATTGATGAACATAAAAAAGGAAAATCTCTCCGGAATATAAGTAATTTAGTAAATTTGCAACATTCCACAGTACAATACATTGTAAACAAGTATAAAAACAGCGGATCTGTTGAAAATGTGCCAAGAACTGGACGGCCAAAAAAGGTTTCCAGACGGGAAGCGAACTTGGTGATAAAAGAAGTGGCAAGAAATCCAAGAGTAACTCGGGCAAAATTAGCGGAACAAATCGCAAATACTACCGGAACAATTGTTCATCCAAAACAGTAGGGAGGATCTTACATTCTGCGGGATATGCAAGTAGAATTCCCCGCAAGAAACCGCTGATTAGTAAAAAAAAACTAGCATTTGCGTTTAGAGTTTGCCAAACGATACATTGATAAGGACGAAGAATTTTGGAATAGGGTTTTGTTTACTGATGAAACCAAAGTCAATCTTTTCGGAAATGATAGCAGGGGAAAAGTGTGGCGCAAAAAAAATACAGCGTTAGATGTTAAAAATTTGGCCCCAAAGTGAAACATGGTGGGGGAAGTGTTATGGTATGGGGGGCAATAGCAGCCAGTGGGGTAGGGCGAATGGTATTTATAGATGGTGTAATGGACCAGCATCAATATAAACGTATATTGGAAGACAATGTGAAGGATTCCGTAGATGGTTTGGGTCTTGGCCAAAGTTGGATATTCCAACAGGACAATGACCCAAAACATACAGCGCGTTCAGTGGAGGAGTGGTTGCTTTACCATGCACCAAGACAACTTAATTCTCCTCCCCAATCACCTGACTTAAACCCCATCGAGCACTGTTGGGATATTTTGAAACGTAAAGTCGCTACAAAGCACGTCCGAAGCAGGGATGAACTTAAAATTACTTTGGAGGAAGCCTGGAAGGAAATATCTCCAGATGAAACGAGAAATTTGGTCCGATCGATGCCCAGAAGATTACAGGCCGTGATAGATGCAAAAGGAGGACCCACAAAATATTAAATTTTTCCAATATAAGTATTATAAGTAGGTGTAGATTATATGTACAAATACTTTTGTCCCAATGAATTTTCATTATTTTGTATTTTTTTAAATAATGTGTTGGATATTAATTTTGTTTTTATAACTTAATTAAATAAAAATATATTAAAAATAATACTGCATACGACAATTTTAAATTCTTTATAAACTATTGAAGGTATACGAAATATATGAGGTGTACAAATAGTTTTGTCCCTAACTGTATGTGCAAAGTTTCGATTTTCTGCGACATTTGCTTCTATTTTTATAAAATTGCGTTTTTCTAATTTCATGATATATGGGAGGTAGGCGTGTTCTCGTTCCGATTTAAATAAAAATTGGCAGAATCATAAATAATCTATATTTAACTACAATCACAAAATTTTGTGTAATTCTGACCAGTATTCACGCAGTAAATCCGTTTTATAGTTTCAGGATATATGGGAGGTGGGCTTGTCTTTGCTCCGATTAAAACAGAAATTAGAAGACTTATAAACAATCTAAAGTAATATATGTACCAAGTTTCAATTTGCTACGACAACTCCTTCTATTTTTGTCCCATCGTTGTATGGGATCAAAGCACGTTGCGTCGGTTGTCAAAGAGTGTGTTAGAAAAAATTTCATGGGAAACAAAAACAATAGAAGTACATGTGTTTTTCTGAGTAAATTTTATACCCTACAATACCATACGTGGTTGGGGTATTAAGCGTTTGTGCTGATGTTTGTGAGGCATAGAAAGAGTTATCCAACACCCAGCTTCAGAATCACTTTTTAACTCGATTAAATGATGTCCGTTCCTCTGGCTGGAAGGCTGGACGACTGGTTGGCTGGACGGCTGGTTGGTTGGACGGCTGGCTGTCCATGTAAAGCTTGTGCACAAAGTACAGGTCGCAATTTTGAAGATTTGATGAAGTTTGGTACATCTTATTTTTTTGCACAAGGACGAAGCCTATTGAATTTGGTCATGATCGGCCCATTATTTCACCTGACCCCAATATAAATGTCCCACCGGAATACAGTTTTTCACTCATAAATACTTTAAAAATAGAAATATTTTAATGAAATTTTGCAATAATAAGTTTTTTATTAGTATAAATCCGTATGTCAAATTTCAATTATGACGATCTGTCCATAATTGACCATAGCTTCCATATAAGTCCCAATTTCAGGAATCATCCAAAAGTGCATAAATACATGTAGATGTTAGTATCGATGTAATATTTTGTATCAGTATATTTTATTTTACACTTTATACAAGTATCGGTCCGCAATTGACCACTACCCGAATATTGGTACATACAGGCAATATGGTCGGGCTTGACCGACTATATTTTTTACTCGTTTTATAGCGAAAACATTTGGCTCCAAAAATGTAGTGATAGTCAAGTCTCTAACTTGTCACACATAGCCCCTATAAGTCTTTGAATTTGTAAAAATAAAGAAATTCTCTATTAACCCTCATAAATCCATTAAAAAATTAGGGGTAAGGAGTAGGCGTAGAGGGGAATATTGTATTTGATATAAGAAACAAAAGACCGTAGATCTCAAAAATTTTAACTTCACTGAAAAAAATACATGGAAACTTTTTTCTTAAATTAGGATTTAATAATGTACTATTTCCAATTTTTACTCAAATTAAGAATCAGCAATAGTCTATCACCAAAATAGGATTCCACGTACGTTGGTATAATCCATCAGTAACAGCGTTTTGGTGTAAAAGCTCCCAGTGTTCTTCGCATATTTTTCCCATTTTTTCAGTGCTTTTAGCAACTTTAAAGACTTTTAGGTGCTATGGAGGGCATGTTAGAGACTTGGCATATTCTCCACTTTTGTTTTATTGTTCCTTCTCTATATAATACGGATCCTTAATTTACTCTATCTATTACACAGAAAATGATATAACCTAAAAATTTCTTAGAGGTACATATTTCATTTGGTCATCAATGGGTTAAAAGTGTGATGTGATGGAAATGTTTCATTATACTTTTTTTACTACATTTAGTCTTAAGAGTAAGAATTAAACCAAATTATTCAAGATATAATTTTTTCCTAATTTTTTGTTAGCTTTGTTATTTAAACTTGGGTTAATTGAGAAATTTTTGTTTTTTACAAATTTAACGACGTTTAGGGGCTATGTGTTTTTTTGGTCCTTAATGGGTTAAAAATGTGACGTGGTGGAAAATTTTCATTTGACTTTTTACATTATATCCAGCCTAAGGAATAATAATTTTGCAGAATTATTCCAGATATAAATTCGTTTTGCGATTTTGTTGAACTGTGAATTTGGTCCTTAATAAACCGATTACTCTAGTATTTTTCACTAACTCGAGAACGGTATGCACGATTTATATAAATGGTACACCAAAATATGTAGAATAGAATTGGCGTTAAGGCGTTCTACTAACAAATTTTTATCCGCTCAATAGTTGAGGAGATATTTTGAAGTAAGTGTTTCAAAAAATTTTATGCTTAATTGATTTTTTTTACTAAAATTTCTTTTTAAAATTGAAAACATCAAAAATGTTTCAGTTTATCATCTTTATCTTAAAGCTGGTAATGCTGCAAATAAAATAGGGCATATATCTTCAAAATTGATGCACTATTCTTTATTTTATTCACAGTTAAGTAAAAATACCCATGTATACATACAATTGAGTAGAAATACAGTAGAGGGCAAAAAAATTGTTTTTTTTTTTTTGAAACAAAAATAGATGGACTTGATGGAATTTAAAGTGCTAAACACGAATCAGCTTCCTCTATTTTTCTACTACACATTTTTTTTTTTTTTTTTTGTGGGCATGACTACTATGACCCCGCCTTTAGGCAGTCACGCTTGTGTAACTCGAGAACGGTTTGTTCAATAAAACAAATAAAACTCCAATATATAGTGACTTAAATTATCTTTTAGCTGAGTTTCCATAATTTTTGATCAGTCAATATTTCCGTACTTATTCAGTAATTGGTAGTTTGATCCATAACTCTGAAATCCTTGAGTGAATAAAAAATATTGTTGACATACTAATATCGTGTAAAATGTTCTGAAAAAATCCAGACATGATGAAAAAAAACTGAAAGCAGATTCGTGTGTAGATCATCAAAATACATCATGTACTTATGAACTCGTGGACCTTTTATTGCAACCCTTCCATTAGAGATTTGATAGTTTTTTCAGATATTTTAGAATACCTTTGTTTGTGGTTTACACCAGAAGAAATGGACACTTACGGTAAAATCCGCGATTAAACAATCAAAAGAAAAACAAAAAAATAGTTTCACTTTCTTGGATTTTTGTTGTGTTACTCCACCAAGTTAATTGGATCAAAAATTATTTAAAAAATCAGAATTAAAAAAAAAAAAGAAAAATATGGGTATTATTTGCTTTAAAAAGTAACTGCTGAGTAATATTACAGTTGAGAATTGTCACGGCAAAAATACTTATCATGTTATTCGAAAATAAATTAGGAGAATATGATATACATGATTGTGACAAACATATTTTATGTTTGCAACAAAATTAAAACCTACTTTTGTTAAGATTTTTTTAAATGTTTTTATATTCATAAGGAGTGCGATCGAAAAAATCTTAACACACGTTTTGCCTCATAACTTTCTTCGGAATCAATATTAAAATTTTTCTTTGATACAATGGAAAAATACGTCAGTTATTATTTTTGATAATAGCCATGATGATATGTCGTGATTTTCATCAAAATGAGTAACAAAAAAGATGTACGTGCTACAAATTATTAAAAAATTTCAAACAAATCCAAATAGGTGCTACAAATAATTGGCCACAGAATTACATTTCTGCAGTCAAACTGTTTCCAATGTTATTAAACAGTATCAGAAGAATTTGACCATTGGTAGGAAAGCTGGTTCGGAAAGAAAAAAAAGCTCCGTATGATATTGGGAAGGTCAGAAAATTGAAAGCATATTGAAAGGAACCCCAAACACATATGGTAGAAAATCATCCTAGTTAGCTCAATGCCTAGACTATTTGGTGCAAAAATTTAAAGATAATGCAGAGTTGATAACATATATAGTCCAAAAAGTTCCAAACAGGAATGCTACAAAAAAATTTAGAAGCCAAGAATAGGACACGGAAATTAAATCCAAATTTCATACAATAATACTCATGTTGTACAATTGACGAAGAAACGTATGTGCTGGCAGAATTTTCGCTGCTTTTGTGTCAAAACTTTTATATTGTTATTGCTCGAGGCAATGTTAAAGATTAATTTAGGATCCAAAAGCAAAAAAAATTTCTAAAAATTGCCTGGTATAACAAGTTTTTGCAGTTGTGGCAAAACAGGAAAGTCATTTGTTACATTCGGTTCTATAAATACCGAAATATACATCAAACAATATTTGCAAAAAAGAATTCTTCCTTTCGTAAGAGAGCACATCATGTCTGCACATTTTAGGCCCGATTCGGTATCATGTCACTATGGTAAGTAAGCTCTGGAGTGGTACCAAAACAATAACATAGTTTTTGTACCAAGAAAGATCAATTTCCTAAATTGTCTGGAGCTAAGACCAGGGGAGAGATATTGAGCTCTTGTGAAAAGTGAATTGAAGAGCACAAAAAAGGTGTTCCAAAATTCCGAAGATTTTAAAAGAAGATGTGCACATTGTTCCAAAAAAGTGACTGAAGCAACTATCAAATCTCTAACGGAAGGGTTATCAAAAATGGTTCATAAGTTCATAAGTAGTGGTTAGAACTATAAAAATTATATTTTGCTGTGATCTCTAATAAATTGTCAATTTAACTAAAAAATAATGAAAACTCTGGGATTAATCGTTTCCAAGTTACTGAATATTATATATATTAAGATTTTTTCGAACGCACTCCTTAGGTTATTAGAGATTCCACCAATAGAGCGTGTTATTAACCACATACGATTTTTTTTTAGCAATTTCTAACTTTAAGCCTCACATGTTTATTTAATGTTTACAAACAGAATGTATTATTTTAGCTAAATGTTTAATCCAATGACATTATCTTTATGATCTAAAATTTACATTTTAAGTTTTTTTTTTTTTTTCGCTTAGATTTTTTATTTTTTACTTTTTCCTAAATGCTACGTGGGCGTTTTTTGTGCACAAAGAAATTAAACCAAAACAAAAAAATGGTTCATTTACGTTAATTTTTACAGAACATTAAAATCCCATAAATGGCATAAAGAATCATCGCCGTAATCATCATCATCAACATAAAAATAAAATGGAGTGTAAAAAGTTGAGTCCATCTCATACAGGTGCTGTTTATGGTTCTAAGTAACTTAGAAAGTGAATAACAAGATATTTCCATTTTTTGTTGTCAATTTGTTTAGGTGGTGGTTTGTAGATGTTGGCTTTTTTAATTTGTTTCCAGCTTTTATTATCACAATTTAAATAATTAACTTTTTTGTGCTGTATATATTTATTTAAACAGACTGCTGTCTAAAAATTTACTTAATGACAGTAAAATTATATTAAATGTCATAGAGTCAATTTTGTGGTGAAAGTTATTAGAGCAAAAAAATATACATAAAAAAAGAAATCGTTGACGTTGCAAATTAAATGTTTAAATATGAATTTTGGTATAATAAAAATCAACATTTTGGAATAATTTTTATGAATTTTTGCGTGATATTAAAAGCAAATTATGTTAAACAAATAACAGGGATGTTTAGGAAATAAGACATTTTACAAAATATTAACGAATATTGTAATCGTAAATTTAACTAGAGTTATATTTACATAATATATACAGTGGTGAAGGAAAACATGTTTGTAAAATAAGAAAGAAAAATTACTGATAATATCTTGAAATAAACTAAGATTTTATTTATGTCGAAAAAGTAAAAAGGATACAAATCTGTTATCACTAATGTTACTTACAACAAATTGTTTTTTATTGGCGGCACACTCTTTTCACATAAGCGATTTCATAACGTGACGTGAGTATCACCTGATCGCGCAACCAAAAATCAAATCGAATCAAACCACATTGCCATAAGATAAAAAATGACATGGCTCTCTTCTGGATGTTCGCAACAAACTTGGTGCGGAAATATCGAGTGATTATCATCTCTTAAAAACCACCAGAGTTTCCAAAAGAAATTTGATATCAACAGACTATAAGATCCAGTTATCAGAAGCACGTGGAATCTTATAAACCAGCGAGCAAGGGAAAAAATGGCGTAAACTACTTATGCCAAAACAAGGTTGGCAAAAGCTTTAGCCAAACAGGAATATGCCAGACTGGATAAGATGGTGAAGAAAAGCGCGAAAGTGGATAAAAGGTTATGGAGCAAATAAATTGGAACTAAAGCACAAGTAGCAGCAGATACCTACCGCAGCCGAGACCTCCTCCATTCAGTGCGTCAACTAATGAACTCCACATTCCACAGTGGGGCAGAATCGAAATTTTTTGGAAATAAATCTGTTACTTCTGATCGGCTAGTTGGATTTGCATGAAATTCGATACAAGCGTAGCAGAGGAGTGAACAATGTTAAGTTTGGAAGGGGGACCGAACAAACCCCTCAGGGGCGGAGCTAAGGGGCTCAAAGTTGGGTACCTCTGACATAAAATTTTTTTAATCGCTGGCCAAATTTTTGTTTCTTGTCCAATTTCAAATATTTTTTTTTATTTTTTTGTAATTTTTTTCTTTTGTAGGCACTGATAAGACCTATAAAAGACATGCTTGCATGTCCTTTTTATCTATCATAGTTTTTGAGTTATTTGCATCTGAATTTTTAAGTACCTCAATTTTGCATGTTCTTGGTCCAGTCTTATTCATATATATCCTAGTGTTTCCGACCGATTTCATTTGTTTTTTCTTTAACTAATTAAAGATAAAAATTATCTATTGATTAAAGAAATCTTTAATGAGCCCAAAAATAAACGATTTTGAATGTGAAAATTGCAAAAATGAAGACTTTTTGTGTTTTTTTGACCGAAAAAGTATCTACACTCTTTTTTCTCTAAAATAAAATTTTCTTTAACAACATATAATAATTTTATACTTTCCTGAAAGTTATCTTCACAGAGAAGACTATAAAATAAAAAGCAGGCCCAATAACTCAAATGGTAAAGGTACACACCCTCCCGAATTCGACCCATTTTATATGAAAGTTTTAACTTTAGTCGATATTTTCTCGAATCCCAAAGCGCAAATCGGCAAACCGAATACAGTTTAAGGATCTGTAATATGTTGTTAAAAGTTTTCAATCAAAATATACAGGACTTCTGAAAAATGTGTATTTTATAGCCGAAAATGTGAGAAAACCCATTTTTTGGAATTTTCGACGTTTCTTTGGGAATTGTGGGATTCCTATTACGAAAATCATAAAGTTTTTTCACTTTCTCATTTTATACGATAAGGTATACATCCACCGAAAATTTCGTTAAAATATCTTTATTAACAAAGATTTTATTACAGATAAAATATTTATAGTTTCTCAAAAAACCAGTTTTTTACAAAAATTTTACTTTAATTTCAAAAAAATCAGCAAGAGTATAAACTCAATTTTTTTCATCTAAATTACATTGCTTAGCTGACACAATTCTTCGTTATATCAATATCTTTTACAAAACCGAAACTATGCCTCTTTAAAGTTTATTAAGTCACGGAAAATTCCAAAAACATAAGCCATAAGCCATAACAACATAAATAATTTGTTCCCTTAGCCAATGTTCGAATGTGTGTTTGTGCACGCAGAGAAAAATCATTTCTCAATATGGTTGCCCCAACAATATTATTTTCATTGCAGAGAGATTTTTCCGTCGCAAACATTCGTATTGTTGAATACATTTTATTTTAAAAACAATTTTGTTGTAGCAATTGTACATTTGTTCCCAACTCACAATTATATTGTTGGCAAAACATGTTAAGCAATATGTTTTAATTAGAACCACATTATTGTTGTTAAACTTTCATGTGCAAAAAAAATATTTTCAATTCCTGAATATATTATTTTGTTTGTAATTTTGAATTGACAACAAAATGTTTGTTTTATATTGGCAACAATATACATTATTAGTACTTGACAATAAGTATACTTGGTGATTTTTATTCAGTTTAGTTTGCTTCTTTCATTGAACTAGTTGTCTGTCGTCAAGTTAAAAATGTATTAGAAAATATGCTGAATATATATTTAAAAGTGAATTATTTAAAATAAATTATTTTTATTAAAATTAAACTAGAAACAAATAAGTGTTTCATATTGTGAAAATATTGTAAACGGATAATATACAAAGAAAACTACATAATTGGTTATCTTCGGAGTGCTAAAAAATGTGTCAGCTTGTACGAGTATTCAAGAAATTTCTCAAGTTTCATCATTCACATTTGATAAATTTATCTTTTTATAACAAAGTAATTTATTTTACGTAACTAAATCCTAATTTATTTTTGATAAAAACTTCCATACGATAAATTAATTGGCTTTTATTTATTTTTAGGCATAATAATTGTTTCTCGACGCTAAGTAACGTTATTGTGATTAAACCATATTATTGCTGTATACATGAATCGAGTATATATACAATAAAAATATTGTTGTAGATCAACAATATTTTTATTTTGATTTAACCATTTTATTGCTGTATACATGTATCAAGTACAAATACAACAAAAATATAGTTGTAGATCAACAATATTTTTATTGTGATTTAACCATATTATTGCTGTATACATAAATCAAGTACAAATACAACAAAAATATAGTTGGAGATCAACAATATTTTTATTGTGATTTAACCATATTATTCCTATATACATGAATCAAGTATATATACAACAAAAATATAGTTGTAGATCAACAATATTTTTATTGTTATTTAACCATATTATTGTTATGTACATGGATCAAGTATATATACAACAAAAATATGGTTGCAGATCAACAATATTTTTATTATGATTCAACCATATTATGGTGCTACATCTAACCATAATATAATTTACAAACAACCATAAAATCTAACTATAATATGACAGTACTCGATTATGGTTGCTATTCATCATATTTTTTTCTTTGCGTGTGCAAAAAATTTTACACAAAAAAATTGAATTTTGCATGACTTAATAAACTTTAAAGTGACATAGTTTCGGTTCTGTAAAATATATTGATTTCAGTCTTTTTCTGTATAACGAGTTTATTATTTTTCTGATTTTTGAAATTAAAGTAAAATTTTTGTGAAAAAATGTTTTTTTTTTTTAAAAAACTCTAAATATTTTATCTGTAATTAAATCTTCGTTATTAGAGATATCTTAACGAAATTTTCGGTGTATGTAGACTTTATCGTGGAAAATGAGAAAGTGAAAAAAATGTAAGATTTTACTAAAAGGAATCTCACAACTCCCAAAAATGGGTTTTTTCACATTTTCGGCTATAAAATCCACACTTTTCCGAAATCCCGTAGATTTTGATTGAAAACTTTTGACAACATATTACAGATTCTTAAACTGCATTCCGTTTGCCGATTTGCGTTTTGGTATTTGAGAAATATTGACTAAAGTTAACACTTTCATATAAAATGGGTCGAATTCGGGAGGGTGTGTACCTAGACCATTTAAGTTATTGGTCTTGCTTTTAATTTTAGCATCTTCTCTGTGAAGATGCCTTTCAAAAAAGTGTAAAATTATTATATGTTGTTAAAGAAAATTTTATTTTAGAGAAAAAAGAGTGAAGATACTTTTTCGGTAAAAAAAAAACACAAAAAGTCGTCATTTTTTGCAATTTTAAAATTCAAAATCGTTTATTTTTGGACTCGGTAGAGATATCAACTTCAAATTTTTTCTTCAATAGATAATTTTGTTCTTTATTTAGCTAATAAAAAAACAAATGAAATCGGTCGATAACATTGGATATATATGAAAAAAACTGGATCAAGAACATGCAAAATTGAGGTACTTAAAAGATCAAATGCAAATAACTCAAAAACTATAAGAGATAAATAGAACATGCAAGTTCTATTATTATCTATTATCATTATCACATTGTCAGTCAGTGCCTACAATAATGTAAACAAAATATTTGAAATTGGAAGAGAAAAAAAAATTTGGCAAGCGATTAAAAAATTTGTATGTCAGAGGTACCCAAATTTGAGCCCCTTTAGCTCCATCCCTGAGGGGTCTATACGGTCCTCATTCCAAACTTAATATTGTACACTCATCTGCTATGCATATGAGAAATTTCATGCAAATCCAACCAGCCGATCGGAAGTTCCAGATTTATTTCCAAAAATTTTCGATTCTGCCCTACTGTGCAGTGTATTAATAAAATTATTTATATAAAGTAAAAAAGTAAATCTAAGTGAATGTTATTGCATAATAAGGTTTCCGATATCCAAATCTATTTTAATTGTTTTTTTTTTTTTTTTTAAGATAAAAAAACTCTAAATGGATCCCCCTCTACATGTCTTTTGAAATATAAGGCTTTCTGATTATTACGGTTATTGATAACAGGCATGCAGTTCTATGAACATACATACTATAGTCCGATTTTGACTTAAATAAAAATCTGTAATAAATATTTTACATTTTTTTTTATTTATAAAATTCCCAATCATTTATCCTAAATTTTACAGACATGGTTAAATACCACTCTAACATTTATGGCCAACCAAAAAAAAAAAAGAAACATTTTTTAAAAATAATAAAAGAAAAAACTTTTCAGCCATTTTATAAAATTTTTCTACTTAGACGATTTGATTAATTCAATGAAGTGAGTTTATTTCTAAAACATTTTTTTATTTTTTTATTTTAGATACACAAATACATAGGGACTTTAACAAATACACATGCATACGTGTACAAAATTGAAATACATACCCTGCAGTTTTAGAGACTAAATATAAGTTTAAAAAAAATTCGTTTAAAGTAAGAAATTAAATGTACTACAGGATATATAAACTTTTAGCTGTTATTTTACTTCGCAGACATAAACTCCTTTTACAACTGTATACAATAAAAATACTTTGTATGAGAGAAACTTTTGAAACTTGATTTAGTTAACTTTTGAATTACACACAAGCAGCCATTTACGCTAAAGATGTACGACCAAAAGACCAACCAGTCCTTTTTGAGACAGTATATTGCACGCTCGACAGAAGAAAGATATTAATATAATAATACTTTTAGTGTTAGCAATATTTTATCTGACATATCCATTTTGATAGCTTTTACTGTTGTTTCAAAATTGACACTGATTGATGGATAGTGATGAGTCTGCGATGACTTTGATAATTGAAAGAGAAAATTCAATGTGTATTTGAAAGTTTTACAGAATTTTGCTTTTTGACGTTAGACACACATGTTAAATAAACTATTAAATAATTGTACATGTTTTTTTTTTCTGGTATATTTCTTGTATTTTATTTAAAAGGGTAATAAAGTAAAACATTTTAGGTATTTTTTTTTTTTTTTTAATTTATCTTTTTAATTTTATTTAAGGGGTTATGGATAAAAATACTTTTTCTTAAAGTTAAAGACAACTAGAATCTTAATATTACTTTATCACAATTTCCAATTACAATCTCAACATTATTTATAATTTGATATGCATAAATATTTATATATGTTGATTTTTCCTAACCATGATTCATTCAGATTTGTTCCACCAAATCAATACTTCCTACCTCCTACGTTTTTTTCAAAGAAATCACGTTTTTTATTAGCCACAAAATAACAAGAACAAAAAATTAAAAACCAATTGATTTATAGCTTTTAGTCCTTATTAGAAAAATAATGTTCAGTAAATCGAAAAAAAAAAAAAAATCGTTATCATTTCTAGAAGAAAAAAAAAAAAAAAAGAACAAGAACTATATGAAAGTACAAGTAGAACGTGTTTTGAAAACAACTCACGTAATATCAATGTCTGCATTCATAATTTTTTTATATTTTGTTTTTGCTCGTCTATAAACATTAAATGTCAAAAACTTATCGTCTTGTTTTATGTTTATAATAAAATGATAAATTTAAAATAAAATTGTTACACTTCAAAGATTGTTAGATTTAAGGGGGAGAGTGTTGTTTTTAGTTTAAACGTACTAAATCAAACATTAAACTATATTGTGTTAGACAATAAAGTGAAAAGATTTTTAAATGGTTTCTAATAAATTAAATTATTTTTATTTCCCACAATTTCTTTAAAACAAGATTTAATATAACATTAATGGTCCTTAAAGTAACATAAAAAAATATATAAAAGCTTAATTTATAAGATAATTGAAAATTAAATTGAACTATATAAAGATGATGTGCCAGACAAAATACAGAAATTGGATGACAGCTGGATCACAAACAATTGTGAAACGCTGTAACTTCTGATAGATAATAACTTCCTCGGTAATCAATCTTGCGATTAACTAAAACCATTGCTAACGACAGGACAAATCAAATCTGTATCTATTGATATCAATAGGCTACCAATAGGTTACAATCGACGGGACCTGATGGAATTATACCAACCGTTCACCAATACAAAATAGATCTGGTTCCGTCATGGCTGATAAATATCTACTGGGCATGTCTTATTGTTCAATGAACCATAGGTGAAATTATCTTTATACCGAAAGGAGGTAAAACTTTAAGCAAAAATGAGAAGGATTATATAAACTCATAAGTAAGTCTCTCATATTTTCTACTAAAAACCTAGGAAAACCTAATTACACAGATAAAAGCAAAAATGGAATTCAATTACGAAATTGCTTATATTAATTAATTTTTAATTGATTTTGGTCCAATCATTGATTTTGTTATTACTACTTTTTTAGATAGATATAATGAGCTGAAAATTGTTGGAAATTGACTTAAGGAGTGAGATCGAAAAAATCTTAACACACATTTTGCCTCATAACTTTTTTCGGAATAAATATTAAAATTTTTTTTTGATCTAGTTATCATGGAAAAATACTTTATTATTTTTAATAACAACCATGTTAATTTGTCCTTATTTTCATCAAAATAAGTGACGAAAAAGATTTACGTCCTACAAGTTATTAAAAAATTTCAAAAAATCTAAATAGGTCTTACAAATAATTGGCCACAGAATTAAATGTCGTCCGTAAAACCGTTTCTAATATTATTAAACAGTATCAAGAGAATTTGACTATTGATGTGAAACCTAGTTCGGTCAGAAAATAGGAGCACATGATATTGGGAAGGCAAGAAAATTAAAGGCATATTGAAAGGAACTCCAAATATATCTGGTAGAAAATCAGCTCAGTTTTCTCAGTGCTTCGACTATTTGGCGCGAAAATTTAAAGCTAATGGGAAAGTTGATAACATATAAAGTTCAAAAAATTCCAAACTGGAATTCTGCAAAAAAAAATTAAAAGCCAAAAATAGGACACGGATTTTAAAACCAAATTTCATACAAAAATACTCAAGCTGTATAATTGACGAAGAAACGTAGGTGCTGGCAGAATCTTCGCAGCCTCTGTGTCAAAACTTTTTATTGCTAATGCTCGAAGCAATGTTGGAGATAAGTTTAAGACCCAAAAGCAGCAAAAATTTTTTACAAAATTTATGGTATGACAAGCTTTTTGCAGTTGCGGCAAAACACGTAAGTCATTTAATACATTCGGATCTATAAATACCAAAATATGCTTAAAGGAATATTTGCAAAAAAGACTTCTTCCTTTTATAAGAAAGCACAACGTGTCCACATATTTTTGGACCCATTTGGCATCATGTCACTACGGTAAGAAAGCTCTGGAGTGGTACCAAATCAATAACATAGTTTTAGTACCAAGAGAGGTCAATTTTCAAAATTGTAGATAGCTTAGACCAGTGGAGAGATATTGAGCTCTTGTGAAAAGTGAATTCAAGAGCACAAAAAAGGTGTTCTAAAATACCGAATATTTTAACAGAAGATGTGCACACTGTTCCAAAAAAAATTACTGAAACAACTATCAAATCTCCAAATAAAGGGTTTTCAAAAATGGTCCACAATTTTATAATTAATGGTTAGAACTATAAAAATTATATATTTCTGTGATCTGTACTAAATTATCATATCATTAGAAAAAAAATGAAAACTCTAAGATCAACCGTTTCCAAATTATTGAATATTATGTATATTAAGAATTTTTCGATCTCACTCCTTAAATTTATTTTATTTCAGTATTTTTATAGACAAGTCTTACATTATAGCATACACATACATAGGGTAATGGCTGAAAATTTGTTATCCAAAGATTACACTAAGATTGGTGTGATTTAATCTTGCCAAGACTTCTTTCAAAATATCCTTTAAAATAAATAAAATAAAATAGTTTTTTTTTTCAGTACCCTTCCATTTCTAGTGGGAATGTTTACGGCCTTATAAACTAACAAAATATAAAATTTCAGACCAATATCTCCTTAACTGGATTTTGCCGTTATAAAACTGCCAAATGTGACACTGTGCGGTTGTCTGTCCATGTAGACTTTGTGAACAAAGTACCGGTCGAAATTTTAGTCTATTACAATTGGTTATAATCGGCCCATTATTTCACCTAGCCCCATACAAATGACTTCCCGGAATAGAGGGTTAACAATCATAAATGCTTTCAATATAGGAATAATTTAATGAGAAGTGCAGAGAAGTTTTATATAAGTGTCAATATGTGTGATCGTTATCAAGATCGTTCCATATTATTATGAGTATTATCTGTGAAAAACCAGAACGATAAACCTAACACAAGGAAAGTTATGAGGATAAGTTAGTGTACATGTCACATTCGTACCAAATATGGTCTGGCTGGAGCAGTTATATTTTGTGTGGAAAATTATATGGTTTGATGATGTTATTCGTTATCTTTTATTGTATTTTATTTTATTAAAAACTTTTAAATAGAGCTCTCATCAGTGTCTAGTTTCTGTAACATGTGAAAAGTTTTCGAATTCAAAAAATAATTTATTATTATAGTAGTCTATCAGTTTCTCACAGGGTGATTTGACAATATTCAAACTGGATACTTATGAAGTAAACGAAAAATAATTGATTTCCTCTTACTGGCCATGTTGTTATACAAGGTGAGTATTATTTTTTCGAATAAAAAATTTCTCACCTAGTTACAGTTTACACAAATATGAACGAATTTCCACGTATTCGTTCATATTTTGTGTTATGAGTTTAATACCTATAAAACCTCAAATGTTTGAAAAGAAAAATTGTATGCATTTGTAGACTCAAAACAGGAGAATAACGTGAAGTTTATCGATGGAAAAATGTAATATCTTGCAAAACTATATAGTAGTAATGCTAGAATATAATTATAGGGAGAAAACAAAAAATTTCGAACACCAGTCGAACATCACCATCTCCGATTTCAATGAAATTCGGTATACACACTCATTACGTCAATACAAAATTTGAAGTTCTTCGGTCAAGACCGACTATATGATACCCTACACCATTGCGTATGAGCATACAAATTCGGGAAGTGGATATATATTAGACCTGTAGACCAACACTTTGGCTAAATCTAGAATAAAGTATACAAGTACAGAATAATGGGTTAATAATAATATATTGATGATTTTATGCGTTATAGGGTGATTTCCGGAAGTGGGTTTATATGGGAGCTATGGTAAATTATGGACCGATTCTCATAAATTTTAGCAGTGTTGTTTCTACTTATATAAAACTTAATTGTGTCGAATATTAACTTGATACTATTTTTCGTATGGGATTTATGCACGTTAAAGTGATTTTCGGAAGGGAGTTTATATGGGAGCTATGGTCAATCGTGGACCGGTGAAATAATGGACCGATCATAACCAATTTCAATAGGCTTCGTCCTTGTATCATAAAAGTCCCACCTGCCAAATTTCATTCAATTATCTTCAAAATTGCTGTACTTTGTGCACAAGGTTTACATGGACAGCCAGCCGTCCAGCCAGACGGACGGACGGACATCGTTAGATCGATTTAAAATGTGATTCGGAGTCGATTGGTATACTTTAAGGTGGGTGTTGGATAACTTATTCTATGCGTTACAAACATCAGCACAAACACATAATACCCCAACCACCTATGGTGGTGTAGGGTATAAAAATTTGAATATGTATAAAAGACTTTTTAAACTTCGGCTTATTATTATCGATTCTATTTCATTAATTTGGGAAATTGTAATACATGAATACATATTGGTGGAAAAAAATAAATAGCTTTAAAAAGTAATCCTTGAAACAAGGATTCTCGGTGGGACCAAATGAAAATATTTGGACAATAAATCCGCAATTTAGATGTTACATGGTACCTATTTATGATTTTCTGTTTTAGTTTTGTGAAATCGTAAAATTTCGCGATTTTTCTTTCTTTTCAAGTATAAAATACTCGTAGCTAAAAATATGTACAAAGTTGTGTACACATAATTACAAATATCTTTTAAAGTATATATGATATAAGATTTATTCAGATGTCATATTAAAGGTATCAAAATTGGAAGATATTCGTATTTTTAAAATACGTACACAACTTTGTACATATTTTCAGCTATTTTATAATTTCAAATCGCGATATTTCGCGAACCACTTAATGAAATTATCTGAAATATTGGATTAGTCCTAGTTTTGACGAGAATAATGATTGTAACAAATATTATTAAATTCGGAGAGGTAAAGTCAAAAATTGTAATTTTTCGTGTTGGTTTTAAATGGAATGACTCTTTAAGTAATTATATAATTTAAAATTTGTATTATCATTTGCTGAAAATATAATCGTTTTTACTTAATATTGACTGAATAAAGCTAAAAATATAAGAGAAATATCTAAAAGGGCTTTTAAGAATCTTTGAGTTTTTCCCACTCAAATAAAATGAAGCTTTCCCATCATTGGAATGTATAACGGTTTATTTGTTTCTCGTGCGTTCAAATTTCAAATTGGGTTTCCAATTCATTCATTGATCTTTGTTAAGTTCCTGCAGATTTCACTCATTCAAATTATGAAATTTGTTGAGGTTTTTAAATTTTTATGATTATTTGCTAATTATTATATAACCGCTTTTACCTAATCTTGACTGAATGATAAAAATGCAAGCACAAGACTAAAAAGGGGTTTTTCATTAATTTGTAAATTAACTTTGAGTTTTTCCAATTCAAATAAAATAGTACTTTGAGATGGTTTTCCTATCATTTGAAAAGTCAAAATACTGGAGAAATTTAAGAATACCGAAAGTGGGGATGAACAGGAACATTTATCAATAGATGAAGATGCTGAAGATTGTGTAAGAAATGTAGATGATTCAGATGCAGCGGAAATAAAGTTACCAGAATATAATCCTACATATGACACTGATTCGGATAAAGAAATGGATGCAGATGCACTTGAAGCCTCAATGAATACATATACTGCAAGAGATAGCATTTTCTGGAGAACGAAAAAGAAACCAAGATGAGTCAAAGATTTATGTTGTAATCTGTTTCGCGGAAGTAGGCGTAACGTAGAATGTGAGAACTTCTTCACAAGCTACAATTTGGCCTCTAATTTGTTGCTGGACTAGAATTTGTCAATTTTGAGAACCGTCAACAAAAGGAGAACATTTATGCCACCTCAGTTTTCTAATCCAAGTGGATGATTAGTGGAAACATCAATAAATTTTAGATTTATTAACCATTAATTTGAGCCAAAGACAAATAGGTTCAGAGATATATTGATTTAAATTTCATGTATTTAAGAATAATTCTGAAAAAAGTGAATTTTGAACCGCGATTAAATCTAAACTACAACGAATTTGAAAATTTTGAAGAACTTCAAATTTTGTATTTGCCAGTAGAAGGAAATTAATTATTTTTTGTTTACTTCATAAGTATCCAGTTTGAATATTGTCAAATCACCCTGTGAGAAACTGATAGACTACTATAATAATAAATTATTTTTCGATTCGAAAACTTTTCACATGTTACAGAAACTAGGCACTGATAAGAGCTCAGTTTAAAAGTTTTTAATAAAGTAAAATACAATAAAAAATAATGAATGACATCATCAAATCATATAATTTTCCACACAAAATATAACTGGTCCAGCCAGACCATATTTGGTACGAATGTGACATGTACACTAACTTATCCTCCTAACTTTCCTTGTGTTAGGTTTATCGTTCTGGTTTTTTCACAGATCTTTAGAAAACAAAATTGTAGGAAGGTATCTGAAATTTCAAGTCTCTAGCTTAATTATAAATATATGAAATTTATATTTAAATCTGCAATTGGTCTGGCCAGACCAGTTTGTACGACGAAGGGTTAAACATCATGTTAACACGGTTTCCACAAATTCCACTCTACAAAAATTTACTATAATGGAATTTACAATAATTGTTAATAATGGTTTGCCAAACAAATGCTAACTGATGTAATTTATACGAATTTTAGCAAAGCCCTCGATAAGATAAATCATTACCTTTTACTCTACAAGTTATCAATTATGGGATATATATCGGATAGCATCTAGGAAGTGAAGTTTGAAACTACCATATCTTAATTTATACCTGATAAATCTGGAGTTTCTCAAGGTCTCACCTTCCAATCTTGGTTACGTTATTCATAAATCATTTTCCTTCCGTTATTCGCAATTCAAATGTGTTAATGTATGCTGTCGATGGTAAAATTATCAAACTTTCATCGTTTATATTGGGTTTGAGTTGAGTCTGAATACATCCTAAATAAAATCAACTTTAACGTTCCTTCCAGACGTTTCTTCTAGAAACTTCCAGTTAATCAACTGAAAATACTTTCGATCGAATTATGTTAATAACGACCCCTTTTATCATTATGTTAAAACTTCAATAAACACTATCCCAGCAAAAAAAATAACTGAAAAAGTAATGATTTTAACATTGTGTTGTCATTGGAAGGAAGTACTTAATGGTGAAAAAGAGCTGCAGAAGTTCTTTTTTTAACCCATAGTTGTCATTGGTAGAATGTTCTTCTTTTATACTTCTAGTTCATTTCTTTTGAAGTACTTCCCTTAAAACTATGTTTGTACATTATTTTTACCAAAAATTCCGCTTTAGCCTTATTAAAAGATAATAAAAATGCTTTAAAATTTGTAAAATTTTAATTGTCTTAGAAATTATTAACCTTTTTTCCCGCTAAAAATTAATTTATTTTCACTTTTTCGGAAGTAATTATTAAGAACTTCCAAAAAAGTTCAAAATATGCACTTTGTTCCACTTTTGAAGTAGTGAAAAAGCTCTTTTTTTGGAAGAACTTCATCGTTTTTTGCTGGGATAACTCTAAAAATCTTTCGGAATCTAAAGAAGTCTTAAAAAAAATATTATTTTGTATTTAAATAGTAAAGCATAACTTTTGTAATGAACAAGACATTGAATGATGCTATTAAGGCTTAAGTACATAAAACATTATTCCTTATTAGTATCATTTGTTTCCTAGCGAAAATAATAAAGGAGGTAACATCTAGAAAAGAGAGTGACTAGCGGGAGCCATTGATTGTGCTAGCAATCAGCCGGACGGGGAGGTTCATGTCTACTCTCATCTCTCTTGCTAGAAACAAAGTCCAAACATAAATAATTAATGTAGACTCCCTAAGTAAACAATAACACTATAATACTGGACCGGTAGTTGATTTTTCTCTACAAATAATGATGTAATTAACCCCATATTAAATCAACTTTTTTTACAGAAACTATAGGATCAACTATATAAAACAAGACGCAAAGATAGAATCCACAAGATGGTAATAGGGATTACGTCTCTGAAACCCACCCTACCTATGATCTTAGGACGTGAAAATGTTAAACTAAGATCCCTCACTAAAACTAACTTCACCTATTCGATCACATCACATAAGGAATTAACAAATTAAAGTTTCATTCTAATGAATTCATATCTTTTATTCATAATATAAAAAGAAACATGGTATATGACTAAGTCTTCGCTATAATATTACATTCAAAATATTTTTGTAAAATACAGGGGTGAAAACGTGACAAAAGAAATTATCTTATTATGTCTAATTTACTATAATTAATTATAATTTAATAAAATTAAAAAAAGATTTCAATTAAAGTATATAATAAGTTTTAATAAAAATTAAATAAACCTACTGTAGGGTGTATATAAATATAAAAAAGAATAACGACTTCAACAAGATACTTTTAACATTAGTTAAATTTGTTCCTCTCCCTCTCTTGATTAATTTTTATTTCCAATAAACATCAAATTAAAAGAAATAAACAAACGAAAACAAAAGTGCATTAAATATTACTGTTTGTGTTTTTGTGCACAAAACATAATTTATATTTTTTTTCTTTTTTTTGTTTCTTTTTTTTTTTTTTTTTTTTTTTAAGAGTCAATCTTTCTTTTAATGCATATTATTGCTAAATATTAATGGGAAACCAAATTAATCCAGAGTATAGGTGATTTCAAAATTAGATGTTATTCTCTTTTACATATACTCTTAAAAATGAACACTCTTTTAAATAGATTTAAACAAAAGGTATATAAATTAATAAAATTTGACTCACCAAATTGGTCTAAAATTTTCTCTGCTGCTGCCGATTGTTGAGGCCTCACCAAACTGCTGCTGTAGAGTTATGCTTTTAATCAAATTTTTTTACAGACAATGTATCTGATCTTTGCCACTATAATAAGGGTGTTCACTTAAAATTAGTTGCTTATTGCTAGTTTAAGAAATATAATACTAAAATTAGTTTAATGTTTTAAATAGATATATTTCAGCCTCTTAGTTCAATATTTTAAACACTTTTTCATTTATTAAAGATTTAATAATCTTTTGAAACACAAGTTTATAATTTTTTTGGAAGAATTCTTAACACTTAATCTTATAGTTGTTTTTATTTTCTTAGCTTTAAGAATTAGTTATAATTTCCACCTATAGTTTAATACTACGAATTTATTCAAACGTTATATTTACTTTAAACTAATATTAAGAATTCTTTTGTAATAGACTTATTTAAAATATTGAACCGAGGCAATTTACCAAATACGAATAATTTAGGATCGAAAGTTGATGTTCTTTTTCTGAGTTGAAGATTTGGAGTATATTGCTTCCCTCGAAGACGTTTAAAAGGTTGTTTATCGATCAATCAATGAATCGTTATCCAATAATATTTTATATTTATATTAGATTAGTGTACTTTTTAGATTTTATTTCCGCAATTAAAATATTTTCTTAATTTCGATTAATTAGCACAGTAATTTAAGAAACCACTAAAACACGACATTTTGGTTATTCACTGGATGCTTGTTCTTTTTCCTTTATATAGGTGTCTGTTAGTTGTTTGAACGGTTCTTCTTGAATTTTTGTTTCTTTTTATTGTGTTTTCGGCCTATTATGATTTTTTTTCTATTCAATTATCACGTTGATAAAATTGATAAAATTAAAATGATGCAAAAAAAAAAAAAAAAAACAATGATACAGTAGTTGCTCTATAAATGTGTCCACTATGATTTTTGTATGCAACTGTTGTAGTTTTGCTACAAAAGTATTAACCTAAGAAAAATATTAAATTTTAATATATTTAAATATTATTTGAATTGATAATATAATACTGTATCAAGAAAATTTTTAAGTTTATGACAAATTAAAGATTTTGCGTAGAGCAAAAATTTTTCAAAATTGGGAACTTTGTCAATCTTCAAACAATTATCAAGACTTCCTCCTTTAGTGGCATATACAAAATGTGAAGGTGGTTACAGATTCTGTGAAAAATGTTATCTATTTAATTATTTCTTTATTTATTATTTTTTAAACTATGTAGACTAATGTTTTTATCTTAGTTACCTGATATTAGTTATATAACTTTTATTATGTTAACTAAATTTTGTTAGTGTTGATTATGTGCAATAAATTAGATTATTGAATTTATTGTAATTTAAGAATTTATCACTTTTTAATTTTTAATACTCTATTGGTAAAACGTCTATCTGCGTTGAAGGTTAATCCAAAAAGAATTTGTTAAAACCACGCTGTGATTTACCGGAGATAAAACTTAAGGTTTTACTCTCGATAAATTATCGGAAAAATGCATTATTGCAGAAATTTCTGGGCTTACACATGTTTTCCCATGCGTTGATGTGCGTTGAGATGCGTTGGTGTGCGATAAAATACACTAGTGGCTAATGCATACCAAACATGACTTCTACATAGTATTTTATATTGGATACGATCAATTGATTAATTTTTAAACAATTTTTGTTCAATATTAATATATATATTTATATTTTTTTTTAAATACATCTTATGGATATAACTTAATATTATACCAAATACCATAACTAAATTTCGATAAATTATACATATATATAATGATAATGAAATTTAATTTTATAATCTATTACTATTTATATAAACTATGTTTTGCGTACAATAATTTTGCAATATGTGATGAAAATTCAAAGAAAATTGTTTGTGATAAAATGAATAAAAAATAGGTTACCTAAAAAAAAATTAATATGAAAATCCGTACATTACACTTTTGTTTTATATTCTTACTGATTACAGACTCAGTAAGAATATAAAACAGAGATTTGTAAATATATAGACCAAATAAAGAAAAAAAAATCATGATTTAAATACTTTATACTTTATACTCTTAAAAAAAATTAAAATAATTAAAAAAAAAATTAAAAATAAATAATTATATCATTGAACTTCAACTAAATCTTTGTCCTCCAACATTTATAAGTATTTGTTTAATTAATACTGAAAATATGTAGTTTAAAATTAAAAACATGTCAAAAAATTCGTGAACAATTTGTTGTCTAGACAGGTAAATATATTATGGAAAATTATTTTTAAAATTAAACATAATGCAACAACACACAAATTCATCAAGGGTATCAATCACTTTAAAAACAAACACAATAATTTTGTGGTTTTAAGTTCATATGAAAATAAAAAGTTTAAAAAACTTTTTTTTATAAACTTTTGTTTTATAATTTTAACAGAATTAATAATTTATTTATATTTGTACGTGTAAATGTAAAAAGGCTATTTAGTAGTAGAAAAAACAATTTAATTAATTTAGTAGGACATTTAACATACAAGTAAAAAATAAATTTGGTATTTAAATAAATTTTGAATTTGTGTAAAATGCATTTATTTTTTATTTTGAGTATTTAATTTATAAAGTTTCTCTTAAATTTTTATTGCTCACCTCTGAAAAAATTCGATATCCTTACAACAAAAATTTCTTTAAATTTTTCTTTACATTCTACAAATTTATTTTATTTATTCAAGATTTTATTTTTTTCATGTACCACAAAAAATTAAATTTTCATACTAAAAACTAATTAATGAACAAATTTTAAGTAACTTCAATATTTTTTAATGTTAAAAAAGGGAAAATACTATTCTTGCTTCAATCTCTCTTTCTAGAAGCTTAATTATAATGTTCTTGTCTTTATGTCAAAAAAATTCACAGAACAATTTTTTCTTTTCTTTTTTTTTCTATAAGAATTTCATTGAATATTCTCAAAGTCAATTATTTATGCAAATTTTAAATACAACACTAAAAAACACCAACACAATTCTGATTGTTTTCTCTGATTTCAATTTGAGTTTTAATTACAAGGATTTTGAAAAAAAAAAAAAAATGAACAAAAATCTACATAGAAAATGTAATTACAAGACATGACCACAAGCCAAGTGAAAATAATCAAAAACTACAATAAAAAGTTGAACAAAGTACATATTAGGAAAAAAAAAATCAATGCTGGAACACATTTTTAAATATCTGTCTGGTTTAATAAGTAGTTGAGAAGAGAAAATCTAATTTAAATAAAGCAATATGCAGTTTGTAAAATTATCAAATTAAATAAATACTACGTGTTGTAGAGAGTGTATTGGTGTTGCAGCAAAAAAGGAAAAATTTTTGGTTCATAAATTTTACTAAGCACTGTAACTAAATTTGTTAATATTTTTCCTCTTACTATAAAAATAATATTGAATAACCCTTATGTTATAAAAATACATTTTAAAAGTTCTTTTATCTACTTGTATATATTACAAACTTAAAAACGTATGCTACACTTCTCATACTAAACAAATTAATTAGCTTTATAACTTTAAAGAACACTTTGTTCTGCATTTTGTTTAACCATCACTTTAGCATAAATGTTTATTGCAAATAAAAGTTAAATATGTTTACAAAACGAGATAAAAAATCATAAAAGAAGAAAACAAAAGAAGTTTACTCATATCAGTATCAATGCTTATTTTTATTCATACATATACTACAAACATAATTTGTTGCACATGTGTTTAAATGTTTGCGTGCAATTTTGTCCTTTTTGTTTAATGTACTTTTTTTTCAATGTATTGTCTACCCTTAAGTATATTTTTTTTTCTCCCTGTTTAAGTAGTTTAAGTGCCTTTAATATATATTAACTTTTTACTGATATTGTCTCTTGAAGTACATCACAAACAAAAAAAAAAAGTTGCTGACAAACACTCGCCAATATGTTTCTAGTATACTTTTATTGACAAAGTACTTTGTAGAAAAATGTGTCAAAAATAGTAAACAATATGGTAAAATAATTGTGGAAGAAAAGAACAATATTTTAAAAAGATCTTTTTTTTTTTTTTTAATGGCGTGGTAATATAAGAAACTTATCGTTTTTGTTAAATATGTTAAATTGAATATAACTACCTTTTAAAAAACTTTTTAAAATTTACTAAAACTTATAATAATTTCTTCCACGTCTCTGGTAAATTGTACTTATATTAACATATATCTATGTATATCACCAGAACTCTATGCACAGAAGTACTTATATACATTGTATGTTTAAAGCTTTTCTACTATTATAGTTTATTATGTCAAGCTGAGAGTGAGTACGCTGAAAAATTTGTTTTTTAAAAAGGTTTTATAAAACAAAAAACATTCTAATGATGGATTATTGGCAGATTTCATGGGATTAAAAATATTCTTTTGTCTGCTAATTACCCTATTTTAAACTTTAAAATTATTTCGTAACCCTACTTTACATTACATATATGAGAGCTTGAAACTATGCTCATATTATACTTTATAGGATTTATAGGACATATAACTTAAAGAGTGAGAAAATGTTATCAATAAATTATTTACAACGTTTTTAAGGTAAGTTTTTAATACACTTAATTCCAATTCGAATAAGCATGTTTCTGTGATTTTTACAAAGTATGGTCGAGCAATGTAATCACAAGTTTTGCTGAAAATATACACAGGAGAAAGTGGGGTATTGTGGCATATGGCGTAATGTAGAAAATTTTACTTTTTTTCGTGGAAGAGATCATAAATGCTTTATTTTGAATATATTTAAAATATAAATATATTTTGTAATGTATTTTTGCTAACGAATTACTTACTTTTTTGTATACAAATTTCCATAAGAAAAAGTTAGTAACTCGTTAGCAAACATACTTTTTTTTTATTTTAATATGGCTGTATACTTTTTAAGATCTACTTAACATAAAAATTATGAAATTGATATAACGCACTTTGGGGTAAAATGTATCAAAAATGGCGACTAATTGAATTTTTAAATTTATATTTTTGTAATAAAGTTGTGTAGCGAGTAAAAATAGATAAAATTATGTACCAATATCAATTAAAATCTTTAAGCTAGGTTATGCTGTTTTCTTGTTAGGAACTGTCAAAGTTCAACATTTTTTAAAATTTTTTAAAAAGGGTAAAAAATTCAGTTTTTAAGTGTACTTTTCTTTAAGTATTTGTAAATTTTATTTTGTCCTAATATTTTTGTTATTTTTTTTTTTTTTTTGAAAATTGTCCTAAAATACACTAATTTTCAATTTTAATGGAATGCAACTTAAAATGTTACACGATGTTTGTTCTGAAAATATTCGGCTGTGTCGAATCTTATTTTAATTTCAAATTTTCGCCTTAAAGTATACACGATGTTTGTTCTGAAAATATTCGGCTGTGTCGAATCTTATTTTAATTTCAAATTTTCGCCTTAAAGTATACTTTCATACTTTCACGTTTATAAATCTATTTTATTTTTTTCAAACTACGTAGTTTTTAATACAAAACGAGAAAAAATGGCATAGTCGGTCAAGACCGACCATTATTTATAACCATAAAATTTCGGAAAGGGAACTTATATTAGACCAAAACTTTTGCTAATTGTAAAATAAAATATACAAATACAGAATAATGCGTTGATACTAACATTTACTTGATTTTATGTACTTTAGGGCGATTTGGTACAAAGATTGATACTTTTACTAAACTTCATTAAAATATTTTTATTTTTAAGGCATTTTTGAATGTTGAAACTCAATTCCGGGGGGACATTTGTATGGGGGCTAGGTGAAATAATGAACCGATCACAACCAATTTCGTCCCTATATCATAAAAGTCCCAAGTGCCAAATTTCATTGAATTATCTTCAAAATTGCGACCTGTACTTTGTGCACAAGGTGTACACGGACAGCCAGTCAGCCACAAATATTTGATATATAAAACATGTATATCCGATAACTGCGGCTTTCTAAAAACTGATTTCGATAGTCGGACATCTTTATATCGACTCCCCTATCAATAAGGATCCACAATATATATCGTCAATTCCACAAAAGATTTAAAAAAAAATGCCAATTTTTTTTACGAAGGGTCATCCGATTATGTTCATATTTGGTACACTTTTATCCTAAATATAAATCTCCATTTTTATTTTTTTTTTTTAATTTTGAAAAATTCGCGAATTTATTCGCGATTTTAATTTTTCAAAAAGTGAAAAAAATTACAAAAGTGTCTACACCCATTACACCTGTGGTGAAGGGTATGTGTAACGTGGCAAATATATAGGAATGAATTGGGATGTATAACACATGGAAATACTGATTCTGTGGCACGGAGTTTCTCATTCAATTTGGATACACTGTATTAATAAGTACATTACTTTTTAATATGGTCAACTGGTATGGAGATATTAATAGTATTTTCTAAAAAAGAAAGAAATTTTATACAGCAAAAGAATTTTGTTTTATTCATAAAAATTAAAAAAATTTTATTTTTTAAACCTAAAGATAAATTTATTGATTTTATTCACAAATTAGGGAAAATACTCACTTATAAATTACATAGAATTATTAAAAACGAGAGAAAAAGGTATAGTCAGAAAGCTCTGGAAAGAGAAAAAATGCTAAGAAAATTATATATCTAGATGACTAGAAGATAATTATGTTTAAAAATTGTAGAAAAAATCATCTAAATTTTAGTTAGCATAAACAGAAACCATGGCTTAATATGGAAGCCTGCCTCAATTGAAACGATTCTGCAAGTGAAACTTTTTTAACACAACACCTTTAAAAAATAAAGGAAATATTGGATCAAAAAAATTAAATGGGGTTATACAGGATAATTATTAATTATTTATTTGTTTAATATTACAGAATAAATTCCAATTTAGACTTAAACTATATTTTAAAAACATAAGAAATCAGTCTTTATGAATATTTAAAAAAATTATTCCTAAATTTTCAAATATCACTATCACTATTTAGTACAAGTTTTCTGAAATAAAATGCTAATTTTAAAACCGGTTTTTTGTGTTTAAAAAAACCGGTCTATTCGACATTCGAAAAATTAACATTTTGAAAAAACCGACAGCACATCGACTGAAAAAAACGGTTTCAAAACCGGTTGGAAAACCGCGTCGATCACCCTAAAGAAAATATAAGTTGATATTATATGTACGTTATATAAAATTAAGAAAAAAAAAAACTGTTTCTTGGTATTTTTTTGATTAACAGTATAAAAAATATTGGAAAAAAAATCTTTAAGTAGTTTACCCTTTAAATATTAATATTTCACTAAATTTATTTATACATTGTAAATATTTGCTCGATTGCATTAAAAATTAGTGAAACATTTTTAAAGAAAAACGTGAGAAAAAGATATAGTCGGTCAAAAAAAACTTATTTGTGTCGAATATTAACTTGATACTAACATTTTAATAGGATTTATGCCCGTTAAAGTGATTTTCTGAAAAGAGTTATATATGGGAGCTATGGTTAATTATGGAGCGATCTTTTTAAAAATCGGTACACTTATTTAGACTTATATGAAACTTATATGTGCTGAATTTCATTAAAATATTGCGATATATGATCGTTAAACCCTTTTCCGGGAGGACATTTGTATGGGGATTAGTTGAAATAATGGACCGATCATAACCAATTTCAATAGGCCCTGGGCTATAAGAAATCTGTGTACCAAATTTCATTAATTTTGATTCAAAATTGCGACCTGTAGTTTGATTAAAAGGTTTACATGGACGGACAGACGGTCAAACGGACGGACGGACATCGTTAAATCGACTCAGAAAGTGATTCTAAGCCGATTGGTATACCTATGGTGGTGTAGGGTATAAACATTTAGCCACTTCAATTATTTCAATAAGAGAATTTGTATTTAATGTAGAATAATATTAAATGAATGAAACCAAAATGGTTCTCCAACTGTGATTCTATATAAATATTAATGTTAAAAAGAAAAATCGTTAAAACTAAACCATCTTTATTACTTTCAAAATTCATCATGTAGAATTTCTTTTGTTTTCTTAATTCGAAAAACAATAAAAAAAAAAACTTCTGAAGTAAAAACAAAATAATAAAATGGTTTCAGGAAATAAAGAAATTTAATGTGCATCCAAAACTTATTTAACGGCATAGAAATTAAAATGATTGATAAAAACTACTAATATTTTGCTTAAAGCATGTGATGCTGCAAACATTAAAAATATTTTCATATTAATACTTTAATTCCGAACTTATTTGAATTTTCTTAATTTATAAATCCGTACATAGAGTGTTGTTTTTTACTTGGACTAAAACTATTTTTCCCTGTTAAACGAAAAGAATATATAAAGATTTATGACATTTTTATTGTTTGTAATAAAAATGCAACATACTGTTACTAATGTTATAGTTGCGCTAAATTCATACAATTTTTTTTGTTTCTAGTCATTTTCATTTTTATATTTATTTTTTCTGTACGTAACATAAAAAGATGAACTAAAAATAAAAATTTACTCCCTCAAAGAGTAAAACTATTTGTAGGTTATTGTATTTTCATTTTTATATTGTATGTATTATATTCATATATATGAATGAATGTATATTGTTTCCATTTCTACTCTGTAACATTTATCATGCTACTTACAATATATATTAGATGTGGTGAAAAGTAATTGGCTATTTTATGTTTAACTTGGCAATATGTTTTTTTATTAACTTACGCCCCCATAAATGAGGCAAACATTATTATTTTATGCTGATATTGTAATCCCCATAATAATCGTGATTAAACTTTTATCTTTTAGAGTTAGAATTACTTTCTTAAAGATTCTAAACAATTTTTTGGTTTTTTAATGCTTCCTAAAGGCCATGATTCATTACCCCATTTAGTATTTAGATCTGTCAAAAAATATGTGTATTACTTGCTTTCGTTTTTTTGAAAAATTTCATAAAAAAGCACAACACTTTCTATTTACATTATTTTATTATTATTTTTTTTTTTTTTTGTTAAGCTAACAAGACTCTAATTTATCATTATTATCTATCTACTTAGTTTATTTTGTATATTTCTAACGAATGTAAATTTTATTTTCCACCTAATACTTGTAGCTTTTGTAAATGTAACTGAATGATACAGCAATAATTTTAAGCAGAAACTCAGTGTAACAAACATGACTTTTTGCAGGAAACAAACGAATAAAGTCACAAATGCAACATAATTCAGTTACATTTAATATAAACAAATTGCAGATATTTCATGCAGTTTTATTTATGCTTTTTACATAGAATATTTTCAAAGAAATAGAACAATATAAAATGCTTTAAAATATAAATAATTATTAGTAATTTAAAGATAGTAGGGTTTGAAATTCTTTGACAGATTTTAATAATACCTACATTAGTTTGCTTATACATAATATTTAGGAATAATATACAATAATATACATAATATTTAAGTTTAATTTAATTCAGGGAAACTAATAGTTAATTTTTTTTTAATCTTTTATACAGTTGCTAATTGCATAAATCCCGTTAAATAACATGTGACTTCATGTAATGCATTACTACCTACCAGTATATTATATAAGACATACGCTTATCCGTTAAAAAAAAACCTACACCATTAAGTAAGTGATTTTAGAGACTTTCCCAAAGGGCGTAATATATATTAAACCACAATAAAATTTGACATTGTGGTTTCTACTTATATTAGATTTATGTACTTTAAGTGATTTTTGGAAGTGGACCTTATATGGGAGCTCTATACCGATCTTCATTAAATTAGGCAATTAGATATTTGCTTATAAAGGACTTATTTTTGCTGGATTAAATAATTAAAAAATTTATATATTTATTAAGTTCATATTCAGAAAGAACATTTATTTGAGAGCTATGTAAAATAATGGACCAATCATTACCAATTTCAATAGGTTTAGTCTCTGTACTAAAATATTTTTTCGCGTTAAATTTAATCAAGATATCATACTTTAAGATGGAGCACAGTGGTCGAAATCACTGATCCAGCGTTATTTAATTCAAATTTTGAAAGGTTTAGCCTCTAAAAATATTGATGGTATAATCTGTAAACTTCCAGGAAGAGTTAAAACTTTAATAGATTTTTTTCTTCAGACATATATAGCCCGATTTGAAAAAATAATTTAAAAAAAAACTATAGATTTCATAAAAAAACAACTTAAATAGAGACATTTTCTTTGCTTTATTAAACATTAAACAGTGAGGAAGAATCGAAATAAATCTGTAACTTCTAATCGACCGGCTGGATTTACTTTAAATTTCACATAGAAGTAACAGAGAAGAGTAGCATTTTGAGTTCAGAAGCAGGATCCCATATACGCTTCAAGAGCGGAACATTGGGTACTAGTGTCATGGAAAAGGTTTACACACTAGCGAATTTTTGTTTCTTACCAGATTTCCAATATTTTTATATCACATTAAAGTCCTTGATAAATCTTTAAGAAAACATGTCTGCTTGTACTACAAATCTTATATATTTTTCGAGTTGAGAATTTTTAAAAAGTGTCCAAAAAAGGAGATTTCAAAATAAAAAGTAGCCAAAAAAGGGGCCAACTGCTTTAAAGCCTAAAAAACTCTTAAAAATTTGTTTATTAACCAACTAAATCAATAAAAATTTTGTACTTTAAGAAAAACTACAAAATTCAGTTTTATTAATAACAAAATAATTTATAATTACCCAGCAAAAACTTGGTAATGGCATGTAGTTACAGATGTGGTTACTTTTCAATGATAACAACATACTGTCTGCATTACATGAAAGTAGATAAGTAACTACTTACTTTTAACCTGATATGTAACCAATTATTTGAGATCCGATTTTTGGAAATGTTACTTTTTATTAATCGCATAAACACCACAGTTTAGCTGAACACACGACGAAAGGCAGGCAGACTAGCTTACTGTCAACAAATCCATTGGGGTACTCCATACATACATGATAATTCACTCATGAAAAATTATAACTGTAATTTGAATATTTTAAATGTTTTAAGAAAATAAATTTTAAAATATTAGGGGTTTTCATCCAATCATATATTTGCTTTGTAAAGCTGATAAACATAATAAAAATACGAGCTCGTAAAATATTTGTCAAACTTTGTTTGAAAAATCATTTACACAATTTATAAATACATATTTTGTTTGCCAAATGATTTCAAGAAATTCAAAGGAATACACAACAATTTTCAAGGGGCGTTCATTTAACATTTGCTGGGTATTTTAAAACAATTTGTATTATTGCAAAAATAAAGTTTTATACACAAAAATATTTTACATACTCTTTTAATTAAACTTCTGTACTTTTGTACGAGTTCTTCATTCGTACTCCAGTCTTTCAAATCCCCATCGGACAAATTTAGGACGGAAAGCATGGATCCACAAGTATTGCCTTAAGTCTGTTAGACAAATTATTTTTTATTATTGATAATATAGTAAAAAAACACGTTCCCCTGAGGGATTGCTATGAGGAATGTAAAAATATAAATTAGGATATAAGTGTTCATCGAATATTTTTTTAAACCAGTCCAAAAAGATTCGGAATATGACGATATAAATAGCTGTCCATTAACTTTATTATTTTTAGTAACTAACAGTTTCAGTTCATTTATAAGTACTCTGCGGCTTTTTATATCTCTATACTGTAAAACAATCTCAAAATGATGAATTTGTTTGTTGAAATTAATATATAATGGGTCGATATATTTCAAATAACTTAGTTTCTCATCATTTAGCACATAGTCTTAAAAAGTCGCCATTAAGTCGCCATTTAAAAAAGGGACCAAAAAAGTGGCCAGGTGGTTGAACAAGGGGCAAATGGCGACTAAAGTTGCCAAACGGCAACACTGGTTATATACATGAATGAGTTATTCTATAAGAAAAAAATGAGTTATTCTATAAGAAAAAAACAAAAATCAGTCTATCTTATGCTAAGAAATGCAATAAATTTTTACTTTTAAAAGTTAAAGCTATGTTTTAAAAGATCAATACTAATTATTTGTTCTTTTTTAAATTTCTACCCCTCAAGATCACATTTTTATACCCTACACCACTATAGGTGTTTGAGGTATAATGCGTTTGTGCTGATGTTTGTAGCGCACAGAAAACATTATCGGACTCCCACCTTAAAGTATACCGTTGGACTCAGAATCACTTTCTCGATTTAACGATGTCCGTCAGTCTGTCTGTGCATGTAAACCTTGTGAACAAAGTACAGGTCGCAATTTTAAAGATATCTTGATGAAATTTAACACGAACAGTTACTTTGACACAAGGACAAACCCTATTGAAATTGGTTATGATCGGTCTATTATTTCACCTAGCCCTATTATTTCAAATGCCTTCCCGGAATAGGGGTTTAGTGGTCATAAATGCTTTACATATAGCAATATTTTAATGGAATTCGGCAGGAAGAAGTTTTGTATAAGTGTTAATCTTAGTGCCAAATTTCATTAAGATCGGCCAATAATTAACCATAGCTCCCATATAAACCTCTCTTCCGGAAATTACATTAAAGTGTATAAATACCATACGAATGATAGTATCAAGTTAATATTCGCCACAAATAAGTTTTATATAAGTAGAAATTGCATTGCCAAATTTTATGAGAATTGGTCCATAATTTATCATAGCTCCCATATAAACCCACTTCCGGAAATCGCCCTAAAGGACATAATATCATATAAAGATTAGTATCAATGCATAGTTTCTGTATTTGTATATTTTATTTTACATTTCATAAAAGTGTTGGTCTATAATTGGCCACAGGTCTAATTTTTGGTTCATTCACACGACTATAGTTTCTCTCTCGTTTCTTTTAATAACAGCTTGCAATTTTAATTCAGCAACGGGGCCTTCTGCTGCTTCGAGTTTTGCAATAGCACTATCTATTAAACTTATTTGAGTACTTAATGAATCGAAACCCTCTAATTTAGTAATAGTTTCAGAAAGAAAAATTAAAATAAGGACAGTGTTTGATTCAGAATAACCGGAAAATGAGTATTAAAAATAACTAGAACAACTGTTATGCACATTTTACCAGACACCGGATTTTAATACTAAAAAAACAATATTTTTATTTTTTATTTCAATCGAAAAACAATCTTCAATGTTCAGAAAATAATAAAAATTTTTCATCAATAGTTTAATTTTTTTCATTATGATCGAAATAAAAAATATAAATATCTTTTGTGATATTTATTACAAAAGTATAAAACTATTTTCAACTTTTTCCATCGGACGAAAAGATTTTAAACAACAATTTCATTGAATAAAAAATATTTTTGAAACAAAAAAAAAAAAAAAAAAAAATATATGAATAAAAAAACAATCATATGAAATTTTTTCATACTGATAAATATTTAAAAATATTTATCCTTAAAGTTATTTATTATTTTCATCATGATGGATATTTATATTAAAAAATAAATATTTTTCATTTTTTCAACAAATGAAAAATTATTTTTTGAAGAGTAAAGATATTTATATTGATTAAAAAATAAAAAAGTTTTCGGGTGCCTGCATTTTACCTCAAAATGAGAAATATAAAAATAAGATTGTAACAAAAAAATGTAAAAAAAAAAAAAATATACATATTATTAGGTAAAATATGCAAAAATATGCATTTTCAACAAAATATGCTAATAATGCTCCAAAAAACAAACATGCATTTGCATATAAATCCGCCACCTAATAATCAATATATATTTTCTTTCCACTTCTCGATTAATATGAAAACCAAATGTAAGTATTAAATTTTTTATATCACCTTTCCCTGAATTAAGTGCAATTTTCGACCGATTTAACCCAAATTTATAGACAGACGGACGGACATTGCCAAGCTGACAAAAAGTATTTTAGAATTCTAAAAGTAAATTTTTTTACTAACTAATAAATATAAAAAATAGAATGTGATCATAAAAAATTGAATATCACCTTTTCCTGAATTAAGCGTCAGTTTCGTCACATTTAACCCAAATGTGAAGACGGACGGACATTACCATTCAGCCAAAAAACATCTTATAATTCTAAAAATGTAGTTTTTACTTACTAATAAATAGATAAATTAAACATGTTCATTAAAATGTTGATACCACCCGGACAGACATTACCGTTCTGCAAAAAAAAAAAAAAATCTTAAAAAAAAATCTTAGAAAATTTCTGTTAAATATAAATAATATTTTTTTTTTCGAATTAATTAACAGAAATAGATTTAGATGAATGTTTCTGTAAAAACAAAATTAGTAAAACCAAATAGAAAATTATTTTCTTCTTTGTTGAAATACTGAAAAGTTTATCCTTTTTATAGCAATTTTAGGAATCAAAAAAGCAAAATAAAAAGGTTAGATTTAGCCCTAAAAATGCTAAAATGGTAACATTGGTGATGTATAATAGTTGTAGTCAATTTGAGAAACTCCAAAATTCTGGTGTCGTTAAAAAAATACCCTGCAACACTTACTTAACTTTTTAAATACATATTCATGATAATAAATGCAAATAAACGCAATCATTATTTAAAACTGGTAAAAGATTCCAATTTACTCTTTATTTTTCCTTTTACTATATTAAACAAAAATATGAATTATCTGTTGAAGATAATAATATAAATTAAACTTGCTTATATTTTTCTTTTTTGCTTGTTGTTAAAAGTTGATTTTTCTGTTGCACAAAGGTAACCAAGAGAGACAAATAAGAAAACGAAAAAAGGCAAAAGGTATTTGGAAAAATATGCCGTAAGAACAGGGAAGTGTTTGAAAGTTGGATGAAAGAGTTGTTAGACATAAAAATAAATAAATTTATAAATTTAGGCAGAGAGTTAAAATGTAATTAGCCATTGTATTTTACAGTATTTTTATAGTTCGAAATAATTTATTATAATTTAAATAAGTTTTTACTGTACTTCTTAGTGATACTTTAATTTTTATGAATAGTTATTTTATATACATATTTCATAAGGCAGTACTGATTTCAAACAAGAATTAAAATGAGAATAATTATTTAATTTCACATAATTAATATAAAATTATATTTCGATATGTTAATAATATAATAATAAAAGACAGAAAGTCGTTTGCATACACATTTAAAATATTCAGATATTTTAATCGCACCTTAATAGTTATATCTACTTATTATAAAAATATGGAAACACATTATAAAGTCTATTATTTATTATTTGAAACAGATGCTCAGTATGTTGTTGGTTTTTCTTTAATTTTTTTTTTTTTTTTGCTTTTACTTTAATCTTGCTGGCATAAAAAATATTATAATAAGAAAAAAATATGAATTGACAACATTTTCTGTATGTAAAAGGAAATAATTTTCAAAAAAAAAAAAAAAAAAAAAAAACAAGCAACAAATATGATGCTGATATTTCTTGTTAAAATATTTCTTAACAAACATTTTTATATACAAATTTGAATCTTCTTTTTTTTTTTTTTTCTTTCAACAAGTTCTCTTTTATCTATAGATGAGAAAAAAAAAAAAAAATAACGGTAAAGTAACTTTTCTTTAGTTACCTGTCGAATAAGTAATACTACTTTAAAGTGTTGCTGTTACTTCTGAAAATTTCTTATACAAAAAATATAACTTAAAATAATAAAAACTTCAGCATCTATTAAGGTATCCAATCGATTAACCGTTATTCGGTTAATTTTTGTCGATTAACTGTCCGAATAATTTAAAACTGTCGATTTTCGAATAACGAATAAACCGAATAATTTGTGTCGAATAACCGGTTAACCGAAATGTAGTTTTCTAGAGTTATAAATTAGAAAATTTTTATTTTTTTGATAAATTTATGTAAACTACATCTTTTTAAGAGGTCTATTACATTCCAGTAAAAATAAACATAATTTTTAGTGAAGTAATTTTTCTTCTGCTTTAGAAGTAATAAAACAGGATTCAATATATATAAAAGATTTAAACAAATTGTTCTATTTTTCCAAAAAAAAAAAAAAAAAAAAAAAATAACTGAAGCAAATGACAAAACATTGTTATACAATTTTCTTTATTAAAATAATAATAAAAATTAAAACTAAAAAAATTTTGATGTTAATTGCAATTTTGCACAAAATCGTGAATATGGCATGACATAACACAGGTATAAAAAAATACAATTCATTGAAAATTATTCGAATTTGTATTATTTCTGGATCACAAATGCAGTATCTTACTGATTTCTTTGGATGCTTTTTTTTTTTTGTTGGGATAGAATATTTTATAAAAAGCGTCAAGAAAAGGTAATAATATTATATCTTCATAAATAATTAAACTTGTATCAATAGAAATTCTTAAAGTAAATTCAAAGTTTTACAAGTCATAATACTTTTAATTATCATCTCCTAAATGCACCCAAAAAATATTAATATAGACTCGTTTAACAAAATATCATTCTTACACGGAAAATATACTTACATAAAAAATATATTAAATAAAGCGGAATAAGTAGAATATTTTATAGTATTAGCTAAAAAATTCATACAAATAGGAGAAAATAATTACGAAATGATCTTTTTTTAAAAGAATTTGATCTTATATCATGTTTCTAAGTAACTATTTAAATAGATTAAAAGCTATAATTTGTGTAATTTATATGTTTTACATGTATAACAAATGTTATTCGGTTAATCGAATAATTTGTCAATAATCGATTATTAACCGATCAACTTTTAACCTCGAATAATTATTTGTCGAATAAACCGATTAATATAAACACCCGAATAATTGGATACCCTAGCATCTATGCAACAGAAATGAGCAACCATCAACAGTTCGTATTTGTTATATAATACAATATAACGTAAATGATGATGTTTTAAAAGTGATAAAGTATTAATTTATGAAAATATTGAACTTAATATAAATTGCCACGATATCTCCTGTATTAAAAATTGTGTTGGTAAACTTAATTACATTAGGATTGAAATTTAATTTAACGATCGATTTTCGGAAACTTATATGAATCTAAAAAAATTAGAAAAAATATAAGTCATGATTTTAACAATGTGTTGTCATTGGAAGGAAGAACTTAGTGGTGAAAAAGAGCTGCAGAAGTTCTTTTTTTTAAATCATGGCTGTCATTAGTAGGATGTTATTCTTTTATACTTCGTGTTCACGGCTTTTAATGCACTTCTCTTTAAACTATGTTAATACAATTTTTTTAATAAAAATTCAGTTTTTTCCCTATTAAATAATAATAAAAATGCTTTAAATTTTGTTACAAATTATTACCATTTTTTCCCCGCTAAAAATTGATTTATTATCACTTTTTTTTAGGAAGTAATTATTATGAACTTCCAAAAAAAAGTTTAAAATATGTACTTTGTTTCACTTTTGTAGTTGTGAAAATGTTCCTTTTCATGTAAGAACTTCACAGTTTTTTGCTGGGTATGATACCTTACACCACTAGCTATATGTACCAAAATTCGAGAAGTGGCCAATTGTGGATCGATACTTGTATTAAGTATAAAATAAAGCATACTAATACAAAATATTACATCGATACTAACATTCACACTTTTAGATGATTCCTGAAATTAGGTCTTATATGGGAACTATGGTTAATTATATACCGATCTTCACGAAATTTTGCATACTGATTTATATTTGTTCATTAATATATTCCTATTCTTAAGGCATTTATGAGTGTTAAAACTTTATTCCGGGAGGACATTTGTATGGGGGCCAAATGAAATAATGGGTTGATCATGACCAAATTAATAGGTTTCGTCCTTGTGAAAAAAAAAAAAAAAACATATGTACCAAATTTCATCAAATTATCGTCAAAAATGCTTCACATGGACAGCCAGCCGACCAGATGGACGGACATGATTAAATCGACTCAGAAAGTCATTCTGTGTTGAAGGGTATACTTAAAGGTGTGGGTCGGAAGATTTTTTTATCTGCGTAATAATATTTGCACAAACACATAATACCTCAACCACCTATAGTGGTGTAGGGTATAATTATAGTAGTAAAGATATATTTAAAGAAGTTTTTATATAAAAATGCCAAAGATTGAGTTTAATATTTTAGAAGAAACTGTGCTGTGAAACTGTGTATCAAAGATCAAATAAAAACTTACCCACGCCTCTTGCTGCAATATTAAAACTTTTCTTGATCGAAATAAAAACCCCTGATCCAAATAAGATTGTCCCTACCAGCTTCCAAACTATTGTGTCGTTAGTAAAGATGAATGTTTTCTAGCCGTAGACAAGTATTACCTAGAGACTGACTGGAGAGAGGTATGATAAAATGTAATAAAATAATAGTAATATGAATACCATTCACTACATACATCACTATACCTATAAGTATAATTATATTTAGCAAGCCAGTCAGTCAGTAATTCTGTTAGTCGGTAAAATTCATCTAAAGTGTATGTGTATGTATGCGCATTATGTTGAGTTATGAACACTCACTGATTTATAATTAGTACAGTGAATTATTTTTTACTGCATTTCTTTTGCTATAGATTTACAAAATCTGTTACTAAGGAAATGAAGTAGGCTATGAGTGTTATAAATAAAACAAGGATAATATACATACATATATATAAATATAAACAGTTTAAATTAGATAGATAGATAGATAGATAGATAGATAGATAGATAGATAGATAGATAGATAGATAGATAGATAGATAGATAGATAGATAGATAGATAGATAGATAGATAGATAGATAGATAGATAGATAGATAGATAGATAGATAGATAGATAGATAGATAGATAGATAGATAGATAGATAGATAGATAGATAGATAGATAGATAGATAGATAGATAGATAGATAGATAGATAGATAGATAGATAGATAGATAGATAGATAGATAGATAGATAGATAGATAGATAGATAGATAGATAGATAGATAGATAGATAGATAGATAGATAGATAGATAGATAGATAGATAGATAGATAGATAGATAGATAGATAGATAGATAGATAGATAGATAGATAGATAGATAGATAGATAGATAGATAGATAGATAGATAGATAGATAGATAGATAGATAGATAGATAGATAGATAGATAGATAGATAGATAGATAGATAGATAGATAGATAGATAGATAGATAGATAGATAGATAGATAGATAGATAGATAGATAGATAGATAGATAGATAGATAGATAGATAGATAGATAGATAGATAGATAGATAGATAGATAGATAGATAGATAGATAGATAGATAGATAGATAGATAGATAGATAGATAGATAGATAGATAGATAGATAGATAGATAGATAGATAGATAGATAGATAGATAGATAGATAGATAGATAGATAGATAGATAGATAGATAGATAGATAGATAGATAGATAGATAGATAGATAGATAGATAGATAGATAGATAGATAGATAGATAGATAGATAGATAGATAGATAGATAGATAGATAGATAGATAGATAGATAGATAGATAGATAGATAGATAGATAGATAGATAGATAGATAGATAGATAGATAGATAGATAGATAGATAGATAGATAGATAGATAGATAGATAGATAGATAGATAGATAGATAGATAGATAGATAGATAGATAGATAGATAGATAGATAGATAGATAGATAGATAGATAGATAGATAGATAGATAGATAGATAGATAGATAGATAGATAGATAGATAGATAGATAGATAGATAGATAGATAGATAGATAGATAGATAGATAGATAGATAGATAGATAGATAGATAGATAGATAGATAGATAGATAGATAGATAGATAGATAGATAGATAGATAGATAGATAGATAGATAGATAGATAGATAGATAGATAGATAGATAGATAGATAGATAGATAGATAGATAGATAGATAGATAGATAGATAGATAGATAGATAGATAGATAGATAGATAGATAGATAGATAGATAGATAGATAGATAGATAGATAGATAGATAGATAGATAGATAGATAGATAGATAGATAGATAGATAGATAGATAGATAGATAGATAGATAGATAGATAGATAGATAGATAGATAGATAGATAGATAGATAGATAGATAGATAGATAGATAGATAGATAGATAGATAGATAGATAGATAGATAGATAGATAGATAGATAGATAGATAGATAGATAGATAGATAGATAGATAGATAGATAGATAGATAGATAGATAGATAGATAGATAGATAGATAGATAGATAGATAGATAGATAGATAGATAGATAGATAGATAGATAGATAGATAGATAGATAGATAGATAGATAGATAGATAGATAGATAGATAGATAGATAGATAGATAGATAGATAGATAGATAGATAGATAGATAGATAGATAGATAGATAGATAGATAGATAGATAGATAGATAGATAGATAGATAGATAGATAGATAGATAGATAGATAGATAGATAGATAGATAGATAGATAGATAGATAGATAGATAGATAGATAGATAGATAGATAGATAGATAGATAGATAGATAGATAGATAGATAGATAGATAGATAGATAGATAGATAGATAGATAGATAGATAGATAGATAGATAGATAGATAGATAGATAGATAGATAGATAGATAGATAGATAGATAGATAGATAGATAGATAGATAGATAGATAGATAGATAGATAGATAGATAGATAGATAGATAGATAGATAGATAGATAGATAGATAGATAGATAGATAGATAGATAGATAGATAGATAGATAGATAGATAGATAGATAGATAGATAGATAGATAGATAGATAGATAGATAGATAGATAGATAGATAGATAGATAGATAGATAGATAGATAGATAGATAGATAGATAGATAGATAGATAGATAGATAGATAGATAGATAGATAGATAGATAGATAGATAGATAGATAGATAGATAGATAGATAGATAGATAGATAGATAGATAGATAGATAGATAGATAGATAGATAGATAGATAGATAGATAGATAGATAGATAGATAGATAGATAGATAGATAGATAGATAGATAGATAGATAGATAGATAGATAGATAGATAGATAGATAGATAGATAGATAGATAGATAGATAGATAGATAGATAGATAGATAGATAGATAGATAGATAGATAGATAGATAGATAGATAGATAGATAGATAGATAGATAGATAGATAGATAGATAGATAGATAGATAGATAGATAGATAGATAGATAGATAGATAGATAGATAGATAGATAGATAGATAGATAGATAGATAGATAGATAGATAGATAGATAGATAGATAGATAGATAGATAGATAGATAGATAGATAGATAGATAGATAGATAGATAGATAGATAGATAGATAGATAGATAGATAGATAGATAGATAGATAGATAGATAGATAGATAGATAGATAGATAGATAGATAGATAGATAGATAGATAGATAGATAGATAGATAGATAGATAGATAGATAGATAGATAGATAGATAGATAGATAGATAGATAGATAGATAGATAGATAGATAGATAGATAGATAGATAGATAGATAGATAGATAGATAGATAGATAGATAGATAGATAGATAGATAGATAGATAGATAGATAGATAGATAGATAGATAGATAGATAGATAGATAGATAGATAGATAGATAGATAGATAGATAGATAGATAGATAGATAGATAGATAGATAGATAGATAGATAGATAGATAGATAGATAGATAGATAGATAGATAGATAGATAGATAGATAGATAGATAGATAGATAGATAGATAGATAGATAGATAGATAGATAGATAGATAGATAGATAGATAGATAGATAGATAGATAGATAGATAGATAGATAGATAGATAGATAGATAGATAGATAGATAGATAGATAGATAGATAGATAGATAGATAGATAGATAGATAGATAGATAGATAGATAGATAGATAGATAGATAGATAGATAGATAGATAGATAGATAGATAGATAGATAGATAGATAGATAGATAGATAGATAGATAGATAGATAGATAGATAGATAGATAGATAGATAGATAGATAGATAGATAGATAGATAGATAGATAGATAGATAGATAGATAGATAGATAGATAGATAGATAGATAGATAGATAGATAGATAGATAGATAGATAGATAGATAGATAGATAGATAGATAGATAGATAGATAGATAGATAGATAGATAGATAGATAGATAGATAGATAGATAGATAGATAGATAGATAGATAGATAGATAGATAGATAGATAGATAGATAGATAGATAGATAGATAGATAGATAGATAGATAGATAGATAGATAGATAGATAGATAGATAGATAGATAGATAGATAGATAGATAGATAGATAGATAGATAGATAGATAGATAGATAGATAGATAGATAGATAGATAGATAGATAGATAGATAGATAGATAGATAGATAGATAGATAGATAGATAGATAGATAGATAGATAGATAGATAGATAGATAGATAGATAGATAGATAGATAGATAGATAGATAGATAGATAGATAGATAGATAGATAGATAGATAGATAGATAGATAGATAGATAGATAGATAGATAGATAGATAGATAGATAGATAGATAGATAGATAGATAGATAGATAGATAGATAGATAGATAGATAGATAGATAGATAGATAGATAGATAGATAGATAGATAGATAGATAGATAGATAGATAGATAGATAGATAGATAGATAGATAGATAGATAGATAGATAGATAGATAGATAGATAGATAGATAGATAGATAGATAGATAGATAGATAGATAGATAGATAGATAGATAGATAGATAGATAGATAGATAGATAGATAGATAGATAGATAGATAGATAGATAGATAGATAGATAGATAGATAGATAGATAGATAGATAGATAGATAGATAGATAGATAGATAGATAGATAGATAGATAGATAGATAGATAGATAGATAGATAGATAGATAGATAGATAGATAGATAGATAGATAGATAGATAGATAGATAGATAGATAGATAGATAGATAGATAGATAGATAGATAGATAGATAGATAGATAGATAGATAGATAGATAGATAGATAGATAGATAGATAGATAGATAGATAGATAGATAGATAGATAGATAGATAGATAGATAGATAGATAGATAGATAGATAGATAGATAGATAGATAGATAGATAGATAGATAGATAGATAGATAGATAGATAGATAGATAGATAGATAGATAGATAGATAGATAGATAGATAGATAGATAGATAGATAGATAGATAGATAGATAGATAGATAGATAGATAGATAGATAGATAGATAGATAGATAGATAGATAGATAGATAGATAGATAGATAGATAGATAGATAGATAGATAGAATTTCGTATACTAAACTCGAATCTGCTTTCATTTTTTTCCATTAGGTCGAGATTTTTAATGGGCGTGTCTAATATTGCGCCCTAAATAAGCCTACTACTCAAGTATATTTCACTCTTACTCGAGAACGGTATGCACGACTTATATAAATCATACCCCAAAATATACGCAATAAGATTGGCTTTAAGTTCTATCAAATTTGTATGCGCTCAATAGTTTAAAAGATTTTTCGAAATAAGTTTTCGAAAATTTAAAGATTTTTTTTTATTTATATTTCTTCCTTAAAGTGAAAACAATAAAAATGTTTCAGTTTATCACCTTTATCTCAAAGCTGGTAAAACTGCGAGTAAATAAAGCCACGTATCATTAAAATTTATGGACAAAACTTGATTTCATTAACAGTTAAGTTTAAATACCCACGCATACCTACAATTAAGTGGAGATACAGAAGTGGGCAAAATTTTTTTTGTTTGTTTTTTTTTTGTATTAAATAAAACAAAAAAACTTAACGTGCTGAACAACAACCAGCCAATTTTTATACCCTTCACCAAAGGTGTAAAGGGTATATATAAGTTTGTCATTCCGTTTGTAATTCTCACAATTTTCATCGGAGAGCAAAAAAGTTTACATTTTCGGGATCCCTGTAAGAAATGATGACGATAGGACCATGTCCGTCCGTCCGTCCGTGTGTCGGTTGAAATGGCGTTTATGAAGCCCACCGATAACTGACATATATAATATATATATCAAACGATCGGAAATGCTTTCGAGAATTTTGCTATTGGAATTCAGCAAGATCGGTTCATACAATGCGGAGATATGCTTTAAAAACCGGTTTTTGAAACCGGTTTTTCAGTTTCTGGAGCCTCTGTATATACCAGGGACTTCGAATTTTTAAAGGGAGCTCGGAAATTATTTTCTGAATTTTTTTTTCTGAAAAAATGAAATAAATCGGTTCAGTAATAACTGAGATATCGGGGAAAACGATTTTTTTATTTTTGAAGCCCTTGTTCAAGCTACAGATTTTTATTTTTATATAGATCAGTCATAAATGTTTTTATAAAATTTCGTTTTTTTTAATAAACCAAATTCGTTCTTAATCAACAGAGTTATGGCCCAAAAACAAATCTGTTAAGGATATAAATACACACACAAACATGTATATTAAGCATTGTAATGACTATTAGTGACGTTTTTTTGTTTTTTGTATAGACAAGTAGTTTAGTTAGAAACAGCAGTCATATAATGAATAACAGTGTTGTTGTTGTTCTTTGTATATGCAGTCTGTACAAAAATAAATAGATATGGAATTGTTGTTGTTTATTTTTTAAAACTAAAACATCCCAGTGGTAAAAAGAATGGGTAAAGAGCCCTACTAGAAGGCCTTTTTTATGTCCAGAAGACCTTTTCCCTGCATTCCATGTTCATTTCATTTTTACACGCGATGTCATTGGGAGGTAGGCCTTACACAATCGCGATACGATACAGCCCTTCTAGAAGACCTTTTTGTTGAAAACTGCAAGCAGGCCTTCTGTAGAAGTACTAAAAAGAGTCCTTCTACAGAAAGCCTTCTACACTATTAATAAAATATTTTTCTATTTATATAAAATATATATTATTTTTATCTTAAATTATTGTAAAATGTTTAAAACTTAAAAAAAAAAACAAAATTCAATACTAAAAAAACATTTCTGTTAACTTTTGACAAAACATCTTAAGTCGATATAAGACAAATTATTTGAAAATGACATTTGTATAGAAATTGTTGATTTTTTATTTAATATTTCTGAAAAAACTTAAAATTTTTGTTCAATTATTTTGTCAAAAGTATATGGATATAATATAAACGATTAAGTTTTTAATAAAATATTTATAATAAAAACCATAAATAAAAAATATAATTAACTTAGAAAATCACATCCTATTCAATCAAAGAATTGGAGACAACTAAATGATTTATCATTCTTTTTTTGGAATTTCTGCTTTGAATTTTGATATTGTGTTTGTAACGGTTTCTGCATGGTTTTGCTTTTTCAAATACTGTAGTCTTTCTTTCCTTCTAAGAGAAGGGAATTAAAACAATGTACTTTTTATAAATATATTTGTTGTTGTTTAAAACAAAATATATTTAAAAAAAAAATACTTCTTATGGTCCTTCCAAGAGAAGCGAAGTCGGAAGGTCTGTCGGATCTTTTAGAAGACAGGGATGAGCCATTCATGCAGGCCTTATTAGAGAAGGCGTGTTAGCATGAGTAACTGCATCTGAAAAAAGGCCTTCTAGGAGGCCTGCGCGGTGGAGGCCTCGCAAATTTTACCACTGGGATATCTGTTAAGAATATACATAAATACATACACAAACATGTATATTAAGCATTGTAATGACATTGTAATATAATGAATAACAGTGTTGTTGTTGTTCTTTGTATATGCAGTCAGTTTGTATATACACACATAAAAAAATAAATAAATATGGAATTGTTGTTGTTTATTTTTTAAAAGCAAAGCCTGCTGTGATTGTTTTTTTTATACCCTTCACCACAGGTGTAAAGGGTATATATAAGTTTGTCATTCCGTTTCTAATTCCCACAATTTTCGTCGGGGAGCAAAAAAGTTTACATTTTCGGGATCCTTGTAAGAAATGATGACGATAGGACCATGTCCGTCCGTCCGTCCGTGTGTCGGTTGAAATGGCGTTTATGAAGCCCACCGATAACTGACATATATAATATATATATCAAACGATCGGAAATGCTTTCGAAAATTTTGCTATTGGAATTCAGCAAAATCGGTTCATACAATGCGGAGATATGTTAAGAAAACCGGTTTTTAGAACCGGTTTTCCAGTTTCTGAAGCCTCTGTATATACTAGGGACTTCGTTTTTACAAAGAAGTCTCGGACATTTTTTTCTAAATTTTTGTTCTGAAAAAATGAAATAAATCGGTTCAATAATAACTGAGATATCGGACAAAACGCATTTTTTATTTTTTAAAGCCTTGGTTTAAGCTATAGATTTTTATTTTTATACAAATCGGTCACAAATATTTTTATAAAATTTCGGTTTTTTGAATCAGCAGGATCGGTTTATAAATGGCGGAGATATGCTTTAAAAACCGGTTTTTGAATCTCTACAGATTTTTATTTTTATATAGATCAGTCATAAATGTTTTTATAAAATTTCGTTTTTTTTTTTAATAAACTAAATTCGTTTATAATCAACAGAGTTATGGTACAAAAACAAATCTATTAAGAATATAAATACACATACAAACATGTATATTAAGTATTGTAATGACTATTAGTGACGTTTTTTGTTTTTTGTATAGACAAGTAGTTTAGTTAGAAACAGCAGTAATATAATGAATAACAGTGTTGTTGTTGTTCTTTGTATATGCAGTCTGTACAAAAATAAATAGATATGGAATTGTTGTTGTTTATTTTTAAAAACTAAAACATATCTGTTAAGAATATAAATAAATACATACACAAACTTGTATATTAAGCATTGTAATGACTATTAGTGACGTTTTTGCTTGTAAGACAAGTAGTTTAGTTAGCAACAGAAGTAATATAATGAATAACAGTGTTGTTGTTGTTCTTTGTATATGCAGCCAGTTTGTATATACACACATAAAAAAAATAAATAAATATGGAATTGTTGTTGTTTATTTTTTAAAAGCAAAGCCTGCTATGATTGTTATATTTTCATATTCAAATTTTCGTAGTTTGAAAAAAATTTAGATTTATATATGTGAAAATATGAAAGCATACGTTAAGGCGAAAATTTTATTATTTGTCGGTAATATGGTAATATGATGTCGATAAGATAGTAAGATGGTAATATGGTAATATGGTGAAGGGTATCAAAGATTCGGCACAGCCGAATCTTTTTTCAATTTCATTTTTTTTCATATTCAAATTTTCGTAGTTTGAAAAAAATTTAGATTTATATATGTGAAAATATGAGAGCATACGTTAAGGCGAAAATTTTATTATTTGTCGGAAATATGGTAATATGATGTCGATAAGATAGTAAGATGGTAATATGGTAATATGGTGAAGGGTATCAAAGATTCGGCACAGCCGAATATTTTTTCAATTTCATTTTATTACGTATTGATTTTTTTATGGGTATGACCAGCGTTACCGTTGAGAATTTTTAAAAAGTGTCCAAAAAAGGGGATTTCAAAATAAAAAGTCGCAAAAAAAGGGGATTTTTGGAAAAAAAAAGGGACCAACTGCTTCAGAACCTACAAAAACTCATAAACATTTGTTTATTTGATAACAATAAAAAGAAAAGAATTTGTATTAAAACAAAATTCAGTTTTATTTACAACAAAAAAATTATAATTATTTTACAACTATTTTTATTATTGAAAAAATAAAGATTTATTTACAAAAGCAGTTAACATATAATCTTTTAATTAATTAAACTTCTGTACTTTTGTACGAGTTTTTCACTCGTACTTCAGTTTTTCAAATCCCCGTCGGACAAATTTAGGACGGAACGCATGGATCCACAAGTATTGAAGTCTGTTAGACAAGCTAGTTTTTATTATTGATAATTTAGTTGCTATGTGGAGTTTAAAAATATAAATTAAGATATAAATATTCATCGAATATTTTTTTTTTCAATCCAGTTCAAAAGGATTCATAAACTTTATTATTAATTTTAGTTACTAACAGTTTCAGTTCATTTATAAATACTACGCGGTTTTTTATATCACTATACTGTGAAATAATCTCAAAATTACTAATTTATTTGTTGAAATTAATATATAATGGGTCGATATGTTTTAAACAACTTAGTTTCTCGTCATTTAGCACATCATTTTAAAAAGTCGCATTTAGTCACCATTTAAAAAAGAGGACAAAAAAGTGGGCAAGTGGTTTAAAAAGGGGCAATTGGCAACTAAAGTCGCCAAACGGTAACTATGACCTTGCCTTTAGCCAGTCACACTTGTATAACTCGAGAACGGTTTGTCCAGTTAAGATAAATTAAACCCCAGTAGAGAGATTTAAGTTATGTTTGCGCTGACCTTACATAACTTTTTGTTCGGTTAACATTTCCGTAGTTATTCGGTAATTAGTAGCAAATAAATTATTTTTATTTTTTTTTTTTTTTAATCGTGAAAATTTTGATCCAAAACTCTAAAATTCTTGAGCGAATAAAAAATATTGTAGACATATCTTGAAGACAATTTTTGTATGCAATTTTTTGTGTATTGTTTATTAAAATTGTGTAAACACTTCTTGCATTATAACCTAAATTCGACAAACCATTTTTGAGTTTTATGGTGTGACCGCTGAATAAGGTGATTATATTAGTCATGCCCATAAAAAAATCAGTACGTGATAGAAAAATAGTCAAAGCTAATTCTAGTTTAACATAAGGACTGCGCACGAAAAAAATCCGTGCATGCTCTTAGGCTTATAGCTCTTGATGTGGTGAAAACTAAATAATTATGTTAACTGGTTTACATTTTTCGTTATGCTCACTATCCATGTGCTAAGTTTCATGGTAATACCAAAACTAGTTTTTCTTAAAATGTAAATTGAATAAAAACACCTAAACAAATAATTAACATTTTTTATGAAATCTTACATTATAAAAATAAATCATGATCACTGAATGGAAACCTGGTAGTGGAAGAAAAACATTATCTACAGGCTGTAGGATTCAGACAAAATAGAAAGGATTTTCAGAGAAAATTCCCTCATCTCTGTCACAAAAAATTTAATTGCTTTAAATTTTCATCAGAAAAGTTGAAAGGAATCGAGCCTGAAGAAGTATAAAGTATAAAAAAATCCTAATAGAAATACAAACAAGAATCTGGAGGTAAAAAAATAACATGAAAGTATTTCAGACGAATTTTTTTCATAATTATGTTAAGTGTATAATAGACGATAAAACGTTCGTACAGGATAACTTTATTCAATCTCCTGTCTAGGAATTCTATGATGCAGATGCTAGAGGGAATAATGCAGAAAAATATCGTGTATTAAAGAAATCAAAATTCCCAAGCACTTCATTCATAACAAATGGTTCCATTGCGTGAATGAGTACCTTTGGCAAAGACTTTCCCCTTTCCTAAGAAAATACAGTACATCCACTTTTTTCTGGCCTGTTCTCGCTTCTTCTCATTACAGCAACAAAACAATGGAGTGGTAGCAAAGAAATTGTTAATATTTACGCCGAAAGAGGCTAATTCATTAAATCAGAAACTCCATGCAATTGAAGGATATTAAGCTATAGTAAAAATAATTTAAAGGACATTAAAAGATTGACATAAAATGAAACAGAGTTTAAAAATAAGTGGACTTATTAGAACAAAAAAGTGACCGAAACTCAATAAAACCTTTAATTGGAAGAATTCTGGAAAATATCAGATATTTACTTAAAAACCAACAGAAAATAATTTATTCTTTTATATTTAGAGCTTGAACATAACAGTCATTAATAAAAATATAATTTAAAAATAAAAAATCGCCCATTGGTTTAGTTTCTATAAGCAGATTTTGTTAAAAAAGTGTTTACCCACCATTGTATTTTTACTCAATTTTATGTATACATGGGTATTTTTAATTAACTGAGTATAAAAATTAGTACCATTTTAAGGACTTTGAGCAAAATATTTTATTTTTCCTTATTTTTATTTCTTAAAATTTAAAATACTTAGTTTTAATTAATTATTTATTTTAATTTAACAAAATGAATTACATTAATACAAAATTTAAATATATCAATGGTCACCAACTATTTGTTAATTAATAAAAGTTATACAAACGGTAATGAAAATTGTATAGTTTTTTATTAGTTTTATTAATGAAAGCAGTATAAAGCTTGGTGGGGACCACCTAGGGAAATTTGGCTCAAATATTTATCTTATATAACGTTTGTTTGGCATTGAAAATGGGTCTATAAAAAAAGAAGTTTTGGCCTAAATACTAGAAAAAATTAGTGTTCGTCAAAACTGCGGTTCTTATTTCTACCCCTTACCTATAATAGTGTATAGTATAAATAAATTGTAGTTAATAAAAAAGTAAATTAAAATTTGTCTACCAGTACTTACTGCTGATAGTTACACTACATCCCATAATGTAAGTTTTCCCACACACAAAATTGCACATACATCAATTTTCTCTGGAGATCTTATTTGTTTTAACATTATATTTTTAATTATTATTAATAACGAAAAAGTTTATGTTTGGTTTCTTATAAAGTTATTTGCCTTTGCTTAAGTACCATTGTTTTAATTTTCTTAAAAATGAAATCATTTTTTCGTATAAAATGTCTGAATACATGCAAAAGTTTTTGTTAAAATATTTTATGAATTCAGCAACTTAAAATAATTCTGAAGTTTTAAGTGCATTTAAAGTTTATGTTTTTATAACTTTTATCACGTGGGTGTGCAGAAGAATGAACATTAATATGTTTTTATTTTGTTATTGTTGCTTACTGATGAAGAAAATTTTATGGTCTATTAATGGAGAGTAGATTTGACCCTGTATTTAAAAGAAATGGGAAAATAATTTTAAAATTAAAAATCTATAAGTTAAGGGAAGTAAATTCTCATAATTCTATAACAGAAAAGCAGACCATATGTTTAAAAAAATTCTGCTAATATCAGTTTAGTAAACTATAAATATTACGAAGGCGGATCAATATTTCCGTGACTTTTCGAACTTCCCTCGTAGTTACATGAAATGCAACACTGTTTCCATCAAGTACCACCTATTAGTAGACTACTGTCAAATTTTGAGCAAGTGTCGTCATTTACTTTGCATTTAACAGCTGTTCAAAACATACAACCTGGTGTATTTTTCTAAAAATGGAAAAAAGTGAATTTTGAGTGCTCATTAAACATTATTTTTTTACATCATTATTTAAAGCTCGATAAATACTATGGGGACTCTACACCATCGATTTCAATGGTAAAAAAGTTGTTTATTGACTTTCGTTGTGGTCGCACAAGTCCAAATGACGCTGAACGTTCTGGACTGCCAATTGAAATCAGTACACCCGAAAATGTCGAAAAAATCCACTATATGGTGTTGGCCGACCGACGAGTAAAAGTACGTGAGATTGTTGATGACATAAGCATTTCATATGACAGTGTGGTTTCGATTTTAAATGATCAGCTGGGTTTAAGAAAGTTGTCTGCAAGATGGGTGCCGAGTTTGCTCTCAATTGGCCATAAACGTAAACGTGTGACAACTTCAAAGGATTGTTTGGAGTTGTTTAACCGCAATCCGAATGAGTTTTTGTGGCGTTTTGTAACTGTGGATGAAACATGGATCCATTGCTGTACTCCGGAGACCAAGACCAAGGTGAAACTGCTCCGAAGAAGGCCATGATAAGTTTGTCGGCCAATAAGGTAATGGAAACAGTTTTTTGGGATGCACGCGGTATAATCCACATCGATTACCTTCAAAAGGGAAAAACAATAAATGGCGCATATTATGCCAACTTATTACACCGATTTAATGAGGATTAAAAAGGAAAGCGACCCCATATGGCCAAGAAAAAAGTTCTTTTTCACCAAGATAATGCACGGGTGCACACGTGTGCAGTCTCAATGGCAAAACTCTATGAATTGGGCTACGAATTGGTACCTCATCCGCCATATTCTCCGGATTTAGCCCCTAGTGATTACTTCCTATTTCCAAACCTAAAGAAATGGCTCGGTGGAAAGAGATTCAGCTCCTATTTGCCTATTTTAAGGACCTCGAAAAGTTCTATTTTTTGGAAGGTATACAAAAACTGGAGAAACGTTGGACTAAGTGTATTGAGTTAAAAGGAGATTATGTTGAAAAATAAATTTTTGTTTTGTAAAAAACATTGTGTTTCATTCAAAAAGTCTCGGACTTACTGATCCGCCCTCGTATATTCAATCATGTTTATTATTTCAGAGAATTTGTAAAATTTTGACTTTGACTTTAGCTTATATTTAACTAAAATTTTTTAAATGTACTGGCTTTTATTAACGTTAATTAGTTGAAAAAATTACTGGTAACAAGTAGGCGGTTCCTGTGGGTTTGTTAATAATATAATATAATATAATTTTAAGTAATTTTACAGCAGACGCACATATACATATATATACTCAAATAAATATATATAGTAAAGACCATTAAAGAACAGACGCGTATTCACGGGAAGGAGAAAATGAAATTTCACTCTCAAATTAATAATTGACATACTTAAAAGATACTCCCACATTGCACTAAAACCTACTATTTGATTTTTCCCAAATATTTGACTTTGATGCGCAACTGCAATTATATATATAATACCCAAGTATGTATGTTTTTTTTTTTTTTTATAGTCCGACACATCAGGGGATAGTATATAATTTTGTACCTATCTACATACGTACATATGTTTTATACATTAATGAAGTGATTTTTAAGTATATAAATTTTTGTAACACCAAATTACTACATATGAAAAGAAAATGCTTTCAAGCGAAAGAAATTAATAAAGTAAAATTAATAAAAAAGGGAAAACATGGAAAACGTAAAAAATACATCATAAATTGAAGTATTTTCACATAGGGTCAGAGAACGATTAAATTTAATTTCGCATTATTGAAGGATAAATAAAAAGGTGGGGTGAAAACAAAAGTCAGCAACACTAAAAAAAATAATAATAATAACCTTAAAAAAAAAAAGAATGCAAAAAAAAAAAAAAAAGTCAATATGTGTATTTATTTATATCGTAAAAATATGAGAATATGAAGAGTATTAAAAAATATTTAAGTCATTTACAGATAACTTAATTAGTTTCATGGATGTTGGGATTCTTTTTATTGTTTAAAAAAAAGGAATAATCGTAATAACATTTAACACTATTTTTAATGGTTTTTTTTACTATTTATAAAGCATTTTAAAGTTTCATTAAGGGTTTTCATTTAAATGGATAAATTTACACAATTCGTAAATTTCTGCGTTTTACTCACATTTTGCATGAATGCCTCTTGTAAATAACTTGGTATTCTTTTATTAATATTGCAGAAATTTTGGCAAATAACATAAGTTTTCAATTTCGTTATTCTAGTTCTATGTTTTTATCGATTTGAATATAAAAAAAATTTAAAAAATAAAACAATTTTCTTTCTTCAAATTTGACTTTTTCAAGTATAAAAGTTTACGAACTCATTTACACATTGAAATTGAGGCGTAAATATTTTTAAATTGTGTAAATAATTTTTCGAACAAACTTTGACAATTTTTTACGAGGTTGTATATTTATACCGTTTATGAGCTTTACGAGGCATTTATTTGATTGTATGAAAACCCCTATTATGTTTATTCTGATATAAAATAATATTGTTTACTAAATGTAAACGATACACGTTTGATACAATTTTTGTTTTTTTCATCTCATGCTAGAAAATAGTTAATATTAACAATGAGAGTAATAAGAATTGCACTACATATATATTTACATAACTTATACGCACTTATTTAATTTATTAATGTGTTACGCTCAAAGAATATTTATGTGATATCTGCTGTTTCTTTTTTTACACTAGGAGAGATTGGATATTTTTCCATTGGCATTCAATTCTCCTTGAGTAACACAATAATATTACTGCGTAATTATTATTGTTATTATTTTTTATACCCACCATCAAAAAGATGGGGAGTATATTGATTTTGTCATTCCGTGTGTAACATGTCGAAGGAATCATCTAAGACCCTACAAAGTATATATTTTCTGGGTCCTGGTTAGATTCTGAGTTGATCTAGCTATGTCCTTCCGTCTTTCCGTCTGTCTGTCTGTTGAAAGCAGGATAGGGCTCGAACGGGACAAAGTAGGGGCACAAATATTTATCTTATATAAGATTTGTTTGGGATTGAAAATGGGCAAAATCGGTTGATAAACAAAACAGTTATGGGCTAAAAACTAGAAACACAGTGTGTCCGTTTTATACTTTTCTGCTGATATTTCTTCAACAAAAGCATATACGACAACAAAATTTTGTACGTATAGTTCGGGGTCGATATAAACTCGGAAACCAAAAATGGGCGTGGTCCGCCCACTTTACCGCCCACCTCCATATAAGGTGAAAATCAACGAAATTGTGTTCAAATAGCTCAAGGACCAATGTAAACTCGGAAACAAAAAATGGGCGTGGTACGCCCACTTTACCGCCCCCTCCCATATAACGTAAAATTGGAAAAAGTTGATGGTGGGTATATAGATTCGGCCGGGCCGAATATTTTGTTAAATCATACCGCTTCATATTGCAAATTTTGTCAATCCCAATTTATTGTTATAAAATGTGCATTAGCATATGGTCGTACATATTACAAAAAGTTGCAAAAGTTACAAAGTTTGCTTTAAATACAAGAAGTGTGATTTAAGAGTGATTTTCTTTTTCTTAATTAAATTAAATTAAAATTTTAATAACATCGAGTCTTCAGAAAAAAAAAAATGATATAAATAATTCAGTATTTTGCATTGGCCGAAATTTTAACGTGAGAATAAATTACCCATAGTAGTGTGATTTTTTTTATAACATAAGTTGTTACTCCAAGGCTTTTGTTTTCACAAGGTGATTTTTCTACCACATAATCTGACGCATCTGAAGAAAAATTTGCTTAAAACTAAATTGCCTGTAAATTTTGTGATGCTGAGAAGAATATTCCGGCAAGCCCTTAAGTGTGAATTTGGAACTACACGCGGTCTAAGGTCTCTAGGGACACGTGGCCTCCTCTTACATAATACACCACTATATTAAATAAGTTACGTAATATGTAAAAATTTGCTAATGCTCCTAACCTAATCGTAAATTGCCAAATTCTAACGCCTAATTAATATGCCAAGTATAACAACCACGCTTTTAAGTATCAAATCTTAAAGAAAAAATTATTATTTAATATTAACAATAAAATGTAAAGTCTAACTTAATCTACATATATAAAACTGAAATTTGCAACAAAGACATTTAACTATAACATAATCTTATAATCATAACTTGAATTATTTTGCTTTTATTTGAATTTAAATTCTATAAATATAGAAAAATAAAATATTTAAGAAATGATAACATAATTAAAACTATTTTTTTCTATGAATTTTTATTCAAATAATATTTAACAAAACAAAAAATATTCAAAACTATCTATTTTATAACTAAAAACCTAAGAAATTATTCTATTAAAACTGAAATCTACCTAAAACTATCATTAAAATTTATTTGAAATAATTAAATTTTATTATATACATAATTATATTTATATTTATGTACATTCAGAATTACTACTTACTAATTTAAAGTAAAAAAAAAAAATATTATATTCTATTAAATACTTAACCCTATACATCCTATATATTTGTTTATTTACTAACATTTTAGTTTTGGTGTAAAAACATCTATCAAAAATATCTTACTGCCTGTTTCTCTATGTCGAACGAAAAATTCGTTTCGAATAAATGTATGGAAAATAACAAATAAATTTAAAATTTTGTTTTTGTTTTCCATACATTTATTCGAAACGAATTTTTCGTTCGATATAGAGAAACAGGCTGTTACTCTATATAATTTTTTCTATATTATTATGAGTTAATTTTATCATTTACGCATTCATTCATAATCTTTAATTATTAAAAAAAAAAAACATAATTAATGATAACTCAAAAAGTGTTAGTCCGATATTATTGAAATAAACTTAGAAAAATTTATATTTACATAGCCTTTAATCCTTTTGTATATTACGTTTTAATCGGCTCAGTAGTTTTGCAGTTATAATAAAAAAATTAAACAAAAAATATATTTTTTACGTGAAAATAGCAAGTTTTTCTGTTTTAAAAAAATCATTTAATATCGAAAACGGCAAAAACTGTTCAGATTTATTGCTTTATCGCAAAGCCACATTTAATAGCAACAAAATATGATATCGATCATAAAAATTTATTGATTCTTTTGGAATTTATTCGCAAATAAGTGAATTCGCTCATTTTCACAAAATTTTAATTTTTTGAGAAATTTCTCCACTTATGTTGTTATAACTCAAAAACAGCTTTTCCTATTTTGTTAAACTAAATTTACAAAAATTTTGGCTTATAATATCTTTAAGTGATGTATACAATTATTTTTGATGTGATCAATATTTTCAAAGTTATGAAAAAAATTGTTAGGCAATAAATACAAAGTTAGTAAAAAAAAAAACGTTAGTCAACACCCGTGGTACCCGGGCACCATAGTGTGCTTTTCGTTGATTTTATTAAAAAATTTATATAATTTTATAAAAATTGTTTATTATGGTCATTTGATTGGTCAAGAATCTTAAAGAAAATCGGCAAATACATATAGAAATAAATGTTTGAATGTTTTAGCGATGTCTGTCCGTCTGTCCATCCCTCTATATTAAACTTTTAATGAAGCCACAAGTCACAGTTTTTAAGATAATTGGATGTTAAAATTAGTTTGTAATGGTAACCTAGTATAACCAAGCCCCCATACACGTTCCTACAGTCCTAAAGAATGTTAGCACTGACTTCATCCACAATTAAGCACAGGATCCCCATAATATACTCACCGAAAATAGGTCATGGAATGTTGTCAATGTTGGCATAGCGTCCTATCGAATTTGGACTACAATATCCAAAGCTTAGGTCCCATAGCACGAATATAAGAAATAATTTCAATATCTTGAACACTTTCATGATATTTTGTAGTAGACATTTTTACATAATATTAAAAAAAAAAACTGAAAGGTATTCTTAAAAACCAAAGTTAATTCGGCTAAAGTGTTCTTTATCATTGTCATATTCATAAATACCAAGGTTGGCTACCGATTCAAATGGTAACGGTATTGGTATTTAGGATTATTTCGGTAAGGGTATTTTAGCGGTAACGGCATTTTCAGTTATTTCGGTAACTGTATTTTAGCGTTATCGGTATTTCAAGCTATTTCGGTAATGGTATTTTAAGGGTAACGGTTTATCAGAAAGTTTAAAGTTTCGTTTCAGAACCATAAAATATAAACTGTAGTCACATATTAAAAATAATAATTTTTTTGGTAACGGTTTTTTTAGCGTTATCAGTATTTTCGGTTTACTTGGTATCTGTATTTTCAATTATACTAGCAACGGTATTTTAGGGGTAACGATAGTCAAGTTGAATGGGTTTTTTAGCGGTAACGGTAGCCAACCTTGATAAATACTGGTTCAAAATTTTATCGTAAGATGAATTTTAAATATAAGTATTATACAATTTTATAATATAATTAAGTTAAATTTTTTTTAAATTTTACATTTTGTTGAAAATTTTATATTGTTGTTAATTTATAATAGATTAGATTATTAGAATTTATATAAGAAAGTAAGGCTATAATTTATCAGTTTTAGAAATAGGTTTCTTTTCTATATAAATTGTAATTATTTTAAGGAATAAATTATATAATAATATACATTTTTAGATATATTTTGATGGTTTTAGGAAGACTTTTCTGTTTGAGTTGGCTTCGTGAATTTTTTCTTTGACCACGTGGCTGCACTTTGGTGATGGTTCAAGGGGAGACCATTTGACCACATGTGGTGTAAATTGATGAAATTCTCTTATAATAGGATAAATACTGGAACACGTGTGAATATACAAAATTCGGAAAGTCTTCTTATTTTAAAAATTAGCTTGGTGACACGAGGAGCCCTTTTGGACCATGTGTGAAATGTAAATCGCTGATAGAACTCTACCGAATTTATTGGCCTTTTAATAATTGGTACTGAAATGGAATTTATTTAAATTCCGAAGAATGATGAGAGTTATGTAATTCACTACAATTTCTTCTTTATTTTGGTAACACATGTATTAATTAATCTTTTTATTTAAGTGTCTTAATTTTTTATTGAGCTGAACCACTTTAACTTAGACAATGATTTAAATATCATGAAAAAGAAATAATTAGTTTAAAATTACTGCGTAGTAACCAATATATGCCCAATAATATAAGTGATAAACTTATGACAATTTATATGTCCATCAGTTAAAAGGGGCCACAAATATTTACTATATAAAAAAATGATCTATGAGTGTACATAGTACACAAAGTTACATAAGTATAAGCAAAAAGGTATGAGAGAATATAAAGACACTCGTTAAATAATTTATAGCATGCTATAATTTTGTGAAGATACCTCAGTATCAGATGCAAATATTCATCTGCTATGTTACAAGTGGTGTAAATAAATACTTTACATTTATCATTAAATCACAATTGTAATAAATCGTAACAGTAGTAGAATTGAAGTCGACTATGAGCTCTTGGCTTCAACACCCTCGGCTGTCAAACTGGTTCGGGTTTACGGCGGGATCGGCTTCTGGTTCAGTTGGCAGCTTCGGTGGTCGAAGATCGTATATTTTTATACAATACGTACAATGGTTTCTTAAAGCTAATGTCTAGTTACTTCTGAAACTACTGCTACCATACACTTCTACGGCTTAATATTCTACTTGAATAAATGACACGAGGTCACTTATGGGAACAGCCAACCGAAGTCAACTGTGAGAACGAGCAGCACGAAGCCACTCGTGAGAACGAGCAACCAAAGTCACTCGTGAGAACAGCCAACCGAAGTTTACTGTAAGAACAAGCAGCACGAAGCCACTCGTGGGAACAGCAACCGAAGTCACTCGTGAGAACAACAACCGAAATCACTCGTGAGAACAGCCGACCGAAGTTTACTATGAGAACGAGCAGCACGAAGCCACTCGTGAGATCGAGCAACCGAATTCATTCATGAGAACAGCCAACCGAAGTTTACTGTGAGAACGAGCAGCACGAAGCCACTCGTGAGAACGAGCAACCGTAGTCACTCGTGAGAACATCCAACCAACTTTCGTAATATATATAGTCGGCTCTTCAATTATATATAATAATATCCGAGACTTATATGGCGTTTTCTTGTCTTGCTTGAATCGCCACGACTGTAATCAAACCTTGTTCACTTATACTTATTCATATATCAACTGAATGAGAATTATATTGCTTGTTTGCTACCAACTAATGTAATTATACTTAACGTGACCAGACATCCCGCTTTTGGCGGGATTATCCCGCTTTTTAAACTTCGATTCCGCCTAAAATAATTTTCCCGCTTTTTATTAAGAAATACCGTTTTTCTATCTCGAAGAATTACTTATTCGATTTTCTTGTTTACATTTTCTATAACATTCATACCAATATTAATAGAAGTTGTTTTTGATAAATAAGCTTTAAATATTTTATTACGCTGATCATCTTCTCTATTGACTAACTTTAAATGTACTTTGTGTGTATTTTTTTGATGACTTCGATGTAGAAAAACCTCCCAAAATTAAAAATTTTTTAACATATTTTTAGTTCTCTACCAGTGAATGAAAAATCTCAAGTCTGATATACATATTTTGACCAAAAAAGTTTAGATTTTTTTTCCAGAAATAGGTTTAAAACTTTATTTTAAGAATGTTAGAATGAAATATAAATACATTTTTGGAGGAAGAAATTTTGTTCTTTCAAAGAGATTTGTAGATTTTAAAAACTCATTTCGTGAGAAAATTTGTGTAAGGGCTATTTAAATAATTTTTTTAAACCAATTTTATTTACCAAAATGTCCCATTTCAAAAAGATGTTTTGACATGAACTTTGATCTCAAGGTTAACATAGATATTTTTATATTGTACCTTTAATAACTATCTGGAACTACATAAACGATGTGCCTTTGTTTCGTATTGGATACTTTTTTTATTTTTGTATAAACTAAAAGTTATAAAAATATAATATTGGCTGCCGATTCAAAAAGGTGAAAAGGTAACAGTATATCGGATTATTTTAATAACGATTTTTTAGAGGTAACGGTATTTTTAGTTATTTCGGTATCGGTATTTAGCGTTATCGATATTTCGAGTTACTTTGGTAATGGTATTCATAAATTGTTTCATAAATTTAGAAATATCGGTTCAAAACCATAAAATATAATTTGCAGAAAAATATTATTATGACGAGCTGGGGTCAGCGTTACCGTTGAGAATTTTTAAAAAGTGTCCAAAAAAGGGGATTTCAAAATAAAAAGTCGCCAAAAAAGGGGATTTTTTGAAAAAAAGGGTCCAGCTGCTTTAAAGTGTGTTTACTTGATAACAACAAAATAAAAAAATGTTATGTTTTAAGAAAAATTACTAAATCCAATTCTGCTAATAACAAAATAATTTATTTCTAATTATTTTATAAAAATAAAAAAAAATAAATTATTTCAAAATTAAAGATTTTTTCACAAAAATAGTTGATTACACTTCTGTACTTTTATACAAGGTCTTTACTCGTACACCAGTCTTTCAATTATCTTTCGAACCAATTTTGGACTGAACATATGGATCCACAAGTATTGACTTAAGTCTATTGGACAAACTATTTTTTATTATTTAGTGAAAAAAATAACACGTTCCACCGAGGGATTGCTATGAGGAATGTAAAAATATAAATTAGGATATAAGTATTCATCGTATTTGTTTTTTATTTTCTTAATTCAGTCCAAAAAGATTCGGCATATGATGACTTAAATAGCTATTCATAAACTTCATTTTTATTTTTAGTAATTAACAGTTTCAGTCCATTTATAAATACTCCGCGGCTATTTATATCACTATACTGTGAAACAATCTCAAAATAATTAATTTATTTGTTTAAATTAATATAAAATGGGTCGATATATTTTAAACAACTTAGTTTCTCGTTATTCAGCACATAGTGTTAAAAAGTCTCCATTTAGTAGCCATGGAGGGGCCAAAAAAGTGGACATGTGGTTAAAAAAGGGGCAATTGGCGACTAAAGTCGCCAAACGGTAACACTGGCTGGGGTAGCCATAACTTTATTACCAGTTTTATTTCAACTTTATTAAAAATAATATTTCTTGAACCCAAAAATAAGGCTATCGGTATTTTAGCGTTATTGGTTATATATTTTAGCAGTAACTATATTTTCAATTACACTTCGGATTTATTGTTAGCAGGTCTAAGAATTATTTAACAAAATTTGTTGCTATCAAATTAAAAAAATTCCATGTTTTTTTTTTATCAATCTGTATTTGAATTCAATCTTGAAATTTAACTAGGAATATTTTGAAAACATTTAGAGAAACACGTTAATATTAGAATTTTTAATGTTTCAGTTTGTATTTCGATGTTCCAAAATTTTTATGGGTCGTTCTCAATTTTTAATGCCCTAATTGGGTCGTGAACAAAGTGCTTGCGAGAGAACAGCTGATCTAGATTTTTAATTGAGACATAAAAATAAAATTCCCCTTTTTTTTACAAAACTGTTCAAAATCCCGCTTTTTTCATAAAATTTTGTTAAGAATCCCGCTTTTTAGTCGTTCGTGTCCCGCTTTTTGATAAAAAGCCTCTGGTCACGTTAATTATACTATATGTGTGTGTGTAAGTAGTATTTACAGTAGGAGCGTTCAATGTAATCACTAGGGTGATCGACGCGGTTTTCCAACCGGTTTTAAAACCGGGTTTTTCTGTCCATGTGCTGTCGGTTTTTTCAAAATGTTCATTTTTCGAATGTCGAATAGACCGGTTTTTTTAAACACAAAAAACCGGTTTTAAAAAAAATAGCATTTTATTTCAGAAAACATGTACTAAATAGTGATATTTGAATCGAAATTTAGGAATAATTTTTTAAATATTCATAAAGACTGATTTCTTATGTTTCAAAAATATAGTTTAAGTCTAAATTGGAATTTATTCTGTAATATTAAACAAATAAATAATTAATAATTATCCTGTAGGAATTTTTTAATCTATTGTAATCAGCGTTACCGTTGAGAATTTTTAAAAAGTGTCCAAAAAAGGGGATTTCAAAATAAAAAGTCGCCAAAAAAGGGTATTTTTTAAAAAAAAGTGGCCAACTACTTTAAAACCTAAAAAAACTCCTTAAAATTTGTTTATTTGATAACAACAAATTATTGTATTTGAAGAAAAACTAAAAAATTCAGTTCTATTAATAACAAAATAATTTATTAACATTTTACAACAATTTTTATTATTGCAAAAATAAAGATTTATTCACAAAAATATTTAGCACACAAACCTCTTTTAATTAGTTAAACTCCTGTACTTTTGTAGGAGTTCTTCACTCGTACTCTAGATTTTCAAATTTAGGATAGAACGCATGAATTCACAAGTATTGTCATAAGTCTGTTAGATAAACTATTTCTTGTTTTTGATAATTTAGTAAAAAAAAAAAAAACACGTTACCCCAAGGGATTGAAAAAAATTAAATTAGGATATAAGTTTTCATCGAATCTTTTTTTTATTTTTTCAAAAAATTTGGCATATGATGGATAATAAACTTTATTATTATTAATTACTAACAGTTTCAGTTCATTTATAAATACTCCGCGGTTTTTTATATCACTATACTGTAAGACAGTCCCAAAATTATTAATTTATGTGTTGAAATTAATATATAATGGGTCAATATATTTCAAACAACTTAGTTTATCGTAATTTAGCACACAGTCTTAAAAAGTCGCAATTTAGTCGCCATTTAAAAAAGGGGCCAAAAAAGTGGCCAGGTGCTTGAAAAAGGGGCAAATGGCGACTAAAGTCGCCAAACGGTAACGCTGATTGTAATATCTGTAATATTTTTACACCCAATTTAATATTTTATGATCCAATATTTCCTTTATTTTTTAAAGGTGTTGTGTTAAAAAAGTTTCACCTGCAGAATAATTTCAGTTGAGACAGGCTTCCGTATTAAGCCATGGTTTCTGTTTATGCTAACTAAAATTTAGTCTAATTTTTGATGATTTTTTTTCTACAATTTTGAAACATAATTATCTTCTAGTCATCTAGATATATAATTTGCTTAGCATTTTTTCTCTTTCCAAAGCTTTCTAAAGCTCCCAAACGACGTAGAAAATTAAAATTTGGCTTAATTATAAAACTTTTCATCCAACAAATCCTAAAGGAGCCATATTTTGAAATTTTTGTCAGGAAGCGGATATAAGAGGATTTATGTGTCTTTTTCTAAAAATATTTTCTCTTTCTAGAGCTTTCTAAAGCTCCCAAAAGACGTAGAAAATTAAAATTCGGCTTACTTATAACCCTATTCGTCCTACAAATCCTAACGGAGCCAGATTTTGAAATCTCTATCAGGGAGTGAAAACACGTGGATCTATATATATGGATTTATATATCATTCCTAAGCGTTGTTTTCTCTCGAGAGCTTTCTGAAGCTCCCAGACGATATTAGAAACTAAAAATCGGTTTACTTATAAAACTATTCATTCTACAAATTCTAACGGAGCCAGATGTTTCTATCAGGGACCGAAAAGTCTGTTTTGGTATTAAGAACTTTTGAGTTGATATACTTATTGTTTGCTCTCCAAATCCTTTCAAAAAGTGATTCTGCATTTCGGTCAGGGAGCGCATTACGGCGATTTTTTTATTTTGAAAGGTTTACGAATTTAAAACTTTAATCAATATTATCCCAATAAATTCTAACAGCTTCAAATAATTGACTTCGATTAGTGAGAGGAAGGTGTCCATATGTTGTTCATATTTTTTTCTTTTAACTTTCAGATTTGTTTGAGCATATAATATTATTTTTTCCTGGCATTGTCAGGCTTATACGCTTGTATTTAATAAATTTTAACTTGAATATTATAAGAATTATTGATTTTTTTAAAGAAATATAGCTTTTTGATATAAATATTAACTTCTGCAAAAAACCGGTTAACCGGTTTTTTCTGAATTTCAAAAAGTGCAACCGGTTTTTTTAAAATACCAACTATTAGAAAACCGGTTTCTTAAAAAAGTCGAATTATCGATTACCCTAGTAATCACTTATTACTAATAGGGTATTCAATATATTAGTATGTAAATAAAGATAATTACTAATGTTAAAAATATATAAATAATATAGTGAAATTAAGAAATATCTACGGAAAAATAGTAATGTTGAGTGTACTATTTCCACGTTACAATACTGCAGGGAGAGATCTTTGATGAGATGTGATATAAGACTTGGTGGCTTGTCTAAAGAACATATTTAAAATTTTAACTCCACAAAAAAGTACAACTAGTCCCACGGAATAATTTTCGTTGTATTATATATTGATATACGTAAGTTAATGTTGTGTAATTTGAAATATGTTTAGTTTCGCATTTGTCAATGTTGTCAATTCGTTTAGTATAAAATATTTATATCTATTTCTTTATACTAAACATTTAAATAAACACAAACACCCATTGTCAACTTATACCAACAACATCAATGGGGAAAACAACAACTATTGATATCTTGAGTTTATAAATATAAGGATATGTGTATTTTAGTTTCTATTTATCTATATAAATAGATATAAATTTATACTCGTATACAGACATACATATTTATGTGTTAGTAAGCTGCTTAGTTTGAATCAATATAATAGTCTTTTGGTATATTAGATTGTATATTACTATTGATAAATTGCAGCATTGATAGTCTACTATAAAATATTTGAATGTATGTATATATGTATATGTGTAGTTAAATATATGATAACAACAACAATACAATTTATTCATATATTTCATATACCAATAACCATCTATTTACCAGACTAAAGACACTAAATCATCCATATTTTAGCTGCTACTCGTATTTATTTTGTTTGGTTTGTGGAAAACGTAATTTGATATTTAACTTGTATGTATTAACTTTTGATGGAATTTTATTTTTTATATTTATATCGTTTTCTATTTTTTAGTGGTCGTATTGGGTCAATGAAATATTACCAATAAAATGGTTGATAATTTAAAAAGAAATCTGTGGGAATGTCTTATATATTAATCAGAGAGGTTGAATTGAATAAAAATAAGTCCTTGACATATGATTGCGATTGTCTCTTTCTTTTTTAGCTTTTTCTGTAAATATTTATTAATTTAATATATTTATCTTATTTTATGGTTATTTGTTTTTTTGGTTGAATAGCCACAGACAGCAGTGGACAAATTGATATTTGATATTTCTCTCAAGCGGAAAAAAAAAGAAAGGGAAATGTGATAAATCTAATCAGTTGTTTTAAATGTCAGGCCTGGTTATGTAAAGAGTTCATAAATGTCAAGGGTAAAATATTTTGACAGGCTAAATGTGTTGTCATAAAAGGCATATCTTGGTACTCTTTTTATAAATTGATTTAAGGATATTATTTTTCAATAAATTTTTATCATTATGAATGTTAATAAAATCGCCAATAACATTTATTGAAAAAAATATATATCCATGTAGAAAAGGTTTTTAGTTCTCTAAATTCACATTATTAAAAATATAAAATAGAAATTTATGTAATATGTCAATAAATATTGAACATATTTATGATTACTTATTACTATATTTTATTATATATTTATTTGGAAGCTTGTTTTTTTTTAAAGCGTAAGAGTAATATGCAAAAACATACACTGGTAAAAAAAATACACCATATACGAATAGTTGGACTTGATGTAATTTGATGTGCTAAACATGAATCTGCTTTCAGTTTGTTTCCATCAGGACGGGATTTTTTTTATGGGCATTTCTAATATTTCGGCCATAGTAAGGCCATTACTCTAGTCTATCTCCTTATAACTTTAGAACGGTGTGTACGATTAACATAAGTGATACACCAAAAGATGCGCACTAAAAATATCTTCAAATATGTGCTCAATAGTTTCGAAGTTATTTTGAAATAAGTGTCAACAAAAAAACTTTTCATGCAAAATTTTAAATTTTTTTGTTACTACAATTTTTTAAATAAATGAAAACATTAAAAATGTTTCAGTATATCATCTTTATTCTAAAGCTGGTAATGCTGCATATATCTTTAAAATTGATGCAGAAATCTTGTAGTTAAGTAAAAATACCCATGTTACATACAACTGTATAGAAATACAGTGGTATTTTTATACAATTGAAACTTTTCCTTGAAACAAAAATAAGTGAACTAAGTGGTTTTTGATGAGTTAAACAAGAATCTGCATTCACTTTTTTCCTATCATGTACTGATATTTTTTTAAGGGCATGACTAATATCATCACGTAATTCAGCGGTCATACTATAAAATTCAAGAATGGTTTGTCAAACTTAGGCTATAACTCAAGAATCGTTTACACGATTTTGATAAATGATACAAAAGACGCATACGAAAATTGTCTTCAAGGTAGGTCAACAATATTTTTTAATAGATCAAGAATTTCAGAGTTATCGATAAAAATTTTCACGATTTTTCAAATTTTTTAAACAATTTTTTTGCTACTAATTACCAAATAACTACGGAAATATTAACTGAACAAAAAATTATGTAAATTGAGCTTAAAGACAATTTGAGTCTCTATATATTGGAGTTTATCTTAATAGGACAAACCGTTCTCGAGTTATACAAGTGTGACTGCCTAAAGGCGGGGTCATAGTAGTCATGCCCATAAAAAAAAAAATCAGTACGTGATAGAAAAAAGTAAAAGCTGATTCTTATTTAGCACGTTAAATTCCATCTAATCCACCTATTTTTTTTTTTTTTTATTTAAGACGAAAACAAAATAATTTTTTGTCCACTAGTGTAGTTTTACCAGCTTTGAGACAAAGATGATAAACTGAAACATTTTTGATGTATTCACTTTAAAAAAAAAGTTTTAGTAAAAAAAAAAGAAATCTTGAATTTAGAATGAAAAAGTTTTTTCGGACACTTATTTCGAAATATCTCCAAAACTATTGAGCGGATACAAATTTGTTGGAAGAACAACCCAGTTTTATTCCACATATTTTGGTGTATTATTGATATAAATCGTGCATACCGTTCTCGAGTTATAGTGAAATATATTCGAGTAATCGGCTTATTTAGGGCGCAATATTAGACAAAAAATCTCGACCTGATGAGAGAAAACTGAAATCAGATTCGAGTATATATATATATATATATATATATATATATATATATATATATATATATATATATATATATATATATATATATATATATATATATATATATATACCTACTTATTGCGTTCATTATGTTAGCACTATCAAAATAATCTGTGAGAAGAGTGATAAATGTAAGAAAGAGTTCGATATAGTGTTTATTTAACATGAAAACTAATATAGAACAGTAAACAAGTGCTGTAAATACTGTCAGCAATGGTTCATCTAATTTTTTAATTCCCATGTTTCATACTTATAAACAAAACTAAGCCCAAAATAAAAAGGACAACCTGATATTGGGAAGTCCAGAAAATTGAAGGCATATTGAAAGGAACTCCAAACCCATCTGGTAAAAAATCAGCTCGGTTTTCTCAGTGCTTCGACTATTTGGTGCGAAAATTTTAAGCTAATGGGAAAGTTGATAATACATAAAGTTCAAAAAATTCCAAACTAGAATTCTGCAAAAAAAATTACAAGCCAAAAATAGGACTCGGAATTTAAAACCAAATTTCATACAAAAATACTCAAGCTGTATAATTGACGAAGAAACGTAAGTGCTGGCAGAATCTTCACAGCTTGTGTCTCAAAATTTTTTATTGCTAATACTCGAAGCAATGTTGGAGATAAGTTTAAGACCCAAAAGCAGCAAACATTTCTTACAAACTCCATGGTATAACAAGCTTTTTGCAGTTGCGGCAAAACAGGAAAGTCATTTGATACATTCGGATCTATAAATACCAAAATATGCATAAAGGAATATTTGCAAAAAAGATTTCTTCATTTCGTAAAAGAGCACAACGTGTCCACATATTTTTGGACCTATGTGGTATCATGTCACTATGTTAATAAAGCTCTGGAGTTATACCAAATCAATAACATAGTATTAGTACCAAGAGTGGTCAATTTTCAAAATTGTCCGTTAGACCAGTGGATAGATATTGAGCTCTTGTGAAACGTGATTTCAAGAGCACAAAAAAGGTGTCCCAAAATACCGAAGATTTTAACAGAAGATGTGCACACTGTTCCAAAAAAGTGACTGAAGCAACTATCAAATCTCCAAAGAAAGGGTTTTCAAAAATGGTCCTCAATTTTATAATAAGTGGTTAGAACCATAAAAATTATATATTTCTGTGATCTGTGCTAAGTTATCAAATGACTAAAAAAATAATGAAAACTCTAAGATCAACCGTTTCCAAATTATTGAATATTATATATGTTAAGAATTTTTCGATCTCACTCCTTAGCCGAAGAGTGTATCATTTTAAGTTTGGAAAAAGAGACCCCGCAAGATGGGTGCTATGAGGTCTCATAGTAGGAAACCTCGGTCATCTACTTGACATATTTACATTAGTTATCCGATTTCAAGTAGTTTTACTATTACAGCTTCAAACTTTTTGTATATAATTATTAATTACTTCAGCTAGATAAGAAAATTTGTATGAAAGTGTTGAAGTACTTAGTTTTTCCAATTTTTAAGGACATAACTTTTGATGTGGTAAAAAATGAATAATTCTGTTATCTGTTTCCATTATGCCCACTTGCCATGTGCTAAGTTTCATGGTAATAGCTAAATTTTTTTTCTTAAAATGGAAGTTTAACAAAAAACACATAAACACATAATTCTAATTTTTCATGAAATCTTGTATTGGTCATATAAAATAATTGCAAGGAAGGCTATTGTGCTGAAGAATACAGTTTCCTTGGTCATAATATTATACAAAGAAGTCATGATCACTGAATGGTAACCTGGTAGTGGAAGATAAATATTATCTTCAGGCTGTAGGACTCAGGCAAAATAGAAAGGATTTTGAGAGAAATTCACCTCATCTCAGAAAGAAAAGTGTCACAAAAAGATAATTGCTTCGAATTTTTATCAGAAAATTTTAAAGGAAGTCTAGCATGAAGACTTATAAAGTAAGAAAAAAATCCTAATTGAAACGCAAGCAAGAATCTGGAGGTAAAAAATAACATGAAAGTTCCTCAGACGAATTTTTTCAGAAATTTTGTTTCTGTATAGTAGACGATGAAACGTTCGTACAGGGTGACTTTTTTCAACTTCCTAACCACGAATTCTATGTCGCAGATGCTAGAGGGATTATTGCAGAACAATTTCATGTATCAAAGAAATCAAAATTTCCAACAAAGTTTTTGAATTGGGAAGTCATATGCATACGCTGGAATGAAGCACTTCATTCTTAAAATATGGTTGCATTAACACAGAAATTTAAGAGAATGAGTGCCTTTGGAAAAGACTTCTCCCTTTCCTAATAAAATTCAGTATATCCCCTGCTTTCTGGCCTATTTCCGCTTCTTCTCATTACAACAACAAAACAATGGCGTTGTAACAAAGAGATTGTAAGAGTTTGTACCGATAGATATACCGAAGATATTGGACTCTAGTAAAAAATAATTTAAAGGGCATTAAAAGCTCAGCATAAAATGAAACGGAGTCTAAAAATAACTGGACTTATTCGAGCAAAAAAGTGACCGAAACACAATAAAACCTTTAAATAGAATAATTCCGGAAAATATCAGATATTTCCTTGAAAACCAACAGGAACGAATTTATTCTTTTATGTTTAGAACTTGAACATAACAGTCATTAATAAAAATATCACTTTAAAAAAATTCGCCCACTGGTTTAGTTTCTATAAGCAGACTTGCATGCACGGATTTTTTCGCACTCCTTATAATTAAAATGAAAACTATTTTTTATGATTTTGTAGAAACTATAAGGCTGTTCATGATAGGCTGGTTATCAGGTTATATGATTATGTGGTTATATTAAAAACGGAAAAATTCATTACAAAAAATAACCAACTTTGCCCAACTCTTACCCTTGTTTATAGATTATGTGATTATCTGATTATATATAGTGCTGAAAATTAATAAAAATTGAAACAGGTAATGGATTTTGTTGTTTTTAATATTACTATATAATTACATAATCTGATAAACAGTCTATCATGAATAACTCTTATAAATAATGCATTTGTAATTAATTTGGTTATTTAGTCAGTTAAGATTTCCTAAAAAATTTTTAGGAACGGTGCTGTAATATTAAGTAATTTTACTTTAACCCTTATGTTACCGCATACCCAGGTTTGTTTTTCATTTTTAAATTAGCATAATTGGAGTTCTGGTTGTCATATTAAATTGAAAATTTAGATGTTTGTCAACAATATTGTTAGCTATGATATTCTGAAGGAAAAAAGTTTTTATAGCCAAAGTTATAAGCGTTTTAGTGACGATACCCCTTACGTTTATAGCCAGCATACACGGGTATGTACAGAGCAATTTATGTAAATATTTTATCAAATACAAGTAAAATATTTATTATGTTTAATTTTTTATAAATAATACATACATTAGCTTATAATAAATTAAAAAAAATAAAATTTTATTTTAGGCTGCGCAGTCCTTACATTCCGTAATATCTTCTGAATATTCAGCACATACTGGTTTATGTCATTTCCTTGCCTTTCGCGTTAGTCTTCTTCTAGAATACATAAAACAATTCACTTTATTCTTCATTCTTCCACTAATGTCTCGAACTTCTTGGCTTCGGATGAAAAAATATTCATCTCTTAATCTTACTGGGCCTTCCAACATGCTTTCGCTTCCACTTCTAGAGCAAAAATGTAGCATAATTTGTATATTTCGCTCGCTCAGCTGCAGCAGGAATTACCTTCTACGATTTGTTGAAGTTTTTAATTGTAGATTATTTTCCATATATGTATATAATATTTGTAGCAAAAGTAGTCACATTCGAATGTTCTCCTTTTGTTGACGGTTCCCAAAATTGACAAATTGTAGTCCAGCATCAAATGAGAGGCCAAATTGTATCTCGTGAAGAAATTATCACATACGTTTTCGTTCTCCAGAAAATGACATCTCTTCCAATATATGTGTTTATTGAGGCTTCAAGTGCATCTGCATGCATTTCTTCATCCGAATCAGTATCACATGTAGGATCATATTCTGGTTACTGTATTTCCTTTGCATCTGAATCATCTACATTTCTCACGCAATCTTCAGCATATTCATCTATTGATAAATGTTCCTGCTCATCTTCACTTTCTGTATTTCTAACTTTCTGCAGCATTCGACTTATGTACTCCTCTTTGTCTTCAACATTGCTTTAGCTTCAAATGGTAGGAAAACCAATAACAGGTGCATCTCAAAAGTACCATTTAATTTGAATTGGAAAAACTTAAAATTAGTTTACAAAAACCCTTTTTAGTATTTTACTTGGATTTTATTATCATTCATTTAAGATTAGGTGAAAACGGTTATATAATAATTAGCAAATTATCATAAAAAAGTAAAAATCCCCAAAAATTGCACAAAAAAATTATTTGAATTAGTGAATTCTTCAGGTAATTAGCAGAGATCAATAAATGAATTGCAGAGGTTTTTAAATGCACATGGAACAAATGAAAGCGTTATACTTTCGAATAAAGGGATAACCAGATTATTCTTGAGTAGGAAAAAACTCAAGGGTACTATAAAACCTTTCAGATCTTTCTTTTTGTATTTTTAGTAACAGTCAGTCAAAATTAGGTAAAAACGGTTGTATAATAATTAGGAAATAATCTAAAAATTTAAAAACATAAAAATTCTAACACTTAAAAAAGTGTAAACAAATCATATAGGAATAATTTCCATGAGAAAGATTTACAGGTACTTTTCAAAGAACAATAAATGAATGGGAAACGCAATCTGAAATTTGAATGCACAAGGAAAAAAATAAAACTGTTATGCCCTCAAATGATAGGAAAGCCTGATTTTATTTAAGTGGGAAAAACTCAAATATTCTTAAAAAACCTTTGTATTTTTAGCTTCACTCAGTCAATATTAGGTAAAAACGGTTAGCAAATGATAATACAAATTTTTAATTATATAATTCCTTACAAGAAATTATTATTATCAAATACCACGTGTTTTTCTTACTATCGTAAAAACGCTTGACAACATTAATGTGTCAAACATTGCATACAAAATGTATGACATAAACAGGTATGTTGGTTGTAAGGATACGTATACATTTTTGTTGTAAACATAAAGGTTAATAAACGTATTCCTACGAGTTCCAAAAAAATAAAACAGCAAAAATCCCAAAGAGGTCATCGAATTCAGAGAGTGTTGGAGTGCCTTTCAATGTGTTCTTCGACACAGCTGATTTTGAGCTTGTTTGACAAGGTCATAAATTCAGCGACGCACACTGGGGTAAAAGGGGTCGAAAATGGCGTTTAATTCAGGGAAAGGTGATTTCAATATTTTAATGATCACGTTTTATTTTTTATTGATTATTAGTTAAAAAAATTCAGTTTTACAATTTTAAGATTTTGTTTTAGCAGAACGGTAAAGTCTGTCCTTCCGTCTATACAATAGATTTAAATGGATTGAAAATTCAATTTTCAGTTCAATTTTCCTATTTATTAGTAAGTAAAAAAAATGCATTTTTAGAATTACAAGACGTTTTTTGTCTGAATGGTAATGACCGTCCGTCTATACATTTGGGTTAATGGGACGAAAATTACGCTTAATTCAGGAAGAGGTGATATCCAAATTTTGATGATCAGATTCTATTTTTTCTGTTTATTAGTTAGTAAAAAATGCATTTTTAGAATTCTAAAATATTTTTTGGCAGCATGGCAATGTCCGTTCGTCCGTCTATACATTTGGGTTAAATGGGTCGAAAATGGCACTTAATTCAGGGAAAGGTAATATCAAAATTCTAATACCTTCATTTGATTTTCATACTAATCGAGACGTGAAAAAAAAATACTTTTTGATCTTTAGGATTTTTTTGAAAGAATTATAATGTCCGTCCATCTGTCAGTCTGTTTGTTAATTTCTGCAAACTTTCCAACTCAAAACCTTTTAACTTTTGACTTAATAAAGATAACGACTAAAAATTTGCTTTGTTTAATATATAATTTTGCTTTTTAACCACATATATAAAACATAATAAAATTGGTTGAAAATATTTGGCTACATATGGAAAAATCTTAACCAAGATCTTGTAAAATTAAGATTTTGGAACTTTCAAATTTATATAACTCAAAAATTATATAAGATAAGTACTACAGTACATGCAAGCAAGTTTCTTAATGGATTTATCAAGGACTTTAAGTTGATATAAAAATCTTGGTAATCAGGTAAGGAACAAAAATTCGCTAGTGGTTAAACCTTTTCAATGACATTAGTATATCGATGTAGAAGCCTATTGAGTTTGGTTCTGATCGGCCCATTATTTCACCTAGCCCCCATACAAGTGTCCTCCCGGAATAGAGTTTTAACACTTATATATGCCTTAAAAATAGAAATATTTTAATGAAATTTAGTACAAATAAGTTTTATATCAGCATCTGTTTGCAAAATTTCATTAAGATCGGTCCATAACTGACCATAGCTTCCATATAAACTCCTCTCCCGAAAATCACTAACGTGCATAAATCCCATACAAATGTTAGTATTATGTATGTTAATATTTAACACAAGTAAGTTGTATATAAGTAAAACCAAAATTATGTTTATCGAAATGGTGTAGGGTATCATATAGTCGGGCTTGACCGACTATATCTTCTTCTCTCGTTTTTGTATGAAATCTATTGGAGTTTAAAAAAAAAAAAAAAAAAATTATTTTCTCAAATCGGGCTACATATGTATGCGCACGCTTATTTTTTATTATATTAAAGTGGACAATATATACTATTTTTCAGAAAATTTTCAGAACAAACATCCTGTTCATTTTAAGTTGCATTTCATGAAATTTGAAAATTAGTGTATTTTAGGACAATTTTCAAAAAAATAACAAAAATATTAGGACAAAATATAATTTACAAATACTTGAAGAAAAGTACACTTAAATATCTGAAATTGATGGTTTCATTTTTTCAAAAATGTTAAAAAATTCTTAACTTTGAGAGCACCTTATATGAAAACAACATAACCTAGCTTAAAGATTTTAATTGATATTGATATATAATTTTGTCTATTTTTATTCGGTACCCAACTTTATTACAAAACTTTAAATTTTAAAATTCAATTAAGCGCCAATTTTGACCCATTTTACCCCAACGTGCGACGACGTTTGGGTTTTGGATTTATTGATATCAGCCTTGCACTTCCTTCTTTCAGATATTATTTCCCATATTTCATCTGAAATCCATTTATTGTATACTGAGCTCCTGTAGCCGATATTATTTATTGCAGCGTTTATAAAACTGGTTAGAGTTACTCCTGCCTGGTGAATTTGAGTTGTCTGGTCAGGGGATACCCACGCAACTTTGTACACCGTTTAATGAGGAAAAAGCGTTACTCCGATGACCAGATTTTTTTGACAAACCATTTCTTAATTTTAATACTTTTGTCTAAGTGCATGAGGAAAAGCCGATAACCAGATTTTTTTGACAAAGCATTTCATCATTTTAAGACATTTGTCTAAGTGCATGGCGACCCATAGTTCTCACCCATTAATATAAAGGCATCGCCGTGGGACTGACCGGAGGTCCCATAAAAAGCAGTTTGTAGTTCACAGTCACCTTATAAAGTTTGGTCAAATTGTGTCTGTTGTCGTCATCCGGTTAATCGATCGATTATCATTCGTTTCGGTTTCGGTAATCATTTTGTTTAAAACAGGGAATGCCTCCAAGAGGGCAGGATGGGATGAAAATTTCCTTTACAAATCAGGGGTGTTATACCGTCCATGGCCGACCTTCGGCGCATCGCACGTTGGGGCAAAATGTGTCAAAAGTGGCGATTAATTGAATTTTAAAATTCAATTTTTGTAATAATGTTGAGTAAAGAATAAAAATAGACAAAAGTATGTATCAATATCAATTAAAATCTTTAAGCTAGGTTGTATTGTTTTCTTATAAGGAACTGTCAAATTTAAAAATTTTTTTACATTTTTAAAAAAGAGTAAGAGATTAAATTTTTATCAGCTTTCAGTGCATTTATTTTAAATAAAAAGTCTTTTAAGTTAAACGTTTAAAATGGAACCATCAACTTCAGGTATTTAAGTGTATTTTTCTTCAGGAATTTGTAAATTATATGATTTCCAAATATTTCTGTTATTTTTTGAAAATTGTTCTAAAATACACTAATTTTCAACTTTCATGGAATGCAACTTAAAATGTTACAGGATGTTTATTTTGAACATTTTCTGAAAACTAGTACATATTATCCACTTTAATATTATAAAAAGAAATTGTGCGACCGGTGATTGATTTTGAATTGGAAAGTTTGCAAAAATTAACAAACTGAATGCTATCAAACAAAAATCTTAAAATTCGATAGATATTTATTTTTTTACTATTCGATCAATGTGAAGACCAAATTTATGTGTTAAAATTTTGATATTACCTTTCCCAGAACTAAATGCCATTTTCGACCCGTTTAACCCAAATGTATAGACGGACGGACATTGCCATGCCGCCAAAAAATATTTTAGAATTTTTTTGCCTAATAACATCACCTTTCCTGAATTAATCGCCCTTTTCGACTCAATTAAAGAAAGGTTGACATTTGAATAGAAAGATTGTATGAACGCTTCACTAAACCATTAAATATGGAACATTTTTATGTTTTTAAAGAAAAAGTGTGTCGAGACTTTTTTGGAAAAAAAAAAAAAATCATAATTTTTGCAAATTTTCAAATTCAAAATGTATTATTTTTGGACTCGGAGAAGATATCGACTTAAAATTTCCTTTGTTCGATAGATAGTTTTATTTAAAATTTCTGAAAAATATATATATTTGAAATTTTAAATGCAAATTACTTGAAAACGATAATAAATACCATACCCAGGCATGTTTTTGTAGGCCTTGTCTAGAGCTTTGACAGTATTAGTAATACTGTCTGTTATTACTAATATGTTAAATAAAAATTATTATTATTCGCAGTAAAATTAATACTGGTTTGAGCCAAAAATAAAAAAAATAAAAAAAAAAATGCTTAACTTACTACCTTATAAAACTTACTATATTGTAGCACAAAAACCTGCGTATGTAATTCAAAAACCAAATTTAATAAAAATCTTTTAACAAAATTGTTAAATTGCCTGAAGAAATGATATAACACTAAAAAGATATGACAATAAGTACTTCTTAAATAAACCACATACCAAACAGAAACAGAAAAAAATATGTGATTTATCATATTGTTAAGTCAACATTATCATAACGTTAAACAAAATATAATATTAAATAAAATAAATCCGACCAACGAAACAAAACTGAAAAAAAAAAAATAATAATAATAAGAAAAAAATACCAAAAATAATATCAACTACGAAAATAGTATCAAATCTGAATGTATGTTTGTGTATGTATAATAAAAATAAAGTTGAAATAATAAAGAAAAATATAATAATTTTTACACATCATATGTGACTTCAAGTTAAAATCCCTTTTATGGCAATGCAGTAAGTTTATGCACATTAAATAGGATTTCGTTGAGCCTATTTACAACTTTGCACATGACCGTAACCATAACATACATATATGTATATACAAACAGGAGTACTCATATATGTATATATATTCGTACTTTTATATGGTTATATGTATGTATGTATGGTACATTAGATATATACATATACTATATACACTAAATATTAACACTCGAATTCATGCAAACATCTCTATTCTAAAATATATATTGAAGATATGAAACAAGGTACTTTTTTTAAATAGTACCATCTTATTTTAAAAAGTACTTACTGCAAAAATTCACATAAAAACAATTGCAATATTTAATATATTTAGATATTTTTAAAGATAGGTATATACTTTCTGAACTTCCCTTTATTTCCACAGTACTCATCCCTAACACTAATGCTCGTGTTAGTGCAGATGGATGTGTGTATGTATGTTAGTGAGCACATACGTGAAAATGTAGTTGAAAACATTGTGAGAAGGAGACAAATAACAAAAACAACTAAGAGCGTAAATTTATGTACGGTTATAAAATGACGTTGTTAAAAAACTTTGTTTTTGTTTTTTGTGATTTTTTTTTTGCTGTTGTTGCTAAAACCCTAAAAAGCGTATGAACATAAATTTATACATATATTTTCCTGTACTCCTCCATAGTGTATGTCTAAAGTTAAAAAAAAAACAAAATTAAAATCACCAACAATAACAACCAAATCACTAAGGGAAAAGTTTTTTGTAACTATTACGAGTAACATAAAATAACAAAAAGACACAGGAACAAAAACAAACCATTAAGGACATAAAGAAATTTTGGTAAAACAACAAATAGACAAAGCTTTGAGTAGAGCATTGCTTTTAAGCATTTAGCTAAATTTTTAAGTAGATTTGTAATTTTGAAAATTTTAAAAAAATTACTGTACTAAAATTATATAAATCTTTTTAGTTTTTAAAAAAATTTAACTCAAGCTGTTTAAAGTAACTAAATATAAAATCATTATATTATCTCTTTGCTTTAATTTCTATTTTCATTTCAAATCTGCACCAGACTTTGTACTCTTGACTACCGCCAAAAACACTTAAGTATCAACAAAAAAAAAAAAAAAATTAAATTAAACATTCTCAACTATTGTTTTTTTTTTCTTGTATTAAAAAATAATTACTTTTTGGGAAGGAATGTTTTAAAACAAACACCATAAAATTAAATAAAAGAATCATTTAAACTAAGAATGCAATTTTTTAGCTCTGCTTTAGCCAGCAAATACACCTTTAGAAATTATATCTTTACGATTTCCTTTTTTCAGTGGTCAAACAATAAATGAGTTTTAATGTGAAAAACAAACAAAATGATACAGGATAATTGCAGTTAGTATTTAATTTTAGTTTTGCAAAGCAGTGGCGAAGCCTTGAGGGAAAAGTATATACATATAGTTAGAATTTCAAAGTACAAAAATCTGTATTTTAAATAAATTATTCTAATTTAAATGAAGTGTAATTTTATTTCTTAAATCCCTTGATTTTTTTAGAAGAAAATTTATATAAATAGAAATACAAATGAGGAAGAAAGTGACAGTATATTAAAATTTAAGAAAGAATACTACTTACCTCAAAAATTTTTTTTTTTAATTTCAATACATTCTCAAAATTTCTAGATATTCACAAAAAAATTTGGGTAGGTTCTTGTGTAAATGTAATTTTATACCCTTCACTACAGGTGTAAAGGGTATATATAAGTTTGTTATTCCGTTTGTAATTAAAACAATTTTCGTCGGAGAGCAAAAAAGTTTATATTTTCGGTATCCTTGTAAGAAATGATGACGTCCGTCCGTGTGTCGGTTGAAATGGCGTTTATGAAGCCCACCGATAACTGGCATATATAATATATATATCAAACAATCGAGAATCCTTTCGAGCATTTTGCTATTGAAATTCAGCAAGAACGGTTCTTGCATTGCAGATATATGCGGTTTTTAGAACCGGTTTTCCTGTTTCAGAAGCCTCCGTATACACTAGGGACTTCGTTTTTGCAAAGAAGGCTCGGACTTTTTTTTTTTATTTTTTTTTTTTTTTGCTAAAAAAATGAAATAAATCGATTCATAATAACTGAGATAACGGGCAAAACGCATTTTTGATTTTTGAAACCCTTTTTTAAGTTATAGATTTTTATATATCAGGCATAAATATTTTTATAAAATGTCTTTTTTTTTACTAAACCTAATTCGCTCATAACACTTGTCAACAAAAAAATTCTCCCCCATAGACAAATAGTTGGACTTGATGTATTTTGATGTGCCAAACACGAATCTGCTTTCAGTTTTTTTCCATTAGATCTAGATTTTTTTATGGGCGTGTAATATTTCGCCCATAGTAAGGCCATTACTCTAGTATATTTCCTCATAACTCAAGAATGGTGTGTACGATTGATCAAAGTGATACACCAAAAGATGCGGACTAAAAATATCTACAAATTCCCCGAAATTAATTTTTTTATGTGCTCAATAGTTTCGGAGTTATTTTGAAATAAGTGTCCGAAAAAATCATTTTCATGCAAAATTTTAGATTTTTTTGTTACTAAAATTTCTTTTAATAAATGAAAGCATCTAAAATGTTACAGTTTATCATCTTTATCTTAAAGCTGGTAATGCTGTGAATTAAACAAGGTATGTATCTTCAAAATTGATGCTAAAATCTAAATTTTATTCACAGTCAAGTAAAAATACCCATGTTACATACAATTGAGTAGAAATACCAAAAAAAAATTGTTCATTTTTTCTTGCAGCAAAAATAGGTGGACAAGGTGGATTTTGACAAGTTAAACAAAGATCTTCATTCACTTTTTTTCCATCGGGTATTGATTTTTTTTTATGTGCATGACTAATATCAACACACTATAAAATTCGGAAACGGTTTGTCAAACTTAGGCTATAACTCAAGAACCCTTTACACGATTTTTATAAGTGATACATTAAAAGATGCATACGAAAATTATCTTCAAGGTATGTCAACAATATTTTTCATTCGCTCAAGAATTTCAGCGTTATGGATCAAAATTTTCACCACTTTTAAAAAAAATAAATTTTAAAATTTTCGGTACTAATTACCGAATAACTACGGAAATATTAACTGCACAAAAAATTATATAAATTCAGCTCAAAGACAATTTAGGTCGCTATATATTAAAGTTCAATTTATCTTAATTAGACAAACTGTTCTCGAGTTATACAAGTATGACTGTCTAAAGGCGGGGTCATAGTAGTCATGCTCATAAAAATAAAATCAATAAGTGATAGAAAAAAAGTAAAAGCTGATTCTTATTTAGCACGTTTAATTCCATCTAATCCACATATTTTTTTTATTAAAAACGAAAATTTTTTTTTTTTTTGCCCACTAGTGTATTTCCACTTAGCTATAGTTATGCATATGTATCCAAACTTAACTGTGAATCCAATCAAGATTTGTGCATAAATTTTTATGATACGTGGCTTAATTTACTCGTAGTTTTGCCAGCTTTAAGATAAAGGTGATAAACTTAAATATTTTTGATGTTTTCAGTTTAAAAAAAAAAAGTTTTAGTAAAAAAAAGGAATCTTGATTTTGCATGAACAAATTTTATTCCGACACTTTTTTCGATATATCTCCTAAACTATTGAGCGGGTAAAAATTTGATAGTAAAGCGATTTAAAGCAAATTTTATTTCGCATATCGTGGTATATCATTTATATAAATCGTGCATACCGTTCTCAAGTAATAGTGAAATATACTCGAGTAATCGGCATATAGTTACAATATTAGACACGCCCATAAAAAAAATACCGACCTGATGAAAAAAAACTGAAAGCAGATTCGAGTTTAGCATGCGGAATTCCAACTAGTCTACATATTTTTTTTTTTTTTTTTTTTTTTTTGAAGGAGCTCGAACAGAGTTATGGACCAAAAACTAATCTGTTAAGAATATTAGCTCGACTTGATGGATTTTGATGTGCTAAATACAAATCTGCTTTAATTTTTTTTTTCCATCAGGTTTAATCTTTTCATGGGGGTAGGTATCTTTTCTTAACTGTGAATAAAGTCAAGATTTGTACATCAATTTTAAAGATACGTGGCTAATTACCAGCTACTACCAGATAAAAATGATAAGTGGAAAAGTTTTTGATGTTTTCATTTTTCAAAAGAAATTTTAGTAAAAAAAAATCGTAAATTTTTCATGAAAAATTTATTAAGCGCATAAAAATTTTGATATTAGAACGACTTAAAGCCAATTTTACTTTACATATTTTAGTGTTTCATTTATATATAAATCGTACACAGTTTCGAGTTATAGTAAAATATACTCAACTAATCGGCTTATTTAGGACGAAATATTAGACATACCCATAAAAAATCTTGACCTGATGGTAAAAAGGTAAAAGCAGATTCATGCTTAGCAAGTCAAATTCCATCTAGTCCACATATTTTTTTGAAGGAGGACCAAATTTTTTTTTTTTTTTTTTTTTTTTTTTTAACAATCGATTTTGCCCCACTGTTCAATATAATAATGTTTCAGATAAATAGAAAAAAAAAAAAATAATATAAACATAGTTCGAAACTAAAATATTTAGAACATTTAAATGCCAATATTTCATTAGAACCTTCTATTCATCTATCTCTGATTATATGGGGTCATTTCTAGTCCGTTTAAACATAATTAAACAAAAGTCCATTAAAACTTGAGTTTAATGGGTTAAAATATTCTACAGAAATTTTCTACGTCGAATTTCACTAAGGGTCACCGAAGGTCCAAAGTTCATACGGTGAAGCGTTTATCCAAAGAAATGACATTGATGAAATTATTATTAATTTTGTTTTCGATTTGTACAAAACTTTTAATTTTATGTTATATTTCATTGCCTAGTTTAAGGAGTTTATATTTAGCTTCGAACTATATTGATGTTATTTTTTCGATTTATCTGTAACTATCTTGGTGCAAAAATAGAAAAGTTTAACTGATCATAAAACAAATATTTTGCCTACCAGCGAAAAATCCTTTGGAGGGTTTATTACACATATCAAGAGCTATCAATTGCAATTGGAATGATTCCGCCCACAAAAAACCTTAGCATAGTGTTATATTAACTTCAAAATGAAGATATTTACTAATAATGTTGTTAACTAAGTATAATATTTCAAAGAACAAAATGTAAAAAAATTTTCATAGCCAAAGTTATAAGGAGTCTTTTTTGAAGTATACCCCTTAAATTTTGAGTCATTATTAACCTTAAAATATATGTATATTAAGGCGACTCATTCAAAAAAGTGACTTAGTTACCCGTCTCAAAATTTACCTTGATATGTTTTATGATGTTCCCCAAAATATTTCGGTTCTACTGCTGACCGTTCGTGAGCTGGGAGGTTTTTCAAAAAGGCATTTTTTTTGGTTTTTTAAAAAATTAAGTATCTTCTTCCAAGATACCATATATTAAATGTGATATCATATAAAAGGCATTTTTAAGCCGCATCTAATGATATATAAAACACATCTGGAGATTGCCTAAGTTTCGTGGTATTCAACAAAATATGACAATTTTTTATGTATTTTTAATAAAAATTGTCTTATTGGTCAAAAAAAAATATTTATATATACGTTTTATATTTTTAATAGTTTGATGACACGTAGTGCCCAATTTTACATTTATTCTACAAGGTCAGTATGATTAAATACTTTACTATAACGTTAGAAAGAAGAAAAAAATTTATTTTAAAATGAAAATACAAGTAATTTCAAAAATTATTTTAGAAGCCCTTACTTTTTCCTTTAAATATTATAATTTAAAAACAAAAACTAATATTAACTTTAAATCAATATTTAATAAAAATGGATTTTTCTCCTCTTGAATTTAATAAAACCCAATTACCAACAAAACGCGATGTTATCAAGCATTTGTTGTTTATGAGAGCTCAAAATAAAAATCGTACAAACGGGCTCTCGAAATTCTATTATCATACAATAGCCGAGATTTCAAAATTATGGAAAACCTGTAGAATTCCAATAAAAAGTTTACCAGCCATATGGAAAAAACTTGAATATCTTACAAAAAGTTATCGTGATATTAAAAAGAATCCTTTTCATTTAAATGATAGTGAATGGAATAAACTTTTTATAATTGCACTCTGCGAATGTTCGCTAGATTTAAAAAATCCATGCAAGTGCCCTACGGAAAAGCAAATTCCACCTCATGTTTGGGAATTCTATATTGATCAAACTGGCCCAAGATTACTAAGCTTGAAAATTGAAAGTGCAATATGCCCCAGTTCATACTTTTCGACACCATGTGTTAGTAAAATTAAATCTGAGTGCTCCTATGTTCCACAATATTCTACAATAGATGAGTCTGATCAGTACTCACCGTTGTCTGAAGATGAAGATTATAAATTTGATTCTGACTCAAGAAAACTATCTCTTCCAACTTTCAGTGCTGCGTTAGATCGAGCTGGTGTTTCAAATCGTTACGGAGCTTTATTAGTAAATACTTTGTTGAAGGATTTAAATATTTCGGGCATAATAGTCGACCAACATAAAATTCGAAGAGAACGTAATAAAGCCAGAGATAAGTGTTTAAAAAATAAAAAATCCAACTGTTTGCTAAAAGGTATATCATTTGATGGTAAAAGGGAACGTACGCTTAAACAAATAGTGGTAAACGGTTCTCCACGAAACGTAAGAGTTACTGAAGAACATATCACAATGGTAAAAGAACCAAATTCATGTTATATTGGGTATATAACCCCCACCGACAGCAAAGGCTCTGGTGTTGCAATGGGAATTATAGAATTTTTAAGAAAAGAACAATATTCTTTGGAACACTTAGTTGCTGTCAACTGTGATGGCACAAGAGCTAACACAGGCAAATATAATGGGACGATTTGCATAATAGAACGACAACTGCAACGACCATTACAATGGTTTGTGTGCCTTTTTCATTTTAACGAATTACCCTTTGTTGCGTTATTGAAAAATATGTTGGGCATTGCTTCAGGACCACAAACTTGGCCAGGAATAATAGGACACGCATTAAAGGACTGTGAAAACATACCGGTAACCTATAAATTATAAATAATTTCGATTTTCTGTTTATTTTTTTACTTTGAATTTAAATTTATTCAAAGGTTGTTTCTAATTTTGAACCGATTGCCATGGGCAAGATGCCTGAAAATATTTTGAGCTGGGACTTGCGAGACGATCAAAAATATTTATATGAGATGGTAAAAGCTGTTGATACTGGATTTTGTAATAGTCGCTTGGCTAGTACAAAGCCTGGGTTACTTAATTTATCTCGGTGGTTAACAACAGCGTCAAGAATTCTTCGGTTGTATGTAACACAACCCGTTGCGTCTGATGTATTAAAAAAGCTAGCGTTTTTTGTTATGACGGTATATGCACCATTTTGGTTTCTGATAAAAAGTCAGCCCCAAGCTGTACACGGAAGCCGCCATTTATTAAAATACATTAAGTTGATACGGGAACTGCCTATTGAAATGCAAGAGATTGTTCAACGATCTGTTCAAATAAACGGGTTTTTCGCCCACCATGAAAATATTATATTATCAATGATAACGGATGAGTCCAAAGAGATTCGAATGGAGGGATATGATTTAATATTTAGAGAACGTACTAATATTGCTCAAAATGTACGACAATTTAACGTACCAAAAATTTTGTTTGATTCCGAATCTTTAAGAAATATGATAAATTGGAATGAGCTTGAACACATTACGGAACCACCATGCACGCAGTTCTATTCCGACAAGTATTTGAAAGAATATCACGATTCTAATGAAGTTATACAAATACCAGGTAAAAAATATAATAATTATATAATTTATTACTTTTTAACGAATTTATTTTTAGATTTCCCATGCCATTCACAAAATACGGAGAGATTCGTTAAAGTAGTGAGTCAGTCTTGTCTATTTGTTACAGAAAAAAATCGTGCAGGCTTTATAGCAAATAAAATTGAGTCATGCAAGCTATATAGTAAAATCGAATCTCGAAAAGACTTTCTGTAAACTATTACTTATGTTTATTTATTTTAATCTATGTTAATATTTTAATTAAACGGTTAATATTTTTTAAACAAACATTTGTTATTTATTTATTTTGTTTTGCGTTTATTTTATAGTGCATAATTGCTTTGAACGAAATATTTTGATATCCATATTGACAAGGTTTATGTAAAATTCTTACCGACCATCTTGAAAAATTAATATACAAATAAGCACTACATATTTTATAAAGAGCAAAATTTGAGAATAATGAACTTTCTTCATAGATAATAATGAATTCTATTAAAATTATGATATTTTGTGGAATAATTACCAACATTGATTATTGAACTCAAAAGGTTTGTCCAGCAAACATCAGTTTTTCAAACGAAAAATTTTGATTTCCTTATTGGCAATGTTTAAGATAAATATTTAATCATACTGACCGTCTGGAATAATGAAAACTAATATTAAAAAAAATGAGCACTACATTTCAGAAAACAAGTAGAAATCTAAAAGTATAATTTTTTAACAAAATTTCATTAAAAAAACATAAAAATTTGTCATATTTTGTTGAATACCTCGAATCTTAGGCAATCTCCAGATTTGTTTTATATATAATTAGATGCGGCTTAAAAATGCCTTTTATATGATATCACATTTAATATATGGTATCTTGGAAGAAGTTACTTAATTTTTAAAAAAACCAAAAAAAAAGGCATTTTTTAAAAACGGTCCAGCTCACGAAAGGTAATCAGTAGATCCAAAATATTTTGGGGACTGTCTTGAAACATATCAAAGTTTATTTTCAGGGGGGTAACAAAATGGCTTTTTTTCTTTCCATAGGGAGTGAGTCGCCTTAATGTATATACGTCGATGGTATTATTTATTATAATATTCCGAAGATAAAAATTAAAAAATAACAATATTTTTGGATTTTTTTAAGTATACCCCTTATTACAATCATAGTCAACGTACCCCGGTATGCATTTTATTCTTAAATAGTATATTTTGATTTCAAGTTGTCATATCATTTATACTATTCTAGTTCCTAAAGAACATATACAGATTTTATATAAAGTATAGTTAGTGTATAGTTTTAAGGTCGTTTACATAAAAGTTAAGCATTTGGTAGATTGTGAATAAATTCGTATCAGAGTTTTAGTTTTTGCTACTTATTCCGACGAAACTGTTTCCTTTGTGTAATTTTTTCATGTCAGTGATGTCAGATGGAGGGAAATTTCCCTTTTTGAGGAAATTTTTAAGGCAAATTTTAGTCAAAATAAAGTAAATTTTTAATACGTGTTAATTTATCTCAAAAAACAACAAAGAATTTAAATAAATAAGCAAAAAAATCCAATATTATCATACACACTCATTTAAAAATAGAAATCCTTATTTGCCGAATGGATATTTTCAGTGTTCTCGTTCTTTGTTTAAAATATTTTTTGCCTATTTTTTATTGAATTACAAAAACTATATATAAGTAAATTTTAATGCATTTTTTACAAAAAATTTGTAGTTATTGTTAAAAGATAGCGATTTTTAGGAGGAGGGAAAAATGGTGAGAAAATTTTTTCTTAAAAAAGGAGAAAAAAGGGAATTTTTCAACTAAACAGAGACATTTTTCTTAAATTGTATCTGGCATCACCGGTTCATGTAAATCTTTCAGAAGTATGAGGAATATTGAATAGATTGAATATTTATATTGAACTTTTATCTTTTTCAAATATTTGAATATTAAATCCATAACAACGAGAAAGAATGATATTGTCACCTAAAATGCAAAAGGCCGTAACCACTGAAAAATCAAAAATTGTTTTTTTTTTTTTTTTTTTGATGTACTGACCCAAACTACATATTCACAAAAAATCTCGCCTTTTGCATTTTAGGTGACGATATAGTCAGTGAAGCCCGAACATATGATATCTTACACACTTGTATATGTGCACCGAAAATCGGGTAGGGGACTTATATTACAACTGAAGCCAATTGTGGATCGATACTTTTGCTAAGTGTAAAATAAAATATTCGAATACATAATATTCGTGATACTAACATTAATATGATTTTATGTATTTTTTTTAAGGCATTTTTGAGTGTTGAAACTCTATTCCGGGGGGACATTTGTTACGGGGGATAGGTGAAATAATGAACCGATCATAACCTATTTCAATAGGTCCTTGTATCATAAAAGCCCCACGTGCCAAATTTTATTCAAATATGTTCAAAATTTCGACCTGTACTTTGTGCACAAGGTTTACATGGACAGCCATTGGTATTAAGATGGCTGTTAGATAACTTTTACAAACATCAGCACAAACGCATAATATCCCAACCAACTATGGTGGTGTAGGGTATAATAAAGTATTGACAAAAGTTGTACTGGATTTTTAGTGCAGCTTTTTAAATGTAGTAAAAAATTCCTTCAAAAGAAGAAATCAGTAATATTTTTGTTAAAAAAGATTTAGAAAATGAAAACATTACGAAATAGTTTCTTCAAATTGAGAATTTTTAAAAAGTGTCGAAAAAAGGGGATTACTAAAAAAACAGGGCCAAATGTTTTAATGTCTACACCCAGAGAAATATCAATCACATACTTGTTGAAAACGATACCATTCTGTGTCAATCTACACCGTATGTGTTTAAATTAAACACTGCGTGTTCAATTCTTATTGAAAATCGATAACTAATTGGCACCAAGTTGAAACCATTTCGGTATCAAATTTTAAATTTACATATGTTTTGTATTAAATTTGTTAACGAAAGGTATTAAAAAGCTGTTACCGTAAATTACCAATGTGACCACAACCGTTGTTGATTTTGAATCGAATTTTTTCCCTTAGTGTAAAAAAAACTTTTTAAAATTTGTTTATTTCATAAAATATAAATAAAAGTATTGTATTTTATGTCACAGGAAAAAGTCACCAATAGCCAAATATTTTAGTAAATAACATAGAGTTACAAAGTGAGAAAAAATTTCTGCGGCACAGGGTTCTCAGTCAATTCGGATACATTTTGTTTATATGTACAAAGCCTCTAATCTACTTTTTTTAAATGAACTCTAGTACTCGCGATAAATCGCGATTTGTAAAATTTAGGAGGCTGCACTATATATTGAAGCGTATCTCCAAAACGACTAGTCTGATTTTGCTAAAAAAAATATCCAAAAATTGTAATTAAAATTGTCTTCAAACCATTCTTACATTACTTTTTAATACGGTCAACAGTTTTGGTGATATTAAGCCTATCGTTTGAGAAAAAATGAAATTTTATACAAAATACGAAGAATTTTTAATTAATTATTTATTATTTTTTTTTTTCCAAAAATTACAAAAATTCGAAAGTGTCAAAAATTAAAATTTTTTTGTCTTTATCCATATAGGTAAATTTGTTGCAAATAAATTAATACACATTTTATTAAAATCAATGCAAAAGTTCGGGTTTTATTAACAAATTAGTGAAAATATTCATTTACAAGTTACATAGAAAAATTTAAAAAAAATCACAAAACCATTTTTTTATTTTTTTTAAATTTTCTATGTAACTTGTAAATGAGTATTTTCATTAATTTGTGAATAAAATCAAAACTTATGCATTCATTTTAATCAAAAATATCTTGTTTTATTTGCAACAAATTTGTCTTTAGAAATAAAGAAAAAATTTTTCAAGTTTTCTCACTTTAAAATTTTTATGATTTTTTGAAAATTTTTTTTTCTTAAAATTTTGTACAAAATTTAATTTTTTCTCAGGAGATGGGCTTAATATCTCCATAACTGTTTATCCTATTAAAAAGTAGAGTAGTAATGCCTTGAAGATAATTTTAATTATAATTTTTTGAAATTTTTTTGAACAAAATCAGACAAGTCGTTTTCGAGATATGCTTAATATATAGTGCAACCTCCTTAATTTTACAAATCGCGAGAACTACAGTCAATTCAAAAAAGTGGATAAGAGGCTTAGTACTTATTAATACCGTGTATCTGAATTGACTGAGAAACCCCGTGCCACAGAGTCTGTGTTTCCCTGTGTAATTAATTCAATTTAAAAACTTTTTTTTAAATTTGAACCTCGCACCAATATAAAAATTGAAAATCAGAAAAATGTTTCCAATTGAAAAATTTATCAAATCAAGTAGATTAAAAATTTTAGTGTGAAATAAAATTTTACTTAAACTTTTTTACTTTTGTAGGAGCTCTTCACTCGTACTCCAGTCTTTAAATCCCCGTTTAACAAATCAAAGGTGAAAGAATAGATTCACAACTGTTTACCTTAAATCAATAAGGCAAAATAAAAATAGGATAAGAATAGGATCTTTTTCAAAAATAATCGGCATTTAAAGTTTTAAAAAGTTGTTCAAAAACTATACTTTTGCTTTAGTTTCTAGCACTTTTATTTCATTTGTAAATTCTCCGGGGTTTTGGGTTTCATCTCTATATTGTGAAACAATCTTTAAATAATTAATTTCTTCGTCATTAATATATTTCGATATCTAGCACATAGTCTTAACAAGTCGCCATTTAGTCCATTTTGAAAAAGAGGCAAAAAAGTGGCCAGGTGGTTGCAAAAGAAGGCAATTGGCGACTAAAGTCGTCAAACGGTAACACTGATTATTACCCCTTTTAAGCCTTCAGTGATATACCTAAAGCCCTCAGTAATACCCTGTCGAACTTTAAAACGGAAAAATAAAATAATCTATAGAAACCAAACAGATGCTTTAGCGATAAAACTGATTTTACTTCTTTTTATTTTAAATTGCATTCTTTTCTCCCTTTTTTTCCTTTACTTAAACACAAAAAAATTTCTAGAGCAAATACTTGTGCCAAATAAACTTCCATTTTATAGTGGCATTTTTCTCATAAAGTAAGTAAGTATGTGTGGCAAGACCAACAACCATCTATACATTTGGTCTTTACTTGTTAAATGACATCATTTATCTGTTTAATTTTCTTTACTGTTACTTTCCTTTTATCTATTGGTTTCTCGTACTTAATTTGGTGGTTTTCTCCAACAATAGCAAAAGAAAGAATTATTTCAGAAAAAAAAGGAATTCTATACATTGTTGTTTTCTTTTAAGCTTTTTAGTTTTTTTTATACTTTAGATACAATGGCGAAATTAAGAGCGGTGATTACCGCAGCAATAAACAAACTTATTGAAAAGGAAATAAACGAATTTACTATACTAAATGTATATGATACGAATTCCTCCTATACTTACGAGAGTTTGAAGTTAAAATAAATAATTGAAGATGTGTTTTTTAGTAAGTGTTTGTAATCAAGTATGTTTGAGTGTGTTTAAAATTGAAATAATTGCAGGTATTAATAAGAGAAGGAAATAAAAAGTAAATAAAGAAAAATATAATGAAAATTGAACACCATTATCTGACGTGATGGTAGATAAATGATGAGTAAAAAATACATTAAATTGAAATTAGTCCAAATTTGAGAAATTAAAAATGCTTAAGTACAAAATATTTATTTTGTGTTAAAAATTAAGAATGAGAATTAAAAAAAAAAAATAAATAAATGTAAACAGATATTTTTTCCAAAGTAGGGTTTTGTGATATTATCAAGTTCATGGAGAAAGTAGAAAATAATGCAAATACTAAATCTGAAGTATTATATTTCATTATATAAATACAATTTTAATATTCCATATTCAACGCTTTATTATATCACTCGTCCAGATGTGACTGTTATTCTGATTAGGAATAAAATTAAACATTATGCTCTGGAAAATTTTCCAAGAGACTATATGCAAGCAACAAGAATAGGGCACGTAAATTAAAATCAAATTTCATACAAAAATACTGATATTGTATAAAGAACGATGAAACGTATGTACTGGCAGATTTTTTGCAGCTTCCGAGTCAAAATTTTTATGTTGCTGATGCTCGAGGAAATGTTAAAGATAAGTTTAGGGCCGAAAAGCTGACGAAATTTCCTAAAAAAATACGTGGTGTGGCAAGATTTATGCAGTTGCGGCAAAAGAAGCAAGTCATTTGTTACAGTGGGCTCTATAAATAATCAAAAAATCAGAGAATGATTGCAAAAACATCACAATGTGTCCACATTTTTTTGGCCCGATTTGGCATTATGTCACTACATAAGAAAGCTCTGGAGTTTTCATAGTTTTTGTACCAAGAGAGGTCAATCCTCTAAATTGTCCGGAGCAAGTGAAGAGATTTTGGATTTTTGTGAAAAGAGAATCGAAGAGAACAAAAGAGTTTTCCAAAAATATCAAAGATTTTAAAAGCAGATGGGCAGACTGTTCCAAAAAAAAAGAGACTGAAACAACTATCAAATCTATAATGGAAGTGTTATCAAGTAGTGGACAGAAGTATAAAAGTTATATTTTTCTGTGATCTGTAGTATAATATCAATTAAATAAAAATACAGTCAACACTCTAAGATCAACCGTTTTAAAATTATTGAATTTTATATATGTTAAGATTTTTCGATCGCACTCCTTACAAGCAACAATAATTCTTCTCATAACTTTGGCAGGAAATTTAATAGTCAGTTTAATATATTGTCCCCCTACGCTTCGCAATGAACAAGGAAAGGTTTGTGCAGTTTTTTAGCATACTGGAAAGTTGCTTTCTGGCATGCGGTGCCAATAACGCAAAGCATACGGGTTCGAGAATTACGAATACTAAAGGTAGACAGCTATACAAAGTTTTAATTGATAGTAAAAATTATTTGGATTTTACTTATATCACCTAGCAAACCAACATATTGGTCTACTGATCCAAAAAAATGCCTGGCTGTATAGATTTATATTGAATCGCTCATCAATAAAAACTGAAGTAGCAAACGATCTATTTATCTGACCACTCCCCCATAATAGCTACTTACTACACTACTACAGAAAGCTTCTCGTTTTAAAACTGATTAGCTAAAAAATAGAAAATATATCAGTAGTCATAGCCACACAAATTCTTATCTACAGAGTGAGGAAAATATAGATTACAGTAACAAAAACTTTACGTAATTAGTTTTTTCAGCCTGCAATAAAAAAATTTAAAAATTCTCTCCACAAGGAGGAGGATCTCAAAAACAATGGTTATATTGAAGGTTTAACAAATACTAAATATTAAAATTTTACTCTCTGGAATGCTACTAGAAACTTAAAACCACCATTAGATAAAATTCCACTACCAAAAGTAAACTGTTCCTGGTCATAAAGTGCAAAGTAGAAAGCACAATTATTAGAAGATCACTTAAGTAATTAATGTCTTTCGACGCAACCCATCTACAAATGAATTTATTTTAGATAAGCAACATTATCGTACTGTATCAGATACGAACTTAATGATAAGTTCTGAGAATGTTCACAAAGTTATACAAGAGCAAACCAAAGTAAAAAAAAAAAAATCACCATGATATGATTTAATTACACCATTAATAATTAAAAACCTACCGAGAGTTGCAATAATGGCTTTAACTTTATTATTTAATACGATCATAACTTTATGAATTTTTCCGAAAAATTGGACAATCTCCCAGATTATAATGATAACAAAACCAGGAAATACCTAACAGTTGCATCTTCATATAGATCTATTAGCTTGCTGCCTTGCCTGTGAAAAACATTCGAAAAAGTATTGCAAGGAAAATTCTTACCATTTTTAAATAATAGCATTATCAAAGTTCACCAGTTCAGTTTACGTGAACATCACGGCACTTTCGAACAAGATAATCTTTTTTAACTGGAGAGATTAGAAAATCTTTTGAACTGAAAAATATTGCTCTGTCATTTTAATAGATAAAATTTGGCACCAACTCCTAACCACAAAATTAAATGCTTATTGCCTCCTAGTACTCATAGAGTACTCCGACCGATTACACTGGTCGACAAAAATGTTTTTTTCGAGCTCCTTCAATAAAAAATAAAAAATATGTAGACTAGATGGAATTCCGCATGCTAAACTCGAATCTGCTTTCAGTTTTTTCCATTAGGTAGGGATTTCTTTTTTTATGTATTATAAAAATTGATGCACAAATCTTGATTGGATTAACAGTTAAGTTTGATACCCATGTATATCTATAGCTAAGTGGAAATACATTAGATGGCAAAAAAAAAAAAATTTTTTTTTTCGTCTTAAATAAAAAAATAGGTTGATTGGATGGAATTCAACGTGCTAAATAAGAATCAGATTTTACTTTTTTTCTATCACGTATCGATTTTTGATTTTGAGATATATGAAGTTAAAATTTAATACACTTCTTTACAAAAGTTTTCAAAAAATTAAAATATTTCTAAAAGTTGCAACTTTGAAAATCCACAATTCGCGCTATTCCCAAAAATTTAAGTATTTTTTCCATAATATATGATATGTTTAGTATTAAATACGAAAAGAATTACTTTAATTAATAAGCTTTTATTTTCGTACTAGCTAATACCCGGTGTGCTTCGCCACCCCCCGAAATTAAATATATAGTAATTAAAGGATTAAAAAAATATACTAATTTTTGTATTTAATTTTTATGGGAGGGACCATACCCCCATAATCCGCTAATTTATTAGACAAATGTTTTAATGGATGTCAAAATTCTTTGTGCAAAATTTGAGCATTCCAACTCCAATAGTTTCCCAGATATACGAATTTTTGCATTTAATTCATATGGGAGGTACCATGCCCCCTACTTCTAGTCCGCCCATATTTTTCTTAAATATTAATATTGATACCAAAGTGGCTCCGACAAAATTTTAGAACTCTAACTGTTATATTTTCTCAGATATGATAATTTAATATTTTCTTTATATGGGAAGTGCCACGCCCACTATTGCTAGTGTACCAATTTTTTTCCAAAATATTCATATTGAAGCTAATGCTAGTCGTACAAAATTTGAGCTCTCTAACTTCTATAGTTTCCCAGATATAAAAATTTTGGTATTAACTTTATATGAGAGATGACACGCCCACTATTTCTTTTCCGGCCATTTTTGCACAAAATGTTCACATTGACACTAAGGTTTATTGTACAAAATTTGAGAAATGTAACTGTAACAGTTTCCTAAATTTACGGCATTTGGTATTGGCAAGCAATATTAGGCGTGGGATGTGCCACACCCCCTATTGCTATTTCACCTATTTTTCCAGAATGTTCATATAGGTGTCAAAGTTGTTCGTGCAAAATTTGAGGACTCTAGTGTTACCAATTTCCGAGATATATTACTTTAGTTATTTAGTAAGTGGGCGTGGCATCTCGCCATGGAATTTCAAAATAAAAAGTAGCCTATTTTTCCTTCCAGGCGTATAGGAACAAACTGTGAAAAATTCAAGAAAATCGGTTCAGCCGTTTAGGCGGCTATAGACTTCAAACAAACATACATACAAACAAACACACATTAATTTATATATATATATACAGTGTTACCGTTTGGCGACTTTAGTCGCCATTTGCCCCTTTTTCAACCACGTGGCCACTTTTTTGGCCCCTCTTTAAAATGGCGACTAAATGGCGAATTTTTAAGACTATATGACGAAAAAATAAGATGTTTGAAATACATGGGACCATTATATATTAATTTCAACAAATAAATTAATAATTTTGAGGTTATTTTATAGTATAGCGATATAAAAAGTCGAGGAGTATTTATAACTGAACTTAAACTGTTAGTAACTAAACAAAATAATAAAGTTTATGAACAGCTAGTTTATGTATATCATCATATACCGAATCTTTTTGGACTGAACTAAAAAACAAACAAAAAATGATTCGATGAATTGCAAGAATGAAGTACGAGTGAAGAACTCGTACAAAAGTACAAACGTTTATTTTGAATAAATATTTATTTTTGGAATAATAAAAATTGTTGTAAAATTATTATAAATTATTTTGTTATTGATAAAACTGAATTTTGAAGTTTTTCTTAAAATACAAAATTGATTGTTGTTATCAAATAAACAAAATTTAAGGAGTTTTTTAGGTTTTAAAGCAGTTGTCCCCTTTTTTTCAAAAAAATCCCCTTTTTTGGCGACTTTTTATTTTGAAATCCCCTTTTTTGGACACTTTTTAAAAATTCTCAACGGTAACGCTGTATATATAGATTTTTGTCGTTCTAATTTGGATAAATGCGACACTGTGCATTGGTTTAGTTTTTATAAGCAGATTAATATGTACTGATGTTTTCGTGCGCAGTCCCTATATAAAAAAACGAGAGAAGATATAGTCGGTCAAGCCCGAATATATGATACCCTACACCATTTCGATATACATAATTTTGTTTTTACTTATATACAACTTACTTGTGTTAAATATTGACATATATAATACTAACATTTGTATGAGATTATGCACGTTAGTGATTTTCGGGAGAGGAGTTTATATGGGAGCTGTGGTCAGTTATGGACCGATCTTAATGAAATTCGGCAGACGGATTTTTGCTTATATAAAACTTATTGGTGCTAAATATCATTAAAATATTCCTATTTTTAAGGCATCTGTAAGTGTTAAAACTCTATTCCGGGAGGACATTTGTATGGGGGCTAGCTGAAATAATGGGCCGATCATAACTAAATTCAATTCAAAATTCTCCTTGTGCTGAGGAAAGTACATGTACCAAATTTCATCAAATTATCTTCTAGCCAGCCGACCAGACGGACGGACATTGTTAAATCGACTCAAAAAGTGATTCTGAGTCGAACGGTATACTTTAAGGTGGAGGTCCGAAGATTTTTTATCTGCGTTACAACTTCTGCACAAACACATAATACCCCAACCACCTATGGTGGTGTAGGGTATAAATACTTTACTTTATAAATTTTCCAAAAATTTATTTATATTTTTTTCCAAAAATTAAATAAATGGTTTATTAAAAAAAACAAAACTTTTCTTATGACACTTTAATGCATTTCTTTTAGTTTTAATTTTTTATTTTTTTTATTTAGTTTTCCTATCATTTCCCCTCAAAAAAATAGTTCATTTGCGGTAAGTAATTAAAATTGTAAAAATAGTAAGTAGAAAACTTAAAATACTAATGCCGTAAATATAAACTTTTTAATTTACGTAAAAAATAAATGAAACAACAAGGAAATGAACTTCATATACGACAATATACACTTTCTAAACAAGCATCCTTTCTATCCTTTTTACGACTAAAGTAGTAATTAAAAGAAAAAAAGTATATGGCAAGAAAGTGGTAAAACTTTATGAAATTAGTTTTTGAAGTGTTAAACCGAAAAAAGTAAATGAAGAAGAAGAGCAGCAAGTATTTTTGGAAAATATAAGTTTAAGAAAAGTCAGGTGACATTTATGGAATGTTATATGTTTGTTGGTATTCGAGTGTGCCTTAGATGAAATATGATATGTACTAAATTCATTTAATTTTATATAGCATTTTTTCATATTTAATAAAAAAAGATAAAATAAATAATAGTTTGATGGAAAAAAGAAAATAATTTAATCTGTTAAGTGAAAATCTAAATTTAAGTAAGAACTAAATTATAAATACAAAAATAAATGTTATTAATTTTTTTTAAAGCGTTAGATGTTTATCATTTAATAGCTAAAAATATGGAAAATATCTTTATATAGTAATGCAACTTGTAATATTCAAACATTCTTTAATAATTCTTCGACAAACATGTCTTTTTTTCTAAACTACTAATCAAACTTTTATGCACAGGAAGAACAAAAAAACATTACTCGTATCTCTAAATTTATTTTTCTTTTGATCTTAATATCTAAGAAAATTTCAAGTGTTTAAATCTTGTTTTAAAAAAAAATTTAAAACAATATTTGCCAAGCTTCCTTTTTTCTCATCTTCAAATTCCTTAAGAAGTTTTCATCACTTTTTGTTCGTCCTTTTATTTTTTGTGCTTTTATTTTCTTTCCATCAACACTTTTATTTCCATGTAGACGAGAATAAAAATATACATAAATATAAATTTTTGCATTTTTATCGTTGAACTAGACATTTTTTGTGCTGCGCATAATGCTGCCGGTATGTTAAAAGGTAACTAGTCAACAGGAGTGACACGTCCATTTGCATGTCGGTTAAAAGAAATAATAAAAGAAAAGTATCTTTGGAAAATATGCAATTTCTAAGAAAAACGCATTGATATTATACGGGCAGTTTATAAATTTTTAAGTAGAAAAACTTGGAAAATTTAAATTTATTTCAACAACTTGAGGTGTTTAGAAAAAAAAAAAAATATTTGCATTGAAATGTTTAAATTATTTTGTACAAGTTAAATTGTTGTTATTGGTTTTACATTTTTTTTTTAATAGAAACTTAAAATTTATATAAGGAATCATAACGGAATTACTTAGCGTGGAAAATTTTTCAAATGGTAGCATGAATCTCATCATATAAGATCTAGTTTTCACGATCATTATACCCTTTAGAGTTTTTTATATGGTAGAATTATTGTGGAAATTTCAGTTGTGACATCCATATCAATTAATTTGAATTTTAATTGATTTAATCACTTCTATAAAATAACATTTTTACAACATCAAAAGTGGAACCAAGTGCATATTTTTGTTAAAGGAATTAATAATTGCAAGAGTAATTTTTAGTACATCATGCAAAAAATAATTTCAGTGTTGTGTTTTTACGATAGAAAAAAATCGTGCAGCATTTGTTAATAATGTTTTCCTATAAGGAATTTTAGAATTAGCAATTTTTATTAGTTATGCTAAGAATATAAGAAAAACGGGTTTTTAAAGCTTTTGAGTTTTTCCCATTAAAATAAAATCAGGCTTTTCCATTAATCGAAAGTATAACGTTTTTTTTGTTCCACGTGCATTCAAATTGTATATTTGGTTTCCATTGATCTTTGTAAAGTACCTGTAGATTTTACTCATGGAAATTATTCCTATATGAATTTTATCACACTTTTTTAAGTAATTTTGGGGTTTTTATATTTTTATGATCATTTGATAATTATTATCTAATCTTGACTGAGTGTTACTAAAAATACAAGAAGAAATATCTAAAAGAGTTTTATGTACCTTTTAGTTTTTTCCATTCAAATAAAATTCATCATTTTAAAGTATATCGGTTTTATTTGTTCCTCAAAATTCTAAATTAGGTCTGCATTCATTATCGTTTGTAAAGTACCTGTAGATTTCACTCATTCAAATTATCCCTATATGCAAATTTTTGAAGTTTTACATTTTTATGATTATTATATATGGCTTCTCATTGATTTTTAAACTACCTTTGACTTTTTCCCATTGGTTGGTTTTTAATTAACGGACCTTTCTAAAGTACCTGTGAATTTGATACATTCACAATATAGTTACAATTTTAACGGCTTTCTACTTGGGTACATAAATTATCGGACTCTTGACTTATGGAAAACATTTCTTTGTCATCAGTCATTTTATAGGATTTTATAATGGAAATATACGCCAAGAGCGCAAGCAAAACTCAAAGCCGCAGATATATTCTTGATGCTGAATAGGAATTTTTAGAACTACTATATAGCAGGAGCAGAAGTCACCGTGTATCCACAATTATACCCTTATCGTTGAGGTACTGGAATTAATTAGTATATACCTTCAAAGCCAGCTAAATATGTTATGGTATGGCATGGAAAACATGGATAAATATCTTGGCGAATATTCAACAAAAAGGAGAACAAACCGACGTTCTTTAACTTTTTTAGAACATTTTGGCTGCTTTTGCTACAACTATGAAAACAATCCACAATTAAAAACTAAGCAAATTGGAGAATATTATTTTTGCAGTAGCTGAGAGAACAACTAACTATAGAGGAAATTCAAAAAAGACCACAAAATGTGCAATGTCCTAGAAATGGAATCGAAAGCATTATGGGAGGCCCAATAAGATGAAGTGATGAACATTTTTCTAACCGAAGCCAAGAAGTTCGAGACATTAGTGGAAGAATGAAGCTTAAGGTAATTGTTTTATGTGTTCTAGAAGACAACCAACCCGAAAGGAATGCAGGAAATGCCGTGCTGATTATTTGGAAAATATTACGGAATATAAGGACTGCACAGCCTAAAATACAATTTTTGTTAAATTTATTATAACAAAACAAATATTTTAATTGTATTCGGAAGAAAATTTTCATAAATTGCTCTATACATACCCGAGTATGCTGGTTGTAGGCATAAGGGGTACCTTCACAAAAGCACTTGTAACTTTGGCTATAAAAACTTTTTTAATTTTGTTTTCTCCATAATATCAATGCACAGTGGTCCCAAATTTATTTTTTTTTTAGAAATATTTCTGTTACCTGTGAGCCATTGAAAATATCTTAAAATACGAATTTTAAGTTTTTCTGCTCATGGTCTGAAGAAATTTAACCGCATTTAATTTATTTTTACCAGATGTTATTCTCCACAATCTTACAAGTTCATTGATTTTTTTTAACATTTTTGGTTATAAAATCCACATTTTTCCGAAGTCCCGTAGATTTTGATTGAAAACTTTTAACAACATATTACAGATTCTTAAACTGCATTCCGTTTGCCGATTCGTGCTTTGCGATTTGAGAAAATATAGACTAAAGTTAAAACTTTCATATAAAATGTGTCGAATTCGGGAGGGTGTGTACCTTGACCATTTGAGTTATTGGACTTGTTTTTTTTATTTTAAAGTCTTCTCTATGAAGATACCTTTCAGAAAAGTATAAAATTAGTATAGGTTGTTAAAGAAAATTTTATTTTAGATAAAAGAGTGTAGATAATTTTTCGTAAAAAAAAAAGTAATCATTTTTGCAATTTTCAAATTCAAAATCGTTTATTTTTGGACTCGGTAAAGACATCGACTTCAATTCTTTTTCTTCAATAGATAATTTTGTTCTTTAATTAGCTAAATAAAAAACAAATGAAATCGGTCAGAAACACTAGGATACAGATGAAAAGAACTGGACAAAGAACATGTAAAATTGAGGTACTTAAAAATTCAAATGGAAATAACTCAAAAACTATAATTGATAAAAAGGACATGTATTTTTTTTTTGTAGGGCTTATTAGTGCCTTTGAAATTGGACGAGAAACAAAAATTTGGCAAGCGATTAACAAATTTGTATGTCAGAGGTACCCACGCCCCTGAGGGGTCTATACGGTCCCCCTTCCTTAATTAAACTTATGCATATACCAAATTTCATTCAAATCCAACCAGCCAATCAGAAGTTACAGATTTATTATTTATTTGATTCTGCCCCACTGTGCAATATGTCTGTCTATATTGTTATAAAATCAGGGAATTAAAAAAATTTCCACTTTTTTTATACGCAAATACCCGAAATCCGAGTCCGGGAAAACTTGTTTCAAAAATTTACTTTTTTCATTAAAATGGTCACCCAGCCGTAGTAAAAGGCGTGGCTCATTAAATATTCTTTGTGTGTTTAACCAAAATATTGGGGTATATTGTCAATATATATTTTTTATTTTTTTTTTGCTGATATCGGCTTTTTAAAAATTGACAAAGTTTGGATAGCGACTAGGTTTTTATTTTACACGCATTTATGTTAGGAATTATTTTGAAACCATTACAATTATTCAGTTGTCCGGAACAAAGAACATATTTTAGAAGTGAAAAAATATTACCACCTTCTTTGGAAAATAACCCCAAAATATATATATTTTTTTTAAGTTTCAATTTCCGATATATTGAATATTTATATGATTCTTGCAGTAATAATATTTATAATTTTGTAAAAAATCTTAGTGTTATTTTAAGAAATTTTAGAGCCCAAATTAAAACCATCAAGTTTAAAAAACTTAAAAAAAACGAGGCCAAAAATTAGGATAAAATTTACTTCGACCCAAATATTTCTTAAACTAAAAGAGATAATCTACACATGTAAACATGTCTTTTGTAGAGATTTACAAGGACTACCTATATGTACATTTAGTTAAAAAAAAAAAATACATTCCCGAGGCGACCAACTTTGATCTACCCTCTACCTCTGTGAGCCACTAGGAGCCTGTACTCAGTGTTACCGTTTGCCCTTTTTTCAACCACCTGGCTACTTTTTTGGCCCCTTTTTTTAATGGCGACTAAATAGCGACTTGACTGATATAGACTTCTGCAGTAACGCTGGGAAGATCCCATCTGGGCCCGGTGATCTATAGGGTTCAAAAGACGATATCGCTCACGCTACCTTTCTGTCATTAACAATAGAAGCTACTAATTGACTAAAGTGGGTTGGTGACGCTGGTAGGTTTCCAATTACAGATTCCTCGTTCGTATCGTCTCTGCAGCCCGGAAAGTGAGTGCTCATTAGTAGTTCCAGAGTCTCCTTACTACTCTCGGTAAAGGTACCGTCAGGGTTCATGAGGAAACCGGGCGTGCCAGGATCCTTGGATAGTACCTTACGTAGCCTAGATGCATCCGTAGTGCTCTCCAAGTCTCCACAGAATTTCTCCCAAGATCCCCTCTTAGCCCTTCTGGTCTCTCTCTTGAAAATGTTGAAACTGCGACGATAATTGTCCCAGTCCACTGAAACTTTCGACCTTTTCGCCCTATTAAAAAGTTTCCTGCATTCATTCCTTAATTGCTTAAGTCTTGGACACCACCATGATTGTTGAGGTTTCCCAAGACCATGCCTAGCCCTACACGAAGAATAGTAAGCGGCCCTTAGTGTGCTAGTCAAAAGACTTACGGAGTCGTCCAGGTCCTGTGTGCCGGCCAACCTTCCCGTTTCAGGCGGTTGAATGGTCCCCACAAGTTTGCTTGTGTCAGTTTTCCTAGGATTCCTAAAGGGTTTTGCCCTATCTAATGTAAGTTCTTTCGTGAATAGAATCCGCATATGATCGGAGAATGAACATTCCAAAGATACTTTTCAATCGAAAATCCTAACCGAATCTGTGTTACCTACCAAGGATATATCAATGACCTGATTTTATAACTTGACGAAATTTGAAATATTTCATTTGATAAATTTGTAGTCTCTAAATAAGAATTTGTGTTTTGATTTGGAAAGGGAAACAATATGACGTATTATAAAGGAATTTGCGATCTATAAGATTATATCGTATTTAAATAATATGTACATTAGGGATATAACCAAATTTTGGCCCTAGAACCACACAATGGCGAATGTTGTGTTATTTACGAAAAACTATTTTTCGGCTAATTTTGAAATAAAAACCTCACCCACAAAAACGATTTTTTAAAATCTCACAAAAAACAAAAGTGAATTAATTTTAAATAAAAATTTTTAAATATATTATTAATAAAGTAAAATAGTAAAAAATATTCTTTGAATATGATTTCCAAACTTTACTGCATTTTGTGGGTGAACTTTTTTGACAACCGCGAAAAAGTAATACCATTTTTTAAAATAGTTTTCAATGGTCTATTTAACAATTCTAGCGCCATTTTGATATTTGAAAAAAATTAAAAATTTATATCCCTAATATAAATATGTTGTTCATAATAATAGATACAGTAATTAATTGTGTAATTTACAGATATAGTTTGTATTTTTTTTTATATTAAGTCGAATTCTATTATCCTGTTTTGATTGTTTTTACGTAATAGAATAAAAACAGTTGCATTTAGATTGAAATTATTATAAAGAAATAGTATTCTGCCATAGAAAAAAGGAAGAAACAATCATTGTACCAAATAGAAGAAAAAAAAATGTTTAAAACAGGAGAAATTGCAAATACGTTGCTTGAAATGGTAAATGGAGACTTAGGAAGATATATCTATTTTGTCAAAATATTTTATCAAAATAAAAGAAAAAAAAACTTAGAAACTTAGAAACTCATCCTAGACCTCATAAAATAACCCCAGAAATAAGAATAAGATGAAACCTTTCTTTTTTTTTAAGGCTATTTCAGTTGAAATTGTTTGATGATTTATATCCGTAAACAGCTCGTCTTCATCTTGGGCAAGACAAATCCAGAAAAGTTCCACCAATGTGTACACAAAATTGGAAGATATGGTTAGAACTTGTTAAAAACAATTACTTAAGTCGAAAAATGAAGGCGAAAAAAATTTAAAATATATTTGACAAAAATATCTTAAAGTAAAAGTGACAATACTTCTTCTCTGGGCGAATTTCTGGATTTTTAAAAAGTAAAAAAACAAGCGTGAATGTTATATTCGGCCCGGCCGAATCTATATACCCATCATCAACTTTTTCAAATTTTACGTTATATGGGAGGGGGCGGTAAAGTGGGCGGACCACGCCCATTTTTTGTTTCCGAGTTTACATTGGTCCTTGAACTATTTGAACACAATTTCGTTGATTTTCACCTTATATGGGAGGTGGGCAGTAAAGTCGGCGGACCACGCCCATTTTTACCAAACACAAAAATCTAGCTTTTGGCCCAGAGTGCAATATATAGGTTTAAACTTGTTTTTTAAAATTTCTTCTTAATTATTTATTCGAATAATAATTGTAAAAATTTACATTGATTACAGATTGTCACTATTTATAATACATTTTCACCTTTTTTTTAAATATTTATAGAGATTAAATTCATGCAGCAAAAAATTTAGTTTCAATTGTTTAACAATTATACGACATTAAAAAAACTGCCACCACATAAATATTAAGTTAAATTTAATTGATTGGAAATCGACATAAAAAGTAAACTACACGAAGTTTTTGCATAAATGTTATTAAAATTAATAAAATAAAAATGCATTTGTATTTATTGAAATGCACATTTTTATTTAGGGTTATTCTAGGTGAACTTAAAATGGGACGCAAACACAAATTAAAAAAAAAAAACTATTTTTATTATCATGACAATATTATAAATCTTGAAAGTAAAATATACATAAGTATGTATGTCGTACTTATTGGCAGTAATAATAAAAGTAATACTATTTTTGCATTTGCATATTAAATAGTGTTAAAGTGTTTATTTTTATTAAAAAAATATTGCCAATATTAAACAAATGAAAATTATGCCAATCTTAAATGATAAAAATGTAATCCAAGTTCATCAGTTTGGTTTCCGTGAAAAGCATGGAACTATTGAACAAGTTAACCGTCTGACTGGAGAGATTAGAAAATCTTTTGAATTAAAGAAGTATTGCTCTGTCATCTTCTTGGATGTAGCGCAAGCTTTCGACAAAGTATGGCATCAAGGTTTAATATATAAAATAAAATGTTCTTTGCCACCTTGTACCCATAAATTGTTCGAGTCATATCAATGCGACCGATCATTTAGAGTGAAGTATGATAACTTTGTGACAGGAGAATTTGAAGCAAAGGCTAGTGTTCCACAGGGTAGTGTTCTAGGGCCTATTCTGTATTTAATTTACACATCTGACTTGCTAACATGCGATGAACTGACAATTTCTACGTTTGCTGATGACACAGCAATATTGAGTTCACATGAAAACCCATATGAGGCTTCTAATAAACTAGATGCGTATCTTAGGCATGTGGAGACTTGGTTAAAAAATTGGCGCATAAGAGTGAACGATTTAAAAAGCAAACATGTTACTTTCACACGGAGGAGAGGAAACTGCCCATCCGTTAAACTCAATAATATTGTCATTCCCCAGTCTGATTATATCACATACCTCGGTATTCATTTGGATAGGCGACTTACATGGCGCCGTCATATAGAAACCATGAGAGTTAGTATGAAATTAAAAGCTTCTAATCTTCATTGGTTAATAAATAGACAATCGAAACTCAGGCTTGACAATAAAGTCATCCTGTATAAAACCGTTTTTGCATATGGCATCCAATTGTGGGGAACGGCCAGCAATACGAGTATTGATCTTATACAGAGAGCCCAATCAAAAATTCTTAGAACCATGACGGGTGCACCATGGTATATAAGAAACGAGAACATCCATAAGGATTTAGATGTACCCCTTGTCAGGGACGAGTTCAGCAAAGTTGCATAGTCATCCAAACCCACTTGCAAGACAACTAGCAGAAGCCCGAACATATTCAAGGCTTCGTAGAAATAATCTACCACCCCGCTAATAGGAGGGTCAATTTATGCCATCTATACTCTCGTTAGAGATTAATCAGATTTAGCTTTAGTTTTAAGATTTATATACTTATTGTAAGGCCTAAAAGGCAGATTCAATAAAATAATATTCTTCTGTAAAAACAAAAAAAATATTAAACGAATTTAGATTTTGAATATTCTTTAAAATATTTTACTTTTATAAATATTTTTTTTTTTTTTTTTTTAATTCAATTTAATCCTATTTTAATATTATGTATAGAATTAATAATTCAAAATGACAACCATTTGATACCTAATTTACAAGCAAATTACTTGTTTGAATTAATTATAAAAATTTTATTTCAAATATAAATTCCTACTTAGCTAGATTTTAGTAGATGAGTTTAAATTTAAAAATTATATTCTGTTTTCCTTCTCTAAGTACTTGTTCTTACTATATTATGAAAAACTTGCAACCATGTTGAGTGCTTTCGAATTAAAATAAGTTGAATGTCAGATTTTCTTGAAAAGTACACAATTTTATTTAAATAAAATATACAAAAAACACATAAACGCATATTCACATGTTAATACACATACTACTCATATTAAAATTGTAAATGCACTATTTTTAATTTTTTTCTTTACAACCATATTGCAAGCCAAACACAAAATGTTAAAAAAAGAATCAGCTTCACCTATGAAAAATCCTCTTATAAAAGGAAGTCGCGATTATTTATGTTTTAACTATGCATATGTTTTTTTTTTTTTTTTAAGTTGGTGTTTTTCTCAAATAATTATATTCCTTGTCTCCAGACTTCTTATATAATTGTGCTGTAAATACACCAAACCACACTTTCCACATTTATTCATTTACCGTCTGCTACAGCCTGCTGGCTTTTAGCTTTAATTCTTATAGTTTTCTCCCTTCTGTTATTATTTTTATTTTTAATACAACATTTTTACCATTATGATAATTTCAGTTGGTGTTATTGTTAAAATACATTACCACACAAAATGTTTAAATATGTAAAGAGGTTGCCATCGTATACAATAAAAATATGTAATAAGGAAATGCCAGCCAAAATTACGCACATAGATTGTTGTAAGAGTATAAATAAAATAAAGGGAACAACAAAAAGAGATAATTAATTACTAAAAAATAAAATATACAACTCATACGCTTTTGCATTGCAACAATAACCATATTTTCAAAAGTTCAAAAGTTTTTAAAATTATATAACATAAAAACGGTTGATCTTAGAGTTTTGATTTTTTATTTAGTTAATATTATATTACAAATAACAGACAAATATAACTATTATAGTTCTTAACATTTCTTATGAACTTGTGAACCTTTTTTGGGACACATTTTTTGTGCTCTTAATTCTCTTTCCACAAGAGCACAATATCTCTCACATGTTTTAAAACCAGTGTTGCCAATTTAGCGCTTTCCGCGCCAGATTTAGCACTTATTAGCAACTCAAAAGTCGCATTTTTTTTCATCAGCGGTTTTTCTTGAAAAGGAGCTAAATTAGCGCGTTTTTTTATTCGGTTAGTTTTGGTGGCAGATTTTAATCACGTTTTCTACATTTTTCTGAATTCTGAAAAAGAATTATCTCAAATTTCAGGAAGAAGCACTGGAGATGCCATAGTAAACACACTGAACCAAAAAGGTACATAAATACAATGTAAAAGTTCATTGTTTCAATGAATTTGTGCACTGATTTTGACCCTATGTACAGGTTCATTGAAACAATGAATTGCCATATATTAATACTAAAATTCAATGTACAAGTTCATTGTTTAAATTTATTCTTACATTGAATCAATGAACACATTCACTAAATAAAATAAATAATTCCAGTGAACAGTACATTGATTTCAATGAACTCATATTTTGTCCCAATGAAACTATACTTTGAAAATGTATTATAATAGGCTTGTTCTGTATTTTTGGTTTTTTATTTCAAATTTAATTATAGATACCATAAATATAAAAATATTAGAGTTCACTAAAAAAATATAAGTAAATAAATGCATGCAGATGTAATCGTGTTTACTTTGCCATTATTTTTCTGTTGTTCTCCATATTGCTCAATGATTGTATGGAATATCCATTTAGATGCCACATTAATATGACAACAGCATTATCTTGAACAAAAACAAAAAGTTTATAAATAACATTTTTAAAATTCGTTCAATTGCTTAAAATTTTTAAACTAGTTACCTTCAAATCTTTTTGTCTATAGAAATTCCCACATTTTTATAAAATTTTCCCGAAACCACAACGATCACCAGATCTAGCATCCAATGATCAGTCTGTAATATATATTTTTGTTAAGAATTCAATTAAAATATTTTATATAGTTATGTATACTTACGAATAGAATCAATCCTCTTTAAAATTACGATATTTTAAAAAAAAATTGTATTTGAGGCTAATAACACATTCCTTGTCTCTTAGTTGTTTTATCTATAAAAATATAAATTAAATGTAATACTTTGAAACTGTTTAAAACCATTAACATTATTTTACTTACGTGTAAGGAAGGTAAGTCCAAATTCCAGTTTTTGACTATATTCATTTAATTTGGTGTATTCAAATATTATGCTCGACTTCTCCTGTGTGAATATAATTATATTTATGTATTTTAATAATTTGAACGTCTATGCTTTATAATTTATTTACTTTTTAATTATTTTCGTTTTTAATGCAGCACAGAATTCTATTATTTTTTGTCTTTTGTTTAAAATTAGTCATTTCTGTTTTAAGAGATAAAAGCGAACTGAGTTGTTTTTGTTTTCGTTTTATTTTATTTTCCATTAGAAAACATTCTTTTTAACAGATTTTAATGAATTATTTCATTGATTCAATGTTTTTGTTCATTGTGGAATGCTTCTTCTTAATTAAATCAATGTATTAGTACATTGAATAAACGAATTCAATGAATTAATACATCAAACTAAATACTATATTTACTTATTTTATTAAGAAATAAATTTAATGACTGGTTTCAATGTAATGTTCATAATAGCGTTAATTTTTTCATTTAATTTTAATGAATATTTTCATTTAAGCAATGAATTCGTACATTAAGTTAATAAATTCTTGAAAAAACTTAATGAATTTCATTTAATGTACTTCATTCATTGAAATTACTTTTTTCAGTGCATGCTTGGAACTTTTGGATATGAGTCATTTGAAATAATTTGTTTATATATGTTTATCTACCCTGATTGTATTTTAAAAGAAAAAATAGAGTCATTTAAAAAAAATTTTACGATTTTCAATCACCCTTATTCTAATTGTCGCTGTCGACACATAACAACGACGTCTTGTATCGTCTGTGACAAATTGGTATTCTCGTTGTCGTTAACGACATCTTTCGATGACAGTTGTATAATTTTTGGTATTCTCTAAGAAATGACGACATCGATATTGTATTGAAACGACTCCTATTTTGTCGTCGTCAAATTTGGTGACGACTAGAAGATTTTTAGAGAATAGTGTGTAAAAAATTAAAAAAATTGATAAATAAATGAAGTTTATGTGAAATATTTATTGAAAATATTTATAATTATTACTAGAAAAGTGAAAAGTTAATCAAATTTAATTAAAACGAAACATATATGTATGTAAATTAAAAAATTCACTTTCTAAAAATAACAAGAAAACAATTTAAAATCAATGAATATGAATCATATGAATAGAAAATCCTCTAAATCACAAGACTGGTTAATTCTCAGTATGATTGTAGAATGCAAACTTTATCCATTGGAAACAAACTGTCACTTTCAATGCCTCCGGAGCCCAAGACAAATTTTGGAAATCACTTACTGCTGCAATCTCTTGATCTAAAAGACTTAATGTTACTACTAATATGTTTTAAAGATCTTTTAAAAGAGCTCTTTTTTAACATTAGGCTGATACTATTCGATTTTTAAAATAGCAGTACTTATTTGTGCTCTGGTATTAGAATTGTATCGGAAACTTTTTGCCATATTAGATTTTCTAGTTTTTATTCACTTAATCTTAAATAAAAAGTACTTTTAATTTAAATTTAATGTTTGACTGGAAAATTTTTTTTTAAATTTTCGACAAAATAAATCAGCTGACTCAAAAATTAGTGATGTGTTTTTTTTTTTTTTTTTTGTTAAAATAATCGATAAACAGTCGACGTCGTCTCAATTCTGTTAGAGAATACCAAATAAGCGACGAAGTGATGTTGATGTCGACACGAAGTGATGTTGACTCAAAAACGACATTGACGTCGACGACGACAATTGGAATAAGGGATCTATAAACAATCACCCTTATTCTATATATCGTCAACAGAAAACAACGCCGTTTTTTATGCTTTGTTACATTTTCGTATTTCCGTTGGCAATATTGCCATATTTCGATGACTGTTAACATACGTTCGTTATTTTCTAAGAAAAATCGGCATTGCTATTATCTTAAATTGCCTTTGATTTTGTCGTCGGCGTTTTAAGTGTTGTGTTGTTTTTCTACATTTGTGTTGTTTTTTTGATATATTTTTGTGGAAATAATGGAAAAAATTAAAAATAACAAATAAGTGCCAGTTCGAGAGGCTAGTGGAAGAGCCAGAGGATTTCGCAGGGGCTCTGTTCCTAATAATTTTAAGGAACAGTGGGAGACTGTTGCCACTGTGATAAATTCTCTTGGTCCACTAATTAGAACTGGCGATAGATGGCAAAAGGTAAGGTAAATAGTTTGTTTTAAGGCTATGCTGTCTGATGGAATCCTTTTTACAGATTTGGAGGAACTGAAAATTCAAAGTCAAAAGAAAAATGGCCACAAAGTAATGCTGAGCCCCTTGGAGGAAGCTGTGGCAAATTTGCTGCTATTCAAAAAAGAAATAAATCCAGAGGGTATGGTTCAAGGAGTCCGAAACACTGAAGACAGTGTTGATGTGTACTTCTTGGAATCACTTGAATTGGTAAGACATATTTGTTCAGTAGGTCCACATTTTTGCAGTCCATTGATATTTTACTATTTACAGGAAATAGAACGCATATGTCACTTACTTTTCATCTGGCAAATTAAACTACAAGATTTCTGTCTAAGCAGTCTTCTTTCCGTTATTACATTTTTTTGGTTTTCTTCGTCACTGGACGAGTTCAAATCAGAAATAAAAAACATTTTCATTTAAGCTTTACTTTTTTTTACAAATAAATTTCTATTTAACTTTTAATTTTACAGAAACAGTACAGAACTTTATTTTTTTATCAAAAGCAGTAAACAAAATGAATCAGATGATTCTAATATTAGAGATGTGTGCTGTATTTTATTAACATTATCGATAAACAGTCAACGGCGACGTAATACTCTTACAAAATACCAAATTAACATAGAATTGATGTTGTCTTTGATTAGAATTGCTGTTGCCTTAAAATTGCCGTTGTTATTGCCGACGCCAAATAGAATAAGGGTGAATATTGCCACAATTTTTATGAAAATTTATTTTATAAGATATAATCTTGTAGTTTTTTGCTGTAATCTATTGAAACATTAATTTTTGTTACTTGAAACATCAATTATAGCATTAATTTATTCCAATTAAATTACGGAAAAGATCCCTGTCTAAGATAACTTCCTAAGGAGTAGAAAAATCCAGAAATAAAAGTCAAAAGTAGTTCTGCTTCTGGTTTTGAATTAAAAATGCCTTTCGTTTGTATCAGTTTTTTCCTTCTCCCGTAAAATTACGAAAAGTTGAGATACGTCTTTTCTAATTTAAACCATCGATATGTATTCTGTATTTCTATTTATTTTAATTGAATATTTTTTAAGATTTCAGACAATTTTCGTAATTAGAAAAAATTTAAGGGATAAAAAGATACAAGTTTTAAAACATAAAACTATTTTTAAAACTTAGTATATGACCACAAATTCAGCAGTATAATGACGGGAATAAGACCTTCATATTTAAATTTAACATATTTATTAATTTAAGAGCCTTCAAATGAAAGTTATTATCAAATGTATAACCATTCTTTGCACCTTAAATATTGTTTTTATAAAACACTAGCTAATATCTGGTGCGATTCGCCACCCCCCGATAGATAGATGTTTTCCGTGCAAAATTTGAAAATTCAAGCTCTAATAGTTTCCCAGATATACTAATTTTTGTATTTAATTTTTTATGGGAGGGACCATACCCCCATTATCCGCTAATTTATTAGACAAATGTTTTCATGGATGTCAAAATTCTTTGTGCAAAATTTGAGCATTCCAACTGCAATAGTTTCCCAGATATACGAATTTTTGCATTTAATTCATATGGGAGGTACCACAATTTATTGTCTAATTGTTATATTTTCTCAGATATGATAATTTAATATTTTCTTTATATGGGAGGTGCCACGCCCACTTTTGCTAGTGTACCAAAATATTGTCCAAAATATTCATATTGAAGCTAATGCTGTTCGTACAAAATTTGAGCTCCTAACTTTTATAGTTTTCCAGATATAAAAATTTTGGTATTAACTTTATATGAGAGATGACACGCGCACTATTTGTTTTCCGCCCATTTTTGCACAAAATGTTCACATTGACACTTAACTTAACTTTTATAGTTTCCCTGATATAAAAATTTTGGTATTAACTTTATATGAGAGATGACACGCCCACTATTTGTTTTCCGCCCATTTTTGCACAAAATGTTCACATTGACACTTAAGTTTATTGTACAAAATTTGGGAAATGTAACTGTAATAGTTTCCTAAATTTACGGCATTTGGTATTGGCAAGCAATATTAGGCGTGGGATGTGCCACACCCCCTATTGCTAGTTCGCCTATTTTTTTCCAGAATGTTCATATAGGTGTCAAAGTTGTTCATGCAAAATTTGAGGACTCTAGTATTACCAAATTCCGAGATATACTACTTTTAATAGTTATTTAGTAAGTGGGCGTGGCACCTCGCCCAAACGGAATTTCAAAATAAAAAGTAGCCTATTTTTCCTTCCGGGCATATAGGAACATACTGTGAAAATTTCAAGAAAGTCGGTGTAGCCGTTTAGGCGGCTATAGACTTCAAACAAACATACATACAAACAAACACACATTAATTTTTATACCCTACACCACCATAGGTGGGGAGGGTATTATGCGTTTGTGCTGATGTTTGTAACACCCAAAAATATTGGTCTAAGACCCACCTTAATTTATACCAATCGGCTTAGAATCATTTTCTGAGTCGATTTAAAGATGTCCGTCCGTCCGTCCGTCCGTCTGTCCGTCTGACCGTCTGTCCGTCCATGTAAACCTTGTAATCAAACTACAGGTCGCAATTTTGCACCAAAATTTATGAAATTTGGTACACAGCATTTTTTGGTACAGGGACGAAGCCTATTGAAATTGGTTATGATCGATCCATTATTTCACCTAGCCCCCATACAAATGTCCTCCCGGAAAAGGGTTTAACAATCATAAATCCCTTAAATATAGCAATATTTTAATGAAATTTGGCACATATAAGTTCTCTATAAGTCTAAATAAGTGTGCCGATTTTTAAAAAGATCAATCCATAATTAACCATAGCTCCCATATAAACCCCTTTTCAGAAAATCACTTAAACGGGCATAAATCCCATTAAAATGTTAGTATCAAGTTAATATTCGACACAAATAAGTTTTATATGAACATAAAGTGCCAAATTTTACAAAGATCGGTCCATAATTTACCATAGCTCCCATTTAAGGCCCTCTTTCGGGAATCACCCAAAAGTGAATAAATTCATATAAATGTCAGCATCAACGTAATATTATGTATTCGTATGTTTTATTTTACACTTATGAGTATCGGTCCACATCTGACTCCAAGTCAAGACCCCTCCCCGAATTATAATGTACACAATGGTGTAGGGTATCATATGGTCGGGCTTGACCGACTATATCTTTTTCTCTCGTTATATATATAGATATTACCTAAAAACACTAAATATTTGCACATGAACTTAAAATATAATAAATATATATAAAATTAGTTGTTTCGTTTTTAATAAAAAATACATATTTAACTAAATAATAAAAACAAATTTTATTCAAATATAATTTAGCGCCTTTTAGCGCGTTTTTAAATAATGACCGGCGCGTTTTGGATTAAAAAAGTTGACAACGCTGCACGTTGGGGTAAAAGGGGTCGAAAGTGGCGTTTAATTGAATTTTGAAAATTAACCTTTTTAAATAAAATTGGGTACCGAATAAAAATAAACAACATTATGTATCAATAACGATAAAAGTCATTAACGTAGGTTGCGTGGTTTTTGAGTACTGAGCTGTCAAAGTTCAACATTTTTTTATATTTTAAGAAAAGAGCAAAAAATTAAATTTTCATGAATTTTCGGTGAATTTTTCTTTAATAAAAAGTGCTTTAAAGAAAAATTTTAAAATGGAACCATCAACTGCAGGTATTTGAGTTTACTTTTATGCAAGAATTTGTAAATTATTTTTTGTCCTGGTATTTTTTGTTATTTTTTTTAAAATAGTACAAAAATGCACTAATTTTCAAATTTCATGGAATGCAACTAAAAATATAACAAGATTTTTGTTCTGAAAAATTGTCTGAAAAATATTACATATTGTCTACTTAAATATTCTGAAATTAAATCGTGCGCATATTTTGCCCGATTTTAGAAATTTACATTTTTGTGAAAAAACTCAAGTTGCTCCAAACCAAAAACAGGTTAAGTGCAGACTTTTTTATTTTTTTACTTTGTTTTATTTTTCGTTATTTCACTATGTATTTTGTTATTGTTTTGTACAGTTATTTTAAATAAACAAAATAATTTTACTGCTTAATACAGTCGAACTCAGTTAAAATGAATATGATTTCATGTAATGTTTTTATATTCTACAAAGTGATGTGTCTTATATTGGTACTTGGTATTTAATATTGAAAAATTCAGGAACTATGCGAACAATACAGCCAGATACTACGTTGACAAATATCCATGGTATTGTATGTCTCCTATCCTCCACAAGTTTTTTATTCACGGCCCAGAAATTGTAAAACATGCTCTTCTACGAAATTAAAATTAAAAAATTTGTAAGATTCTTGTAATGCATTTTTTTACTTACTAGTAAAAATCAAACAAGTTGTGATTATAAAAATATCGATTTCACTTTTCCTTGAAGTAAGCGGCCATTTAGATCGATTTTTTTCACAATGTACAGACAGATGGACGGATGTTGCCATTTAGCCAAAGAAGATCGTAGAGATATAATGGTACATTTTTTTTACTAACTAATAAAGAACAAAAGAAGTTGTAGTTATTAAAATATTCATATCGCGCTTCCTTGAATTATGCGACTTTCTTCTAGCCAATTAATCCTAATGTATAGACAGACGGACGGACATTACCTTTCTGCCAAAAAATCGGAGTATTTTTAAAGTTTATATTTTTTACTAACTAATAAAAAACAAAACATGTTGTGATTATTAAAATATTGATATCGCCTTTTCTTGAATTATGCGGCCATTTTAGACCCATTTTTCCAATGTATAGACAGACGGACGGACATTACTATTCTGCCAAAACAAATTCAAGAGTTCAAAAATATCTTTTTTTACTAACTAATTGATAAAATATTAAATCATGATCATTTAAATATTCATATCACCTTTCTCTGAATAATGCGGCGATTTTAGACCCATTTAATCCTAAGGTATAGACGGACGAACAGACATTACCATTCTGCCAAAAAAAAAAAATCCTAAAATTAAAAAAATACATTTTTTTACCTAATAATAAATAAAAAAAATAGATCCTCATCATTAAAATATTGATATCACCTCTCCCTGAATTAAGCGCCATTTTCGACCCCTTTTACCCCAACGTGCGCTGTTTAAAACTAAGTTATTGTTTTGGTACCACTCCAGAGCTTTCTTACCGTAGTGACATAATCCCAAATAGAGCAAAAAATATGTGGACATATTGTGCTTTCTTATGAATGAAAGAAGTCTTTTCTTAAAACATTCTTTGATGTATATTTTGGTATTTAAAGAACCCACTGTAACAAATTACTTGTTTCTTTTACCGAAACTGTATAAAGCCTGCCATACCAGGAATTCTAATTTTGTCTGCATTTGATTTAAAAATTTTTCATTTTCAATACATTCTACTGTTTAAAAAAAATATGCATGCATTTAATACCACCTCTTTTTATGACACAATTTACTTTTTAATTTAAAATGCAAACACTACAGGAACCTTTACACAAATGTAAGTATTTATACTCTCTTAAGGCTGCCTTTCACATTTTGGCATAATGCAATTTTCGGATACCTGAAAAATGAAAAGGAAATAGAAATGACATTGCAAATTATTAAAATAATGAAGTGCAATCTGTGCACTTTTGGGTACTTATACTATGATTGTAATGGTGATGACTACGACGATAATGATAATAATGACAATAGTGATGACGATGATGAGAATGCTACTAGTGTTTTAATTATATGCATTCAAGTAAGTATATATTTATGTGGGTGTGTGTAACTGTTCATATTAAACAGTATTAGTGGTAAAGGAGTTGCAATAGTATTTTAATTTATTTCGACAAATACAAATGTTATAACAAATTGACTTTGTAATTACATTTGAAACAAGGTCATAGTAATCTTGGAGATTGTCTCTTTTGTTATGGCATTATAGAGATTTTTTTCATTTGTGTATTTACTAACATAGATTTCAATGAGATAAATTAATTTAGATTGTGAGAATTCAATGTTTAAGGCAATTGGTGATAAATGCTACATTTCCGTTTTAAACAGAATGTGGAAATAAATACTTATTCTTTGAGTATAAAAAATATAATGAATTTTTAAGGAAAATTACTGAACCATCAATTTAGTGTAATTGTGAAGGAGAAATAAAAAATTTGATTTTGATTCTACATTTAAATATTCAGTAAAATAAAAACCTTATTAAAAGTTTTAAACTCCATACCTAAGAACACATTTTTAGTTTTATATTCTTAGCGAGATTTTTTCACAATCTAAATCCGAATACTATGACTACCCATATTGTTTTAAATTTTGCAGCTAAAATTAAATTTTAAAGTCTTTAAACTTTTAATTTAATCATATAATTCAACATTTAATACTACTAAACGTATAAACTTTTAATATTAATAAATTCATTCTACATATTAATAATTATAATCTACTTGCTCATAGAGCATAACTGAATGCATTTAATTTACATAAATATATATAAATAAATTTTAACTCCACAATAAAACAAAAAAAAAAAAAAATGTATTTTATTTTAAATAATAACATTTTAAAATAATGCAATTTTATATAAATGTCATATATAATGTATTTGTTCACATTTAGTAGATTAAAAAAACTGTTTGCATTTCTATAATTTAAAATATGCATCAACTTGTAAAAGTTATCAACGCACAAGTCAAACATTGTAATTTAGTTTTAACAATATAATTTTATAAATTAATACCGACATAACAAAACTGTCATAATTTTGTTTGTTAGGTTTTTACACAATTATATATATGGGCAATTCTCTTTTTACGTTTGCCTTTATGAAACCAATCTTCAACCTCAAATATTTTTTTAAATTCCGAATTTTTTAAACAACTTTTGATGCAACTATGTTAACAACACTTCCATGTGGTGCCGGTAAGCACCCAAAGTCAGAAAATTCAAAAAAAAAGTGTTTGAAACTAACAAGTTTTTTTAATTTATTTTTATGTAGTCGCGGATTTTAACATAAATGTCCAATTCTTTTAATATAGACTATAAACACTTGTAGAAAAAGACCAGCATGGACCACGGCGATCTAGCCATCTTAGAGATAAAAAATTGTGGGATTTACTCAATAATTTTTGGACCTTGTATTTTCTATATAAATCTCATGGGCTATATAAGCAAAACCTAAAAAATTGCTAAATTTTTTGAAAAAAAATCACAACTAAATTGATATGTTAAAGAAGTTTTACAATATTTATACTAATTCATCATTTAATTTTAATTCTAAATTCATATATGGAACGAAGTGACTACTTCCGGTTACCGGAAATGCCTTCCTCTGCTTGATGTAGGATCGCGACGTCCTCATGATTTGCGTTTTCATACAGATATGTGGCACAAAAATAAAAATCTGACTGAATGCGTATATAGTGCCTAGGGAGAAATTTTCCGTAGGCCCCCTACTTATTAATACCCACAATATTTATCAAACTGCTAATAATAAACGAGAACGAGCTATAATCACTTGTTTAAACATTTTATCATGTTTATTGCTCAAATAGTATATTTAATTTAAAAAAAAATTGTCATTTATTCCTTTTTGTATTGAAAATAGAAGGGGCCAAAAAGTACTGAGAATGACCCAGTGTTACATATACGTAACACTTTCTTTTTCCACTTTCTAATTTTTATTGGACACGCCTTATATATTTTTAATCAATCAAATAAATAGATTTGATGTATTTTCTTTTAGTATACAAACAAATTTTTTCGTTAAAATACAGTCGAACACGGTTATAACGAACACCGGATATAACGAACTATTCCTCTAGCGAACACTTTTCTTCGGTCCCATTGATTTTACTTTAAATTTTCATACAAATTACTACGTTTATAACGAACACCCTAGAATTTAATTGTTTAAGCAAAATAAACTTGGTAACTCTAAAAACTGTAAAAAAAAAAACATAATAAGTGAAAGAAAACAATGTTTAAAAACATTGTGACTTAAATTTTTAAACGAAAAAATGTCAAATAAAGAAAAAAAGAAAAAGTGTTTCTATGGCCACAAAATTAAATATTATACGTGAAATTGAAAAAAAGAAAGGACTAAATCAGAAATATGTTCACTATTTAGTATTTCAAAGTCCACATTGTCAACAATAATTAAAAATAAAATTAAAATAAAAACAGCGGCCCAAAAAAATTAATTAAAACCATCGAAAAAGAAGTTGCGATTCGCCAAATATGAAACATTGGAAAAGGCATTACTTTTATGGTTTAAACAGACAAGATCACAAAACATTCTAATATCTGGATCTTTATTAATGGAAAAAGCCGAGTATTTATCAAAAGAACTAAATTTAAATTTTAAACCTAACACGGGCTGGCTGGAAAGATTTAAAAATAAGCATGATATTAAATATAAAACAGTTAAATATAAACAGTCTGTTACAAGTGAAATAACTGCTGAATGGAAAAATTATATTCTTCCCAACATTTTGAACACGTACGCTAAACGGGACATTTTTAATTGTGATGAATTCGCTCTATTTTACCGATGCCTTCCAGACAAGACTTTGCATTTCAAAGATGACACCTGCCACGGAGGAAAAAGGGCAAAAGAACGCATTACTGTGTTAGTTGGTTGTAATTCTGATGGATCAGAAAAGTTTTCATTATTAGCATTTGGAAAATATACACGACCAAGATGCTTTAAAAATATAAGTGAATTACCTATAGAGTATAAATCTAATTCGAAAGCTTGGATGACGGCCGAATTATTTAGCCAATGGTTACAAAAAATCGACAACCATTTTTTTGGTCAAAACAGAAAAATTGCCTTAATCCTAGATAATTGTACTGCACATCCTCCAATAAGTAAACTGAAATCAATAAAAATGTTTTTCTTGCCGGCAAATACAACAAGTTTACTGCAGCCGTGTGATCAGGGAATAATTAAGAACATAAAGCATCATTACCGTAAAATAATTTTACAAAAATATTTAATTTCTGTTAAATTAAATGAATCCTTGCCAACCATAAATATTTTGTATGCCTTATATTTTTTAAGATCAGCTTGGGACAAAGTAAAACAAATCACCAAATCGCAGGAGGCTAATCAACAATCTGCTGATATGGATATTGATAACGACGAATGTATCATCACTAATGAAAATTTACCTAATGGTTTTAATTTAGCCGATTATATTTCTGTTGATGATAGTGTCATTACAACAGAACTTCTCACAGACGTTGAAATAATTCAAATAGTAATCAGAAGAGCAGTTGGCTATTTATTGCGACGAGACTGAATATGAAGGCGAAGAAGTTATAATTCCTTCCAATGAATCTCTTAAATGTAGTTTGAAAACTTTACGTCAAGTTGTTGATGTAAAAAATCATACTTCAGACAATTATAAAAAATTTTTAAATTTGGAGAATTTTTTTGAAAATGAAATAATAAAATCAAGAGTACAAAAGAAAGTAACTGACTTTTTTAAAAAAGTTATTTTATTTACTCGTTTTAATTACTGATAGTACATTGAAATATATATTAAAAAGTACCTGAATTATATATTACTTAAAATATATTTATGTTTAATTTTAGTTTATTTTATTACATTGAATTTAATGTACGTTCAATATTAATGCTTGATTAAAATACTAAACAGTTCCTGAATTGAATGTTATGTTTATTTGTTTTGTGAAAGAAAAAACATTTGAGGATGCAGGACGAATATTAAATTACACAATTCATAACAAAATTTAAGTTTAAATTATTCCGTTTTTTGACAATATAGTTTTAAACTTAGACATTGTTGCGTTACATATACGTAACAGTGGGCATTAATGGGTTAACCAGTGTTAAATTGTGTTGTGCAAAAGTCGTGAAACCAAATTTTAAAATTTTGCAGTTTTTTCACTGGGAATTTTACACCGTTTCGGATATTTTAAAATTCAAAATGGAGCCAAATAGCTCTTGAAATTATGCATCATTTGACATATATCTTGTTAATGTGCCCTCAACAGAAATGCTGTAGGAGGTACCCAAACTTGGAGAGAAAAAACATGAATGGCCCCAAGAGGTGCCTTTTTCGCGAGGCACACTCGCAACGTTATTTTAGTGAAGCTAGAGTATAGCGTTATCAAAGAAGGTTTCCAAATGACATTTAAAAATCATTGTGGCGTTTTAAAATATTAATTTGCTAAACGTGTGTAGCAATTTTAAAGAATTCAGCAATTTTGTATATTTTGTTATAGCGGATGTTGGCGTTATAAATCAATTTTAAACTGAAATAAGTTCCTGTGTAAAGTTTTACTTACTCAGAAAATATAATTTCACTAAAAACATTCATCAACGGTTTTCATGGACTAAGAACGCGATGTTTTTAGTTTAACATTAATCGTCGAGGCACACGCAAGGCGCTAATCAAAATTTGCGTTGATATATGTCAATCTGTAGCTGCTTTAATACCACATATCAAAATCAATATGGCGTTCGAAAAAAAGTACGATTTTTCATTTAATGCAAATGCATATAAATGACATTGTCTTATGACTTATTTAAAAAAATTATGAATTTTGCAACAAATGGATGAATATGAACAAGACTACATCACTAAAAACTGAATTTTGCAAATTTTATAAGAAGGTTTAATAATTATTAAATCGCTAATATATCCACCAATACTTAACTTGTCGCGATATTTTTAATTTGTATTTTAGATACAGCATTGTAGAGTACATAAATTCAATAACTTTTGATTTAGGACTATAAATAGAATTTTGGAAATTTTTTTTATAAATTTTTATCTTAAACCGCCATAACATTGATGCCGTTCGTTAAAAGTCATTCACGCGGACAGATCTGTGTTCCACTAGAGCCAATGAATATTGGTACTAAATATCGTTGATGTGTCATTTAAAAATTCTCTAAATTTTTTTGAACATCAAAAGTAAACGAGTTTGAAGAATTTCCCATATATATATATAAATATATTTTTATATACTAACATACACAAATAAATTTCATTTTGAAATGTGGCCTAAAAGTTGTGATTTAATTGAAATCATGCAAATATATATAACTACCAGTAATGATAATTTAATGCATTAATTTAATTAAACAGTTTTATTAAAGCTTTTCACATGAAGGAATAATAATTGAACAAAATTAAAATTTTATTGATGATGCTTATGAATGCTTTTTAAAACATTATCCAGTCGATAAAATGATGACTTATAGAAATAAATAAAAACCTTGTTTGATAAAAAATTTGGTTGATAAAATACTCCAACTATAAAACGTTTGCAATTAACTATTTGTAGCACGGCGAATATGTTTTACAGTAAGATAACCTTAACGTATGAATCGTTAATCGAAGCCCAGAAACTTATATCTGTCATATATCTTTTTATGCCCTACACCACCATAGTTGATTGGGGTATTATAAGTTTCTTCCGAAAATCATTTTAACGTGCATAAATCCCATACAAATTCGAATATAAACTTAATATTCGACATAAATAAGTTATGTATAAGTATAAATCATTGCACCAAATTTTATAAAGATCGGTCCGTAATTTTCCATAGCTCCCATATAAGGCCTACTTCGGAAATCGCCAAGAAATGCCTAAAATTTTGTTTTACACTTAGTAAATGTATCGGTCCTCAATTTGCACAGACGTAATATAAGTCCCTTCCTTTAGTTTTGAAGCACATATACAATGGTGTAGGGTATCATATGGTGGTGCTTGACCGATTATATCTTTTTCTCTTGTTTTTCTTTTTTACAAAAATGGTATTAATCTGCCAAATTAAATTTTACATTAACAACATTTTCTTTAACAGCATAATATTTGTTATTTTGCTAAAATTAAAAGTTATAAAATTATGAATTTTTATACCCACCATCAAAAAGATGGAGGGTATATCGATTTTGTCATTCCGTGTATAATATGTCAAAGGAATCATCTAAGACCCCACAAAATATATATTTTCTGGGTCCTGGTTAGATTCTGAGTCGATCTAGCTATGTCCGTCCGTCTGTCCGTCTGTTGAAGCAGGATAGGGCTCGAACGGGACAACGTAGGGGGACGAAATTTGGCACAAATATTTGTCTTATATATGGTTTGTTTGGGATTGAAAATGGGCAAAATCGGTTAATAAACAAAAAAAAGTTATGGGCTAAAAACTAGAAACACAGGGTGTCCGTTTTATACTTTTCTGCTGATATTTCTTCAACAAAAGCATGTACGACAACAAAAATTTGCACGTATAGTTCGTGGATCGATAAAAACTCGGAAACCAAAAATGGGCGTGGACCACCCACTTTACCACCCACCTCCCATATAAGGTGAAAATCATCGAAATTGTGTTCAAATACTTCACCAAGACAGGCTAAAAAGTCAAAATTTTAATTTTTGATGCTTAATATCTCTTAAACAAAAAGAGATAATATTGGCATGGCATGTTTTTTGTAGATATCGACTAGCAAAAACCTCCCATATAAAAATCTTTGAAATCGTTTCAGATATAAGGAATCAGGATCGTTTTTAATAAATTTTATACCCGAGGTGTCCAACTTTGGGACCCTGTGGACTCGCCCCCTGTAGTTCTATATGGTCCAAGCTCAAAACTTAATTTTGCTTACACCTCTGCTATCGCCATGTGAAATTTCATGGAAATAAGAGCAGCCGTTCCAAAGTTCCATAATTATTTCCATTTCATTTTTTGAATCGCACACTGTGCAGCGTTACCGTTGAGAATTTAAATTTAGGGCCGAAATGATGGATTCACCATTGTCGACGTTATGTCTGCTGGACAATTTATTTTTCATAAGAGATAATTTAGAAAAAAAGACGTAAGGTCAAGGCGTTGCTATATAGTTTAGAAGTAAGAACAACTTTTCTTCTTCAATTTTATAACCAGACTCCATTTATTTCACAAAATAATCTCCTTATATACTAATTTGTTTATACTATCCTCACTTAAGTACAATAACAATGCTTATATATAAAAACAACAGAAAGTTCTCGTATGCTTAAGTGTTAAAACAAATTTAAAACAGTTACACAACTTCTTATGTGAAAACCTATGCATAAAAAATAATAATAAAGTTCTTACGAGAATACCTATACATAAAAAACCATGTACAATAACAATATACACTACAAAGTCCTTATGGCAAAAACTATATATAAAAAACAAAAATAAAGTCGCGAGTGCAAAAACAATGCTGCTAAGATTTCTATGATTAAACGTATTTACAAAAAAACAAATATAAATGCTTATGTATAAAAACCTATGGTATTCAAAAGTCGTTACACTACTGTTAGGAATTTATGGTATTTACAAAAAACAAATTGACGGTTACACTACAGTTAGATATTAATGGTAAAATATATAATGATCATTAATACTATATACAATATACTGCTACAATAGGAAAGTAAAAATATAAATGAATTATTCATCGACATTTTTTTTTTTTAATTTTCTCTAACCAGACCAAACAGTTACGGCATTTGAGGTTTAAAATAATTGTTCATAAACTTTTTTTGATAACATTTTTAAGCAATCTCATTGGTGACGCCAACAACGGTTACATAAAAACCAAAATAACAAGGAAATTATTAAACATTTTGAAAAAAACTGAGTTGCATTTCACCATAACTTGTTAATATTAAAATCATGGAAAGTCATTTATATTACGTGTCTGGAGGCAAATGATCCATTAAAAATGTAAAAAAAAAAAAATATGGCGTGAAGAAGTAATTCATAGGTCAGTTCATTTGCATACTATTTTTACTAGTTTCACTATTTTTGCAAGTACGAGTATTTTATTCGAAAAGCATTTCTGTGCACATAAAAATAGTCAAAGTAGTAAACATTTCAAGAGAAAATATTTATCTCTTGTGCTATATTTTACTTGAATATTTTTACGAGCAAAAGTAGTAAACAATTTTTATTTTCAAATTTTTATTGATTCTATTTTAAAACAGAACAATATTCAACAAGGCTAAAATCATACATGTCATTAGATAAAAAAAAAAATTCTATAAGAAAATATGTGAAAAATTACCTCCAAAGGAACAGAAGCCAGTATTTTTGGGATGTTTCCAAGTTTCCATTTAACAAAAATAAAAAATTATATAAAAATTTTATTTTTTATTGACACTAAAATTTATTTTACTATTTTCCGTTTTCTTACTTTTTCAAGTAAAAGTTTATTTTTGAGCATAATTTTTAAATTTCTCTTTTTTACTAGTTTTGCTAGAATTTCAAACGAACAAACCTTATATATTTTTTGATACCGTGAAGTCTTTAAGAAAAAAATTTTATGATTTATATATAACCAAGTAGTACTGTGAGAATGTTTCTAACAGTAATTATTTTCGTTGAAGGGGTTTTTAATTAGACCTGCGGTCAATTGTGAACCTACACACAGAAAAAAGATTGGTTGGAAAACCATGATCATAAATAAAATTTAATAAAACTAACAGATAATGCGTTGCAATTCTTTAAAAACAATTAATTCAAAAAATGTTTAATATTCATTTTAGTTAAAACATAATTATTAACAAATAAAGTTTCCTGCAAAAGAAAATTTAATTTAAAAAATAAATTTTGATATTTAAGTTTATTTGGAGCAGTTGGAATATAGAACCGAATTGATTATAGGTATATAGAGTTTTACTACTATATATTGGTGTTTAAAATTCTTAATTAGTCTCAATATTAAAAATTATTCTGTTAGTACTGAATAGCCATAAATTCGATATTCACAACTAAAAATTTAATTCTTTTTTTATGACGTTAGTTAATAAATTATTTTTTTTCTATCTGTTTTTTTTTAATTGTACAGAAAATTTGTAAGAATTAAATATCAAAATATATATTAACTTAAAAATATGTGGGTATATAATATAAATAAATTTATTGTGAAAATTTCATTATAATAAAATTCGTGGTTAAGAAAACGAAAACTGTTTAAAGCAATATATCATTTGCCTCAATCTCATATCCTATAAGTTCTGTTTATGTTATTAAAGAAACAATTATAGCTCAATTGTCAATTCTGAGTCGTTAGAAATTGCAACATTTTCATGTAATGGTTTTTAAAAATTGTATATGATTATAGATTTGTTTTAATATTTTGTATGTTCATTTCTAGGTCTGGTATAATTGCTACTAAATGTCCTAAACTATGTGCAATATCGTCTACAAATAACAATACTCAAGAAATCTTGATGTTCGTATAAATGCGAAACTATGCGATGATTCTTTACTAATCATCGCATAAGCAGATGCGATTGCAAATTGTTTGTTAATGTTTAATTTCTTTCTTGTATTGTGTTAGTTTTTGTTTTTATAATGTTTCTATTTTATTACATTTTAATTTTACTTTTTTTTTTGTTATTTTCAATAAAATTAAATAAAGAGAAATGTGAAATTGTTTTAAATTTAATTCACAATAGTCTAATAAAAACCAACCAAACATTCGATTATTCCAATCGAATTTTGTAGTTAGTTATTAGAACCGAACAAATTCGATTGGCAAAATATTCGGTTGTGGTAACGAATCTGTTTTCTCTGTGTACATTTGAATTAAGTGTAAAATAAAACATGGAATACATTTTTTTTACTATGTGAGACAAAAACGAGTGCAAATGACTTTTGTCCGTCACAATTCTTTATGCATACAATTTTACTATTAATTGTTAATAAAACAAAAAATATTCACGAAAAGTTAAAATTTTTAATTTTTGAAAACCAATATCTCGTATATTACAAGAGATAACCTGAATATACGACGAGCGCACTCCCAAACTAATTTTAGTGAAGCCAAAGAGTGAATCAGAACGAACAGAAAACAGCCATATTCAGATTTGACATCTTCGATTTTAATGAAGATGTTGATTATAAAAATTGTTTCCTAAATCGTAAACTTCTAGACTCAGGGTCCTTCTAAAATATAGATCGCAGATCTCTGGTTTTAGTTTCATATCAAAGAAAATAGGTTCCCTTTATAACGATAAATATAAAGTTTATGTTTACTGTAGCAGAGTGTTACTAACTTTGAAAAAAAGTTTTAATTTTTTTTATTTTTATTATTATTTGCTATCGAATTAATCAATATGTACTGACAAAAAAAATCTTTAAAATATTTTTTGCGAATTTTACATTGTATTACACATTATGTGTTTATTATTTAGAAAAAAAAAAACTAAAAAGTTAAATTTAAAACATATTTTAAATTTAAATCTACATTCTCTATAAATGACCTTCATTAAGCATTGATTCATCATGTTCAATATTGCTGGCAATTTTAAAGCAAAATTTATACAACTATTTGTATTTACATACTAAAATGCTATTTTATATTAAACAAAAAATACAAAAAAATATAACCACGACTTCACAGATTCATATTTATAAATATGCAAAAAAATAAAAAAAAAGTATAAATAAAAGAAAAATAATAAATAAATGTATTTTTTCCGCATGCATGATATACAAAACGAAAAAAATATATATATTTATTGTTAAATATAAATAGTCATATGGAGAGAGATATGAGTAGATGATAGCTCTAAAAAAATATTACTCATTTTAGAAAATGCCCATATATGTATCTTGTAAATATTTCTAACTGATGTGTATCATGTAGTTTTGTCACGCTTCCATCAATATTAAAAATATTACATAAAAAATATACATTTATATGAATAACACATAGTTTTTCATTGTATTTAGAAAAGAAAAATATAACAGAAAAAAAGTGTTAGAATAAAAATGAAAACACAAATCATGAATTATAATCACAAGGCTGATAGAGAAAAAAATATTCTATGCATTTTAAATCAACACTAATGCCTAACACAATATTATAATATCTGTTAAATATTTTAATTTTTTATTTTCTATTTGTTTTGCAGAATACCACTTTATATGTATTAATTATTTGTTATAAAATATTTTATCCAACATTTTTTATTTAAGGTGTTTAAATATTTCATGAGATTTTGAAGGAAATAAAAGAATTATTTAAGAATTTTCAACATTCAGCTGCTTTTGTTTAAAGAAAGATTTCTTTTCCTAACAGTGAACAGTGGGGCAGAATCGAAATTTTTTGGAAATAAATCAGTAACTTCTGATCGGCTAGTTGGCTTTGCATGAGATTTGGTATAGGCATAGAAGAAGAGTGTACAATGTTAAGTTTGGGAGGGGGACTGAACAGATCCCTCAGGGCGGAGCTAGAATGGCTCAAAGTTTTTAATTGCTTGCCAAATTTTGGTTCTCGTCCAATTTCAAATATTTTTATGCATTATTGTAGGCACTGATAAGACCTACAAAAAACATGTTACGTGTCTTATTTATCTATTATAGTTTATGAGTTATTTGCATTTGAATTTTTAAGTACCTCAATTTTGTATGTTCTTGGTCCAGTTTTTTTCATATATGTCTTAGTGTTTTACACCGATTTCATTCGTTTTTTCCTTAGCTAATTAAAGAACAAAATTATCTTTTGAATAAAAGAAATTTGAAGTCGATATTTTTACCGAGTCCAAAAATAAACGATTTTGAATTTGAAAATTGCAAAAATTACGACTTTTTGTGTTTTTTTTTTTTTTGGCAGAAAAAGTATCTACACTCTTTTTTCTCTAAAATAAAATTTTCTTTAACAACATATAATAATTTTATACTTTTCTGAAAAGTATATTTACGGAGAAGACTTTAAAATAAAAGGTAGGCCTAATAAGTCATGCGGTCATGGTACACACCCTCCCGAATTTAACCCATTTTATATGACTTTAGTCTATATTTTCTCAAATCCCAAAGCACAAATCGGCAAACGGAATAATTTAAGTTAAGAATCTGTAATATGTTGTTAAAAGTTTTCAATCAAAATCTACGGGACTTCGGAAAAATGTGGATTTTATAGCCGAAAATGTGAAAAGGCCCATTTTTGGGATTTTCAGCGTTTTTTTGGGAACTGTGGGATTCCTTTTACAAAAATCGTATAGTTTTTTTTTTCACTTTTTCATTTTATACAATAAGGTCTACATCTGCAGAAAATTTCGTTGAGATATCTTTAATCACAAAGATTTTATTGCAGATAGAATATTTATAGTTTCTCAAAATACCAATTTTTTACAAAAATATGATTTTAATTGCAAAAATCAGAAAAAATATAAACTCGATTTTTTCACCTAAATTACATTGCTTAGTTGACATAATTCTTCGTTATACAGAAAAAAATTAAAATCAATATCTTTTACAGAACTGAAACTATGCCAATTTAAAGTTTATTAAGTCACGCAAAATTACATCTTTTGTGTAGTTTCGGTTCTGTAAAAGATATTGATTTCAATCTTTTTCTGTGTAATGAAAAATTATGTCAGCTAAGCAATGTAATTTAGGTAAAAAGAATCGAGTTTTTTTGATTTTTTATATTAAAGTAAAATTTTTGTAAAAAAGTGTTTTTTTTTAAGAATCTATAAATATTCTATCTGTAATAAAATCTTTGTTAATTAAGATATCTTAAATCGGAGGATGTAGAATTTATCGTATAAAATGAGAAAGTGGACAAAATTTTAAGATTTTTCTAAAAGGAATCATACAATTTTTCAAAATGGAAAGATATATAGATAAACTTTCAATATAAAATACAAATGTATGATACCGTAAAATAACTCCAAATGAAATAATTCCCAATGAAAAAACTCACAGTTAAATTAGTCCCAACAAAAATAAATAAACACCAAAAAAAAAAAAAATTAAATAACTTCTAAAGAGGTAAATGAAATAATTTCCAATATTAAGGAGTTTTATCATAATAAAAAATTAAGTACAAAATGAAATGCAAATGTTCACAAATAAAATAAGTTCCAATTGAAAATAATCTAATAAAATAATTAGTAAAGTTGTAGTTTCGGGGTTGCATGAAGATAGATGTTAATCAGCGAAGCTGGTATTTTAAATACCACAGAGGAGAAAGACATTTTGCTAAGTAAAGTTTGTCTGAATAGCCAGACTTCGGCAGACGAAAGTACCTTCTCTATAGAATTCAAAATTCCAGTTCTATGTAGAAAACTTCAGTTAGATAAGCCGGTGTTTTAAATACCTAAGAGGAGAGAAACGATCAAGAGCTTCCAAAAAGAACATGTTCACCACTTCAAAAGTAGAACAAAGTGCATATTTTAAACTTTTTTGGAAGTTCTTAATAATTACTTCCAAAAAAGTGAAAATAAATGAAATTTTAGCTGGAAAAAAGGTTAATAATTTCTAAGAAAATTAAAATTTTATAAATTTTAATGCATTTTTATTATCTTTTAATAAGGCTAAAACTGAATATTTGTACTTCAAAAGAAATGAATAAGAAGCATTAAAGAATAACATCCTACCAATGACAACCATGGGTTAAAAAAAGAACTTCTGCAGCTCTTTTGCACGAGTAAGTACTTCCTTCCAATGCCAACACAGAAAAAATTATTACATTATTTTTTTCAATTAACCCTCTGTGACTGACGTGGTAGTCTAGCAGACACCAAAAACCAGAAAAAAGCTTTTTGCGCCGTTATTTTACAAACATCGACTCCGGCTTTCTCAGTACCTTCTTATTACGTACTCATGCGTAGATTAGTGTGTTGAAAACGATCGAGGTGAGCGCACGCGTCGTTTTACGCGGAAAAGTGTCTACGAGACAACCACGTCAGTATTAAAGTAGGTGTCTGAGAGACAACCACCTCAGTATTTGTGTTATATTTTTATAGTGTCTCCTAAACAACACGTCAGTAAAATTGTTTTGATATCTTATATTTCTTGTTAGTTTTGTTTCAATGGATCAATTAAACAGAAGTGAAAAGCCTCAAAGTTCTAAAAGAACATCATCTGGTACATTTAAAAGTCGTGAGGAGCAAATACTGCAGTGGTTGGAGGAAGAAAGCGAGCATGATTTCAGCGATGTCGATGGCGAAGACATTGACCCAAATTTTGAGCCAGAAACTGAAGTTTTAAGTGACAGCGAAATTTCAATTGATGAATAAGATCAAGAACTATGTGACTTTTCTACCTCTGAAGATGTGCGTGAGAAACCATCAGGCGAATTTTACAAAGGTAAGAAAGGATTTATGTGGAGTAAAAATGAACGTCCAAGAACATCTCGTACCACTACCCACAACATAGTCAGTTTACCCAGTCGTCTGCATACTTCAAATTTTGAAGGATATTTGAACCTTTGGTTTAAACTATTTGACATATCCATGATTGAAAGTTTGGTGCAACATACTAACCAAAAGCTCAGTAGCTACCGGGCACAATTCAAAGATACTACAAAGGTAGAGCTTTTAGATACATATGTAACAGAAATGAGGGCGTTCATTGGATTATTGTACTATACTTCAGTTTTTAAGTGCAATAACGCAGATCTTAGTACAATATTCACCACAGACGGTACGGGTCATGAAATATTCCGTTGCGGGATGTCTAAAAATCGTTTTTCTTGTTTAATGAACTGCCTCAGATTTGATGATTCAACTACCAGAGAGGAACGCCTGAAAGAAGATCCACCTGCTCCAATATTAAATGTCTTCAACAATTTCATATCAAATAGTCAATCTCACTATACTCCCGGACCATACCTCTGCATCGATGAAATGTTGCTTCCGTTTAAAGGTCGTTGCAAGTTTATCATTTACATGCCTCAGAAACCAGCTAAGTATGGTATTAAAATATTGTTGTTAGTCGATGCTCGTACATACTATATTTACAATGCCTATATTTATTGTGGAAAAAATTCTGACGGTATAGGCCTGACTGAACAAGAAAGAAAAATGGCAGTACCAACTCAGTCCGTTTTGAGACTCGTAAAAGGTGTCGAAAAATCAAATCGAAACATCACAGCTGATAATTGGTTTAGCTCTATCCCACTTGCGGGACTTCTCCTGAAAAAGGGGTTAACATACTTAGGCACACTAAAGAAGAATAAAGCCGAGATACCACTATGTTTCTTACCGTGTAAAACTAGAGAAGTGGGAAGTTCCATGTATGGTTTTACGAAAGTGTATACCCTATTATCCTATGTACCAAAAAAAAATAAAGCCGTTCTGCTGATTTCATCTTCTCATCACTATAAAGAAACAGATTCTGATACTGAAAAGCCCGTTATGATAACAGATTATAACCTTACTAAAGGAGGAATTGACGAAGTTGATAAAAAGTGTTCGATATATTCATGCAGCCGTAAAACTCGACGTTGGCCTATGACAATTTTCCAAAGACTACTAGATATGATTGGTATTAACTGCTTTGTATTGTATCAAATGTGTACTGACACTGATGATAAAATGAGGAGAAAAACATTTATACTCAATCTGGCAAGAGAATTGGTACTAGATCACCTAAAATTTCGCGTGTACAATGAAAGGTTGCCAAGAGAATTGACGATCACCAGGGTTCTGGGTAAAGATCTACCCCCTCCCCCACCAATTATTCGGTCTTCTCCACCATGTGGAAGAAAACTTTGTTATATTTGTCCCTCAAAAATAAAAAGGGTAACCAGATATTGCTGCTGTAATTGCTCAAAGCCTATTTGCCTCCAGTGCTCTAAGCCACTTTGTGAGACCTGCCAACAGTTGCCATAACTTTTCTAGTCACTTATTTCCAGTGATATGATCTCTTTTTTAAGACTTAAGATTTAACAAAAAGAAATGTTTAACGTATAATTTTTTGTTTGTTATTGTATAAGCTTTAGATGGCCAATTGCGCCGTGCTAACAACTATTGTTTAACATGAACTATTTTTTTTTTATTTAACTACAGAATTTATATACATATTTTTTTTAAGACTGCTGAGTTTAAGTGTAGACTAATTAAATCTAAAACTTTTGTTACAAAAAATATAAAAAAATATATAATATGGAGTATTTTTTTGTTGCTTTTGAATAGACATAAGTTTTCAGGACTAATTTGTGTCCAATGTTTAACATGAAATATTTTTTTTTTTAACCATTGAATTTGTTAATTTTTTTTAAAGACTGATTAATTTAAGTGTAAAAAAATAAATGTAAAACATTTATTAATAAAAAATATGAAATGAAATTAACTTTTTGTTGTTTTTGTGTAGATATAAATTTTTGAGGGCCAATATGTACTGTGTCAATAATTACTGCTTAACATGTATTGTATTTCTGAATTCAAAAAAATATTGCCATAAATAAAAACATATACCCTTAAACTAAAGGCTAAAATAATTTCAGTAGGTTAAAAAAACGGATCTTAGAAAATATAAGCCGTCAATAAGGTGTCTGGTGGACTACCACGTCAGCAAAATAGTTAAAAAAAAGTCACGCCAGTTGCAGAGGGTTAACATAGTTATTTCATTTTGTATCGAAATTTAATAAATTTATTAAAAAATAAAATAAAAATAAAATTTAACTATACTTGATTGATTTAATTAATTTATTAATTGCGAATTTTTTTCTGTTTTGTATTTTTACAGTTTTTAGTAATTGATATAATCATTTTGGTGAGAGGTGCAAATTTAAACAAGTTTATAATTGAATGAATTATTTTCATATATATTTGTTAATTGGTGACTTTTTTCTGTGAACACAATGTTAAATTCATGACTTTTTCAGGTCTTTTTTAGTTCCTTTTTTGCTGGGAAGTAATTGCTTGGACGCCACTACTATAAACCTCATATGGACATTAGAGTGTCCCGTAGACAAAAATTTTGTAGGAACATCCCTCAAACGATGCGTAAAAATTAGCAGAATATGGGAAAAATAATATTAAAAAAAAAATTTAAATTTAAAATTAAAATTAAAAAAAAAAAATCTAAAAAATTTTAATCTTCAGTTCCCTACCAGCGATTTTAAAATCATGAAAGAAAGCCTTTTTCGAGATTTTGATGTAGGAACACCCCTCAAACGATGTGTAAAAATTTGTTTAATTCGAAAAAATGATTTCAAAAATTTTAAAATTTGGTCTTCAGTTCTCTACCAGCGATTGAAAACTCATGGGTCCCATACATTTTGGTTAAAAAAAGTTTAAATTTTTTAATCGAACTGGGTACAAAAAATTCTTAATTTTATGCAGGTTATGGAAGAAATATTTTCAAAAAATTTGCCCATGGGATTTTGTTTCGCTAGAAGACATTTTAAGGAATTTTGATGAACAATTTTTTGGAAAATTATATATTATCAACAGCACTTACTACAATGCAAAAATTACGAATTTTTTGATACCTATTTCAAGATAAAAATCAATACTATTTTATGGACTAAATATTCCAGACCCGTGACTTTTAATCGCTGGTAGGGAACTGAAATTTTTGTCTACGGGACACTCTAATGTACATATATATACATGTGATAAATGGTTTAGTTGTCCAGTTGATATAATTCTCATACAGTATATATATGAATAAGTAAACAAGGTTTTGTATTGAGTCAAAAATGGCGTATAATTGAATTTTAAAATTGAAATTTTTGTAATAAAGTTGTACCGAATGAAACAAAAGACAAAACATCAATTAAAATCTTTAAACTAGGTTGTGCTGTTTTCTTGTAAGAAGCTGTCAAAGTTAAGAATTTTTTTACATTTTTGAAAAATATTAATAAATTACATTTTCTTCAGCTTTCAGTGTATTTATTTAAATAAAAGTCTTTTAAGGTAAAAATTTAAAATGAAACCATCAACTTCGGATATTTAAGTGTACTTTTCTTGAAGTGGTTGTAAATTATGTTTTGTACTAATATTTTTATATATATATATATATATATATTTTTTTTTTTAATTGTCCTAAAATACACTAATTTTCTACTTTCATGGAGTTCAACGTAAAATGTTTGTTTATTCTGAAAAATTTCTGAAAAATAGTATATATTGACCACTTTAATAATATAAAAAATCGTATGCATATATAGCCCGATTTGAGAAAAAAAAATTTTTTCAAAAAAACTGCATTATATTTCATACAAAAAACTGCTTAAGTGCAGACATTTTCTTTGCTTTATCAAACATTAAACAGTGGGGACGAATCGAAATAAATCTGTAACTTCTAAACATTTATGTTAAAATATTTGAGTTTCGAACTCTACTTATATTATTTTTTTCCTATTTATCTGAAACTACTTTGGTGCAAAAATATAAAAGTTTTAGTGGTCATAAAACAAAAATTTTGCCTACCAGCGAAAAATGCTTTGGAGGGTTTATTACACATATCCAGAGCTATCAATTGCAATCGGAATAATTCCGCCCCCACGCAATGATCCCCAATTTGTCGCGTAGTGTTATCAAACAGACGGACGGACATTAGAATTCCCTCACAAAAAACTTAAAATTTATAAAACGTTTTTTTTTCACTTCGATTAATATGAAAACCAAATGTAAGTATTAAAATTTTGATATCACCTTTTCCTGAATTAAGCGCCTTTTTCAACCCGTTTAACCCAAATATATAGACGGACGGACATTACCATTCTGTAAAAAAAAACATCTTATAATTCTTAAAATTCATTTTTTTACTTACTTATAAATAGGAAAATTAAACGCGATCATTTAAGTGTTTATCCTTCCCTGAATTATGCATAATTTTCGAATCATTTAACTCTAATGTATAGACGGACGGATATTACCGTTCTGCTAAAAAAACCCTAACTGTTGCGTTTTCGCATCAGTAACTTTATCTACATAAAATAGACCTTTTTTAAAATTTAAAAATCCATTCCAAAAATTTTACAAAATATCTTGAATAGTCTTTCAAACGATAGCCAAGACATCAAAAAATATGAAACTATTCACCTTTTGACAAATATTTTAGGGAGATAGAAACACCAAGCTCCCAAAAATTGGTGTTGCGAAAACGCATCAATGGTTAATTAGGGGTAGTGTGATTTAGCTACATTACGCAAGGTGGCGCACTGAAAATATGGACGTTTTTAAGGTAATATAGTATGTTAAAATTATGCAAAATAATTAAGGATTATTATTTATTATTATTATTTTTTATTCAAAGTATTAAACAATTTTAAAAACCAATGTGAATACCCAGCTGAAAATGGTCATATATTTTTGTAAATGACTCATGTATGATAATATATTTTTATATATGGGTTCATATTTAAAAGTGTATGGATTCATACATGGAATAGTTTGCAATATATGGATACATATATGGGAAAATATATCAACTATTTTGTCATATATGGAAATGTACTTGTGAAATTTTTATAATATATAGTTATATATATAAAATAAATTTTCATATATGATACTATATATCAAATATTAAATCAAATCTAAAATACGGAATAACTCATAAATCAATAAAGAGACACAAAAAATGTACTACTAATAACATTAAAAAAACGTGCGATGTTTTATACGCAAAATATATGCAAAAAAACTAGTTTTTGTAACCTTTTATCACGTAATTGTCGGTTTCTTAAATAAAAATTGGCCGCTATCAATTTTTATTATCCTCTATTTTTTTCTTGGCTGAACTAATAGATTGAAATGCCTATAGGTAAATAAATTGGTGCTCGCACTATAAAAAATTTCAATGTACATACTAAAAAAAGAAATTCTGACATTTGAAAAAAAAAATAAAAATAAAAAAATAAAAATATAAAAAATTAAAATTCAAACAAAATATAGAAATTTTATAAATATTTTAAACTAATCTTCAAAGATCTGTGAATAATTATGTAGCTGTACAAACAGGTAAATATCTGAATGACATGGATAACATTGATTGATCTTCTAATCCTTGGTTTTCTTATATTTGTTACAGTATAGAAAACTATAAACAAATCTTTAAGGACCATTATTGTTTCAATTGAAAATACGATAAATATTGTTTGCCTTATCCCTTGGGTCAATTTCATACATGTCGTGGTGGTTGCCCTAAAAACGTTCAATATTAAAGAAGTTCTCAAGATTGATCAACAGACTTCTATGTCAAACATGCTTGATATATCTGCACTAAAAATATGTACTTTTTGTATGTATGTTGTTCCAGCTCTATAAGATGTACATATATTTAAAAATTATTTATTATGAATTATGTTCTTTTGTGTATATAAAATAAGTCAAATGCATAAAAAAATTTAGTTGTCATTCACTATTATTTACAATCGAGTTTCTGACATATATGTATATGAATATATGTATGTACCTATATGGAAATATATAATCATATATTTTCATATACCCACAATTTTTGGATCCAAAAATATATGGAATTTCATATATGAATTATATATGATCCATACATAATATTTTTAGCTGGGTAGGTAAAATTTCATAATTTTCTATAAAAGGCTATGCTCTCTACTCAAAATGATAGTTCATTTTGGGTTTTCAATTAAGTGAATATCAAAATATAAATAAAATAAAATCTCCACGGATATTCAAGGTATAATAAAAGAAAAATCTGTGAATATATGTGCACGGATAAATGAAAGCAAACAAATTTTTTCTTAGTCACATTTGTGTTTGAAGCACAACGTGGGTATTCAGCCTGTACGAAGGACCAAAATGCTTTCCTGACCACCGTATTGAAATCCTAATCGCGATGATGCGCAAACTGATAATCGAATACAAAGTACATTACATTCCAAATGCTTTAACGTGTAACATATTTTATTTAATATATAATCTATTTTATACATTATATGAAATTATTTAATCTTACACCGTAAGTTATTTAACGTTTTTAGTTCATTATTTAGTTGCCTTACATTTCAATTAAAATGATACACCTCCAATTTTTTTGTTCACACTTAACATATTTAACATACAATTTGTAAAATTTGCCATACAATTTGTTTAAACCTAGTTGAAGAATATGAAAGAACAGTAATAAGAAAATGACGAATAAGAGATTGAAGTCGATAGAGAATTATCGAGGTTTTTTCTCGTACTAAATATTTTGTATTTGAAAGAAATACTTAAGGAAGATAATAATTATTTTAACCCCCAGAAAGGGTAAATCAAACGTCTTATTTCTTAAGGTATGTGGATCGGTAAGTAGACACTGGAGGCATCTAAGTTACCTCAGAGGACGATAAAACCACGTTATTTCATTGTGAAATAACTTTCCACAAAAAAAAAAATTTAATAACTTCCAACCCACTGGGTGTTATTTCATAATGAAATAAAACCTTATTTGTATGAAAAAATGTTGAAAGTTGTTTCATATTTTTGCTGGTAGTAATTTCACGGTACTCTAAACTAGGTTGGCAACTTTTGCTGTTATTGGGAATTAATAGATAAAGTGGTGGTTTTATATGTTTCAAAAATTAGCATGGTTTATGATTGCTTGGTGTTTAAAATTGTCAATAAACATTTCAAAAACTATTGAAATTCTTAGTAAAATATAAGAAGATCCAAAAACACACATCATTGTGCACGAGTATATATTTAATGTTTGTAAGTGTTTTTCGAAAGTTCATATGTCAATTACATGTCATGTAGAAATCAATAACTTTAAATGTCATACATATCATTTCACTTTCAAAAATACATATTTGCACACCCAAACACTAACGACAAATACAAATTGTTTATTTGACATTTTCTTAAGTTTACTTTTAAATAAATATAAATATTCGTATGTGTTTTTTGTAAGAAAATTTAATGAAATTTCTTTATTAATTTTAAGACTTTCATTGATTTGCCAAGTAGCCAAGTAAGATGAAATGTTAAAACTTACTTATGTGTAGAATATTTATAAAAAATGCTCAGTCTATTGTGTATTTTTATTATTACTTACGTTTATACACAAACGAGTGTAAACCAATCATCTTTTATAAGTAAACATTTCTGAAATTCACTTTGTCTATTGATTTGAATTCTTTTATTATTTTCTCTCTTTGCAATTATAATGCAATTTCCTTAGATACATAGAGACACATGCACACAAATACAAAATGTATTATGTCTACTAAAAGTAATTTAAAATTCTATGAATACAACTGACTGTTAGTAGGTATGCAGTATGTGAACGCGTTTATGCTTATTGAAGGAAATGTAAAGCTATTAGTAAGGTGACCATAAACTGGAAATAATAAGAAAATTTTAATTCAGTGAAATTTGGTTTATTTATTAATATTAATTTTTTTTTTTTTCGAAATATTCTGTTTTAAAGAGGCGTAGTTTTGGTTCTAGACAGATTAACAACTATAATTTGTATTATGTATATGTTTTTCATTATATTATTATAAAGATCATTCTGTTAATCGAATAATTGGACATTAATCGGTTATTACCCGATCAACTTTTAGCCTCGAATAATTACTTATAGATTTAACCGATTAAAAATGAAGCCCAAATAATTGGACATCCTAGATAATGCATTATTAAGTGTTTCAGTTTTTCTTTAATTTAAAATTCATCTCTGTTAAGAAACTTTTTAAAAAGAGCAAAATTATTATATGTTCTTAAGTAAAATTTTGCTTTAGAGAAAAAAGAATGTAGAAACTTTTTCGGCAAAAAAAAAAATCATAATTTTTGCAACTTTCAATATCGAAACCGTTATTTTTTGGAAATGATTTTAAATTCAAGTTTTTTTACATATAAATATATATATATTAATCAATTTCAGTTTTCAGTTTTGTGAAATTGCAAAAACTCGCGATTTAATTTCGCTGTTTAATTTTCTCATAAACCAAAAAAATTTCAAAAGTATGTAACTTTGAATAGCAATATCTATGGAAAGAATTTTAATGATTTAAACGGCCTTAAAATTTCGCATATGGCGGCATTACGACGAACATTTTAAAAATAAAAAAGATTTTTTAAAAATGCATTTTAATGCAATTGCATTTTTCAAATGCATTTTTCTTTAAATATGCTATCAAAATTTTTCAACATAAATGAAAAGTTTGGAATCTTTACATTAAAATAAAAGTGTCAAATTTTTGGGACGCGAAAATCTTATATGCATAATCCAATTTTAATAAAAACATGTTTAAAACTTTTCATATAAAATTAGATTTTTTTCTTGTTTTTTGAAATTTTCTTTAAAATTTTTATAAAAGTTAACAAAAAATAAAAGGTACACAGAAAAAAATATTTCAAATATTTTTTTAATAAAATTATTAATTAACTTTATATTGGAATTTAATTATATGATTTATTAATATAATTAATTTTCTAATTGGTTTTCAGTTTTGTTTTTTTAATAAATTGACAGCTGTTAATAAAATATAAAGAAAAACTAAATATTTGTCTATAAAAGTACAGAAATAAAATAAATTTAAGTAAATTTTCAAAAATTTTCAGCTCATTGAATCTATTTAACGAAAAGAAGTGATAATAATATCAATTATTCTAGTTATTAATATTATAATTTTGATGATTGGAGCAAAATCAATTAAAAATTAATTAATATTACAAATTTCGTAATTGAAGTCCATTTTTACTTTTTTCTGTGTATGCAGTTTTAAATATTCATATCTCTTGAAGTTATTGATGGATTTCTGTAATTTAAAAGGCCAATATATATATTTTGTGTAATTTAGTCAGCATTTCAAAAACCACGTCTTCGATCCATAATATTTTAAAAATATAAATGCAGTTTTAGGATGCATTTTTGTTAGTTGCGAATTAAAAAATGCTTTGTTTATTATAACTCAAAACAATAAATAGTCTGATACATAAAGTTTTACTATTTTTCAGGATTTTTTAAAAAGTAACACAATAAATTTTTTTTAACAAAATACGTAAAGATACTCATAATACCAGAAAAATATAATTTTTATATGAAAAAAATTAAACTAGTTGAAGAAAAGGGGAAATTATGCACAGTACATGAGTGCGTCCCAAAAATGTGAGATTTTTATTTTTATGTAAAGATTCAAAACTTTTCATTTATGTTAAAAAATTAACAAATTTGAATAGCATATTTAAAGAAAAATGCAATTGCATTAAAATGCATTTTTAAAAAATCTTTTTTATTTTCAAAATATTCATGTTTAAGCTAACATAATTACAATTTAAACGCCGTTTAAATCACAAATTTCTGCAAAGCCTTCCCAGAAATATTTGTATTTAAAGTTGTATACTTTTGAGATTTTTTAGATTTTTTCAAAACTGAAAACGCGAATTTTCTGAATTTAGAGAATCTGAAAACGGAAATATTTATAGACACCCATAGACCTTATACGTATAGAATTTTATAAAAATCGGAGGACACTTGGTATATTTTTGGGCGTTCTTTCATGGAATGGACGATATATATATATATATATATATATATATATATATATATATATATATATATATATATATATATATATATATATATATATATATATATATATATATAATATATATATATATATCGTCAACTTCACGAAAGATTTATAAAAAATACCATACGCATACCCTATGGAGCCATTTAAATATCTCCATTTTTATTTTTTTGAAATTTGAAAAATTCGCGGATTTATTCGCTATTTTAATTTTTCAAAAAAAAACTTAAAACACCAATATCTCAAAAAGTTGTTAACGGATTTTAATGATTTAAATTGCATATTTAAGAAGAATAAGTTCACTGTAAATGTAGTAATTTAAAAATAATATTTTCATTTAAAAATGCATTCATAATGCAAATGCAATTTTAGGATTCATTTTTGAAAAAATTCTACCATTTTGATTTTAATTTTCTTTTAATATGTTAAAAAGCAATATCTTTACTATAAAATGCAAAAATAACTGTTCTGGTACAATAAAATCTACTATTTTTAATATTTTTTTCAAAAAATTTCAATCATATTTTTCATACGAAAATTGAAATTTTTTAAAAAATTTTGATTTTTAATTTTTTTTGGTTATACTTTTTTAGTAATATGTAACTTTAAATATTTATAACTCCTTAAGTATACGTGGGATTTTATTGATTTAAGAACTAGTGTAAAGCTTATTATAACAAATATTCTAAATTATATTGTATAAATCAAAAATAATTTGTTTGCTAAAGATGCACTCAAGAAAATAATGCAATTTTCGGATGCATTTTTAAGAAATTTCTACCCTTTTGATTTAAAATAATTTTGCTTAATATTGAAGACAAATATGTTTATTATATAAAACATTATCACTTAATTTGGGACAAATAGGGTTTCTATCACAAATAACAAATTATGAAATATTATGATTAAAATTAATTTTAAAATAAGCTCGCAAAAATTAAAAAATACAAAAATTAAAAAAATAAAAAATAAATGTTTGTATGAAAAAATTTGAAGAAATATTTAAAAAAAAATATTTGAAAATAGTGAACCTATTTGTCCCAGAACAATTTATATTGCAATTTGTAGTAAATATAATAATGTTTTTTATATCAGAAGAAGAAAAAAATTTAAAGGGTAGAAATTTTTCAAAAATGCATACCAAAATTGCATTTGCATTATGAATGCATTTTTAAATGATAATATTATTTTTAAACTACTCCATTTATAGTGGACTTATTTTTCTTAGATATGCAATTTAAATCATTAAAATCCGTTAAAAACTTTTAGAGATATTAGTGTTTAAAGTTAGACACTTTTGTCATTTTTTTCACTTTTTGAAAAATTAAAATCGCGAATAAATAGTTAAATCGTTAAAAAACGTTTATTTAATATTTTGACTTTATTGTCTTGAGGTTCTTATGAAACTAAAACTTAAATTATTTTACAATATTCTTATAAGCTTAAGATTATTAAGAATTGTTTATCAATAAAAACTGTGGTAGACATTCAGTCAGCAGTTTTACAGAAATATGAGTAGTTTGTTTATAAATGATTTTTATGCATGCATACTTCTTTTTGTTTTTATATTTCAATGCATTTATGCTGACTTAAAAGTCTTAATCAGTAGTTTATTAATTTAGGCAAACGGGAGTTTACTAGTGTGTATGGGTTGTGTATCCATAACACCCCCGGACGAAGATGCTTGCCCATTTTCCAAAGGAATTATGGGTAAGTTCACTGTAACTTGAGTTTTCTTATTTCCTTTAATCTTAATATAGGTATAGATACATAAGACAATAATAATTATTATTATAACAGTGGTAATAGATACATACTGTATTTTTTCATGATATTTTAATTCTTTGATAATTTTGATATTTTCAATATGTTTGTAATGTAATTCTTCCAAAGTTATTGATTCATTAGTGGTTATATTTCTAATAGGATTTGGAACAATAATAGTGTCTTGATAATTTTTCTTATTATACCATTTATCCAAATAAATTTGACAATTTTCAATATAAATTAAATAGTTTCCATTTAAGGTAAGTGGGAACTTATTACAAGTATGATTTACATCAAAGTTTCCGTTAATTACTACAATAACATTTATTCCAATCTCTATCACCTCCGTTAAAGTGTTAATTTCATAATTACATATCATTTGATTTTGATTAAATATATTTTGAATACAGTTATCTTGAATTTTCTTTAAATCTGATTTTTTGTTAGTTTTTTCATAAAAAGTGTTTTGCTTAACAATATAGTTCTTATTATCTAATACAATTTGTTTTTTATTTTTGTTTGGAATTGGTTGGATTACAATTTCTTTATAGGTTTCAGTTTCCATATTAGGAATCCTAATTACAAAAATTATGTTTTTATCATGCAATGCAACATCCAATTCGATGTTTTCAAGTTTGTCTATTGTAATGTTAAAGTCGTTAATCTCTTGATCGGTAAGTATGTCTCTATTAAGAGTCCTTAATTTAGAAGCCAATAATAATTCTCTGACTTGTTCGATTATTTTTTCTATGTGATCTAATTCGTATTGTAATTCAAATTTTTTAATTTGTGTTAGAGTTTCATTGATTAATTGTTTATTTTGTATAATAGATAAAGTTTGTAAATTTCCCAAGTTAGCCAGTTTGGTAAGTTGATTTTCAAAATGTTCGTTTATCGTAACTTGTTTATTAACTTGTTCGATAATGTTTTTGTTATTTTCTGTTATGATATTTAACTTAGTTTCTATTTCAATTCAGTCGTTATCATCCATAACACCTGATATCCATTTAAGTCCCGTTCCAAGTACGTTTACTAGTCCTCTAATCTGTCTATGTCTTGGTATAATCGAATATAATTGATTTTCAATATGTGTAATTTGATGATTTAAATATTCGTTCTTTAATGGTTCTATTTTAAACTTAAATTTCTTCACATATTCGGAATATTTTTCTGTGTTGAATATATGTAGTATTTTAAAATAATTTTCAATAAGAGCTACTTCTCCTGTTTGTATCAAAGTAAATCCATTTCCATAACTCAAATCAGTTGTCAGTAGTTTTTGTGCTAGGGCCAGGTTGATCGTCAGTATCGTCAACAAGAACCTCCAAAGATCTAGAAATATATTTTTTCTCTTTAATAAACTGATCCTTATGATAAAGATTTTGCTTATGAATATACTTTCTAGGATTAATTTGTTTTGCCTTAACTTTCTTAATTTTTTGATCCAATTTTCCATCTTTTCCTACGTTTTTGGCATATTTAGTATTAATTCTATCATCGTGTCTATTTCTATTTATGTAATCTAAAGTTTTTTGTTTTTTATTGTCCATTCTCTCATTTATTTCTTTTGTGTCAACTCTATTTGAAAAATGTAAATCTATTGGCTTTTTGCCAGTAGTTGAATGTATCAAATTGTTATAAGCACTTAAGGCTTGTATGGGTAAATCAATATTAAAGTTAATGTCATTTTCCTGTTCTCTAATCTTCAAAATTCTTATCTGTTCATTCAAGGTTCCATGAAGTCTTTCGACATCAGAATTACCTGTGTGTCTATTTGGAGCAGTAAAATGATATTCAATATTTTGTTTTTCCAAAAAATCTGTAAACAATGGCGACCAAAAACCGCCTTCATTATCCAATATAATTTTATTCGGTTTTTTCATCAAAAGAAACAGTTTTAAATAAGCTTTAATCAATGTCAAAGTTGTTCTTTCAGGAATTTCTTCAATCATTGCGTATTTTGTAAATTTGTCTATCATTGTTACGTACATTTGATTGTTATTTATATACCATATATCTGAATGATATATTTGAAAAGGTCCTGTTGGAGTTTCTGTTTTCTCCAAAGGTAGCTTAATAGGGTTTCTTTCATGTTTAAAGTTACAAATGTGGCAATTGTTAATAAATTTAGTTATTTCTTTTTTCAGGTTTGGATAGTAATATGATTGTTTTAGATCTTCATAAGTTTTGTTTATTCCAGGGTGATTATTATCAAACCTATGATGTTTAGCTATTATTTCTAATATTTCTTCAATATTCTTGTCTTCAATAATATGATTAGTTAAGAATACTTCAGCTTCAATAATATTATTAGGGTTAGATTTTCTGTTTTTGAATTCATTTTGAAGTTTTATTAAATCCTCTTTGTCAGGACAATATAATGCCACTGTTTTAAATAGTATGATTTTGTCTAATATTTGCGCTACCAGATCAGAATCAAGTTCTATATAATTATATACTATTCTATTATTAGAAAATATTATATCTTCGTCAATTCTACATAAATCTCCTTTTTTAAGGATAATTTGATTTTTAAAACTTTGAAAAGGTTTTTCTGTAACCTTAAACAAGTCTGAACTGTCTTCTTCAGCAGAATGTACAGTTTGATTGTCATCTTCAATGACTGGAATGCTTTATAAATGTCTACTCTACTAGTTGTTTGTCTTTTACTATAAGGGTTTCTTGGGTTTTTCACAAGATCTTCCCTAGAGTGTATTTCTCTTAAATGTTTATTTAATGCACTTATTGTTGCATAAGTTTTTCCACATAAAGGGCAATTTGTTTTTCCCTCATGCATCAACATATGTTGATTTTCGCTAGTTTTATCTCTGTTATTTTTACCACATATTTGGCATTGTGAATAGTATTTTTGGTTTACGTTAGTTTCTCTAATTCTTGAAAGTGCATCCGCTACTTTGTTTTCTTTACCTTGTACATGCGATATATCGAACTCATATTCATTGAGCTTGATTTTCCATCGAATAAGTTTAGAATTGGGTTCTTTTAAGTTTGCTAACCATATTAAAGGTTTGTGATCTGTATGTAAATCAAATCTTCTTCCGTAAAGGTAATGTCTAAATTGTTTTACTGCCCATACTATTGACAGCAATTCTTTCTCGATAGTTGAATAATTACATTCATGTTTATTTAGCGTTCTTGATGCAAATGCTATTGGCCCTTTCTTTTGTGAAAGTACTGCGCCTAAGGCATAATTACTTGCATCCGTTGTCAATATAAATTTCTGATTAAAGTCAGGATACTTTAATATCATATCTGACATTAGAATATTTTTTAATTTCTCAAAACTCTCCCTATAATCCTTATCATTTACGTTAATAACTGCGTCCTTTTTAAGACGGATCGTTAAAGGTTTTGCAATTTTGGAATAATTTGGTATAAACTTTCTATAATAACCGCTCATTCCTAAGAAACTTTGTATTTCCTTAACCGTTTTTGGAATGGGTTGTTTTTTAATAGCTTCTATTTTATTAGGATTTGGCCTTATGCCTTCGTTCGTAACTATATGTCCCAGAAATTCAGTTTCTTTTTTCAAGAACTCGCTTTTATTCAAAGATACTTTTAAGTTTGCTTTCCTCAATGTAGTAAATATTTTTTCTAAGTTACTAATGTGTTCTTGTAAGGAAGTCGAAAATACTAAGATGTCGTCCATGTAAATAACACAGATTTTATTAACATGTTCCCTAAGAACATTGTTCATCATGCGCTGAAAAGTCGATGGAGCATTCTTAAGTCCAAAAGGCATTCGAATGAACTCAAAATGACCATTATGTGTAGAGAAAGCTGTTTTTTCGCGGTCTTCAGGTTCTACTTCTATTTGATAGAATCCTTTGGTAAGATCCAATGTCGAAAAATAATTCGCTCTACCTAGTTTGTCTAATATATCATCTATTCGTGGTATAGGATATTTATCTTCCTTAGTAACCTGATTCAATTTGCGGTAATCTATGACTATACGCCATTCTTTGTTACCTACTTTGTCCTCTTTTTTAGGGACAATCCATATGGGTGCGTTATATGGTGAATTTGAATGTTTTATGATTCCCTGTTCTAACATTTCGTTCATTTGTTTTTCTACTTCTTCTGTATGAATACTAGGATATCTATATGTTTTAGAATATATGGGACCTGTCAGTCCTGTATCAATTTTATGCTTTACTTCATTTGTAAAGGTCAAATCATCACCTTTATGATAGAAAACATCTTCGTGTTTCTGAATCAAGATACGAATAGCTTTTGATTCTTCGGAATTCAAATGGTCTAAACGTAAAGGATCATTAGTATTACCTAATTGCTCAATACTATAAAATTCTGGTAACCGATTCATATCATCTGAAACTGTCGTCTCCTCGTCATCTCCTTCATAATATAACTTTAATGTCCTTCCATTTATTTTTAAAGTTTTTTCTTCGTAACTAATTGTTGCTTTGTTTAATCTTAAAGTCAAATGTCCTAAAAGTCCATGGAAAAAATCATGAAATTTGTATAAACCGAAAGTGGTATCTGAAACTAATGGTATTTGCATACTGTCTTTTGGTATAGTACCTTCGTGGGAAATATTAAAAGTTCCTGAAGCTGTTTTAATCGATATGGGTTTTTCTAACCTTTTGATAAATTGTGGGGGACAGTGGTCAATATTTAAAAAGTTTTCAGTCGATCCTGTGTCAATTAATAGTCGCAAGGACCTTGATTTTCCTCTAAATAGGATATATGGGAGTCCGAGTCTCCCGGGTCTTTTGGCTGAGAGGCCATTACAGGAAAATTTCCTGGTTCATGAGGTTCGTAATTCTGTCTGTTCTGTCCAACATAATTTTTATAATCAAAATTCAAACACTTACAATTACATTCCGCTTCTCTGGACTGCTGACCATGATGGTTTTGTCTTCTCGTCTGAATTGTTGAAACGTCCATCGGTTCCGGTTGTTGCTGTGTTGTTGGTGTTGATCATTTGTTATGTTGATCATTGCCAATTGTTATGTTGATCATTATTTTGTAGACATCTATTGTTTTGTTGCCATCTGTTGTTTTGTTGCCATCTGTTGTTTTGTTGCCTGTTGTTGTGTTGTTTGTTGTCCTGTTGTTTGTTATAATTGGTCTTAGGCTGCCAATTATTTCTTTCTTCCCTCTTGTCGGTGCCCTTTTCTTCATTCAAGAACCCTGATTGGGCCAACTCGTGCATAGCTTCCTCCATGGTTCGAGGTTTTAGAGAACAAAGAACCGTTCTCATGTGTACGGGTAATCTTGTTGTAAACACCTTTAGTGCAGTTTGTATGTTCCGTTCAACGTCCTGCATATTTCCTTCTTGCCTGCTTTTTTGGTTCAAAATTGCCAACTTTTGTAATATATAGTTGTGGAAGTTTATTGTACTTCCTCTGTATTGCGCCGCTCGCAATTCTTCATATAACTGATCAGCTGTTTGAAAACCTCCGAAATTAGTTTCCAACATTGCCTTTATTTCACTCCAATTATTTAAGTGTGGATGTATTTCCATTGCTCTTCGAGCCTTACCCATCAGTTTACTTTTTATTATGTTGATGCACATCCTTTGTGCTTGTTCATTATACAACATTAGGGTAGGAATTATATCATCAACGTTGGTGCAAAAAGTGCACAAATCTTCCTTCCTTCCGTCAAAGGTTTGAATCTTTTCCAGATATTTTAGCGGATTAATATCTAGAGTCCGTATACCCGGTCGCTGTGCTGCTGCAGCTAGGATTGGGTTTGGTTGGTTTACTGCCATGTTTTCACAACTTTAAAGGAACACGTAAAATGGAATCCGTGTGAAAACGTTTTTATAAATATATATATATATATATATATATATATATATATATATATATTATTTTTTTTTCGAATACTCGGTAAAAAATGTTGAAACACTTAATATCGCTTGCTTCTCAGCATATATAATTTGCACTTATATATACGAAATATACACAAGGATACCCGAGTATCCTACCGACTGCGCCAGTTAAATCGTTAAAAAACGTTTATTTAATATTTTGACTTTATTGTCTTGAGGTTCTTATGAAACTAAAACTTAAATTATTTTACAATATTCTTATAAGCTTAAGATTATTAAGAATTGTTTATCAATAAAAACTGTGGTAGACATTCAGTCAGCAGTTTTACAGAAATATGAGTAGTTTGTTTATAAATGATTTTTATGCATGCATACTTCTTTTTGTTTTTATATTTCAATGCATTTATGCTGACTTAAAAGTCTTAATCAGTAGTTTATTAATTTAGGCAAACGGGAGTTTACTAGTGTGTATGGGTTGTGTATCCATAACAAAATCTGCGAATTTTTCAAATTCAAAAAAATAAAAATGGAATGGCTCCATAGGGTATGCGTATGCCAAATATTATTAAAATCGGAAGACATACAAAATATTCTTGGGCGTTCTTTCGTGGAATGGACGATATATATATTGGAGAAACTAGACCAAGATTTTGCAATCGTATAAAAAACAAAAAATTGGCAAGCATTGTTACATTACAATTGCCCCTTTTTCAACAACCTAGCCCCTTTTTTAAATGGCGACTTTTGAAGACTATGTTCTTAACAACCAGAAACTTAGTTATTTGAAATATAGCGACTCATTATATATTAATTTTAACAAATAAACTAATCATTTTGAAATTGAGTAAAATGAATGTACATATTTGTGGTCAGAGAAATTTGTTTCTTTTGATACTTTCCAGTCCGAAACTTGGGATAAGGTGCCAAAAGTCAGGTCAACTTCATTTCCACTTCTTGTTTGAAAAGTATATTCACCTCCTACATTTTATATAGTAAATTTATTCTCTATAAAAAAATCGTGTCCGTTCTTTCCCCATAGAGTTTTGTTTGAGTTTGCATCACAACCGATTAGTACTTCGATATGCTTCCCATTCTAGTGTTCTAAGAGATTCTTAACCTCTTCCGATGGTAGTTTATTATCATCTCCATGTGGAAAATAGGACGAAGCGATTTTAAATCTAAATTCTAATGGGAGCTAAATATGCTAAATTATGGGACAATCTTCATGAAATTTTGCTTAACCCTGGAAGGGCTTCGTTAGTCGTTTCGACTAACAACAATGTTATTTTGAGTGATATTTATTTATTCGTTGCATATTTTTTTGGGAATTTTGGTATAACACCTGTCGTTAATAAGATCTTGAAGTGTACAGACGTACGTTGCTGTGAGCGGTCTGGAAGTTAGTATTTTGAGCAACCTTGTTAGTCGAAACAACTAACGAAGCACTTAGTCTGACTTTTTGAACTTTTAGCGATAAAGTACTTTAGTAAATATAGTAATTCAGTGTATTTAATATTTGTTCCTATAGTGTGAAATATATTTTTTTGGGGAAAAATAAATACAATATGACTTTCAGAAATAATTTTAGCAACATACAAGTATATTTTTTGTTTGTCACATAACGCAATGATGATGAGGAAGCTCTATATCCTATATCAATAGAAAAGGTTCGCGGAAGACTGAATAAAGGCATATTATAAAATGCCAACGATTACAGATCGACTTCATCTTATGAGTCCTATAATAAAACCTAAGGACACGATTGATATTTTCGACCAAATATGCAGTGAAATATCATACTAAATCAAGATATATCGGTACTGATCTATATTTTCTGCATCAAAATAAACATTAATTATATTAATAGTTTATTCAATATATTAAAAACAATTAAACAATCTTATCTCCAGGTAAATTTATAGCAATAGGGTAAATTGTAGAAAAAGAAAAAGTTTTCAGCTTCTGCTGCTAAAAGAAAACACTGAATACTAAGGGATACTGTAAAAAAATTCAAAAAAGTATCACAAATTTGAAATATGCACAGAGTATGCAAAAACATTTATTTTTAACTCTTATTTGGTTAGAATAATTATAGGATATATACATTTAAAAAAACATTTGTGGCCAGTTCCAAATTTTTTACACAATTAACACAAAAGGTACTTATGTAACACCATCTCCGAAAAAGTAAAAAAATTGAGGTCTTTTCAGTTTTTGCTAAATATTTTGAAAACAACTATAAGTATTTAGGAATTTTTGCTGTTATTTTATTTAAATTAATTCATCAACTAAAAATCTATTGTTTTATTTTTCATTTTAATGATACGTCTTGAAATATTTCGAATAAAAGTTAGTGTTAGACGTTTCGACTAACGAAGGGTAAAAGTATCGAAGCCCTTCCAGGGTTAAATCATTGATTGCTTTAAGCTATTTAAGATCTTGAAATTACATTTCGGACTGACGTTTGAATGGTAGATGGGGAAAATAATGAACCGATCCTAATAAATGTCAGTCCACTTCGTCTCCAAAGTAAATATACCTGCCCAATTTTATAACATTATCTTCAAAATTTGGACTTATACAAAGTTTACACTGACAGACAGCCAGACGGAAAGACGGACAACGGTATTTCGATTTAGAAGATAATTTTAAGTTAAACATTGCACCAATTTATTTATGCGTTATAAACATCAGCATAACCATGTATTACCCCAACCTCCTGTGGTGTATATGTTATAAAAATTCAAATTCATACAATATAAAATATTTTGTGTTTCAAATTTGCAAAAAAGTAGCATTAAGTTCAAATTTCTAGTACTTAATTTGATATCTTTTTTTTAACGATAGTAATCACTAACACTAAAATTTTGCTAGTTGAGGTAATACCAACTTTTGTTCAGGTTGACCCCAAATTGCAATGTGGTAAGTAGGAATATACGAGTTCGAGCCCAGCAGTATATATCACTCCAAATATAAAATATACGAATAGGTACTACTTTTTTCTACATACAACAATTTATAAGTCTAATTTTACTAAATATTTGTGCAATATCACTCTTAGAAAAATACAATTGTAATCTAAAAACGAGAGACGAAGATATAGTCGGTCAAGCCCGACTATATGATACCCTACACCATTACCATACACATAATTTTGTTTTTACTTATATACAACATACTTGTGTTAAATATTAACGTAATACTTACATTTGTATGGGATTTATGCACGTTAAAGTGATTTTCGGCAAAGGAGTTTATATGGGAGCTGTGGTTAGTTATGCACCGATTTTTATGAAATTTGGCAGACGGATTTTTGCTGATATAAAACTAATAGCCTGTTTCTCTATGTCGAACGAAAGCTTTCTTTCGCCTTCTAAGCGAACGAAAACTGATTTGGGTTTCTCTAACTCACTTCTATACGAACAATGAGTCGAACGACAAGTCGAAAGAAAACGTAAGTGTTTTCATATAAAATTGGGTTTCTGTATTTCGAACGATAAGAACAAAAATGTCAAAATCAGTCACTTGCTATTTTGCTTTCGACTGGTTGAATTTCTTAAAGAAAAATAGGAAAAATACTCATTAGGACATTGCATATGTTCGTTAATCATGTTTATTATTCATTTTAATGTATTTGGTATCCATAAATGATGATTTTGTGCCTAAAAGACAATTTCTAAAAAAAAATCAAAAAAATTTTTATTATTTTAATTTTGTTTGTTTATTTACTTGGTTGTATATATGTTTAAACAATTTAGTAGTACTTTTAATATTTTTACGAATAAAAGTTACTCTGAAAGCAAAATAAAACAAAAACAATAGGAAAAGACGTAACTCCATAAGAACAAAAGCGTAGGAAATACAGAAACCCAAAATTATTCGAATTCGTTCGACTTGCTTTCGTTCGCTTTGATTTTCGTTCGACATAGAGAAACAGGCTATTATATGTACTAAATTTCATTAAAACATTCCTATTTTTAAGGCATCTATAAGTGTTAAAACTCTATTCCGGGAGGACATTTGTATGGGGGCTAGGTGAAATAATGGGCTGATCATAACCAAATTCAATAGGCTTCGTCCTTGTGCTGAAAAAAGCATATGTATCAAATTTCATAAAATTATCTTCAAAATTGCGACCTGTACTTTGCGCACAAGCTTTACATGGACAGCCAGCCGACCAGACGGACGGATGGACGGACATCGTTAAATCGACTCAGAAAGTGATTCTGAATCGAACGGTATACTTTAAGGTGGAGGTCCGAAGATTTTTTTTCTGCGTTACAACTTCTGCACAAACACATAATACCCCAACCACCTTTGGTGATGTAGGGTATAAAAAACTATCATATGAAAAGTAAATGCGAATTTATTTTCGTAACTACCTGGGCATACCTGGTAACCCTAACATTATTAGTATAAAAAAGAAACTGCAATATCACTCCTATAATTTCTGGCTTCCTTTTGCTTACTACTTTTTACTTCTTTCATTCTGTGACTCAAATAACAATAATAACAACTTGTGTTTTTATGTGTGCACAGGAAACATCAAATGTCAGAAAAATATTATTGGTTGTGATTTTATACTATTTTTCTATTATTATTACTTTACATTTATAAGACTTCCATTTTTCCTGCATCTTGAACAGCATATGAGTACCAGTATGTATGTAAATATTTATTTTTATAAATATTTTTTTATATTTGTATTCTTAATGTACAATCATTACAAATAGAAATTGTTATGCAAATGTGTCATTGGTATGTTATTTTTATATTACTATATTCTACAGTTACCTTAAGTAAAAGGGGAACACTCCCTCAACTATTGAAGGGATTGAAATGCACTGGGGCATAATAAAGTTTAAGTAGGAAGCAAACAAGTTTATATTTTAAAATAGTGACTGGGGTATTTTATTATAGCAGTTTTATATATTGTGTAGTAGTTAATTTTATAACTAAAGTGAACTTAATATTCTGTACCCATATCAAAACTATTTCTAAAAGGATAATTTTATAGAAAAAAAAAAAAAAAAAAAAAATATATATATATATATATATATATATATATATATATATATATATATATATATATATATATATATATATATATATATATATATATATATATATATATATATATATATATATATATATATATATATATATATATATATATATACTTTTGACGATTTCCGTTTAGTAAAGTCCAAGATCACACATAGACATTCTTCATGCTAAAATTCTTCGTTTTTAGAAAAGAGAGGATAAGAGAATACATAATTTTGACATTCTCTTTACCTCTCTCGCCTACGAATTCAGAATTTCGGCATGAAAAATTGCTGTGTGTGAACCACGATAAACGTTCCTTAATGGCTTTAATCCTTGGTTAAATTTCATTCTTTCTTCATTTACAGCTTTATTATTTTTCATAATTTTTATGTAATCCACTGTGCATTAAATATACAGAATATTTAGTCAAATGATTCTGTATTGTATTTTTTTTTACTCATATGCAAAGTGCGTAAATAGCAAACATTTCCTGATATATATTTACACATTCTAATTTATACATCAAAAAAGAATTACACTTAAATAGGAATAACATTTCCTATTTCTTGTCATTATAAATATATTTTTTTTCTCCAATACATTTTCAATGTTATTTCATACGTTACAATGGGAAACCATATCGATGTGCAATTGAATGTTCTAGTGTTTGTGTCTGTAAATTTGAATACGTTAAAAGTAAGCATTTGGGACCAATTCACTAAGATGAAATCTATAAGAAGTTCAAGAAGAAAAAAAAAAAAAAAAAAACTATCCCATCAAACACACTGGTGGTGACTTGGTTTCCTGCTTTTTTTCTTCATTTTTGCATGCATAATGATGACGATTGCAATTTTCATATGAAATGAACCAAGAAATTAAATTCACATTGAATACATCATTCGTTCAGTTTTATTTTATTCATTCTTCATTTTGCTCATATTTTCATATTTCTTTGTGTATTTTTATTTCATTTCATAAATAAATATTCGATTTCAATTTTAAAAATTGAAATTTTTTTATTTTATTGTATGCGTATTGATATGTAAATATGAATAGATGGAAAAAAGAGTTATTATGAGTGTATTATCTGTTTGGTAAAGTTATTTAAATATTTTTAGGGGAATTTTATTTGAAATAATTTCTTTTATGCTTGATTTTGATGAAATGGTAGAAATCACACAAAAAAAAGAAGGATAATATTTGTATATTTATATTTTGTAGAAATGAATGTCGAGTTAAACGAATTGTTGAATATTTTTAGAGCAAAGAGACCTTCATAAATTGTTCTTTTCGCAGAAGCATGTACCTCTTACAGATATGACTAAGGAAATTTATAAAATCTACTGTGAAATAATAGGCTTTGCTCTTAAAAATATTCTAAATTTATAAAAAAATAATTGTTTACGATAAAATATTAGAAAAAGGTTTTAGATAAGAAATTCAAACAGGAATTGGTATACACTGCTTCTGGTTAATGAAATGAAATTATTCAATACGAATTTCTTTCTACCCTAGAAAACCAGTAGTTAACCGACTGTATGAGAGTCCAGAACCAGTTGTTACTTGAACGAGATCCGAATTTTTTTTTCTTGTCCAACAGTACTTACTAGCTATAGGTCCTATAGTTTAGGAGCGTGTCTAATAATAGTTTACAAGTTGAAAGATGGAATATATATATGTATATCTCGTCATATTGAGTTCTGGATTAAAATCTATTTAAAAGACCTAATGTAAAATGTTTTTATAAAAATCTAAAGATATCACAAAAAATTTACCAAAGAATCAAAGGTCTGGCCTCAAAATGTCTCCAGTGTTATAAAATAGTAACAAGAGAATTCGGCCATTGGTTCGGAAATAAAAAAGGTGCACATGATATTGGGAAATTCAAGAAAATTGAAAGTATATTGAAAAAAAGCTACAAACACATCTGGAACAAAAGCAACAAATTTACAAGCCAAGAATAAGTCACGGAAATAAAAATCAAATTTCATACAAAAACACTCATATTGTATAATGAACGTATGTAACGGCAGATTTCTCGCAGCTTCCGGGTTGCTAATGCTCAAAGAAATGTTGAAGGTAAGTTTAGGACCCAAATCCTGATATGGCAAGCTTATAATATTCATATTTATTTACTGGACAAATAATTAAGTCCTTTGGGAAATTTTTGTTTAATTTTATATTATATCATTAATACTATAATTAAAATCTGTTAAAAAATGTCTGTACACCTTTTGAATATTATAATAACCAGAGCTGTGAGGATGTGAGTAATAGACTTACTGTAATCGACTTGAAGAATTTTACATTAAAACTTAAATAATTATAATGTTTATTATTTTCAATACCTTATGAAGGATACATTAGTGATTTATTTTTCAGTATAAATCGTATTTGAACTAAATTAATAAAACAAGTGAGAAATACTATTAATAAATGTATCAAGATTCTTTTACATGAATTGATATAGTGAAAATAAATAGTAATATCTTTTTAATAATTTTTAAAGAAGAACGTTTTTTTTCTCTATGCAAAGTATTTTTACAAAGATGATTTTAAAATAGAATTCAATCCCAAAAACTCAAGCAGTTTAAGTACACAACCTCTCGAATTTTATCTATTTTATATGAAAGTTTACGTTAGTTTATATTTTCTAAAATGCAGTTTAGAAATCCATAACATTTTTTAAGAATTCTCAATCATAATCTCCAAGACATCGGGAAAATGTAGATTTTATAAGCGTTAAAATTCTATTCCTGGGAATATTTGTGATGATAAATTTCAATGGCATTCGTTTTTATGCCACGATAAACATATGTACCAAATATCGTCAAATTATCTTTAATTGCGATCTGTGCTTTTTACACAATGTTTATGTAGATAGACAACCGTCACACATTGGTCCCAAAACGATTTTCTTTGGAAATAATTCTGTAACTTTAGAACTACTGGATGTATTTTAATAAAATTTTGCATGGACGATCCTGAGGTGCATTCTAATTGATTTGGAGTGGCACAGGTTCTTAGTTGGTCTGGATGATGGGGGTGGACATCCAAAATTGGTCACCTCAAATATGAATTTTTTAAAAAAATCGGCAAAATTTCTTTTATGATTTGATTGAAAAAAATTTTGCACATAGATAGTCCTTATTATTCTATACAAACACTACGCTTACATGTGTGGGATATCTCTTGTACTTTAAGAGATATTTGGACCAAAGTAAAATTTTGACCCATTTTTGGACATGTTTTTTATCATTTTTTTTTTTTTTTTTAACTTGTCTGGCTCAATTTGAGTCCTAAAATTTTTCTAAAATATTTTCTGATTTTTGTACAAAATTCTAAATAATTTTCATACAAGGATCATATATGTGGTTTAGATAAAAAGTTATATTATTTTGAAATAGACATTTTGAAAAAAATTGTGATTTTTTGTGATTTTTTTAAAAAACGTGGTAAAATTTTTTCACCTTAAAATCCATTATTTTCCTCAGGACCATAATTTTTTTTCCTAAAAGAACGCTTAACAGAAATGCATGTAAAGAAAATCCAAAGCAGGTTACAGTCTCCCCGCTAGTCCTATCAGAATTTGGTTAATTTAATTTTTTTTAGTTTCTTTGTGAAGCTCAAAAATGCCAAAGCTGAAATTAAATACCTACATTGATTACACACCTATTATATATTCGCTAAACGTACAAAAATATTTAACAAGCCACGCCTCTTATAACGACAGGGTGACCATTTTACTGAAAAAAGTAAATTTTTAAAGCAAGCTTTCTCCGAACTGGAATTTTGGGTATTTCGGAGTAAGAAAATGGGAATCTATTTATTCTCTTATTTGAAGGACAAACTTTTTTATATTATACTAAAATTCCACAATAATAGCTTAATTAGTGTAGATTTTATTTGAGTTCAAATATTAATTTTTTTTTTTTTTTTTTTGGAAAAATAACACTAAATACAAAAATTGTTGTTGTTGATAAATTTAATGAAAAAATTTGGTTCGAATACTTTATTATTTATATATTATTTTTCAAGTAATAACTTTTCCAATTATATCAAATACTTGCATAAACACTCTACAAAATCGTTTAAAAACTAATTGAATCTTGACCGCCCTTCAGCGAAATGTGCACATTTTCCTCTTTATACAAAAGTGTTTATCAGTTTCAACGTGCTTTTTTCTTAAATAACCCAAATCAATTGGAATACACTTCAGGGTCGTTCATGCGAAATTTCATTAAAATACATCCAGTAGTTCTAAAGTTACAGAAGTATTTCCAAAAAATATCGTTTTGGGCCCAATGTGCGTTAGCCATATGGGCGGTACAAAAAATCAGTACAAACGCATTTTACCCCAACCATCAGAGAGTATAAAAGAGTATAAAAAATAAATAAATTAAAAGCAATTTTCATCAAATTAATTGTATATAATTTAAAACTAATTAAATTTAACCTAAGTTTAACTGATTCACTCTCAAAATATACATGTCTTAAAGCTTTTAAAGATTAGGAAATATACCATCCCATCGTCTGCGCAATCATAAATAGTACTGGTTGCTCTAAGAATCCCTATAACTAAAAGTACAGAAGTTCCCCAATAAAGAAATGCTTCGGTATGTAATAATTATCATTAATATGTATGTCCATAGCCCTTCGTGTTATTAAAATATCAATCGATCTAAGAATTCTAATAAAAATCTTTCCATAACAAATACATAATTACGTTATAAAAATCCATTGTGACTTTGTTAGTAAAAGTATTAAGGTCCCGTGATAATTTTCTATTTCGTACCAGATCCTCAGAATAAATTCATTAAATTTTGAACGGAACAATAATAGTTACTAAAATTTAATCTTACGACTTTAAGTTATTAAATTTTATTAAAACCTAATACTGCATAATATGGTTTTCTTAAAATTGGTCTAATTAATATTTTTACTCGCCTCAATACCTTGCTACTGATTTTAAACTTTGAGTTCAATATATCCTCCCCTTTGACCCCTTAAAGTGATATGTAAGTTTTGTTAATTATTTTTTTATTGACATAATAAAATTATATGTTTATAGTTCATCTATAAATTATATTAATTATTATTTTTTTAACACAAACAATAAACATTATTGGCAATAAATTTACATTAAAAGACAGTTACGTTTTTTTGTGTTTTATACAATAATTTCATGCAATTCATATTAAATACGCACTTGATGTTAATTTACGGTTCCAGTTAATTTAAAATTAAATATAAACTTTTTAAAAAAATCTCGGTCTGTGCTATTAAATGTTTTGTTTGTATGTTTATAAAAAAATAATATTTGAATTTTCATTAATTGTTATTAATTATAAATGTCGGAATAACATCCTGAAAAAAGAAAAAATCATAATTTATATGTAATTTAATTTATTATTTACGAATTTATTTTTGTTTATATATTTAATATTTAAAATCAGTTTTTACCAACTGTCAACTACATGTCTGAAATTAAAGTAAAATAAAAAAGTCACTATTATTAATTTAATTAATTTAAGATTCATATATTAGGTTTTATTAAATAAAAAAGCACAAAATATAACATTAAAGAAAGATCTAAATATTTAAGTTGAAATATTACCTAAAAATCTATTAATTTTTTTATATTTAAACGTTTTTATTCAAAAATTAGTCTAGAAATTAATGTAACGAAATGTATTTTTTTCCTGTTAAAATCCATATAAATTCCATAAATCTTTAATAGTAAACCATAATGTATAATTTAAAGTAAATGCTTTCCATTCTTATATTTATTAATAGTTTACAATTATTTGTAAATATTTCACACGTTATTATGATTGTTATATTCTATTATCACCAACGATTTATTTGCTTACATGAATTTACATTTACACCTCAATAATTATGAGCATTAATCTAATAATTTAAGAATAATTATGCAATATTTATCTTAAATTCTTATCTAAATAACAGCTATGTATATTATTTTAAACGCACAATATTTTTTGGCAACTTTTGTTTTTATTTTAAACCATTAATTAATACAACTTAAAACACGCACTTAGTTTGGAAGACATTATAAGGAAACACACCCTAAAGCATATAACCACACACAAACATTCATATGGAATTTTGCTTTGTGTGTGCGGCAGTGGTTGCAATAATTTATTTATAGTTTTCCTGTTTATATTTATTTCGCTGTATCGTATTAAGTTTTTCTACTTACGTGAGTTTCTCTAATTTTTCCGGCAATTTCTTCCAAATCAAGAAATAAAGTTTTTTTTATTAGTTTTGTTTATTATCGCAGTGGATGTATTATTTAATTAGAAACATTTATTTATTGGTTTAAAAGAAGATATAAAAAAAAAAAAAATATTTTTGTGCTGTTTTAACTCTTGTAAAAAGCACGCACATAAAATTTATAAACGGAAACGAGTAAATAAATTTTTAATTTAAAACATGATTTTTATGTCCTCGATTAATTTTTCCAAAAGGATATTTTTATGGAAATATTTAAATTAACTGACTGTAACAGACATAGACTAGACTGCAGAATGGATATCGTCCGAAAGTGAAACGGGAGTTGTTGTAGGTATAGAAGTTCTGAAAGTGTGACGAAATGCCTCTAAAAATTTGGCATTATTTCCCAAGAGAATTTTCAAGAAGGTCATATCATATTAGAAGTGTCTGTAATTATACCTGGTAGGAAGAATATAAACTTATAACCGCTACAATTTGAAATATGGATAGAAAGTTACCCTCATCAATATCAGATTAATGTAATCTTTTTACTACTGTGACGACTTTAGCTGTGGTAGAGTCTAAGGCTAAAAAATAACTCAAGAAACCCGCGCAACGTAGAAAATCTTTTTTGAAAATGTTTTTGAATACAATAGGCGCCACGTCCCCCAATAATGACCATTTTTGTCTCCGTTGCAAGTAAAACAAATGTGAAATTCTTCAACAAGGAGAATATTACTACTAAAAAAAGTAATTCTTAGTACTAAGAAACATGATGGAAGAGTTAATAAACCACATTAAGAATGAGAATGATATTAAACAATGATATAAAGAAAAAACAAATCTGTAACTTCTAATCAGCTGGTTGAGTTTGCGTGAAATTTGGTACAGTCGTATAGTACAAACTGGATAAAAAACTTTAAAAATTGAGGTACTATAAATTACAAACACAAATAACTCGAAAACTATAAATGATAAATAACACACGCATACACAAGAATATATTAAAATATTTGAAATCGGACGAGAAACTAAAATTTGGCAAACCATTAAAAATTTTATATATATCCTGAGGGGTCTGTTGAGACCCTCTTCCAAACTTAACATTGTACACTCCTATGCTACCAAATTTCACGCAAATCCAACCAATCAAGTAGAAAATATAGATTTATTTCCAACATTTTTCGATTCTGCCCCATTTTGCAATGTACAATAAGGCAAAAGATGAAATATAGTTCAAGCTACGGAGATATGTGAGAATTCAAACAACTCTAAAATTGGTCTCAGCCGAAATCTTCCGAAAATTCTATTAGGCGAAATAAGCAAAAAAAAAAATAAAAAATAACACAAATATTAGAAGATTGAGAAAGGTTGACAGACTTCTTCATGTCTTTAAGTCTTTAAAACTTCAGAAAAAAAAAAATGGCGCTATGAAAATAGTGAAGTAAAAATTACTGATTTTTGGAAACAAATTAAAGCGGATCCATTCCTAAAGAACCTATAAGAAGAACAAAAAAAAAAAAAGAAGAATAAATAATAAATAATACTAAAAATTAATTCCAAGGCTAAAGCCAATGCACCGAAATGAGTGAAGCGGATATCAAGGGATTAAGGAGAGCTTAATGTGACCCTCCACAGTTCTGACTGTTGTAGCCTTTACCATTGTGAATGGCATTTAGGAGGTTGACAGTTGATATTCTCCCTGTCAATATAAGTCTTGTCAATCTTCCTAAGTGCCATTACAGTTTTTTAAGAGCTACAACAGCCCAAAAAAAAAAAAAAAACTTTTTATTTAATAAATAAAGTTATACAATTTTGTGTATAACTTTATTTGCGCCTTCCGGTCAAAACCACAAGTAAGTGTTCATTCCACTTTATCCTCCAAAATTATTTATATGATAATTTTGGTTTCTTTCTTTAAACCCCCGTTGAACCCCAAACAAACCATCAAACTTCTGACCATCAGCCAGAAATTTGTTTAATGACTCCAAAACATCACTTTTATTTTCGGAAAACCATTTTTTTTTTTTTTTTGACAATTTACTCGTTTCTTAGGAAAATTTTCCTGCTAAAACACCTATTTGGGTAGCATATTCTTCTCTGAATAAGACAACATTATTGTTCTTACTATTTCCACATACATCGGGGCATCCATTTTACCTCCTATCCAAAATATGGACCATGATATGAAAAACATCCCTAAATGTTGATTTTCTCACCATAGTGCTTGACGGACTTGAAAAAATTGTGGGTCATATTATTTGTTATTTGGTCACGTCACATATATTCTTGTCCCATGCGTCCCATATGTACCAAAAAGAACAACGCATTTGTGCAGAGAATGTGCGCCATTTCGTTTGCGGCCAGTCGGAGTAAAGTATCGCAAAATAAGGGCCTTAGTCGACGTCACAAATAAGTTTTTGGAGAAATTTGTATGTTTTACCTTCAGAAAGTATTTTTATCAATAAGGTACTGGTGCTAGGAACACAGTGCTTGCCGCCATCTATTCTAAAAATGTTTAAAAGCAAAATTTCACTGTATGTACAGTACACGGCTATATAAAGCATGTAAACGAAACAAATTTTACATTTTCAAACGTAAATATATAAGTACCTATATAGGGTAGGTCAAAAATTTTGTATTTTTTTTGAAACTAGAGACTCCAAAGAATACTAATATGCTTATTATTTTTGCTTAAAATTATCAGTCGTTGAATAAATATAAAAATTGCAAAAATTCAGAAAAAAATTTTTTAACCTGTTTTCCACAACATATCTTAAGAACTTTGGTAAAAGTTCTAAATTTGTTTACATTTTACACGTTTTTTTGACGCTATGTCAACCCTGGATGTAAAATTTTTTAACTGGTTTTGATCCTTGTTAATTTTTTTAACACCCATATTCAGTGTTTTTTACGGTTTTTTATTATAACATTTTTTCCGATTCACTTTTCGATGCCAAATATAGCCGGAGTGTTAATCAACAATTGATAGATTATGACATTGTCTTTTCTTTGATGTATCATTTACAAAAATTATCATTGTTAAAGTAGTATTTTTTTTGACTTAAAGTTGGTTGATGCAGTGTTCAAAAAATTTTGCTTAAAAATTATTTTGTGTTATTTTCCAATTTTTAAGAATATGAATTAAAAGTTCGGATTTAATAAAAAAGTATTACATATTTTAAATCTTCGGACTTCACAAATTCAGAAAAGTATTCGATCTATATCATATTTCTTATAGCGACTGAAATATTTACGTTTTAAAATGTAAAAAATTTTGCGTTTACACATTTTTTAAAGAAATTTGTCCAAAAATTTTTTTCTGACTTTTTGCAATTTTTAAGATATTTCGTTGACTGATATTTCGAAACTCAAAAAGTAAATGTTTATATATTCTCAAGACTTTACAGAATCAGTAACCTTTTAGCATTTTCCCATACTATATACTGTGGCTTAAATATATGCAAATGAAAATGTAAAAAATTTTTCGTTTACATGCTTTAGTTTACTTAAAAACCAAAAGGATCCAAAATAATAAAACAATAATACTATTTGCCAATATTTATCATTTTGCTACTATTATTTTGAACAGACAAAAACCAAGCGGCTTAAGTAAAATAACGGTAACTTGCGAAGATGCATAGAAAAATAAAAATAATTTTTCTTATAATTATTGTCCCTGCTTAAGACTTTTACATAAACAAATTGTTTTTGAATTCTTTGTCTAGGCATTGAGCAGCAACAGAAACTACAAAGTATGTGGTAGTGCTACTATTTTTCTGCACACAGCTGTATATATGTATATAAAATGTCTTTCCTATCATATAATAAATTAATTTTTGGCGATTAAAAAAAAAAAAAAAAAATACATACCCAAGATAGGCAACATTTCCCTCCTGGTCCTCTTCAAATCAACTCGAAAACACCTCAGCTTTGACCATGATATCTAAATTTTATTGATATATCTCTGACGGTTCAATAATTACAGAATTATTTAAAAAAAGCGTTTTGGAGCCACTGTGCAAGGGACATTATCAATACACCTACTTATGTAGGTGGGCGATTGAGATTAAGTGTTCTCATCGAATGGATTTTTAAGTGCTCCATCTAGCGCACACATTTTCTGGGGCCAACTTTGTATTGGTAAACAAGAAATATGGTAGTACATTTAGAGCAAGGGATAGTGGACCTTATTTTATTTATTTTAAATTAAAATTATTTATTATTTATGTAGAAACATTTTCTGAGTACTAACTTAAAATATTAAGGCAGTAGTTAGCATCATTGAATAAGTTCTCGTAAAGTTTTGATTTAAAGACATACAGTTGTGAGCATAAAAAATGCAACGCTAGGCTATGATTTTTTGATCGTATTGATTACGGCTAAAACGTCATTAAATTAGCCAATTCTATTGTGATTTTATTCTTTGCGGCCTTAGTCAACTATTTCATGTCATTTTGTTCCAAATTGTTACGCATACGAACAGATAATAACATTTTTTTTTTTTAAGTTGTAAATTTAGGGGAGCAAAAAAAATGCAACTCCTAAAATATTACCGGATTTTTTTAAATTTTGATAAAAATAATTATTGAAAAATGCTGAAAACTATAATTTGGTAGTATTCCCACTAATTACTACCAATACATATAAATTTAAGGTAATTTTAACTACAAAGGATATTAATAATATTAAAATCAATAATTTCTCCATACTTTTTAAGAATTTTAGAATATTTTTGAATAACATTCTGATAATGACATTGAAATAATATTAATATGTAGTTTTAATATGAAGATTCTTAAAAATTATCTTAAAGAAATAATATTGAAACGATCATGCCTGTAACAATTGATACAAGTCATTTAACAGTAGATATTTGATATTATCTGAATGACCACATTTGGCCATTTAAAACCACTATTGCCAGCAATCGTTGATTTAATAATGTAAATATGGAAACTGGATATCCTTCTAACATAACACATAAAATCAAATTACAAGCTTTACTTTTAGAGGCAGGTCCTTTATTATTTTTACGAGTACTGTATAATGGAAATGAGAGCCTATTACGATAACTCGATTTTAGACGGTCTAGGTAGACATATTTACTTAAATATTAATTTCCAATAGTAAACAAGTGCAATAAACACGAAGGATATACTTTTAATTTTTCAACATACGAAGAGGTCAAAATAGGTATATTTCTTAAATGTCTTTCCTTGTGTTAGAATTTTTTCCAGAACCAAAATCAAGGGATATTTGAACATTATAGCGATACCGGACATTCGATAATGTCATATCATTGCGAAAAAAAATTTTAAAGCTGTTGATTCTATCTCAATAACGATCGAAAGTGGTTGCGTTATTTCGGCCGAAAGGTTACCACTCAATTATAAATTATGAAGTTAAACCAAACTATCATAAATATTTGATCACCTATTTATATAAAAATGTTTATTGGATTTAAAATAACCAACAAAATAAATAGTAATTCCAAAAATATCAATCTCTATTGAAAAATGTCCAAAATAGTTCAGAAAAATATCAAAATTTAATAAAATTGGAATTTATTGGTAATATTTATATTATTTGTAGATTTCATGTATTTTAGTCTATATACAACGATAGAAAATTATGTTTTTTAACAATACTATAGTTTCCAACCATTTCCAATAAAAATTTTGTATCAAAATTTTAAAAATCATGTTTACTTATTTAGAGTTGCATTTTTTTTTTTTTTTTTGCTCGCTCAAATTTACAACTGCTTTTACTAAACGTTCAATAATTTTCTTTATGTACAAAAATATTCGACAAGATTATATGCAACAGGGTTCTATGACCACAAATAGTAAAATCACAATAGTACTGTTACATTAGGACTTGCTATAAGCAAAATATATGCGAACAAAAATCATATCACATATCACATAAATTCAGAGGCTAATTAAGAATATCCAACCTTGAGAATTTTTATGATAGCAACAGATATAAATGTAGGCTTGACGAAGAGAAATAAGTGCCTTGTGACTTGCATTGACTGAAAAATTCCTAATATTTTTTTTTTTTTTTTTAATATTTTCTTATATTTCTCAATAACACCAACGAAATTAAAATATAGTACATATTTTTTAATACCATCTACAATGAGCTAGAAGATTACAAAGTTATTTCAATAAATAAACCGAACAAACAATTTAATATAAAAAAAGAAGACTTCAAAACTTTTAATGTGATATTTGATTTTTATATCAACCAAAATGATTAAACAAGATTTATTAAGCCTAATTTATTTTCATCATTCTTTATCTTTTCATCAATAAGGTTTATTTCGTTCGACTGTAAGTTTTTAAGCACAAAAAGTTATGTAATAAAATATTTGATTGCCGTTGTTTTTGTTTCAATTCTGAGTATAACATTGTTAGAGATTTTCTTTTAAATATTTGGTTTGTTGAGGGAGTGAACTAATGAAAAAAACAGTCACGGTGATTAATAAACGTACTAAAATCTGTAAACTTAATTTGCTAAGCGTTAACTGTTGTACGAATAATTTTAATAGTTACTGTTTTATTTAAGTATGAATGAAATATTTAATAGTAAGTAGTAAAATTTTTGATTTTCTTTAGTCCTGCCTTATTTTAAGAATTTAAGTGTATACATATAAGTTTGAGTGTAGGGTTTTAATTCTTTCTAACAATTAATTATGGTTTCTTGTTGTATTTGAATTATGCCAAAAATTAAATAAAAAAATAAATAAAATAGACTTTTAATACTGTAAAATATATTTAGATTATGTGTTTGTATATCTAAACAATTGTGATGAAATCATTTAATGTCTAAAATTTTCAAAAATAATTAGTTATTTATTTCTTTTTGTTATTGTTGTTGTTTTAGTATTTGTACAATTGAATTTCAAAAATGTTATTTCGAAAATTAATGATCATAAATATTTTAAAATTTAAATGAAAACATAAAAATGTTAATTTTAATCATTAGAAAATGGTGAAATGTGAAAAGTTTTTCTTAAGTAAATAATTTAATGTTAATAGAGAACTCAAGAAAAGTAATTTTTGTTTAAGAAATAAAGAGATTTAATATAATTGTTTAGCAGTATAAGAAATTAGTAAAGAAATTTAAAAGAAAACTGAAAGTAAAATTAATGAAATATTAATAGGATTTTGTCTTAAATAAAAGTAGTAAATTTCATTTATTTTGATTTAATTTTAAATCATTAGTTTAAGAAAAACTCTGCCTAGTACATAAACTGAAATCGACAAATTTCCAAAATAAATCAGTATGAGTATGCCTTATTGATCTTTTGTCAATAACTAGTTTCTAACCAAAATATTAACTGATGTTTAAATTTTATTTAAATTTAAATCTTTATAAATTTTAGACTTTAATATCAAACTTTTCTTCATTATAACTTTGAACCAAAACTGTTAATATTCCTAACCTGTCAGTGAGGAGCCCGGTCATACCCAATGCCTGGAAAATGGGTATAGTCATCCCGATTTTAAAATCCGGGAAAAACGTGAATGAGGGATAATCATACAGGCCGATTTCCCTCCTGTCACCTGTCGCGAAAACTATCGAGGCCCTTCTCCTCCCCCAGCTGACCTGTCATCTACCAGCAGCTCGTCACCAGCATGGATTCCGTAAGAACCGCCGTAGCCACTCAATGGCTTAAACAAGCAGAGGCCATGTGAACGGACTATTCTCGTAGCACTTGACCTGTCGAAAGCCTTTGACACCGTCAGTCACGCTACTCTCTTCCAGGACATCCTGCAGTCCACAATGCCAAACAACTTGAAGAGATGAATAGTGAATTATTTGAGTGGCCGTCAGTTGTTCGTTGAGTTTCGAGACAAATGCTCAAAACCTCGTAGAGTTAAACAAGGAGTTCCTCAGGGCGGGGTCCTGTCGCCACTCTTGTTTAATTTCTACCTCTCGAAACTCCCAGCGCCTCCACTAGGAGTTGACGTGATATCCTATGCGGACGACTGTACCATTAGGGCGACTGGCCATAATGTTGATGACTTAAGCGGTTTGGTAAATGGTTATCTTAATGAAATCCACAATTTCTTCACTGCGCGTAGCTTGAAATTGTCATCAGCGAAGTCGACAGCAATACTCTTTACCACCTGGACGAAGGAGGTAAAAATGAACCTAGGCATCGTAGTCGATGGAGTTAAAATTCCGACTGTGAACCACCCAAAGATCCTGGGGCTCAACTTCGATAGCCTGTTTACCTCCTCAGCTCATGCCACTGCAATCACGCATAAATTGCGAAGTAGAAATAAGGTCCTCAAAGCGCTTGCCGGTAGCACTTGGGGTATGGATAAAGAAACCTTATTAACTACATATAAGACGATTGATCGGTCAGTGATAAATTATGCTGCTTCAGTGTGGACTCCTTCGCTGAGTGACACCCAGTTGAGAAATATTCAAAGTTGCCAAAATGCAGCCTTAAGAACCATAACAGGCTGTTTACAAATCTCCTCACCACACCATCTACACGAGGAAACGAAGGTTCTTCCGGTTAAGGAACACAGCGTGATGTTAAGTCAGCAGTTCCTTCTGGGATGTCATCGGAGAAGTCATCCTAACTTCGACATCACACAGTTGGAGACTCCCCCGAGGCATGTCAGAAAAGACCTTCGCAAATACGAGGAGAATATACAAAGGTATGTGCAGGATCCTTTTGATCGTACCTCGTATATGGCAGCTTTGAACGACATTCATAGAGACGCCACAAATTCCGCGGCTACAAGCTACCTTATGAATGTCGTACTTGGAGGCCGCCCACCGCCTATCGCAGACATTGAGAAGAACCTGCCGCGGAAGACAAGAGTTGTTCTGACACAACTAAGGTCGGGATGGAGCATCAGGCTTAATGCCTATTGGTCTCGAATAGATCGTGGCGTCCCTAATATATGCCCAGCATGTGGACAGGGTCCCCATGACACCCACCACGTATTTAGCTTTCCGGCAAACCACACTTCACTCAGTCCAAAGGATTTGTGGACTTATCCGAAAGAAGTGGCGCAGTTCCTTCAGGCAGAACCCCCTGATTAGAAATATGTAACTGTAGCTGTTACAACAACAACAATATTCCATTTAATAAACCCTTAACACTCTGTCTCTTTTAAATATTCCTCTAAAAAAGTTTAACTTTATTAAAGTATGAGTAAGTAATATATCGTATATATATTTATTGTTATTGAAATCCTTTACTTAAATCTCATATAAGTCTCCTGTGTACTTCTTTGGCACATTCATAATACTTTCAGCGTTTTATATTTTGAAGTTTGAAAATATTACTAACGATTTTACGCGCTGTCAAAAATTAATAGTCCAACTTTTTGAAATGTGTAAAGATGTTCGTAAAAGTACAAAAACACATATGCTAGTTCATTCATTTTAAACTTCAACACATTCAAAATTCTCTCTTTATATACTAAAGTTTTGTATGTATGCTAAATAGAAGAGTTGTTAATAAAGTTTAACATAATAATTTGCACATATTTTTATTTTTTTTTTTTTTTCATAAGTTTATTGCCTTTATTTAGTAAAAGTATAAAAAGTTGCTTTATCATGTTAAAAAATTAATACTTAGTACTATGACGATTGAGATATTATTATTCTAACTCACTTTGTATGATCTCTTGAAAATGATTTACTTCTTGACTAATCTTTCACCCTTCATAAAAAGCTTCCCCGAATGTCTATTTAAAAGTTAAAAAACTTATCTTTAATAAATTCAATAAATTTCTACCAATAAAGGCAAATGTCTAAAATATAATTTTCCCATACATTTTATAACTCTAGAAAATTGAATTATTCCATTTGAAAAGCATTTTTTTGGTGAAAATTTAATGAAGCATAAAAAGTTTGAAAGAGACAAAACTGTTGTTGTGTCCAATACAATACCTATAAAAACCCAAAATATTGTTTAAATAATAAAATTACTATAACTAGAACAGCCCTTAGTACACTGAACAATCTAATAAAATTTCTTATTACTGAAGTTTATACTCCAAGTTCAATGAAGAGTTTTATGAAAAAAATAATACATATTAGAGTCTTCTTTTTTCTGCTATTAAAAATAATTCAATAATAAAAGAACACTTACGTGTGTACATACATATAACAGATAGGAAACTACTTATAGTTTAAAGAATAATTGTGTTTTTTGTAGTCAACAGATGATTAAATAAATGAATCTGTGTTTTATAATGTGATATTTTTTCATAACACAATATTTGTTAAAGTCAAAGTTGTGGTTTAACAGTGTGACAAATATTTTTTGAAAATCAGGTTTTTTTATACCCTACACCACCAAAGGTGGTTGGGGTATTATGTGTTTGTGCAGAAGTTGTAACGCAGAGAAAAAATCTTCCGACACCCACCTTAAAGTATACCGTTCGACTCAGAATCACTTTCTGAGTCGATTTAACGATGTCCGTCCGTCCGTCTGGTCGGCTGGCTGGCTGTCCATGTAAAGCTTGAGCGCAAAGTACAGGTCGCAATTTTGAAGATAATTTGATGAAATTTGGTACATATGCTTTTTTCAGCACAAGGACGAAGCCTATTGAATTTGGTTATGATCGGCCCATTATTTCACCTAGCCCCCATACAAATGTCCTCCCGGAATAGAGTTTTAACACTTACAGATGCCTTAAAAATAGGAATATTTTAATAAAATTTAGTACAAATAAGTTTTATATCAGCAAAAATCCGTCTGCCAAATTTCATGAAGATCGGTTCATAACTGACCATAGCTCCCATACAAACTCCTCTCCCGAAAATCACTAACGTGCATAAATCCCATACAAATGTTAGTATTATGTTAATATTTAACACAAGTAAGTTGTACATATGTGTAAAAATAAAATTATGTGGATCGAAATGGTGTAGGGTATCATATAGTCGGGCTTGACCGACTATATTTTCTTCTCTCGTTTTTTATAATAAAAACAAAATGGGAATAAACTTTCTGGAAATAAATGGCTGGTCCGGTAGACACAATCGTAGCACAGGAGCTTCCTGTGCAAAATTAAAAAATTATTTTTGGCTTATTTTCGCAAGGTTTTTTTTTTTATAATATATTTGAAAATAAAACTTTATAATATCCCTATAGTAAAGTAAACCGGTTCAAAACTAGTCACGTGACAGGTTCTCAGGGCTAGTGACCGGTTCCAGTTCTGGAACTTTATATGAGAGGAACCTGTCACTTTTACTTGGGGTTGTCATTAGATATGGGTAATTAGTCCCTTGGAACTGGTCACAGGACTGGTCCAAAAGGACAGGTTCAGTATCGATTAATATAATAAACATTTTATAAAAATTCGGTAATTTTTTATTTTTTTAACATTTTTTTTTTATTATTATTATTAAATTATGTTTACTTTTATTTTATAATTTTTCATCAATGTCGATGGCGGCACCCCGAATCGAACCCATATTCATCTAACGTATGTTATGTTTTATAGTCTCCTACGCTAACCACTCACCCACTGATTGTTATTACGCGCGAGTTGCTAATTGCGTACTTAACAAGCATGTTATAAATTGATTCTCAACTGTTAAATAGTGAGTGTGTTTGTATCAACTGGTTATCAATTGGAACTTTGGTGACGAGTTAGGTGTCAATTGGTACTCAACAGGTACTCAGAGACCGGTCCATTACTGCAATTGCCACAAATTTCCCGCAGGGATATTATATATTTATGTAGTTATTTTTCAGTAGTTTATTTTATAACCTGCATTAAATTACTTATTTATGATACATTTTTTTTTAAAACTACTTTTTATTGGAATAAATATGTGATGAGTCAAAATTTGTGTATGAATTAATTTTTAATCTAAAATAGTTTTTAAAATATTAAATATTTCCTTATTGTTAAGATGTTTTAATTAAAATCTATGAAATCTTTCCATGTTTGAAATAATAAAATAATAATAATTAAATATTTCCTTATAGTTAAGATGTTTTAATTAAAATCTATGAAATCTTTCCATGTTTGAAATAAAAAAATATTAAAAAAAGCATCTTATATCTTTAAAATTTATTAAGGAGTGCGATCGAAAAAATTTTAACACACGTTTTGCTTCATAACTTTTTTCGGAATCAATACTGAAATTTTTTTTTGATCTAGTTATTATGGAAAAATATGTCAGTTATTATTTTTAATAACAACCATGTTTATTTGTCGTGATTTTCGTCAAAATGAGTGACGAAAAAGATTTACGTCCTAAAAATTATTAAAAAAATTCAAAAAAATCCAAATAGGTCCTACAAATAATTGGCCACAGAATTAAATTTCTGCCTCAAACTGTTTCTAATGTTATTTAACAGTATCAGGAGAATTTGACCATCGATATGAAACCTGGTTTGGAAAGAAATAAAGGACCACATGATATTGGGAAGGCCAGAAAATTGAAAGCATATTGAAAGAAACTCCAAACAAATCTGGTAGAAAAGCAGCTCAGTTCTCTCAGTGCTTCGACTATTTGGTGCGAAAATTTAAAGCCAATGTAGAGTTGATAACATATAAAGTTCAAAAAGTTCCAAACAGGAATGCTACAAAAAATTAAGAAGCCAAGAATAGGATACGGAAATTAAAACCCAATTTCATACAAAAATACTCAAGTTGTATAATTGACGAATAAACGTATGTGCTGGCAGAATTTTCGCAGCTTAAGTGTCAAAACTTTTTATTGTTAATGCTGGAGGCAATGTTGATAATTTTAGGAACCAAAAGCAGAAAAAATTTCTTACAAAATTCCTGGTATAACAAGCTCTTGTGAAAAGAAAATTGAAGAGCACAAAAAAGGTGTCTCAAAATACTGAAGATTTTAAAAGAAGATGTGCACACTGTTCCAAAAAAGTGACTGAAGCAACTATCAAATCTCTAACGGAAGGGTTACCAAAAACGGCCCACAAGTTCATAAGTAGTGGTTAGAACTATAAAAGTTATATTTATCTGTGATCTGTAATAAATTATCAATTAAGTAAAGAAATAATGAAAACTCTAAGATCAACCATTTCTAAGTTATTGAATGTTATATATGTTATATAAGATTTTTTCGAACGCACTCCTTAGTAATCAAAAACGCATCAAATTCCTCTTGTTTTAACTGATAACGACTTCAGTAATACTTTAAAATCAATGGGGTATTGAACAGCATTTTTGTATTGACATCACCGTGTTAAAAGTTACTGTGTAAGTAATGTAAAGCCATTATATTAGCTTCTTAACTCATTACCTGGCAACCAAAGTTTCTGTTGGGTGGGGAAAACAATTTTTTGAAGTGAAAAATACATTCTTTGAAGAATTTTCACAATAATGATATAGTTATTTGTGCTGAAATCTTAAAATTTTAGTAAAATTTTAAAAAAAAATATATGATAAAGTCATATATTATATGAAAGGTGACTATAGTTGACTATCTAAGACACATTAACGAGATATAGCGCAAAATTACAACAAGTTTTAATCCATATTTCAAAGTTTGTTTGCCGTTGAGTTGAAATCTTTCCAAATGCTGGGATATAGAGATTTGCTGGATGCTGGGTATAGAGATTTGTTTTATACTGTGTTATATTTTTATAACCTACATAACCGTAGGCAGCGTTACCGTTTGGCGACTTTAGTCGCCAAATTCCCCTTTTTCAACCACCTGGACACTTTTTTGGCCCCTTTTTTAAATGGCGACTAAATGGCGACTTTTTAAGAATATGAGAAAATTACGAAAATTAATTAATTTAAACAAATAAATGAACTATTTTAATATTGTTTCACAGTATAACAATATAAAGAACCACGGAATATTTATATATAGACTGAAACTGTTAGTAACTAAAAATAATAAAGTTTATCAATAGCTATTGAAATCATCATACGCCGAATCTTTTTGGACTGGTTTGAGAAAATAAAAAACAGATAGGATGAATACTTTTATCCTAATTTATATTTTTACATTCTTCATAACATTTCCTAAGGGGAACGTGTTTTTTTTTTGCTAAGTTATCAATAGTAAAAAATAGTTTGTCCAACAGACTTTATTTAGTAAATATTTTTAGATTCATACGTTCAGTCCTAAATTGGTTCGACGAGGATTTCAGTACGAGTAAAAACCTTGTATAAAAATACAGAAGTGTATTTAATACTAATCTGTGAATTAATCTTTAATTTTTAATAATAAAAATTGTTGTAAAATATTTATAAATTATTTTGGAATTGGATTTAGTAGTTTTTCTTAAAACACAACATTTTTTGTTTTTATTGTTATCATATGATAACAATAAAAACAATAAGCAGTTGGCCCCTTTTTTTAAAAAAAATCTCCTTTTTTGGCGACTTTTTATTTTGAAATCCCCTTTTTTGGACACTTTTTAAAAATTCTCAACGGTAACGCTGACCGTAGGTGATTGAGGAATTATGTGTTTGTGCAGAATTTGTAACACACAGAACAAATCTTCGGATCCTTGCTTTAAAGTATGTATACCGTTCAACTCAGAATCACTTACTGAGTCGGTTTAAAATTTCCGTCCGTCTGGCTGGTTGTCCATGTACAACTTGTAATTTGATAAAATTTGGTACATATGAATGAAGCTAATTGAATTTTGTTATAATTAGCACACATACAAATGTCCTCGGCTTCTTAAAAAAAAAAGTGTAAAGTTACTTTAACTGTGATCTCAGTTAAGCACTGCTGGAGTCTTCTTATATTTACTTTTATATAATTCATTTAGAATTCCAAAATTTCTGGGTAGTTTAAATTGCTAATACTCAGGAACTTACATATGTATATAGCATTACCATTTCTGGGTGGTTCTACTGTATCTATAATATTTTAAATCTGACCAGAAAATTTATGAAATACTGTTGATTGTCACAAGTGTTATCAAAGTCTCCTTGTCATAATTATTTTAGTTTATTTATCCTAAATAAGCAAAACAAAATATCTTGTAGCATTTTGAGTAAATTTACCATACGGTAAATTGTGTTGCAAATTTGTGTTGTTTTTTGTTCAATATTATTCACAACTATTTTTCCCATTATTTGGTATATAAAACGTATACGTTGCAACATGAGAAAAGTCAGCAATAACGTATATTTTCCTGCCTAATACAAAAATAGAAAAAAAAAAAAAAAAAAGAAATAAAAGAAAACGTAATACTTTTTGAAGAGCTTTGATCATTTCTGCCTCATAGCATTGTTATTTAAAATGTTCTTTCTTACTTTTGATTAAGTTAAGGCTTTAACTTGTTTTATAATTGATTCTGGAGAAATTAACACAACGCATTGTAGCATGCTATTATGCTTCCAAACATGTTTGGCATAGCTTTTAGGAGAAGTTTCATCTCATTCTTTAAGTTCTTGTTAAGAATTTCTATACCATTTATACCACCCATCATGCAAATTTTTGTATCACCTTAATTTTAAATTTCACTTTACATGGGAAGTGGGTGGTTATGTGAGCGAATGCATAACATCTTAAAAATTTTTAAAAGATCTACTATTATACCAAGGAATTATCATTGATAAATTTTCGTAAGTATTTTAAAATATTTAAATCAGTAAACTAGACGAAATTTTTGATCATTTTTTTGTTGAGTCTTCTATGTACACTGTGATAAACAATAAAAATTTAGTTTTAAAAATTTCAAGTTTGCAAGGATATAATTACTGCAATAGTAAAAATATTTTAAAATAAAATCTATATAAATTACACAAACTCTTGACTTTCCATTGATATAATAAGTATTTGATAAAAAAAAATATCTCAATTTATAAGTTGATATATTTTTTACTCTGAACGGTTAATTGTGTGATGTCACAATATCGATATTATAACCGGGGATTAAAAAAACTACTAAATTAGCAGAGAAATTAGTTTTTGTTTCATAATTATAAATAATTTTTTTTTTTTTTTCAAATATAATCATTTTAACCTTTATGTTTACAACCAAAAATGTATACGTACCAACCAACATATCTGGGTATGTCATACATTTTGTATGCAATATTTGACACTTTAATGTTTTCAAGTGTTTCACGATAGGAAGAAAAACACGTGTTATTTGATTATAATATTTTCCTGTAAGGAATTATATAATTTAAAATTTTTATTATCATTTACTAAAAATATAACCGTTTTTACCTAATATTGACTGAGTGAAGCTAAAAATACAAGGGTTTTTTAAAAACCTTTGAGTTTTTCCCACTTAAATAAAATCAGAATTTCTCATCATTCGAAGGCATAACGGTTTTATATGTTCCTCGTTCATTCAAATTTCAAATTGGGTTTCCCGTTCATTTATTGATTTTTGAAAATTACCTGTAAATTTTACTCATGGAAATTATTCCTATGTGATTTGTTTACACTTTTTAAGTGTTTTTTATGATAGAATTTTGATGTTTTTGAATCTTTATGATTATTTGCTAACTATTATAAAACCGTTTTTACCTTATTTTGACTGAGTATTACTAAAAATACAAAAAGAAAGATCTAAATGGGTTTTTAAGTACCCTTGAGTTTTTTCCAATTCAGTTATAATAGGGTATAACAGTATAACGGTTTCATTTGTTCCTCTGCAATTCATTTATTGGTCTTTGCTAAGTACCTGTAGATTTCACTCATTGAAAATTATTATTTTATGAAATGTTTTAAGGTTTTTAAATTTTTATGATAATTTTCTAATTATTATATAACTAATCTTGATTGAATGATAATAAAAATGCAAGCACAGACTAAAAAAACTTTAAGTTTTTCCAATTCAAATGAAATGGTACTTTTGAGATGCACCTGTTGTTGAAGCTAAAGCTAAAGATTGCGTGAGAAATGTAGATGGTTCAGATGCAAAGGAAATAGAGTTACCAGAATATGATCCCACATATGATACTGATTCGGATGAAGAAATGGATGCAGATGCACTTGAAACCTCAATGAACACATATATGGGAAGATTTTGTATTTTCCACAGAACGAAATCATTGTGATAACTTCTTCAACAAAAGGAGAACATTCGGGTGTGGCTACATTTGCTACAAATATTATATATATGAAAACCAATCCACAATTAAAAACTTCAAAAAATCGTAGAAGATAATTCCTGTTGGAGCTAGGCGAATAACCAACTTTAGAGGAAATTTAAAAAATGTACAAATTATGCTATATTTTTACTCTAGAAGTGGAATCGAAAGCATGTTGGAAGGCCCAGTAACATTAAGAGAAGAATAATTGTTTATCCGAAGCCAAGAAGAATAAAGTGAACTGTTTTATGTGTTCTAGAAGAAGACCAACGCAAAAGCCATGTAGGAAATACCATAAACCAGTATGTGCCGAATATTCAGAAGATATATCGGAATGTAAGGACTGCGTAGCCTAAAATACAATTTTTAAATTCATTATAAGCTAAAGTATTATTATTTATAAAAAATGAAACATAATAAATATTTTACTTGTATTCCGTAAAATATTTCCATAAATTGTTCTGTACATACCCGGGTATGCTGGTTGTAAACGTAAGGGGTATCGTTACAAAACCGCTTATAACTTTGGCCATAAAAACTTTTTTTTAACTTTTTCTATAGAATATCATAGCTAACAATATTGTTGACAAACATCTAAATTTTCAATTTAATATCACAACCAAAACTCCAAATTTAAAAATTAAAAACATACCCTGGTATGCGGTTGTCAACATAAGGGTTAATAATATTCAAATTTAAAATATCAAAATTTTTAATTTTTCATTTATACTTTTAGCCAACAGAATAAAATAATTTTGATAAAATTTAAAATTGAACTTTAAAATTTTTGTTTTTGTAGCTTTTTCATATATTTAAATTATAATTGTTTATAATTTCAAAGAAATGAAAATTTTAAAAATGAAAACTAAAAATTTATGAGAAATTGAATTTTTATTACTAAAAAATTTTAACTAAAAATATATGAGAAATTTAACAAAATTTACTAAAAAAAAAAAAACTAACGAAATTTCATTTTAAGTTTAAAAAATGGTAATAAAATATTTTATTACTAAAAGCAAATCCTTAAAATTATGTAAAATAATTAAAAATGAGCTTATTGGCTACAAACCAAATAAGAACCAAATTTAACTGCACTTGTGGCCGAAATTTTCTGGTTAAAATGGTTGACTTTATTTTGCCTTCTTTTGTGCTCTATTCGGAAAAAATATACATATAAATGAGTCAGATGTTTTTATTTATTTTTTTTTTTTTCTCTAGCTGTGTTGCCTTAATCCATTTTCGACCACTACCCAATTCCGTTGAGATAACTTTACGAAATTTGGCACAAAGTTTGTTTTTGTGATTGTGATAAAAAATTAAGAAGATTTGAACGCCTAGATATTTTTCATTCCGAAATATAGGGCCTTGAAAATTTCAGAAATCGTACCATTTTTGGACCCGGACAATTTTTCTGAACAACATTTGTAAAATTTTTTAGCTCAAACTTAAAGCTATTTACCTTTAGAATACACCCATAGCATAAAATCACTTTTTCGGAAAGCAAATTTTAAAATATAGTTTTCGCACCACTAACGTTTTAGGCGAACACCTAATTTTGGAGAGCCTATTTATAAGAATTCTTTTTTTTTTTTTTTGTTCTTTTATCTATAAGACAACATATGAATCTAATAACAATTGTAAAAAAATTATCATTAACTGCATAATTAGTTAATTAGGCGATGTTAAAGTTACTGATGCGAAAACATAAAAGCGGTCGAAAATAGGTTAAAAAAATATGTTGCATGTTAAACAAATTAGACAAAAAACTCAAATATTTTTTCTAGAAAAATTAATTTTTAATATTTGGTGCTTTATAGTTAATATTGCACAAAATTTTAGCATCCAAAATTTTACCAAGAATACGAAAATTCACCAAAACTTCATAATTTCTCAAAAATATGAAGAATTCCCAAAAATTGAAAATTTCACCAAAAATCCAAAATTTCACCAAACATTTTGAATTTTACAAAAATATAAAATTTCAACAAAAAATAAACATTTAACCAAAAATACAAAATTTTGAAATTTCACCGAAATCCAAAGGAATAAAATCCCATCCATATTCCGAAATCTTATCGAAAATTACAGATGTCATAAAAAATCCGAAATTTCTCATAACCCCATAAAAAAGCTTAGATAATTTAAAAGTAATTTTAGTCGGCAGTCTTTAATTTTTCTAAATCGAACAAATAATTCTAGATTTATAGTTAAATATTTTTTTGACCACCATGTTTGACGTGCTATAAAAAATCTGTGACAGACAAGTTCACATATTCTTTTTTTGCAGACCAACAAATTTCAATTAAAATTCTTTATGAGGCAAAATTTGGAAACACTTTCGATAGTCTCACTTAAAATGACGTACTTATGTATTTCATCTAACACTTTCCAACTATGAAAAGAGCTTGTGTCTCTCATAATACGGAGAAAAATCAAACCAAAGCTATCATAAAATTATTTGAAAGAAGTCTGACGGATACATTTAAAATCTGATAATTGATTTTACTAAAATCTTTATTCAGTCTAAAAAGATTGCATATTAACATTAGTTTGCTTCCATTTCAGTTAATTTATTGAGAAAAATATATAAAAAACATAAATATTTATTATAATAACCTGTAAATAAATTTTAATTAAATATAATACAATAAAAATTTCCTTTTGGCAGCAAAAAATGTAAGTTTAATTTATAGTAATTTTAGTTTACATTTTTTAGTAAAAAAAATCATTTCTCATAAAACTAAAATTTTCATTTCTCAAACTTTGATTTCTTATAAATTTCAAATTTTCATTTCTTTGGTAGTAAAATTTTCTATGCTAAGAAAATTTTATACTAAAATTATTATTTTTATTAAACTAAAAGCAATTTGAAATATTTTATATTAAAAAAATATTTTTAGTTCAATATAAGCGACAGTTAAATAGATTTTCATATTTGAAATTACTTTTCTTTTAAAAACTAAGACTAAACATTAGGGTGCTCCAAGCTTGTTTGAAGGAAAAAAAATGTTATCCTACAGGCCGTCCCCCCCTCTAAAATTATTCTATGGGTTATAAAAATACGTCGTGCAAAAAATTAGGGCAATAGGACTACGTTAACTGGTGTCGCAACGGCTCTGAAGTTTGAAGATGCATTTACAAGGGAAAAATATGCATTTTTTTTCAGTTTTCACAAAATTTGTCATTAAATAGTTAGTTTTGCATTTTATTGTAAAAGAATCGTAATGTGCACAGAATTAGTGTTACAAAAAGATATAAAACACAAAAATTGGTTAAAAAATGTAAAAGTTATTGAAAATTCCCCAGGCCATTAACGTGTCTCAGAGCAATTGAATTCGAAGTGTGACAAAAAAGTAAATTTATTTTTAAAAATATTCGAATAGAACAATTTTATTACTTAAAATACATATGTAGTTACTCGAAATTTGAAACTTCGTTTTTTTTTGGAGCACTCTACTAAACATATTGCTGTTTAGTTTTTAGTAATCAGAAAAATAGTTAATACATAATTTTAATCCTTGATTATAACCAAATCGTTATTTAATAAAATATTTTTATACATATATTCCTTATCAGTAACCGTAAAAAAGTTACATATATTTTAAAAATATATTGTATGAATTATTAGCTATCACTCTGTGTATATATTATTACCAGTAACAAAATTAAATAAAACAAAATCACATGTGCAAAAACAATTTATGAGCTTTTAACGTTTTGTAAAACGATTAACTACTATTACTTCAATTTGTAAAAATGTTTTTGTTTCAAGTGTTTGTGTGTGTGTGAATGTTTAGAAGTATACAACTACAAACAATCATATAATATACTTTACGAATATCCAATATATTTGTAAAATATTTGGTTGTTGCTGCCATTATTATTTTGGTATGGCCCAGAAGTCTGTTTAATGCAATAATTTAAGCTTTTTTGTTATTCTGCTATAGATGTTCTATTTAGTACTTTAATTCAATCTTGGTCTATGGCAAATGTGGTTATATGTATGTTTGTTTGTATATCTTTTAATTTTTTGGGGGTTTTGAATACATTTAAGTCTATCTATGTGTGTGTGTGCTATAAGTCTATGTTCTATTCTTTTTACATGATATTGGACATCACTTATGAATAGATAAAATATAAACAAAATAATGGTTTTAAGTTCAAATTTATGAACACATATGAATTTCAAATGCTTTTTAAGAGCTTTTATTAATAGTATTTGGTCTTGGGGCTAGACTTAATGGCTTTTAGAAAAATTTTACAAAATACATAATAAAATATAAGTGAATTACCATTTTAATTGAATAACCAATTGGAAAATTAAATAACTATCTGAAAGAAATGTATGCATTATTATACCATAATTTAAAACATTTTTAAATATTTAATTTAAATATTTATTTTAGATTATTTAAATGTGAAAAAATGTAATTAAGTACTCCGCCATCACTTAAGCAAATAAAATATTTTAGCAGCCAACAGAAACAGAAATAAAACGTAAACATTTTCTAAGTTAATTTTTTTTTTTTTGTAAAGGTAAAGAAGCCAGGTTGTAACAGCAGCCAAAACCCCTTTTGTTTTTATTCCTTTTTTTTTTTTGCAACCCTTATCATGTTGATGATGTTGAAAGAAAAAATTACGACTTAAAATGCTAAATTTATGTTATTTGGTTTTATTTTTATGATACTTAACATTTATATTTTTATTCTAGTTTTTTTTGTATGGACTTACTGTAAAGTAATGTGTAAAAAAACATTACTTTAGAGAAAGTAATTACGAACATTTTTAAGGGTTCTTTAAAATAATATAATTTTGCCAGGAAAGCCAAGCAAGTCTTAAGCTAAAGTAACTGGCAAACAAACAAAAGAAAGAAAGATTTAAAGACAGGTGGTATTTTTAAGAAAAAGGTAAATATATTTTGAAATAAAAATATATTCATACGAGTATACAAATTTGTTAAAAACGTAATCATCATAAAAAGTACTAAAAAAAATTAACATCACCGTCATAATAAACATATAAGAAAGGCTTTTTATAGACATATACTTAAATTTTTTTCAGTTTAATTGCATTTAATTTTGTTTATATCTTGAGGAGTACAATGAATAGAAATTAATGTGAGATATACGTAAACAGCGGGCGGTAATAGATGTACATATAGTATAAAATTTTTAAAAGAGTTCCAAATTTATTGACGTCATTTAAAAAAACTTTTGTTTTTAATTTCTACATTAGACAAGATTTAATGGTCCTTTTAAGCAATAAAATGGTTAAAAAAAGTAAAAGCTATAAATACCAGTAATACCTAAAGCTATATATTAATTCTTGCGAGCAAATAAAGTCCAACTTGATTACAGAAAAAAAAAAAACTCCTAAACGAACTTCAACTTTATTGAATATATACTTGTCCTACGCATTCGTTTTTTTTTTTTAAATCAAAAAGGATATTCTAAGATTAAAACAGATATTTGTATAATTTTCAACACGTTGTACAGTGGGGTCTTTGGAAAAAAATCTGCAATCGTGAATTGCCTTATTGTCACAGTTTGGCGGTACCAAAGCATAGTTTGTGGACTATAATTGCACCAATAGAATTGAATACGCATTTTATGTGCCGCTACACACTTTATCAGCATTCGTAGTGTCTTATCCATTTCGGTTACATTGAAACCTAAACAATAATTCTGAATCTTTTGAACGTCTAGACCGATTTTGATAAAAGTTTGAACTTCGATATAAGAGAAGTACAAATATTAACTGATTTTAATTATTTTTAAATTTCTAAGCATTACATTCTACAAAGGAGTGAAATCGAAAAAATCTTAACATATAAAAAATTCAATAATTTGGAAACGTTTTGATTTTTTATTGATGTTATATTATACATCTAAGAAAAATATTACTTATATAGTTCTAACCACTACTTATGAACTCGTGGACCTTTTTTGGTTACCCTTCAATAACAGATATCTCTCCACTGGTCTTAGCTCCGTACAATTTAAAGGAATGACCTCTCTTGGTACAAAATCTATGCTATTGTTTTGGTACCACTCCAGACCTTTCTTACCGTAGTGACATGATGTGGACACTGTCTTAACCCTTCGTCTTACAAACTGGTCTGGCCAGACCAATTGCAGATTTAAATGTTGTTTTCATATATTTATAATTAAGCTAGAGACTTGAAATTTCAAGTACCCTCCTACAATTTTGTTTTCTAACGATCTGTGAAAAAAACAGATAGATAAACCTAACACAAGGATAGTTATGAGGATAAATCAGTGTACATGTCACATTCGTACCAAATATAGTCTGGCTGGACCAGTTATATTTTGTGTGGAAAATTATGTGGTTTGACGATGTTATTCATTCTTTTTTATTGTATTTTATTTTATTAAAAAATTAAAAAAAAAAATTCACCAAAATTTCCATTAAAATATATAAAATTACAGAGCTGGTCTGGCCAGACCATATTTGATACGAATATGACAATTGAAACATCTGTATGACGAAGGGTTAAAAATGAAGAAGTCTTTTTTTCAAACATTCTTTGAAGTACATTTCGGTATTTACAGAGCCCACTGTAGCAAATGACTTGCTTCTTTTTGCCATACCAGGAATTTTTTAGGAAATTTTGTCTGCTTTTGGGTCCTAAACTTATCTTAAACATTTTTCTCGAGCATTAAAAACATAAAAATTTTGATACTCAAGCTTTGAAGTCTGCCGGAACAAACGATTCTTCGTCCATTATATATTTCCTGAAAGAGTAGATCTTAAAGAAACGTGTAAATGTAATTTTGCAATTTTTGTAATCGGACAAATTCCACGCCTTCTTTTCATTACATTCAATAAAATTTTGTTAAAATATAAATTATATGGCTTCTACACAAATCTTAATTAATAAAAATTATTTATCTATCTACATATATAAAAGAGTAACGTTACTGACTGACTGACTGATTGATTCATCATCCCACAGCCCAAACGGCAATTTTGTAATCAGATTTTTATACATATGGGCATGTGGTCGGAGTACGGCTTAGAATCAACTGAAAAGTCGTCAAGATATTTTAGGAAACTGTGTGAACATATTCCGTAATCAATAACAGAATTACCCATCGCACCACAAAATGTAAAGTCACCGTCAGTATCGCTGCCAACTCTGCCATTAAGAACAATCCTTCCAATATTTTCAATAAACTCCATGAGCTTTTTACCTTGCGTGTTAAAAGTTTTGTCTTTCGAGCACCTGTATTCTTGTATATGAGGTAATTCGTGTAGAAGATTATGGTCTATAACTTGTTCATTTGCAATCCTTGCATTTAGATCACCAACTATGCAAAAATTTGTTGGGCTGAGATCTTGCATAAATTTATCAAATTTTTCAACATCAGAGTTCCAATTTGTACAGTTTAAATATCTCGGTATTAAGTAAAACATATTGCTTTCAAACTTTACGGAAATTATCAAAATTTATTGACTTTGCCAAATTAGCTACATTGTAGGACAATAAGTTGCAAAAATTGAATTGCTATTGTGCAGAAGAATTAGATATTATAGGTTCATTTCTGTGTTGCTGAACATCCCTGACACAAACTTCTAATGGACAATTGCAGTCGCCCAGCAATTTGCTCAAAAACTCAGCATCATACGTTGAATAAGCCATTATTTTACCACCAGACCATGTATATTTGTTATTATTTATATAGATGCAAAATTCACCGAGTCTAACTCTAACCACTTTGTTCGTACTTGAAATATTTTTGCTTAACTTTCGGAGATTGTAACGTACATTTTGTTCTTCTTCAGTGTAGTCTTTATTTATAAAAACATTTTGACCTTTTAGTAACTTTTTGGCAGCTGAAACGTTATACGCCTGTAGGCTGGTCTTAAGCGTAAAACAAAAGGATTTGCCACCAGTTATTACACGAGTGGACATTACGTTGATGTTTACCTTAAGCACGTTAGAGCACAGTTTTTCAAATTCCGGTTTAACTTCTTTACTATTTGTACTATTTAGACCAGACACGATTAGATTGGATGAAAGAGATCTGCGATCAATAAACTCTAATCTAGATGTGATTCTCTTTATTTCAATTTTCAATTTGATATTCTCGCTCTTCAGTTCATCAATCTCGGTTTTAAGTTCCATGAGATCCGATTTTCTAGTTACATCTTTTAATTTTTCATCAAACAAACTGCACAGCTTATCTCATGAAAAAACATCTTGATTGTCAGATTGCATATTTACACTATAAACAAATTTCTTACAAACGTTTTTCTCAGTGTAATCAGGCGATGTATTGTGTCTAGTACGCTTAAAGCTCATTTGTTAAAGCATACCTTTAGGAGTTCAAATAATAAGAACTGACTTGGCAGCACTTTTTTTGTGAAACAGGTGGCAAATAAAAAACACCGATAAGCCGGTAACACAACAACTTGCACCGTAAAAATTAGACTTTTATTTAAGTACAGAAGGTTCCCACCATAGAATAGAACTAGAAGTTTATGTGAGAGCCACCCTATACTAAATTTTCAAAAAATTTACTTATTTTTTTGAAAATACAAAAACAAAATATATGTGACTACATGTATTTTGTTTTTGTATGAATTAGGTTTCTGACAATTGAATTAGGTTTTTTTCTCTCACATAAATATCTAGTAGTTAATCTATGGTTCCCACCTTAAGGCTCCATTACTCTACCGTAAATGTAAATGTAGCGAATCAGCTGACACGTTTTGCTTATGAGAGTTATGTGTGTATGTGTACTAAAAAACGTAAATGTTACGTAGCAACCTAATCAAATTAGGTCGCTCTACGTTTTTACGTGACAGCTGTAACAACAGTGTTGACAGCTTTTTATTTCAATATACAAAATATGCGTAAAAAATCGCTGTAATAGGTTTATAAATTATACAATTATTTTTGCTTTTATCTTCACTAAAAATTTGTTGAAATAATTTAAATAAGACGTAGAGTCGAATATTTAATTTAAAGTTCAAAATTTTTGTCATAAAAGCACAAATTTCGTTTTGTATACAAATCGCTGAAATACAAACCAATAAATTTAGCGATTTTAAATTTGAATTTGATCCACTTGAAATATGTTGAATTGGCATCACCGATGTTCATGTGTACAAAACAACAACAAAGTATTAGCTACATTTACGTTTTTACATTTACATTTACGGTAGAGTAATGGAGCCTTTATATTTTTTAACAACTTAACTCAGTATGAGACGGACGCCAGCTATTACTGCACGCACTTGATTCCAACAGCTCTTCCAATCAGTTGAAAAAAGACATCGGCCAGCAGTCAGCACCAGCACCACACATCAAAAAAAAAAAAAAACTGCTCAAACCAACAACAGCACTACAAATTATTTGTTTGGCGCAGTAAGTAATTATCAGCCGAAAAACTTCAACGATTTATAAACGAACGAAAATTTTTTTGTTTTATATATTTTCTTTTAAGTAGAATGTTGTTTATTGTGTTGAAAAAATATATTTTTTTATAAAAATTATTAAAATTTAGCGCACAGATATTTTATTTTGACTTTGACAGTTCAAGATCAGCTTGAACTGTCGGATTAAATTGAAATGTATGGAAGAGTTGCAGAGGAGGACTTAAGTTTTCATAACACAAGATAAGCTATAGGGTGTCAAATTTGACTACCTCGAGTATTCAAAAAATCGTAACTTCTACAAATGAAATCCGATTTTAAAGATTTATATTTCTGTAAAGTGCTTTGCAAGATAAAGAAAAAATAAGCCTACTCATCCAAGTTATCTCTTACAGTTAAAAAGATATTTACTTTTGAATTTAGAATTTTTGATTTTATGCCTCGACTTACTTTTGTTTTTCGGGAATAAGTCCTGAGGTATATAAGGTAAAAATTTTTCAAAAATATTTTGTAATTTGTTATATATTTCAAAATAATATGTTGAAAAATTTTTGGATTATCTCAATTCGTCTAGACGCAAAAATATTCAGTCAGCACTCTGAAATTAAGGAGTGTAATCGAAAACAATCTTAACACACGTTTTGCCTCATAACTTTTTTCCGAAGCAAAATGGATTTTTTTTTCTGATCTAGTTATCTTTGAAAAATATGTCAGTTATGTAATGTGTATTTTTTTTTATTTTTTATTTTTTATTTTTATTTTTTTTTGATATTAAGTTTTATTGAAAAAAATTATCATTATAATATGTTTAATATTTGGAAGTTACTCTGAGATTGCTTTAAATTAATTGTGCTTTGAATATATTGTATATTTTTTTAAATAACTAATTCAGTAAATGATTAGAAACCTTTATTTATTTTTTTTTTTTAAATTCGTATTTACTTTTTGCAAAGGAAAAAAAATCTTCACCACTTATAAGAGATAAAATTCTGCGTTGAAATCTTATTTAAAGACTTGTTTAGTTGCCATCCTTGCATGTTAACGCATGAAAACGTACACTGACGCACATCTACGCATAGTTTGTGCACATGTATAAACCCAGCTACTTTTGCAATAAGGCACTATTTTCGATAAGTTATCGTCTCTGAACTAATATGTCATTTCCTTATTAAGTCTTAGCGTGGTTTTAAGAAACTCTTTTTGCTTTAACTTTCGTCGAGTATAGTTAACTAACATCTAGTAAACCCAAAGTTAAAAAAATTCTTCAAGTAATATTATAATAAGTGAAATAACTTATTTTAAACACCATTATTCGAATTTTTATACATAAAATACATCATTCTTTTTATAAAATAAATGGTAAATATTTTTTTTTTTTTATTTTTATCTTTATCAGACTTATTTCAATATCTAAATAGTTTCTATAAATAAAATATTTCTATCCAGATATCAAAAAATTGTGCGAGTCAACTTTAAAACATGAAACCGGATAACTAAAACGGCTGCATTTGAAATAATAAATAAAATTTCATATAGTTTCAATTTAAAAAAAATCTAAAGCAATTCAGTAAATTTTCACTGTTAATTTTTATAAAAAGGTAAATTCTTTACATATATTGTAACTTAAAGAAATCAATTCAATTATTTATACCCTCCAATTACATTAACAATTGTAGTGGTCTCACTTTGTGAGCCACTACTGTGTCATTTTTTTTTCTATGCAGATTATGTCTAAAAAAATAAAAAATTCTGAATATAAGTCTCTGATTCGCATGAAATATAATGTAGACTATGTACGTTTTGCTCTAAAATGATTAAACTTTAACCTTTAAGTATAGAAAACCAATACTTAAGTCCGGCGAAAAGGGCTTAAGGTTTGAAAATACATTTCTATTTATAAAATAGGAAAAATAGTGGTACACAAACGTAAAATAAATTCCCAGATTTACCTTAATCTGCTCAAAGGTGTAATAGTTGCAAAAAGTTTTTGTTTAATTTTTGTGCATTTTATCCTATAGTACGAAAATTCACCTATAAATTAGGATGAATTTAATTCAAAATATATAGCTGAGGAAATAATTAATATTTTAGAGTGACCTAATCAAAGTCTAGATGTGTCACCAATAGAAATTGCATGAAATTTAATTTAAAAAAAATAGAATCCCCATAATTGACCAATCTGATGGACTTGATTATTACTAAAACCTCTTAATTTTGTCCAGGGATATGCAGAATATATGTAGTCACTATGTCAACACGTTTGGTACTAATGTATCAAAATATAGGCGGTCGCCGGGGCTATTAAAAACCGTGTTTACTTAAACGGCTAAACCGATTTTCTTGAATTTTTCACAGTGTGTTCCTATATGCCTGGAAGGAAAAATAGGCTACTTTTTATTTTGAAATTCCATGTGGGCGAGGTGCCACGCCTACTTACTAAATAACTATTAAAAGTAGTATATCTCGGAAATTGGTAATACCAGAGTCCTCAAATTTTGCACGAACAACTTTGACACCTATATGAACATTCTGGAAAAAAATAGGCGAACTAGCAATAGGGGGTGTGGCACATCCCACGCCTAATATTGCTTGCCAATACCAAATGCCGTAAACTTAGGAAACTATTACAGTTACATTTCCCAAATTTTGTACAATAAACTTAAGTGTCAATGTGAACAAAAATGGGCGAAAAAGAAATAGTGGGCGTGTCATCTCTCATATAAATTTAATACCAAAATTTTTATATCTGGGAAACTATAAAAGTTAGAGAGCTCAAATTTTGTACGACTAACATTAGCTTCAACATGAATATTTTGGACAGAAATTGGTACACTGGCAATAGTGGGCGTGGCACCTCCCATATAAAGAAAATATTAAATGATCATATCTGAGAAAATATAACAGTTAGAGTTCTAAAATTTTGTCGGAGCCAATTTGGTATCAATATTAATATTTAAGAAAATATGGGCGGACTAGAAGTAGGGGGCATGGTACCTCCCATATGAATTAAATGCAAAAATTCGTATATCTGGGAAACTATTGGAGTTGGAATGCTCAAATTTTGCACAAAGAATTTTGACATCCATGAAAACATTTGTCTAATAAATTAGCGGATTATGGGGGTATGGTCCCTCCCATAAAAATTAAATACAAAAATTAGTATATTTTTTAATCCTTTAATTACTATGTATTTCATTTCGGAGGGTGGCGAAGCACACCGGGTATTAGCTAGTAATATAATAAATATTTTTATTCAGGCTCAAGTTCAATATTGTAATAATTCTTCTAGAATACAGAAAAAGATTTATTAGACACTAGCAGGATGGAGCATTTTCTGATCCGCTACGATCTTCGTCAGCATCCATGTGCCTTTTAGTACTAATCGTAAAGATCTTTCATTTAACTCACACTTTTGAAAAATTAGAATACGTAACTTCATCACTTTACATATTCTGAATTCTTAAGTATTAAGTTGAAATAACTTTACAAAAGCTTTTTCTTATTTCGATTCTGCTCCAATGTGTCTAGACTTAGTTGAAGGTATACATGGGTATTTTCACTAGACTGCGAATAAAACCAAGATTTATTTTTCCATTTTGGTGATACATGGCTCATTTTATTCGTAGTACTATCAGCTTTATGTTAAAGTTAAAAAACGGAAACTGTTTAGGCGTTTTCACTTTTTAATAGACCTTTGCAAAAACAAAATATTCAATTTAGCAAGAAAACATTTTATTTTTCTTTTTCACTAATTTCAAAATAACTCCGAAAATATTGACCATATAAAAAAATTATGTAAGGGGGGCTTTTAGTTCGCATTTTTTGATATATCATTTAATCAATCGTACACACCATTATCCAAAAATAATGGGAAAAAACTGAAAGCAGATTTGTATTTAGCACATCAATATTCGATATTTTAAAAAATCTTGATCAAAGAATTTTTTATTGTTATTAATATTTTAATATAAATTTTAAGATTTATTCTTTGATTATAAAAATTTTTGTTCGAATGACAACCTTAGTATGTATGTATGCATTTATAAGTAAATTTTATATACTCATACCAATGTAGATTAATATCTTTGGAGAACATTTCATTTTTGAGTTTTTTTTTTTTTTTTCTCTAACTTTTTTGTATTATTGTAGAAGTGTTAAATCAATTTTCTGGCTTTGTCAGATTCACATACAAAAATGTTGACATGATGTGAATATACAGGAGTATGCATATATGTACATGTTTCAAATGAATATGTGCATTCTTTATACATATATGTATGTACATATTCATCTACATTTTTTAGATTATAAGAATGTATGATTTTAGTTATATGCCTGCATAAGTATGAATTGTATGAATATCCTTCGAATAGAAAACTGTGCTTGACAAGTACTTAATATACTTTAAAAGAAAAAAAAAAAAAAACACTTTTTTTTTGAAAGTTTAAATAAAACGCGTTTAAATGGTTATATGAGTATATATACTTACATTAATACATATGTATGTTTTTGAGTTACCATGTATATACATTAGAGTGCTCCAAGCTCGTATGAAGCAAAAAAAAATGTTGTCCTACAGATCGACCACCCCCCCCCCCCCTAAAATTGTTCTATGGGTTATAAAAATACGTCGTGCAAAAAATTAGGGCAATAGGACTACGTTAACTGATGCCGCAACGTCTCTGAAGTTTGAAGATGCATTTACAAGGGGAAAATATGCATTTTTTTTCAGTTTTTACCATAATTTTGTCATTAAAAAATTAGTTTTGGATTTTATTGTAAAGGAATCGTAATGTACACAGAATTAGTGTTACAAAAAGATATAAAACACAAAAATTGGTTGAAAAATGTAAAAGTTATTGAAAAATCCCTAGGCCATTAACGTGTCTCAGAGCACTTGAATTCGAAATGTGACAAAAAAAAAAAATAAATATATTTTTGAAAATATTCGAATAAAACAATTGTATTACTTAAAATACATAACGTAAACCTGTTCTCAGCTATGGTCAAACAATGTTGATATTTTTAACGGTCGTTTTAAAACTCAAATTTCAGTTTTTTTGATACTTTGTTAAACAAATTTCAATATTTTTGGGAAATCTCATAGGGTTTTATGGACAACAGATTACGGAATAAAACGGTAAACAAATTAGGTCAATACTCTTATAGTTTGCCTGTACTTGCATTTTGAATTCAGCGGATTTCGAGAAAAACCCATTTTTATGTAATATTTTGGCAAATCAGCCATTTTATTACATTGTTGTGTATATTAAATGGAACTTCTTTAAAATTTTATAATCCACATAATTCTAAATATAAATCAAGAGTTTCATACAATTTGAACGACATTAACCCATAAACTGCAAAGGTCAAAAGTCAAATTTTGTAATATTTGCAATTTTTGATGGAAACTAGTCGAAATTTTGTCTATTTTTCGGTATATTATCATAAAACTTAAGAAATTTATTTATTAACAACCGATATTTACAATAATAGTGAAAAAAATAAAATTATCCCTTAAACGGCCTTGGGGTCAAAATGACCCCGATGTTTTTAAAACATGCCAATTTGAATATATTTCAATAAAACCCGTTTGCAATCCTATTAATTCAGCAAATTGATAAAAAAATTTGTCATTAACCCTTTTTGAATATGGTGTCACATTAGTTCAGCAAATTGATAAAAAATTTGGGTATTAACCCTTTTTGAAAGGTTCAGCAAACTGAAAATTGAAAGGTTTAATACCCAATTTTTTTTTATCAATTTGCTAAATTAATGAGACACCATATTCAAAAAGGGTTAATGCCTAATTTTTTTTTATCAATTTGCTGAATTAATGGGCTTGCAAACGGGTTTTATTGAAATATATTCAAATTGGCATGTTTTTAAAACATCGGGGTCATTTTGACCGCAAGGCCGTTTAAGGGTTAATTTCATTTTTTTCACTATCATTGTAAATATCGGTTGTTAATAAATATATTTTTTAAGTTTTATGATAATCTACCGAAAATTAGATAAAATTTCGACTAGTTTCCATCAAAAATTGCAAATATTACAAAATTTGACCTTTGACCTTTAAAGTTTATGGGTTAATGTCGTCCAAATTGTATGGAACCCTTGATTTATATTTAGAATTATGTGGATTATAAAATTTTAAAAAAGTTCCATTTAATATACAAAACAATGTAATAAAATGGCTGATTGCCAAAATATTACATAAAAATGGGTTTTTCTCGAAATCCGCTGAATTCAAAATGCTAGTACAGGCAAACTATGAGAGTATTGACGTAATTTTTTCACTGTTTTATTCCGTAATCTGTTGTCCATAAATCCCTATGAGATTTCCCAAAAATATTGAAATTTTTTTAAAAAAGTATCAAACAAACTGAAATTTGAGTTTTGAAACGACCGTTAAAAATATCAACATTTGTTTACCATAGCTGAGAACAGGTTTACGTTATTCTAAAAAATTCGAAACTTCGTTTTTTTTGGAGCACTCTAATATACATATAAACTTATTCGACGTAATATATTGTGCATGAGACATAATGTTAAGAAAGTTATCTTAAAGGATTATGGTGGTAGTATTTTTACTCAACTTTATATATACTGGCACCCCGATAACTTATACACCTAAGTTTTTCTATTTGCGTAACATAAAAGGAAATCAAGGATTTACATGGAAATGAAGTAAATGAAATATTTTCTTAAAGGATTTACAGTTGTTTGTATAAAGAAAAAAATAAATAAATTAAATTTTATAACTTTTAAATTGATGGTGTTAACCGATTTATATTATAACTTTAAATGTTTTGGTTGCTAATTAATTAAAAAATAATGAAATATTTATTTAAAACCTTTTAAATAAATTAAATTAATCTTTAGTCATCATTAGATTAAAGATAAAGATACTTTTATTTGAAGTTAATGGTTAAGGTTATATTTTATCTAATTTAATAACGCAGAAGCTACTTTCCATCACAAAATGTACAAACCTGTTTGCTTTGTGAAAGATTTAATTAGTTTTTGTATTAGAATTTATAATGAAGCTTAAAAATGTATTTACCATATTTGCATTATTACTTGGGCAAATAAATGTATGTTTGTGTGGAGTACAGTGCTGGATATAACTAAAAGTATACATATGTATTTAAAAATTAAATTAAAAAAATAAAAATAAAATCCATTTGCCATTTTATCTCTATAAAGTTTCTTTGGTTTTGCATTCTTGAGAATATTTTGATGAACATCTTTCATGTTAACTCTAAACTGTAAACAATATACATAGATACACAATGTCACAAAGTTTAACTTAACATAATATTCTGTTTAATATTTTCCCACTTTTACAAATACAACTAAAAATTACAGAGAAAAAAAAAATAATAATAATAATTTTACCGTAAAAAAAAAAAAAAAAAAAAAATCACAAAAATTTAAACTAAAATATTCATACTTGCCCATTAAGGCTTGTCAATATACATATACAAAGACAACATGTATGAAATATTTTAGATTTACTACATCTATATCACTAACACTTTCAACAACGTCAACACTAGCACTACTATTACCACCATCATCACTACCAAATCTACTTACTAACTAATGTTAACTCTAATGCAGGTAAATCAAAGTAAACGAGAGAAAAAGATATAGTCGGTCAAGCCCGACCATATGATACCCTACACCATTATGTACATTTTAATTAGAGGAGGACCCAAATGTGGACCGATACTCATATTAAGTAAAAATAAAATATACTATTACAGAATATTGCGTCGATGCTATCATTTATATGAATTTCTTCACTTTTGGGTGATTCCCGAAAGAGGGCCTCCTATGGAAGCTATGGTAAATTATGAACCGAACTTTTTAAAATTTGGCACTATCACTTATGTTTATATAAAACGTATTTTTGTCGATTATTAACTTGATATTAACATTTTAATGGGAAATCGACTCAGAAAGTGATTCTAAGCCGATTGGTATAAATTAAGGTGGGTCTTAGACCAATATTTTTGAGTGTTACAAACATCAGCACAAACGCATAATACCCTCCTCACCTATGGTTCTTGTCAGCTCTGTGATAACAATTTTTTTTTGGGTTAGTTATGTTAATGACATGTACACAACATTCAAATATGAAAGCAAATTTGTATCCAGAGATCGTATAAATAAATTACAGTTTAGGACTTAGGTGTTGGAAAGGTGAAAGAATTAAAATTTACAAAATTATAATAAGAATTGTGTTAGTGTTTTCCGATTTTCTTGTAATTTGATTTTAATATATTGTTCAATCGATTTTCATGAACAAAACTTCCAATGATTTCTTTTACTATAGAAGCAATTATTTTTACCATTTCAGAAATTTTTCGCTGTGAGTGACCATTTTAAAATGGTATATAACCAATTATTCTTTCTCTAGCGTTGTGTGTGAACAATTTTACATTTATATTTTAATTTATACAGATTATTTCTAGGAGTAGATAAAAAAAAAGTCCTCGGAACATTGAAGTACCGTTCCAAAGAGAAGTGGCTGCATAAAATAAGCTGTGAGCTAACTAACTTAAAATATATTTATTTTTTACTTTTAAGTAATGCAAATGTTCGCAATAAATGAAAAAGTCTTGCAAAACTAGAGCTCTTTCTCTTTCAAATGACACCATATTTATACCCTACACCACCATAAGCGGTTCGGGTAAAATGCATTTGTGCTGCTGTTTGTAACGCACAGAAAAAATTATCGAACCCCCACATCAAATTATACCGTTCGACTCAGAATCACTTTTTGAGTCGACTTAACGATGTCCTTCCGTCCGTCAGAACAGTTTCTTTGACACAAGGACGAAATTAGTTATGATCGGTCCATTATTTCACCTAGCCCTCATACAAATGTCCTTCCGGAATAGGGATTTAGGGTCATAAATGCCTTACATATGTCAATATTTTGATCAAATTCAGTCCAAAGAAGTTCTGTATAAATGTTGATCATTGTGTCAAATTTCATGAAGATCGGTTCATAAATAACCATAGTTAATATATGACACAAATAAATTTTATATAAGTAGAAATAACATCGCAAAATTTAATCGGTTCATAATTTACCATAGCTCCCATATAAACCTACTTCCATAAATCGCCCTAAAGGGCATAAAATCATATAGATGTTAGTATCGACGCGTTGGTCTGTATTTGTATATTTTATTTTACATTTAGTAATAGTGTTGGTCTACAGTTGTCCACATGTCTAATATAAGTCCCCTTCCCGATTTTTTTTTTTTTTTTTGAAAGTTCCTATTTACTGCATTGCCATGGAACATTAAACAAGAAAGTATGTTCTGCATATAATAAGCTGTGACCCACTGTATGTGTTTTAAATCTGAAAATTAAATTTATTGAAAACAAATAAGTAAGTTTACTATTTCTTTATGAAAATATATTAAAAATAGTACATAAATTAGCTTGTTCCGGAGTAATAAATATTGAAAAGGTAAATACTTAAATTTTTTAGATATTGCTGTTAAAGGTATCAACAGGCCTTCAGGCTCTAATGAAAGCCTACTAACAAGCTTAAAGTCAAACCTTATTTAAAACTTAAACTATGCATTTATAGATCACACTATTTTATCTTCAGTTAGACTTAGAAATTGGTAAGAAAATTCATATTATCAAATTTTAAGATTTGTATTTGTTATACACAGAAGAAATTATAATCAAAAATTTTCCAATTAACCCAAATTGCCCGGGAATGTTTTTTGTTTCAGATAATGATGAAGAAAATTTAACTATTATTTAAAATTTTGTTACTAAACGGTCACGCCAGGCTCTACATAAATGTTTTTTTTTTTTTTTTTTTTTTTTTGTAAGAAAAAAATTCGTAAATTTTTCAAAAATATGGGTGTGCCTGGCGCACCCATATGGTAACGCAGATATATAGTTCATAAAAACAGGATAAAAATAGTTTATATATTTTTTTATTTATGTTTATATAAAAATCATAAAACATTTTTCTGAAAATTTACACAGTGTCAAAAATTGTCTAAACTACTTTTTCATGTCGTTAATTTTTTACATTTTTAAAAATAATAATTCTAAGTGTATCAAAAAAGATCATTTGCTTCCAAACACATAATATTACTTAATGCCAATATTAAATATTGTTTACTTTTGAAAAATTGCCAAAAATCGATAAAAATTAAATTTTTTTCTAAAATTCATCATTTTCGACCATTGCTGGATGTAAGGTGCAAATTTAAATCAATTCAAAATTTCTTTATTAACCATTTTGAAGCCTTATCTTTTGAAATATATGAAGAAAAAATGTTCTTAATTAACGGAACCTTGAGAAAAAATTGATAGAATTGTACTATATTTTCGTAAAAAATATCCATTTTTCATACTAATTTTAGAGTGCTGACTTTGAATATTTTTCACGTCTAGACGCATTGAGATAATCCATTAGTTCTTACAGCAAGTTATTCTGAAATAAATAGCAAATTACAAAATATGTTTAAAAAATTCTTATCTCATACACCTCAGGACTTATACAAGAAAAACGAAAGAAAGCCGAGGCAAAAAATTAAAAATTCAATATTCAAGTGTAAATATTTTTTTAACTGTAATACAGTGGTTCCAAAACGCTTTTTTGGAAATAATTCAGTAACTAAAGAACCGTTAGAGGTATCTCAATAAAATTTCACGTAGTTAGAGCTGAGGTCTTTTCGAGTTGTTTTAAAGGAAAACAGGTTCCTAGCGGGTCAGGGGGTAATGTTATTTTTTGAAAAATCGCCAAAAATTCATTTATGATATGACAAAGAAATAAATTTTCTTGTAAATCTCTACAAAAAATACGCTTACATGTTACCCCTCATTTTTTTTAAATATTCTCCAGATTCCTTATAGAATTCTTAATAACATTGCTACAAGAATCAAATAAATATATGAATCCGTTAAAAAGTTATATTAATCTGAATTTAGAATTAAAAAAAAAAAAAAATTAATTTTTTTTCGTTTTAGTTCCAAAAATGTGGCAATATTATTCACTGATAAAATTTGTTTTTTGTTCTGGGCTTTATCATTTTTTTAATGTTTTCAAAAGAAATCTTAACGTAAATGAGTTCAATGTGTATCCGAAGGAGTTTGGGTCAAAGGTCTGCCCACAAGCTCTTTCCAAATTTTTTTAATTTTGTAAATTTTTGTGTTCTTTATTTGTTTTGTTTTCAAATTTCAAAGCTGTGATCGACTTAAAATTATTTTAGTTTCATAGATCTATGTGTAATGTATATCAGAGAACGGTTTGATTGGTTAATTTTTGATTTTGAATACAATCAGAAAAAACGAACCTCATGTTGACAATATAAATCAATTCCGTAAAGCAATACATGACATTATTCACAAAAACGGAGTGTAACGAAAAATGATGCATGCATTGCATGTCTTCTACAAATGTAAACGAATACTCTCAAAAGCAACGAATACTTAACGATTGGTGTGAATGGTTTCAATGCTGATTGAATAAGTTGTATTAACAAAGAATTAACGTAACAAATTTTCAGAGTTCATTTTTTTATATTTTTCTTTGCCAAAATATCAAATCTTTAGTAAAGTTTACTGTCTACAAATCGTAAAAATAAACTTTGTAGTGAGTAAAAGAAAAACCAAAACAACAAAAAAGATGTTCTCGTTTGGTTTTGTATTGTTTTTGCTCTTGAACACATGGAAAGGTTTCGTTTGTTTTCATACTCTGAAAGCAACGAATACTGGACGAATGGTGTGAATTTTTTAGTTTTTTCATGTGGCATTGAATTATTTCGTTGCTTGATGTATAATGGCTTAACAAAAAGAGATTGTAAAAAAGCAAACAGTAATAAGGAATGAATAAACAAACTACAATGCACATTTTTATTATTGTCGAGTAAAAGCAATGCAAAAGCAATGAATTTGCGAATGGTCAGTAAACGTGAATGGTCTCTTTCTGTTCTCTGATGTATATACCCAAAAAGTATTTTCTGGCGAGAGCCTCTTATAACGACAGGGTAATCATTTGAATGAAAAAAGTAATTTTTTTCCACACGTTTTATACGGATTGGGATTTTTGGTATTTTCATGTAAAAAAGTGGCAATTTTTTTAATTATACGATTTTAGGACAAGTTTGTACATATTATAATGAAATTTCAATAAAATATCACTATTCGTTTAAATTTTATTTACGTTTAAATATTAATTTTATGTATTGAAAAAACTCCAAAAATGTTAAATTTTTAGTTAAGAATTTCTACGATCAAATTTCATATATAACAAAATTCTCATACTACTACTACTACTACTGATACCCAGAAGGTGTTTCGAATCTGACAGTTTAAGACTAGGCCATAATGCTCTAGATACTCGGCACTGGGAACTTTCTGGGAACTGGTATCAGATGATCATATAAATTTAATTTTGAACGGAATTCTGAGATCACTATAATATGTTGACAGTTAGGCAGCATTATTGACCCTGAAAAGTCACTATGTTAGGTCCAGATTGGTATTAAAATGCAGGAGTGAATTGAGAAGACTTATGAATGTCTATAAAATAAGACTCTGTTGGGTTCTGGAACACTGCGACATTCTTGCAAATGAAGTAGCTGATGAGCTGGTTCGCAATAGCTCGGGGCTGGTTAGGTCTTTCGTGGAGATATCTGTTAGGATTCCAATTGGGTTCTATTTTAGGGCCATAAGGAAGTGGATTCTGGACAATACGAATCGAGCCTGGAGGGACAGAATGGAGTCAATAATGCTGCCTAACTGTCAACATATTATAGTGATCTCAGAATTCCGTTCAAAATTAAATTTATATAATCATCTGATACCAGTTCCCAGATAGTAGACTCCTGCTCCGGTGCCTACCTCCATCTTCGAGCCATCTGTAAAGAAAGCACAACTCTATGGAGCTTCTCTACTCCAACCCAGAGGTCTCTGTCAGGTATTTGAATAGCAAGAGTAGCCCCGAAGTCAATTATGGTCCCGACATAATTCTTAGGTTGAACCATAAAGAGTATGATAGCATGCCCCGCTCTGAAGTTCCTAAATAATCCTAGTTCCTTCAATCTAAAAAGACTGCGAACAGCCAGAGATGCCAATTGAAGCACACCTCTGAACTTTAGATAGAAGGTTTCTGTAGATTTCTTTACTTAATATCTTCCACCAGACTGAACAGCCATAAGTAAGAATCAGTCTTACAACTGAAGTGTAGATCTAAGATACCACTAGCGACCTAAGTTCCCAATTCTTACCTATAGAGTTTCTGCAGGTGTAATAGGCATCAAGTCCCCTTTTAACCCTTTCCTAAGAATTCCTCCTTCAAGACAATTTGCTGTCTAAGTAAACAGGTATTTGACCTCACTTGATAATTCAAGCTCCATCCCATTCAAAACTGGTAAGCTGAAAGGCTCGACCTTATATCTCCTGTTAAACAATACCAACTCAGTCTTCTCTGGATTTATTCCTAATCCTTTACTCTCAGCCCAAAGAGATAATTCCCGTGGACCAGATTGCATGACCTAACTGAACGTAGGTAGAAATTTGCCCGAGACCAGTATAACTACATCATCTGCGTAGGCTAAATAAAGCAGTAAATTTTTCTTTTTTTGGTTGAAACTTTAGAACTAACTTTTTCAAAACCATAAAAGTCTAAACGAGCCCTGCCGTGCTCTCTACAGACAGACGGGCATAGCTAGATCCTTTAGAATTTCACAAGGATGCAGAATATTTCGTTATGTTGCAAACAAAATGACAAACTCAATATACACCCCATATTTTTTGACGGTTGGTAAAAAAAAAAAGAATAAAAGTCTCTATAGGTTGTAAGTGTGCCAAATGTTATAATTTTCTTACCAAAAAAAGACTTGGATTTAAACATTTTTATAGTTTTGAATAGTTAAATTGTATTGAAAAATTAATGTATTTTATTGAAGATTAAATTGGTTCTTTTTCTGAGCTTGTAATTTTTCTTGAAAATTAGTTCTTTTTTTGAGAATAGTCACGGTTTTTAACTGTCGTAATTTAATTTATTCCCTTAAAAAAAAGAAATGGATTTATGAAATTTGGTAAAAAAAAAAACAAAGCATAAGTTTGGAAAAATCATTTCAGGCTTTTACATATTTATCTACATAAGTCGTTTACGTTATAAAATTAAAAATTATAATTGTAAATTTATAGTCAATCAAATCAACATTTTCTTGCCCAATTTTTAAATAAAAGAATTTCCCGCTTATATCCAACAGATTTTTTTTTTTTTATTAAAGCTGAAAATTTTTAGAGAATATGAGTATTTTATATCTTCCCTCCTGGTTTTCTTGTACCGGATTCCCGAGTTATAGCGCTGATATGAAATTTTATTTTTATAAACATTTCCTTCTTAATTGGATGTTTAATTTAACCCTTTATTAAATTATGACATATTTCCATTTACAGAATAAAAACTCAGATTAAAGTAAATTATTTTTATTATAAGGATAATTTTTGTGAAAAAAATAGTATAAATCATAGATTTGTGTTACTAATAACCCAGTACATATATCGTATCCCCTTGCTCATATTTCTAAATTTCTGTTTGTGTAAAATTTGCATTATGCAGAATATTTTTTTTTTTTTTTTACTATTCTACTACTGTAACTTTACTAACAAATTCTAGATTAAATCCTTCGAGAATTTATTCATACATGAATTATTTGTTTGCTTTTACCATACAAATACATACACAAAAATAAATAAATAAACAATAAAAAGACCTACTACACATAAAAGTAAATACTTAAACATACTAACACATAAGTAAAAACTCTCCTAAATAAATATGCACAAATAAGTACACATGAACAAGAAAAAATATAATCAGTCAAATGGTACATTATTTCATATGTTTTACATTTGAGCATTGAAATGAATTTTGAATAATTTTTTTTCTGGACGTTGCTAAACCATATACATAAATAAAATAGAAAATTGTTGGTCTTGGTTGTAGTGTAATAATAATTGTTTTATTTCTAACTACAATATATTTTGATATCAGTACAACTGTCTATTTGACATGTTTTGGTATTTTGGTTTGTATGTTATTTGTTGATTTTTAGTATTGTTTTTGTATTTTTATTTTTTCAAAAACCTCAATCAATGTATTGTTTTATATAGGAGTGTGAGATTTTAGGATTATAAGTGTTATTAAAAATTTATTTTAATTTTACAAATTAGGTCAAAGGATTAGAAATTTTAAATCTGTTAAATGCAGGCCTAAAGTGGGTTATGTTTTAATTATTTTCTTTTTTTTTAGGCTTAATAATGAGTTTATAGTTTCTGTGAATGTTGTCATGAACGTATGATCAATATTGAAATGTTGTGGAAAATATTAATCATACGTCATATTGATTGTTGCGCTTAAGTAAGAATTAAATTTTATTCTTCGATTATTTTCGTTAATTCTTGTTGCGAAATAAAACAATATTTTATTATTAAAAAAAAAAACTTTCCTCCATTTTTTGTACATTCCCAAATAAACTTTTTTTAGTTTGACTATAATTATTTTTAAATAGAAACTACTTTATTAACTATTTACTTTATTTAAAGGACAGCACACGAAAAAATCCGTGCATGCTCTTGGGCTTATAACCAGGGACGGAAAGAACTGTTATTTTTGAATTTTTAAACAAAAAAGCAGTAGCAACCAAATGTCGGAAAACTGATTCAAATACATCATTGTATCTGTATGGAGTCTACTTTCATAAAATGATATGCTTTTTAAAATTTTGATTTTTATTTTTTTGAGCAGAAACAAAAGTTATTTTTTTGATTTTTATTTTTTCGAGCAGAAATACCGGTTATTTTTAATTTTTATTTTTTTGGTTAAATTTGGTTAATTTTTTGTTTATAATGGTTTACTGTTCTAGTGTTTTTAATAAATAATTTATTGTGATTTTTTTTTAATTTTGGTTTTTACGTTTATTTCATTTCGGAGTATATTTTTTCCGTCAAAAAATAATTTTTATTTCTGCTCGAAAAATAAAAGTAATTTTTGCTAAAAAAAATAAAAATCGAAAAATAATTGTTATTATTTGATTTTTATGCTAAAAAAAATGTTGGCAAATTAATTCTTTTCGCGCCACTATGATTTTAGAATGTATTTTGAAAACGTTTTTAGCTTCATTGAAATTAGAGCCACTCACGTTTTGTCTCCCAAAGTTTTGGGCACCTCCTATAGCGTTATTATTGAGGGCACAAACTATGAATAATTACAAAAGCAATAAACCTCCATCCTATATTCTGTGATTCATGAAAGGGCGCAAATTTTCTCATTAAAAAAACTGCAAAAAAAAAAAAAACTTTTAAAATTTTGGTTTCACAACTTGTCCACAATGTATTTCAACACTGGTCACCGACAAACTGATTCAACGCACTTTGGCCTATTTCTGCAAGTGTTTGTGGTTTACATTAGAAGAAATGGACACCGCGATGACAGCAATCAAAAGAAAGAAAGAAAAAAAAAAAAGCTTGTTAGTTTCAAACACTTTTTCTGGATTTTTTGACTTTGAGTGCTTGCCGGTACCACATGGATCCATTTCAGGTCTTGAACTTTTTTTTTGTATTACATAACCAAGTGTTGTTAATATAACTGCATCAAAAGTTATTTAAAAAAACTCAAAATTTAAAAAAATATTTGAGGTTAAAGGTTGGTGTCATAAAGGTAAACGTAAAAGGAGAATTGCCCATATATCCGAATAATTTATATTTTAGAGTATAGTCGATTATCTGAACTTAATCTATCTGTTTAAGAAACGAATTATAGTTCTACAAAAACTAACAAAAATCTCACTTGGAATTTTGAAAATTAAAATTTTTGTTACTATAAGAATTTTTATGAAATATTATTGAACTTTGACTTAAATTAATCCTCGTTTTGAGTAGTGTTCAACGCAACGTGCTATGGTTTGATTAATTGGAAAACTTTGATATCAAAGAATCTTGATCTGGTTGGCCAGCCACTAAAAAGGTAGTTGAAATTTTGCAACTTATGAATCAAAACTCTTGCCAGTTAAGTCGAAGGAATTAAATATTAACCATATGATAGTTTGAAGTCATTTTGCAAAGGTTGGCTTCTCAAAGAAACTCGATGTTTGGGTGTTATATGAATTATTGCAAAGAAATTTACTTGACCAAATTACCATCATTTGAAGTCAACTAAGGTAGTTTTTATACTCTACAGCACCATAGGTGGGGAGGGTATTACGCATTTCTACTAAACCCAAAAATATTGGTCTGCGACCCATCTTAATCTATACCAATCGGTTTAGAATCACTTTCAGAATCGATTTAACGATGTCTATTCGTTTGTCCATTTGGCTGGCTTTCCATCTCATAAACTTCTCTTCTGAAAAATCACTTTAATAGGTGTTAATCTAATTCCAATGTTACCAGCGTTACCGTTGAGAATTTTTAAATAGTGTCCAAAAAAGGGGATTTCAAAATAAAAAGTTGCCAAAAAAGAGGATTTTCTGAAAAAAGGGGCCAACTACTTTTTTTTTAATAACAAAATAATTTATAATTATTTTACAACAATTTTACAGAAACAGTTACCATATAATCCTCGTTTCATTAATTAAACTCCTGTACTTTTGTTCGAGTTCTTCACTCGTACTTCAGTCTTTCAAATCCGTGTCGGATGAATTTAGGACGGAATCGATTGAAATCTGTTAGACAAACTATTTTTTATTATTGATAATTTAGTAAAAAAGAAAACACTCCCCAGGGATTGCTATGAGAAATGTAAAAATATAAATAAGGATTCATCGAATGTTTTTTTTTTTTTTAACACAGTCCAAAAATATTCGGCAGATGATGATACAAATACCTGTTCAAAAACTTTATTATTATTTTTAGTTACTAATAGTTTCAGAACATTTATAAGTACCCCGCGGACTTTTATATCATTATACTGTGAGGCAATCTCAAAATGATGAATTTATTTGTTGAAATTAATTTCAAACAATTTAATTTCTCGTCATTTAGCACATAATTTTAAAAAGTAGCCATTTAGTCGCCATTTGAAAAAGGGACCAAAAAAGTGGCCAGGTGGTTGAAAAAGGGGCAAATGGCGACTAAAGTCGTCAAACGGTAACACTAAATGTTACTATAAAGTTAATATTCGACAGAAATTAGTTTTATAAAAGTTATATATTAGTGCCAAATTCAATGAAGATCAGTCCATAATTTACTATAGATCACGTATAAAAGACCACTTTCAGAAATTACCCAAAAGTGATTTAATTTATATAAATATTAGTATCAACTTCTGTATTAGTATATTTTATTTTACACTTATTTTATATACACAGTAATAAACAACACTAGATAACTTTATTAGATGTAGTTTTTGCTCTGATGTTACTACCCTGCGGGAAATTTGTGACAATAGCAGTAATGGTCCGGTTCCTCTGTACCAGTTGAGTACCAATTGACACCTAACTCGTCACCAAAGTTCCAATTGAGAACCAGTTGACACAAGCACACTCACTATTTAACAGTTGAGAGTTAATTTATAAAATGCTCGTTAAGTGTGAATTAGCAACTCGCGCGAAATAACAATCATTGGCTGAGTTGTTAGCGTTGAAGACTATAAAAGATAACATACGCACAGTGGGGTCAAACGCAAATTTTTTGGTAATAAATCTGTATCTCCTAAACTACTGGTTGGATTAAATTGAAATGTATGGAAGAGTTGCAGAGAAGGACCTTAGCTTTGAGAAAAACTATCTTGTAGTCACCCTGTGATAACACAAGAAAATCTACAGGGTGTCAAAATTGACTACCTCGAGTATCTAAAAGTTTAAAAAAATCGTAACTTATAAAAATGAAGTCCGATTTTAATGATTTTTATATTTCTGTAAAGTGCTTGGCAAGATAAAGAAAAAATAAGCTTACATACCTAAGTTATCTCTTACAGTTAAAAAGATATTTATACTTGAATTTTGAATTTTTGATTTTTTGCCTTGACTTTCTTTGGTTTTTCGGGAATAAGTCCCGGGATATATGAGGAAAAATTTTTTTGGTATGAAAAATGGCTATTTTTTACAAAAATATAGTACAATTCTTTCACTTTTTTCTCAAAATTCCTTTAAAGAAAAAATTTTTTTCTTTATATATTTCAAAAGACAAGGCTTCATAAATGGTTAATGTAGAAATTTTGAACTGATTTAGGCTTGCACCCTACATCAGGCATTGGTCGAAAATGGTGAATTTTGGAAAAAGTTAAATTTTTGTCGATTAATAAAAAAAATGTCACGCGAGCTTTTTTAAATTTCTTGACGATATTTTATCAAAAAATGGATTTAGAACGATTTGACACTAAACTGCTTCCCGCCCGGCCAAAATCGAATGCAGGAGAGCAGATTTCATGAAAAAAGTAAATTTTTTCAACTACTTTTTTTAATAGCATAAAAAAGCATATTAACATAATATTTTCGCCATTATTTCTTACGTAGTATGTAAAATATGTATTGATCTTTCACTCCTGCAAAAATCATTAAAAAAACTTTACAAATAAATTTTTGGCAATTTTTCAAAAATAAACAATATTTATTAAATATAAGCGATTATTACGAATATTATCTCGTTCAACAACCAAAACACGCCAATACAATTGTGTGTTACGTATACGCACATATGGAAATATTGCAAAACAATGAATTTTGTGAAAGTTGACCTAAGTTGTCAGATTTGAGACCATGATATAATGCTTTTAAAATGATCTATATATACATATTATACATCAATGAATTGGTAAATAAGTCTATTTTTATTTTCTTGTAATATTTTATTAGTTTTTAGAAAATAGGCGGAGTTTTGTTTTACAAAACATTATTTTTTTTAGTTTTTAGAAAATAGGCGGAGTTTTGTTTTACAAAACATTATTTTTTTGGTTTTTATATCTTTTTTATATTTTTTAATTTTGAAAAATTGCCAAAAATTTATTTGTAAAGTTTTTTTAATGATTTTTGCAGGACTGAAAGATCGATATATATTTTATAATGTCGAAAATATCATTCTAATATGCCTTTTTATGCAATTAAAAAAGTCGTTTAAAAAATTTACTTTTTTTTCATGAAATCTGCTCTCCTACATTCGTTTTTGGCCGGGCGGGAAGCAGTTTAGTGTCAAATCATTCTAAATCCATTTTTTGATGAAATATCGTCAAGAAATTTAAAAAAGCTCGCGTGACATTTTTTTTATTAATCGACAAAAATTTAACTTTTTCCAAAATTCACCATTTTCGACCAATGCCTGATGTAGTGTGCAAGCCTAAATCAGTTCAAAATATCTACATTAACCATTTATGAAGCCTTGTCTTTTGAAATATATAAAGAAAAAAATTTTTTCTTTAAAGGAATTTTGAGAAAGAAGTGAAAGAATTGTACTATATTTTTGTAAAAAATAGCCATTTTTCATACCAATTTCAGAGTGCTTACTTTGAATATTTTTCACGTCTAGACGCATTGAGATAATCCAAAAATTCTTTCAGCATGTTATTTTGAAATATATAGCAAATTACATGATATTTTTAAACAATTTTTTCCTCATATATCCCAGGACTTATTCCCGAAAAACCAAAGAAAGTCAAGGCAAAAAATCAAAAATTCAAAATTCAAGTGTAAATATCTTTTTAACTGTAAGAGATAACTTAAGTGAGTAAGCTTATTTTTTCTTTATCTTGCCAAGCACTTTACAGAAATATAAAAATCATTAAAATCGTAAAATAATAAATAAATATAAATAAAAAAATTTTTATAAGTTACGATTTTTTTAAACTTTTAGATACTCGAGGTAGTCAATTTTGACACCCTGTAGATTTTCTTGTGTTATCACAGGGTGACTATAAGATAGTTTTTCTCAAAGCTAAGGTCCTCCTCTGCAACTCTTCCATAAATTTAAATTTAATCCAACCAGTAGTTTAGGAGATACAGATTTATTACCAAAAAATTTGCGTTTGACCCCACTGTGATACGTTAGATGAACATGGATTCGAGCCGGGGTGCCGCCATCGACATTAACGAAAAAATATACAATTGAAATAAACATAATTTAATAAAGATAATAATAAAAATAATGTTTAAAAAGTAAACAATTACCGAATTTTTATAAAATTTTTATTACATTAATCGTTACTGAACCTGTCCTCTTGGACCAGTCCTAGGAGCTATCCTGTGACCTGTCCCAAGGGGCTAAATAGCCACCTCCAATGACAACCTCATGTAAAAGTGACAGTTTCTTCTCATATAAAGTTCCAAAACTGGGACCGGTCACTAGCCCTGAGAACCTGTCACGTGACTAGTTTTGAACCGGTTCTCTTTATTCTAGGGTATGTTCAGCCTTTTTTTTGGTTATTTTTGATTTTTTTAAATGTTTAAATTAGTACCTCATGTTTGGTCTTATAATTATTTTGTTCGAAGCTCAAGTAAACGTCCCGTTATATTTACACAGAAGTAACGAAACCCTTTTTTTACATTTGAAAAATTTGCATTATTTGTCTTCATATGTGTGCCAAATATTTTTTGGATTGCACTTGTATAGAAATTTAAAAAACAATTTTGGTCCCGAAAGTATTTCAAAAAACAAATACAACATTATTTATGATTAATATTATTTTAATATTGCAAATTCCATGATAATGTACTATATTAATAATTATTATTTTTTTTATTCGATTATTTTCGTTAATTCTTGCTGCGAAATTAAATAACATTTTATTATTATTATTATTTTTAATTAACCCCTATTCTTTGTGCATATTTTGTTAGTTTGACTATACGAATTTTAAAATAAAAACTTCTTTATTAACTACTTTATATAATTTAACGTAATCTTTCAATCAACTATGCACATTCATAAAAGTAATAGTAAATCCATATAATTTAACAAGAATTTAACTTAAGCAATAATTTAGGTTAATGCTCTTTAACATTGTATGGTATCCAATGTTGCTTGTTATGGATATAACCCGGATTTACAAAATGATTGCTGAACTATGACATTGTTTTATTCTACTGTTCTTTTTTCGCTTTTTTTATTTAAAGACAATTATATTTAATACTTTTTTATTTTTACTCTTGACAATTTATGACACAGTAATAAAATCTATCTCCTAACATGAAGAAAAAAAAAAAAAAAACATCGAATGAATTGCATAAAACAAAAGGATATTTAACAAGGGAATCAAAAAAGTAAAAAAATAAAGACAAAGGGGATAAAATATTTAAGCTTTTATGAAAGACTAAAAAAAAAAAAAGAAAAGACTTTATTGTTCAAATAATAAACTTTATAGGTTGTTAAAATAAACTTTTAGCTGTCCTTGTGGTCAAGTTGTCAATGTTAAGCTTGTATGTAAGCAACAAAGTGTAAAGTCTTTAAATATTGCAGTATTTAAAATTCTTTGCTAAATACTATTTAATCGAAGCATATATTAAAAGCAGGGATTAAAATTATGTATTAACTATTTTTCTGATTACTAAAAACTAAACAGCAATATGTTTAGTCTTAGTTTTTAAAAGAAAAGTAATTTCATATACGAAAATCTATTTAACTGTCGCTTATATTAAACTAAAAATATTTTTTTAATATAAAATATTTCAAATTGCTTTTAGTTTAATAAAAATAATAATTTTAGTATACAATTTTCTTAGCATAGAAAATTTTACTACCAAAGAAATGAAAATTTGAAAATTTGAAATTTATAAGAAATTAAAGTTTGAGAAATGAAATAATTTATTTTTTGAATAAATTTTTTTTTCTAAAAAATTTAAACTAAATTTATTAAAAATTAAAGAGCTCATTTACATTGGGGATTTTCCCTGGAATAAATCGCTGCAACTTTTACGTTTGTTGGCAAGAGGTGTAGAAAAGCAAGCGGGGTAAGAAAAGTTGCATGTCGTCGCAAAGCTAAAAATTTCATGAAATTTTTTAAAATTTATTTTTATTTTTTCTGAATTGTTGTTTTTTGTCAAACATTTTTTAAAAAAATTTCACAACACAATTTTATATGTGTAAATGTGAAAGGGATTCCGAAGCAACTTGAAAACAAAATATCTTAAAAAAACCCTGCGATAATCCCTAATGTAAATAGGCTCAAACTTAAATTTTTTGCTGACAAAAGGAAATTTTTATAGTATTATACTTAATTAAAATTTATTTACAGGTTATTAGAATAAATATTTATGTTTTTTATATATTTTTCTCAATAAATTAACTGAAATGGAAGCAAACTAATGTTAATATGCAATCTTTTTAGACTGAGTAAAGATTTTAGTAAAATCTGTCGTGGAATCAATTATCAGATTTTAAATGTATCCGTCAGACTTCTTTCAAATAATATTATGATAACTTTGGTTTGATTTTTGATTTTGAGAGACACAAGCTCTTTTCATAGTTGGAAAGTGTTAGATGAAATACATAAGTACGTCATCTTAAGTGAGACTATCGAAAGTGTTTCCAAATTTTGCCTTTAATTGAAATTTTTTGGTCTGCAAAAAAAAAAAGAATATGTGAACTTGTCTGTCACAGATTTTTTATAGCACGTCAAACATGGTGGTCAAAAAAATATTTAACTATAAATCTAGAATTATTTGTTCGATTTAGAAAAATTAAAGACTTTTAAATTATATAAGCTTTTTTATGGGGTTATGCGAAATTTCGGATTTTTTATGACATCTGGAATTTTCGATAAGATTTGGGAATATGAATGGGATTTTATTCTTTTGGATTTCGGTGAAATTTAAAAATTTTGTATTTTTGGTAAAATGTTTATTTTTGGTTGAAATTTCATATTTTTGTTTGTAATTTTTGTTGAACTTATTTATAGAGTTTTTAGAAATAACAATTATACATTGCTTCATTTGCTACCTAACTGATAGCTTTAAAGCATATAAACAATAATAATTGTAAAAGGAGAATACAAATAATTGTAAAAAGCTTTATCGTAAACCATTCGTCTAACTTAATAACATTTAGGAAAAGAAGTCACAGATTCCATTTCCTAAAAATTGTAAGTTAAATAGATGATGTTTACAGAGAACACCACGGTGGGACACTGAAGAGTGCTGATGACGGTCGTGGCTGACTAGAAAATGCATTCCATTCTGCCGAGTGTCCAATAAAACTTTTACAATGTATTCTTCTACAATTATTCAATGAACTTGAGCCCGAATAATACAAATTCTAAAAACTCTATAAATAAGTTCAACAAAAATTACAAACAAATTAATCTTCACACTGGGCACGGTGTAAACTTGTTACTTGACTTCCCTGCTAGGCTTTCTAAAAATAGAAACAAACAGAAGGGACAAAACAAATAACAACAACAACATTGTTCATTGCTGCTTAATAAGTGGCTAAACAATAACAATTATACATTGCTTCATTTGCTACCTAACTGATAGCTTTAAAGCATATAAACAATAATAATTGTAAAAGGAGAATACAAATAATTGTAAAAAGCTTTATCGTAAACCATTCGTCTAACTTAATAACATTTAGGAAAAGAAGTCACAGATTCCATTTCCTAAAAATTGTAAGTTAAATAGATGATGTTTACAGAGAACACCACGGTGGGACACTGAAGAGTGCTGATGACGGTCGTGGCTGACTAGAAAATGCATTCCATTCTGCCGAGTGTCCAATAAAACTTTTACAATGTATTCTTCTACAATTATTCAATGAACTTGAGCCCGAATAATACAAATTCTAAAAATTTCATATTTTTGTAAAATTTAAAATGTTTGGTGAAATTTTGGATTTTTGGTGAAATTTTCAATTTTTTGGAATTCTTCATATTTTTGAGAAATTATGAAGTTTTGGTGAATTTCCGTATTCTTCGTAAAATTTTGGATGCTAAAATTTTGTGCAATATTAACTATAAAGCACCAAATATTAAAAATTAATTTTTCTAGAAAAATATGTTTGAGTTTTTTGTCCAATTTGTTTAACATGCAACATATTTTTTTAACCTATTTCCAACCGCTGTTGCGTTTTTGCATCAGTAACTTTAACATCCCCTAATTAACTAATTATGCAGTTAATGATAATTTTTTTTACAATTATTATTAGATTCATATGTTGTCTTAAAGATAAAAGAAAAAAAATTGAATTTTTATAAATAGGCTCTCCAAAATTAGGTGTTAGCCTAAAACGTTAGTGTTGCGAAAACGCATCAATGGTCATTTCGGCGATATTTTAAATTTGCTTTCCGAAAAAGTGATTTTATGCTATGGGTGTATTCTAAAGTTAAATAGCCTTAAGTTTGAGCTAAAAAATTTTACAAATGTTGTTCAGAAAAATTTTCCGGGTCCAAAAATGGTACGATTTCTGAAATTTTCAAGGCCCTATATTTCAGAATGAAAAATATCTATCACAATCACAAAAACAAATTTTGTGCCAAATTTCGTAAATTTATCTTAACGGAATTGGGTAGTGGTCGAAAATGGGTTGAGGCAACACAGCTAGAGAAAAAAAAAAAAAATAAATAAAAACATCTGACTCATTTATATATTTTTTTCCGAATAGAGCACAAAAGAAGGCAAAATAAAGTCAACCATTTTAACCAGAAAATTTCGGCCATAAGTGCAGTTAAATTTGGTTCTTATTTGGTTTGTAGCCAATAAGCTCATTTTTAATTATTTTACATAATTTTCGTTAGTGTTTTAGTAAATTTTGTTAAATTTCTCATATATTTTTAGTTAAAATTTTTTAGTAATAAAAATTCAATTTCTCATAAATTTTTAGTTTTCATTTTTCAAATTTTCATTTCTTTGAAATTATAAACAATTATAATTTGAATATATGAAAAAGCTACAAAAACTAAAATTTTAAAATTTAATTTTAAATTTTAGCAAAATTATTTTATTCTGTTGGTTAAAAGCATAAATGAAAAATTAAAAATTTGAATATTATTAAAATGATTATATTTGAAAAAAATTTATTTATAATTATGAAACAAAAACTAATTTCTCTACTAATTTAGTAGTTTTTTTTTTATCCCTGATTAGAAGAACGTATGAATACTAATATTATTCATACGCACTGTATAATAAAATACTATTTTTATTTCTTATTAAAATTTTAAGTTTTTTTTTTTTTTATAAAAAAGTGCAAAACAATTTCTCTAAACATTTAAATTTTCCCTTTTATAGATGTTTTATTTTTATACTTTTTATTATGGAAATTGTTTTCTATTTCTTCAATTTCACTTCTATATATTGGCTTTCTACACTTGATAGACACTAACTGGTGCCAAATGGTTAACACAATTTGGGAATTTATTTTGATTTCAAAATGAAATACAAAAGAAAATATAAACATTTTTATTGACACACATACATACGTTGTATGTGAAGTGTCCATGTACTAGTTCTCATTTACTTCCAATTTCCCCAAATTTCTTATGTATATGTACGTGGAATAAGTGTTGGCCATAAAATTGCTTTTTAACTGATTGCTTTTACCTTAAGTGTATTAACATTTATTTATTCTAAAATTGATTGAAATTTTTTAAATAAAAAAATAGAATAATATGGGTGTATTTAAAATAAACTTGTTTTTTAAATGGCCAAAGTTGATAAAGGTGTGCTTGTGTGAATTTTAAGGTTTTCTTTTGTAAGAAGAATATAAATATTTTGAATAAATTTATAGTAAAGTAAGACATTAAAGTTGAGGTAAAAATTAGTTGTTATTTGCATATGTAAGCAAATTTAAATATTTTGCAAGATCAGATAATTTGAAAAGGAAAACATTTTAATTTAGTGTATTTTATTTTGTTTTCAACTAACTACCTGTTTTTTGAAAACTTAAAGAAAATAATATATTATTTTCTTTTTTCCGCCATATTTTTTCGTTACGCTTTGCATAAAGATGCAGTAAAATTACCAAAGTCGAATAAAGTACTTACCATGGATTAATAATTAGGTAGATAACTAGAATAAACTTAATTCAGAAAACAACAAAACGTATATAGCCACATTTAATTTGACGTTCCGTTCAGTCATTATTCAATGGTAATTCATAATTAGTTTTCATTATTATAGTCTTGCCTTTAATATTTTTCTTCTGTTAATCCATTTTCGTTCATAATAGCAATATTTATGTTAAGCCGATTATAAAATTTAAAAGTGGGTAATTTTTTACATTCAAGGTACTGCCATGGGCTTCTTAAATCTCTATTGAATTTATACTGCACTATGTTATCCAAATATTCTGTATAGAAATGGTATTTGGTGACCTTTTGTTTTAAAATATACCTACTTTAGAATATTCTAAGGGGTGCTAAAATTAATTTAAAATTAATTAGAACTTTTTCTGCTACCTTACTGAAAAAGAAAGAGAAAGAGAGCATTTAGGTTGCTGTCTACTGATAGTGACTCTTATTGACATTGAAGATTGTAAGTCTAGGATTTAATGAGCTGAATTTACACTATCGTATACAGTGTAGCTTAGGCAGAAGTTTACGTGTAATTTTAGAATTCTCGAAGGATTTTAATTACAGTAAGTCCTTTGATATTACATTTGCTGTGACGATCCAAAATTATCCAGAACTCATCAGGGAGTTTAAAGTTCTGCTCTTCGATAAGCGGATGGATTTTGATTGTCAAGGAAATAATAAAAAAAATTGTGTTCTTTGAATCTATTTATTGGAAAAAATTTTTGGCACAATACCAGCAAAAAACTGCGCCTACTAAACAACGTGTTTTGTAAGTAAGAAGATGAAAAACAGCTTCCATTTGATGCAAAAACTGATGAAATTTGTTCGCGATGTACATTGGGGTAAAAGGGGTCGAAAATGGCGCTTAATTCAGGGAAATGCAATATCAATATTTTAATGAACACGTTTTTTTTATTGATCATTAGTAAAAAAAAAAAATCAGTTTTAGAATTTTAAGATTTTTTTTAGCAGAACAGTAATGTCTGTCCGTCCGTCTATACATTAGAGTTAAATGGGTTGAAAATTATGCATTATTCAAAGAAGGGTGGTATCAACACTTTAATGATCATGCTTAACTTTTCAATTTATTAGTAAATAAAAAACTGTATTCTTAGATTTATAAGATGTTTTTTGGTTGAATAGTAATGTCCGTCCTTCCGTCTATACATTTGGGTTAAATGGGACGAAAATGACGGTTAATTCAGGAAAAAGTGATATCCAAATTTTGATGATCACTTTCTATTTTTTCTATAATTAGTTAGTAAACATATGCATTTTTAGAATTCTAAAATATTTTTTTAGCAGCACGGCAATGTCTATCCGTCCGTCTATACATTTGAGTTAAATGTGTCGAAAATGCCATTTAATTCAGGAAAGTTGATATCAAAATTTTAATATTTTCATTTGGTTTCATATTAATCTAGAAGTGGAAAAAATATCTTTCCAATTTTAAGATTTTTTTTAAGGAAGTCTAATGAACGTCCATCTGTCCATTTGTTGGTTAATTTTTGCAAACTTTCCAATCCAAAATCGTTTAACTTTTGACTCAATAAAGAGAATGACTAAAAGTTTTCTTTGTTCGATAGATAATTTTGCTTTTTAACTAACTACATAAAACATAATAAATTTTTTTGAAAATATTTGGTTACATATGGAAAAATCTTAACCAGAATCTTGTAAAATTGAGATTTTTTACATTTCAAATGTATATAACTCGAAAAATATATAATATAAATAGAACATGCAAGCATATTTTCTAAAGGATTTATTAAGGACTTTAAGGTGATATAAAAATCTTGGAAATCGGGTAAGGAACAAAAATTTGCTAGTGGTTAAACATTTTTCATGACACTAGTACTCCATTTGGAACCCCTATAGTTCCGCTCCTGATGCGAATGTTGGATCCCGCTTCTAAACACAAAATGCTACTGTCCTCTGCTACGACTATGTGGAATTTCATACAAATCCAACTAGCTGATTAGATTCTTATTTCGATTCTTCCCCACTGTTTAATGTTTGATAAAGCAAAGAAAATGTCTGGCATTTAAGCTATTTTTTGTATGAAATCTACTGGAGTTTTTTTGAAAATAAGTTATTTTCTCAAATCGGGCTATATATGCGCACAATTTTTTTCATAAGTAGTATTAAAGTGGACAATATGTACTATTTTTCAAAAAAATTTCAGAACAAACATCCTGTAACATTTTACGTTGCATTCCATAAAAGTTGAAAATTAGTGTATTTTAGGATAATTTAAAAAAAAAAATATCAGGACAAAATATAATTTACAAATACTTGAAGAAAAGTACATTTAAACATCTCAAGTTGATGGTATCGTTTTAAATTTTTTACTTTAAAATCCGTGCATGCAAATCTGCCTAAACCAGTATGCGAATTTGTTTAAAGTGTTATTTTTATTAATGACTGTTATGTTCAAGTTCTAAACATAAAATAATAAATTAGTTCCTGTTGGTTTTTAAGGAAATATCTGATCTTTTCCGGAATTATTCTAATTTAAGGTTTTATTTTGTTTCGGTTACATTTTTGCTCGAATAAGTCCACCTATTTTTAAATTCCGTTTCATTTTATATTGAGCTCTTAATGTTCTTTAAATTATTTTTTACTAGATCCCAATATCTTTCAACTGCACGGAGATTCGGACAATTTGATGGATTAGCCTCTATCGGTACAAACTCTTACAATTTCTTTGTTGCAACTTCATTGTTTTGTTGTAATGGGAAGAAGCGGGAACATGCTAAAAAATAGGGGATTCACTGAATTTTATTAAGAAAGATAGAAGTCTTTTCCAAAGGCACTCATTTCACAGAAAAAAGTAAAAAATGATTTTAATTACCAAAATAATTCATTCAATCAATAAAATATTTAAAATTGCACCTCTCACCAAAATAATTATATCAATTACCAAAAATTGTAAATACTGACAATAATATATTTTTTTTTTCCAATTAAACCATTTTAAAATTTTAATTAAAAAAGTAATCAGAAAAACTGTAAACAATGAGTTAATTGAAGGAATTACAAAGTTAATTGAGAAAAAAGTTATATATTAAATTTAATTTTAATATTTCTTTTATTTTTGATTCTTTATTGAAATTTTCTTTTATATTTCTTGAAATATACATACAAATGTCATTATTTTAATTTTGTTGAAAAATTGTTTAATTTTATTTTTGAGATTTATCTTTTAAAATGTTTTTGTATTCAATTCGGCATCTCCATTGCTAGTAACTTTCTGACATCTTACATATTTTCTATTTCCACATCGAGTCTTTTATGTTTCTAGGGATTTATTCTTCTAAATATAAACTTTTCTTTTTACGGATGATAAACATATTGTGCCTTGATGCGTTCACTAGAAAGGAAAAGTTTGTGTGATTATATATGTTTTGCAAGCTTTTGAGAGCAAATCAATACTGATCAACATTTCTTGATGCTAGAGGAGTAAAACCGATATGAAGATGATTAAAAAACAGTAAATATTGACGCCAAATATACATACATACATAATTTTTTAATATTTGTACTTACTGGACAGCATTTGCTAAACTTTACTATCAGAATTCCAGAACTTCCAATTGGCCAAGTTTGTAACCATTTCTCAGCCCCCAATTTTATTTGTATCACCAACGCTTACTAAATTACCGAAAGACAACAATAAATATGTATCACATTAATTTAAACATAGGAATACATACCTATCTTTGTTGTTGTTACTGCCAGTAAAAAAACCTTACTGCAATCAGTTCATTCATGTCCATGGAAAAGGCCATCATAAGAAAAGTTTACATAAGTATGTATATATGCTTTTATAAATATGTTGTCACAAAATTCATATAATTTTCCAATGTTTTATTTTTGTATTTCAACAAACGTCATTTCCTTTTTTCTTTTTAGAAAATTTTTAAAACGAATTGTAGAAATGATTATATAAATTAATCTATAAATTAAAATTTAAAACAAAACCAAGCAACTGTGTTAATTGAAAAATTTTATGTAATAATTTTTTCTGTGTTACGTATATTTTGGTGTCAATGCAACCATATTTTAAGAATGAAGTGCTTCATTCCTGCGTATGCATATGACTTCCCAAATCAAAAACTTTCTTGGGAATTTTGATTTCTTTGATACACGAAATTTTTGTGCCATAATCCCTCTAGCATCTACGACATAAAATTCCTGGCTAGAAAGTTGAAAAAAATCACCCTGTACAAACGTTTTATCGTTTACTATACCGAAAGCAATTAACTTTTTGCGACACTTTTCTTCCAGAGATGAGGTGAATTTCTCTCAAAATCCTTTCTATTTTGCCTGAGTCCTACAGCCTGAAGATAATATTTGTCTTACATTATCAGGTTACCATTTAATGATCATGACTTCTTTGTATAATATTATGACCCAAGAAACTGTATTTTGCGAAACAACAGCCTTCCTTGCAGTTATTTTATATGACCAATGAAAAATTTCATGAACAATTTTAATTATGTGTTTTTTGTTAAACTTTCATTTTAAGAAAAACCAATTTTGCTATTACCATGAAACATAGCACATGGTAAGTGAGCATAATGACAAATACAAACCAGTTAACAGAATTGTTAATTTTTCACCGCATCAAGAGCATGCACGGATTTTTTCGTTCGCAGTCCGTATTTTTCAAAAATGTAAAAAAATTCTTAATTTTGACAGCTCCTTATAAGAAAACAACACTAACTGTCTTAAAGATTTTAATTGACATTAATACATAATTTTGTCTATTTTTATTCGGTACCCAACCTTATTACAAAACTTTAAATTTTAAAATTCAATTAAGCGCCACTTTTGACACATTTTACCCCAACGTGCGATGTCCAAAAAGGGATGTACACCAGTGCTTGCCACTCTGAGAACGCATCTTATTAACATTGTTTTTTTATTATAGGTTTTGTATTGTAGAAATTAAACGAGAGAAGAAGATATAGTCGGGCTTGACCGATACCCTACACCATTACGATCCACACAATTTTGTTTTTACTTTTATGGACTTGTATATTTAGCACAACTTACTTGTGCTAAATATTAACATAATACTAACATTTGTACGGGATTTATGCACGTTAGTGACTTTCGGGAGAGGAATTTATATGGGAGCTATGGTCAGTTATGCACCGATCTTCATGAAATTTGGCAGATTTTTGTTAATATAAAACTTATTTCAAAATTGCGACCTGTACTTTGCGCACAAGCTTTACATGGACAGCCAGCCAGCCGTCCAGCCAGCCAGCCCGCCGACCAGACGGACGGACGGATATCGTTAAATCGACTCAGAAAGTGATTCTGAGTCGAACGGTATACTTTAAGGTGGGTGTCCGAAGATTTTTTATCTGCGTTACAACTTCTGCACAAACACATAATACCCCAACCACCTTTGGTGGTGTAGGGTATAAAAACTATAATACAACACCGCACATGTGCGCCACTTTGGCACGCACTGATGTACACAAAAATTTCAAAAATCGCTCTCCGAAAGGGAGAGAGTTTCTCACTTTTGCACTCACAGCCAATATATTTTAAAAGAGATTGTGCAACTTACGTTGCTATATATTTTTGTGTACGTATTTTCTTTGTACGCAATAATGAAATCAAGTATTTTGTTATGTATTGTTGCAACTTTTTGAATTAGTTCTCTCTACATCAACATTACATAAAGAACAAACTAACCCAGCCTTAAAGCTATAAGAAGTTGTTGCTTTTAAAATTGGAGTTAATGTTTTGCTGGAAATGACTCGTACATTTTAGCCCAAAACGTAGTTTCGATTTTTTTTATTTTAAATTTTCATAATTTTAATCTTATTAGTACACAGAAAAAATTATTACCGTTTTTTTTACAATTAACTCAGTTGTTTAATTTTGCATCAAAATTTAATAAATATGTTCAAGAAAAAGTAAAATAAAATATAAATTTTGGTATGATTTTTTTTCCTATACACATTTTTAATTCATTCAATCATCTACTTGATTGATTTAATTAATTTATTAATTGAGAATTTTTTTCTGTTTTGTATTTTTTATAGTTTTTAGTAATTGATATAATCATTTTGGTGAGAGGTGCAAATTTAAACAAGTTTATAATTGAATGAATTATTTTCATATATATTTGTTAATTGGTGACTTTTTTCTGTGTATATAATATTTAAAACTTATTCAATAGAAGTTTCGGTAGAAATTTAAGAACTCATGACCGGCGAAAGAGAAACTTATCTGACACAAACTTAAATTATATTTATAAAAAAAAATTGGCTCTATATTTTTAAAGAACAATAGTTCTAGTATTTAAATACAAATACAAACCCTAATTATATTAGGTGTCAATTATAAATAGAGTAAAATTTGATAAAAATTTACTGAAGTGTATAGTTCAATTAAAATAAATAAATAATCAATACAGGAAATCAACAAGTTGGTTTCATTACCTCTTGTGAATTTAATAATATTTGGTAAATATATCATTATATTCTGTAAAAAAAAAGCTATTAACTATTGAGGGTCCCAGTACGATACTTTCACAGAATATAGAGAAAGGCTTTATAATTTACATGTATATCTTTCACGAATTTAAAGATACCATTTTTTGAGATTTAATTCACTAATTACACTGGTCGACAAAAATTTTTTTTTGTGCTCCTTCAAAAAAAAAAAAAAAAGAAGAAAAAAAAATAAAAATATGTGAACTAAATGGAATTCCGTATGTTTCAGTTTTTTCCCATCGGGTCGAGACTTTTTTTTATGGGAGTGCACAGTGGGGCCAAAATCAAAATAAATGGTAATAAGTCTGGAACTTTGGAACCATTGAACCGATTTAGATGAAACTTGGAACCTCGGTAGAGGAGGAGTTAGGCTTTCAGAATGTTGTTGGCTTGAGTCTGTAGCTGCAGACCCTCGAGGGTGAAAAACTTATCGGAGCTTATAACTTTTACAAAAATAAACCGATTTTTTTTTTTTTTTTATTATTTTTACATTTTTGAATTCACCTAAGCAAGATAAGGAAAAAACATGCCTACACAGAAAAAAATCACCAATTAACAAATATATATGAAAATAATTCATTCAATTATAAACTTGTTTAAATTTGCACCTCTCACCAAAATGATTTTATCAATTAATAAAAACTATAAAAAATACAAAACAGAAAAAAATTCTCAATTAATAAATTAATTAAATCATAGGAAAAAAAATCATACCAAAATTTATTTTTTTATTTTATTTTTTCTTGAACATATTTATTAAATTTTGATGCAAAATTAAACAACTGATTTAATTGTAAAAAAGACGGTAATAATTTTTTCTGTGTAATGTGTTAAATTATCTCGTATGTTTTAAAAGATATTTAGCTTCAAAAAATAAATTTTTCATTTTTGGCCTTGACTTTTTTGCGATTTTGCCCTATAACTTTTAAAATAAAATTTCTAAATTTTTTTTTAAAAATATGTTGAAATTCTCTATAATTTTCTAATATACGCTAATAAAAGAAATTTTTTGTTATCTCAATTCCATAACAAAAAAAAAATTTTTCAAAGTCAAAATTTCAAAACAGGTCTCAAAAATTGCAAATTTTTGCCAAAAAAGTATCTTTATATATTTAACTTTTTTAACAAATGTAGTTAAAAAAGTTTAATATTTTTTGGCCTTTTCTAAAAGACGGGACCTCAAGAAAACGTGTAACTGTAATTTTGAGAAGTTCTGAATGTTCACCATACATACAGCAGGGTCAAAAATTATCAATTTTGGATGAGAAGTTGAAATTTTTGAGTCCGTAAAAAAATTGATTGTTGATTTCGGTAATTCTGTAAAGTGAACTATAAAGCTCAATATGTCCTTAAGGGTTTTGCAAAAAATTATTACAGCCTACCGATAAACTTTTCAATAATAAAAACTTCGACATTTAAAAATATATAGTAAAATTATATATATTTTTCTGATTTTCTCATTAATTTTCCATTAAATATTTTATATCATGTGCAAAAATTATGATGATACCTATAATCGTTTAGAAATTATTCAGTCTCAAATTTTTTAAATAAGTCCATGTAAACATAATTTGCATTTGTTTTAAAATAGTGAATTTTATTATAAATAGTTTTTAAGAAGACACAATTTCCTTTAAATTGATATATAATGTGACTTGTTATAATATATATAATATGTAATTTTTTCTAGTTTTGCTTAGGAGAATTCAAAAATGTAAACATATTAAAAATCGGTTTACATTTGTAAAAGTTATAAGCCTTAAGTCGCTCTACTATCATTTTTGTCCACTCAACAAAAACGTGCTAAATAAGTATTAGATTTTACATTATCACGTAAATTGAACAACGAGATATTAACCATCGAACTACAAATCTCTATATGTGAACCATTTTTAATATGAAATCTCAATATGTTAATCTTGTATGTGTAATTTTGTCTATACAACTTTCTTTAGGTTTCAAGGAAACCGAAATGGACACAACGAATACTGATAAAGTGTGTAGCGGCATAAAAAATACGTATTCCATTCTGCTGGCGTCTAATTATAGTTCACAAGCTCTGCTTTGGTAGAGCCAAACAGAGACAATAAGACAATTTACGATTGCAAAGTTCTTTTTTTTAGCTATTTTACACTTTCAAGTCGCTATATTTCGTGAACCACTTTATAATATTGCCTGAAATTAAGAATAACACAAGGTAACAAAATTGAAAAAATTTTAAAAGCTTGAAAAACCATTTTATAATTTTGTTGTATTGTGGTTCCAGTAGTACAAATATGGTCCAAATTTTAAATTCTATGGAGAGTTTTTTTTTAAATTTTTAAGTAAAATTATAAATTTTTTTAGACATTTCTCCACATAATTAATGATAACTTAAAAAATGGTAGTCTGATATTATTAAAATTTAAATTTAATTTAAATTTAAATTTATACAACTTTTAATCCCTTTATATATTGAGTTTCAATCGGTTTAGTAGTTTCGGAGTTATAATAAAAAAAATTTAGAAAAATATTTATTTTTTACGTGAAAAAAGCAAGTTCTTTTTGTTTAAAAAAAATCATTAAAAATCGAAAACGGCAAAAACTGTTCAGATTTATTGATTTATCGTAAAGCCACATGTAATAGCAACAAAATGAGATATCGATCATAAAAATCTATTGATTCTTTTCGAATTTAGTCGCAATTAAGTGAATTCGTTAATTTTCACAAAATTTTAGTTTTTGGAGAAATTTCTACACTTATGTTGTTATAACTCAAAAACAACTTTTACGATTTTGTTAAACTAAATTTACAAAAATTTTGGCTTACAATATCTTTAAATGATGAATACAATTGTTTTTGATGCGATCAATAGTTTCAAAGTTATGAATTGATAGGCAAGAAATATAAAGTTGGTAAAAAATAAATCAAATCTATGTACCCACCATCAACTTTTCCAAATTTTACGTTATATAGGAGGTGGGCGGTAAGGTGGGTGACCACGCCAATCTTTTGTTTCCGAGTTTACATTGATCCTTGAACTATTTGTACAAAATTTCGTTGACATTTCACCATACATGGGAGGTGGGCGATAAAGTGGTCGGACCATGCCCATTTTTGGTTTCCAAGTTTATATCGAACCTTGAACTATTTATACAAAATTTCGTTGTCATACATGCTTTGGTTTCAGAAATATTGGCAAAAAAGTACGAAACGGACACCCTGTGTTTCTAGTTTTAAGCCCATAACATTTTTATTTATTAACCGATTTTGATTTTTTATATACAAAACAAACCTTATACAGGATAAATATTTGTGCCAAATTTCGTCCTCCTACGTTGTCCCGTTCGAGACCTATCCTGCTCTGAACAGACGGACATAGCTAGATCGACTCAGAATACCCACCATCTTTTTGATGGTGGGTATAAAAATCTGAAAAAATCTAAAACTGCAAAGAGTATTAATTTTTTTATGTGCACTGAAGCTACATATTATGTGAATTAAAAAGATGGGGGGTATATTGATTTTGTCATTCCGTATGTAACATGTCGAAAAAATCATTAGTTATGACAACATAAGTGGAGAAATGTCTCAAAAAACTAAAATTTTGTGAAAATGAGCGAATTCACTTAATTGTGAATTCGAAAAGAATCAATAGATTTTTATGATCGATATCTCATTTTCTTGCTATTATGATCGATAACTCATTTTCTTGCTATTATGTGGCTTTGTGATAAAACAATAAATCTGAACAGTTTTTTTCATTTTAGATTTTTAATGATTTTTTAAATCAAAAAAAACTTGCTAATTTCAAGTAAAAAATATATTTTTTGTTTATTTTTTTTTTATTATAACTCCGAAACTACTGAGCCGATTGAAACACAATATATAAAGGGATTACAGGTTATGTAAATATAAATGTTTCTAAGTTTATTTTAATAATAACACTTTTTGAGTTATTATTAATTATGTGGAAAAATGTCTAAAAGAATTTATGATTTTACATAAAAATATATAACCTCTCCATAGAATTTAAAATTTGGACCATATTTGGACTAATGAAACCATAATACATCAAATCTATATAGTAGTTATTCAAGCCATTCTTTGCTGTTGACCTGTGTAATTATTGTACTTAATATCATTAAATTCGGAAGAGGTGAAAAAAACCAACCTAATGGCTTTAAATAAAATGACCCATGAATCATTCCATTTTTTTGAAACCACAGTTAATTAAATTGTCTACTCTCATTATTATCTAGTGAATCTGTAGATGAAAATAGATTTATTATTACTTTTTTATCTATTTAGTGTATTATATCTGCATACATTTAAAAACATATATACATACTGCTTTGATTAATTTTTAACAATCAGTACATACAGTTTTATTTTTTTTGTGGGATTAAGAGACTTTAAAGTTAAAAATGTATTAATTTTACCCTACAGTATGTAGACGAAAATGTATAAAATTTAATAATCTAAAAAAAAAAGTAAATTCAAAGCTACAAATATTTTGAAAAAAACTACCATTTTTTATTTTTAAGTATGTTAATAATTTCGATTTTTTTTAGTGTAACTTTAAGTAAAGTCTACAAAGCCATTATTCCACAGAATTTCATAAAATGTAATTAACTTTAATTATAGTTAATATTAAGCCAATATTACTAAAGGTTTTAAAATAAATACCAATTAGTAAAGGCCATTAGCTTTTTAATATAATAAAAAAAAAAAAACATGAAATCATTTAAAGTGGGAAAATAAGTATATTGCACTTGAATGTGTAATGCAAAATTACATGTATATTTATATTATTTACATTTAAAGCATTAACCATGAGATTTTTTTTTTTTTTTTTTTTTTTTGCTTTATTTTATTAAATTTTGTTTATTAAATTTCAGTTTCAAACGACTTCTTCGTCATGACGATGAGAGACAATGTCAGCTATTAAATGTAATTATACTTTGTCTACGGTTTATTTGGGGATTTTCATTATTTAACGACCAATACTTACAAAATTAGCTTAAAAATTAAAATCCACAATTGTAATTGAAACAACTTAATTAGTTTTTCTTTCATTTTTATGATTCCAAACTAAATGAAATTAGTTCCATTTTTGAAAATTCTTTGAATTGTTTCTAAATATTTATAAAATTATTCCAGGAATTGCATTGGCATGAAATAATAATATAGATTATTATACGTTTACTATAATTCTAATTTATATACTATGTATCTTCAATACAATATAAATACATATTAATTTCACACAATTAATGGTATTTCTACAGAAAACGATTTTCTATTAATATATTAGATAAATATTTTATACTTATTTTAAATAACCTAGCAAAATTTTTTGGGCCAATATTGAATTTTAAATTCAATTTCAATTCTTCAAATGATAAAAACATTAATTAAACCATGTAATTATTCATTGCCGTAATTTTAATTTTTTAAAATTTTATTATTATCCTACAACTAATATATTGATAACTGTACATTAAACTTTTACTGGTATATTTTTTTGCCATCTATAGAAAAAAAAAAAAACACAATTCCAGAAAACTTTAAACATTTCTGGCTAATTAGATGGGTCATTAAGAATTGTTTACCACCAGATGCTGTAAGATTATTATTCTTTCGAAATAAAATGCAATTAATTTGAGTTCAAATACTTTACAAATGTTTTTATAAGTACACTGCAAAACTATTAAGTACATAATTACAATTTTCTTGAAAAATATGGGGGATTTATTTGTTACAAATTAGTATTGCTGAGAAGAAAAACTTTAAAGTTAATAAATATGAACATTAGTAAACCAAAATCTTTACAGAGTTTAAAACAAAAACAATTGAACTGAAAGATTAAAATTTTTTGTTAAACGAAATATGTACTTTCTTGATGTGAAGATTTAAAAAAGTTTAATAAGGATTTGAATAATTTAAATTATATTTTTATAATTATATAAAAAAAAATAAATAAAAAAATAAGTTTTGGCCAAAAAACTATGTTTTCGGACCAAAAAACTATACAGCCGTTCGGAAACTGCAGATTATTCCCAGTTTATTTCTTGAATAGTTAGGACACTATGCGACGTCCGTCTATCTAGGCATCTATCTTACTGTCCTGACTGACTGAATAAAGTAATGGTGGAAATTTTAGATATATCGTCATGAAATTTACAAAGATTGCGAAGAAGAAAAGGTAAGACGAAAAGAGCAACGAGAGGTCGAAGAAGAGAAAATGGGATATCGAAGCAGAAATAAGAAGGCTAGTGTGCTTCAAGAGAATTCGACTCATATCTAACTACTATCACTTCTTTTGGTAATTTGCATTAGATATTTTGATCTCTCTCTCTCTTTCTCTCTCTTGAAGGAGAAACAATACTTAATACTGTGGTTGTCATCTGTATTTCGGTTTTGAGATTTAAATTCTACCCTAATTAAAATTTGTTTACGTATAATGAATAACATTATGCGACAAATTGAGGATCAGTGCATGGGACGAAATCATTCCATATGAAATTGATAGCTCTTGATATATGTAATAAACCCTCCAAAAGATTTTTAGCTGGTAGGCAAAATATATTTTATGATCTTTCAAACTTTTCTATTTTTGCAGCAAAGTAGTTTCAGATAAATAGAAAAAATAATTGGGGTATTCACACGGTGTGCTATCAAGTCTTATTGTCATAAAATACTAAAGTTTTATGATAGTTTTAAAAAATTGTTGTTGTGCTTCAAAGAAAAAAGTCCTGAAATAATAAGACCTTTCTAAATCTAAAGCCCAAATTACAATAGCGCGTAGTCAGCAGCAGTGTGTGCTGACACAATCAGCTGATCATTTAGAATGCACTGTTTGTTATAGTGTTGATTACATTTGGTCAGCAGCAGTTTGCAGTGCTGTTTCATTTAGCTCTGTTTCTAAATTCACTGCGCTGCATTCAGATTGAGACTGAGACAAAGAGAGTGAGCAAATAAATGAGAGGCTGAAATACACAAGTAGAATAAAGCAAGATGGTGGTTGTAAATTGTGGCTGCCTACGCTGAAATGTAATTATAACGGCAGCAACATATTGTACTGACAGTGAACAGCTGATAATTTTTGTTGATACTGTTGCTGACTACGCGTAAATGTAATTTGGGCTTAAGTCGAAAGGGAAAAACTCTTCGTCGAGCCGGTGGTAATATTTAGAAGTTACCGCCATTGAATATTCGCAATATATACGTAAACATGCTATAAATTTGTGCATAGTTCTATAACTTCAGCATTAATTACATTTTATTAATTTATTTATAAAAGTTATTATAAAATTAAGTTATATAAAATTAAATAAAAAAAAAAAATTGAGACATTTAAAAAATAAAAGGAAGAAAATTTTGTTTGTATATTTTAGCTGACTAGCAGCCACCAAACGTATTTAAAATAACCGCCGTCAGAAAATATTGCCGACTTAGTCATCGACAACAGCTGTTTATGTTTATGTTTTTAAACAATTTCTTTTGTGCCAAAAAATATTTTATAATTTTTATAAAAATGAATTTTTTAGAAAATTCAGGTAATTTTAATTTTATCTTATTTACTTGAATCAGCCATAACAATATCCAATATGTACTTTTCGCACAAATCGGTTATTATTTCAGATTTTTGACTTGTTTTTGGCATTTTCATTAAAAATGTTTGTAATTTTTTTACAACTGTATTTTTCATTTATCAGCTGACTCAAATTTGAAATAGCATACTAACTTATGAGGGTTGATCACAGTAGTCATATTCTTTCGTGTTATTATTTTATGATATATGACTTTATGACGACCGTGTGAATACCCCAAATATAAATATAGTTTGAAGCTCAAATATTTTAACATAAATGTTTAGAACATTTAAATGGCAATATTTCATTAGAACTTTCTATTAATTTATCTCTAATAATAAGGGGTCATTTCTAGTCAGTTTAAAAAAAATTACATAAAAGTCGATTAAAACTTGAGTTTAATGGATTAAAATGCTTAACAGAAATTTTCTACGTCGAATTTCACTAGGTGTCACCAAAGGTTTAAAGTTCATGTTGTGAATCAAGTATATAAAAAATGAAGTAAATGAAATTGTTAGTAATTTTTTTTACAATTTCAACAAAAATTTTAATATCATGGTATATTTCATTGCACAGTTTAAGGAGTTTATATAAGAAATGTTGGAAAATTTTATAATTTTCTTTTTTAACAACACATGAAAACAACATATGAATTGAAAGTTCTAATGAAATATTCCCCGTTATATGCTCTAAATATTAACGCAAACATATTTTAGATTCGAACTATATTTTTATTTTTTTTTAGATTTGTCTGAGGCTACCTTGGTAGAAAAATAGAAAAGTAATAAACCCCCTATGGGTGTTATCTTTGTAGATATTTACAAAGACTATCTATAAATAAAATGTTATTTTCTGTCATATCATAAATGAATTTTTGGTGATTTTTCCAAAAAATTACATACCCGAGGTGACCAACTTTGTAGGGCTCACTACCTCCCTAACCCCTGGGGGCCTATTCTCCTTTAACTAGAAAGCATTTAAAAAAGTAACTGTGTGAAATTTTATTGAAATATCTCCAACGATTCGAAAGTTACAGAATTATTTCCCAAAAAAAGCGTTTTGGAACCACTGCACAGTGTTACATTTGGCAGTTTAGAAAGACAAAAATCTAATTTTGAAGATATTGGTATAAAATTTTATATTCTATTATTAGATAATGTCGTAAAAAATATACTATATATAATCACTGTCATTCTCATACTAAAAAAATTTAATTTAATTGTATGAACTTCCTGCATGTTTTTGTAAATTTCATTAAAATAAGGGATATTTTAAAAGTAGGCGTGACAAGATCTAATCACATCAATATAGTTTAACACTTGCACAACAAATTTGCGGCCACTATCCTAAGATGTTTAAATAATTCTTAAAAAATTGCTAAAATGAGGTACCTTACATTTTTTTTAATATTTTAAAAGATCGCAAAAAGTCGTAGTCAAAATTCTCAAATATAACTTTATAGATGTCATTTTATATATCAATCGTATTTTTAAATTAGAACTCGTTGGAACTTTTTTGTTCAAGTCCATTAAAAATAGAATTTCCCAAAAAAAATATTTTTTTAATATTATGATTTCTTTTAAATAACAAACAATATTTTCAGTCCTACGAAAAATTTTAGAACATGATCTGAAATCGTTAGTTCTAGAATTGGTGTAATCAGAACCACTTCTGATTCTTTAATAAGATCCTCAGAACTAGTGGTATCACAACCAATTCTGGCACTAATGGAGTAAAACCATATTCTGATTCCAAATTCGTTTTAACGAATGTAGTGCTTAGGAACTAATTCTGTATGACTCTACATCACTTCTGAGAACAAATTACTGGTTCTCGAATAACTTCCTAGAACTGTTTAAAATAATTGTATCAAAAATTTCAAAAATTAAAAAAAGAGTATTGATTTCATCAGTGGCCTTTAGGCAATAGCCCATTATAATAAAAAACAGGTTCTAAAGCAGTTCCATAACGCTTCTATGGAACTAGTTCTGCATGTGACAATTTTGATCAAAAATCATTGATTTAGAACTAGTTCCAGAACTGTTCCATAACAGAGTAGAACAAGTACATGCTATATTCATGTGTTCTGGAACTAGTTGTAGAACTAAAAAAATTTTTCCTGGGGTGTTTATTTTTTAACCTAGCAAATTATAACGGAATAATATGGATACATTTATTATTAAATACCAAAAAAATAAAAAAATCATGAAAACATCTGCACTATTTACTGAAATATATGAAGTTACAGTTAACATATTTCTTTAATAAAGTTGTAAATAAAATTAAAATATTTTTAAAAGTTTCAACTTTGAAAGTCCATAATTCGCGTTATAGACACTTACCAATACTTCAAGTAATTTGTCCATAATTTATATGATATGTTTACTAATTAATACGAGAAAAATTAAAAAAAGTACATTCATTTAGTAAAAGTGTTGGTATACAATTGGCCACAGGTTTAATAAAATTCCCCTTTCCGAATTTTGGCGTTAATAAACAATGCACAGTGGGGCCAAAAGCAAAATAAATGATAATAAGTCTGGAACTTTGAAACCACTGAACCGATTTAGATGAAACTTGGAACATCGATAGAGAAGGAGTTAGGCTTTCAGCACGGACGCCGCTACAGTGGGCCAAAGTTGACCACCTCGAGGGTGAAAAACATATCGGGGCTTATAACTTTTACAAATATAAACTGATTTTAAATATTTTTACATTTTTGAATTTTTCTAAACAAGACAAGGAAAAAACATGCTCATGTATGGTTCAAAAAACTTAAAAAAATAAATTTCTCATTTTTGGTCTTGACTTTTTCGCGATTCTGCCCTATAACTTTTAAACTAAAATCTCTAAAATTTTGCTAAAAAGATACTGAAATTCTCTACAATTTTCTAAATTACGCTAATAAAAAAAATTTTTTTGTTATCTCAATTCGATAACAAGAAAAAAATTTTCAAAATAAAAATTTCAAAACAGGTCTCAAAAATTTCAATTTTTTGTCAAAAAAGTAACTTTATATATATTGAACTTTTTAAAAAATTTTGTTCAAAAAGTTTAATATTTTTTGACATTTTCTGAAAGATGGGACCCCAAGAAAAGCTGTAAGTTTAATTTTAAAAAGTTCTGAACGTTCACCCTACATCCAGCAGTGGTCAAAAATGATCAATTTTGGATGAAAAGTTGAAATTTTTGAGTCTGTAAAAAAAATTGATTGTTGATTTTTGTACTTCTGTGAAGTAAACTATATAGATCGATATGTTCTTAAAGGTTCTGCAAAAAATTATTACAGCCTACCGGTAAACTTAGTCACACGAGGCAATTTTCCGAAAATACCCATATTTTCAATAATAGCAAATTCGACTACTAAAAATATATAGTAAAATTATATATATTTTTCTGATTTTCACATTTATCAATTCCCCATTAAATACTTTATATCACGTGAAAAAATTATGTTAATAGGTATGAGCATTTAGAAATTATTCGGCCTCAAATTTTTGAAATAAATCCATATTAACATAATTTGGATTTGTTCGTATTGTTTCAAGAAAAGTGTACTAAAAATTTTAAAATAGTAAATTTTATTATACATAGTTTTAAAGAAGACATAATTTCCTTCAAAATGATGTATAATATGACTATTTTGTGTTTGCAACGTTTCTGGTAAATAAATTTGAAATTAGCAAAATTTCAACTTCTCATCCTAAATTGACCATTTTTGACCGCTGCTGGATGTAGGGTGAACGTTGAGAACTTTTAAAAATTACACTTACACCTTTTTTTGGGGCCCGTCTTTCAGAAAATGTCAAAAAATATTAATCTCTTTGAACAAAATTTTTTAAAAAAGTTAAATATATAAAGTTACTTTTTTGGCAAAAAATTGCAATTTTTGACACCTGTTTTGAAATTTTGATTTTGAAAAATTTTTTCTTGTTATCGAATTGAGATAACAAAAAATTTTTTAATTAGCATAATTTAGAAAATTGTAGAGAATTTCAACGTATTTTTAAAAAAATTTTAGAGATTTTATTTTAAAAGTTATAGGGCAAAATCGCAAAAAAGTGAAGGCCAAAAATGAGAAATTTATTTTTTGAAGTTAAATATTTTTTAAACCATACAAGATAATTCAGCACAGTAAACATACTTTTTCCTTGCCTTGCTTAGGAGAATTCAAAAGTGTAAAAATATTTCAAATCGATTATTATTTGTAAAAGTTATAAGCCCCGATATATTTTTCACTCTCGAGGTAGTCAACTTTGGCTCACTGTAGCGGCGCTCGTGCTGCAGCTAGAGACTCCATCTAACATTATTCTGAAAGCCTTTCAAAGTTCCAGATTTAATACCATTTATTTTGCTTTTGACCCCACTGTGCAAGAAGACCATACAATACCCTATAACAGTCTACATTTTCACAGATATATAATTATAACTTATATAACTTTTCTATTAACTAAATTATAGTTTCTAAAAACGGTCTTAACCGACTATATCTCTCTTACTAGTTTAATTTGTCTTAAAGATTAATATTTCGAAAACGAAGAAAATTATTCCTAATTTGTTTTTGGTTTGGTTCATATACAGCTGAAAACTATATCTTGAGTTTGAATTTTCAATTAAGTTGCATAGAATTTTTTCTCGACTATTATATTTACCTAAAGGGATATAAATATATTTATTTCCTTATGATTTTACATAAATATTGAAGTTTTTCTAATATAATGTTTATAGTTGTTCTTTTATTTTTATGAAAATACTTCAAGTTTTATTAATATTTTCTGTTGCATTTTAAACAAACTGAAAAAAACTTTCGGATAAGTTTTGCATACATTTTTATTTCTACTCAAAAACCTTTTATCATATTAAGAGTATTTGTTCGTACTTAACTAAACATTGGCTATTATTCTTCTACGTTTTGTAGTAACAATGTACGAATGCATTTTGTAAGAAATCACTAAATAAAATGTGTAAAAATCTGTGTAGGTTTTAAGTTTGTATTTGTATTACATGAATATTTGCTGGTTAAGCAAAAAAAAAAAAATGATTTAAAATATATTTAAGTTGTATGGGTCATTCCATAGTTGAGTGATTTGAGATTTTGTTTTTAGAAACTATAATTTAGTTAATAGAAAAGTTATATAAGTTATAATTATATAACTGTGAAAATGTAGACTGTTAACATTAATTTACTTATAAACTTTTAATCTTCAAAACTATTTTAAAATACTTTTTTAAATAGTTAAACCTATACGAAAAGGGTTATGTAGAGATTTAAGTATCAAATTCTCGATTACTGCCAAAGAGTTTCTATTATAGTTCAGAAATCATAGTCAGATTTTTGCTGTTTAGTAATTAACTGATAATAGAAATTATTTGTGATTTAAAAATCTATAGAAATATTTAACACCCTTTCACCAGGTTCCACTGTTTAATGCATGACTAAGTACATTTTAAGTGAAATGTTGTAGAACATTACTACTTTTCTAATAGAATAGTTTATTTGTTGCATTTATTTTTTTTATCTTTGTAAATTCAAGACAATTTAATCACAAATACTACTCAAGCAACATTTCCAATCCATTAGCTTGATACAAATATAACATTTTTTCCATTTTCTGTTAACATTTATCTATCGTCTCTTCATCATATGTGAAGTAGCAATATCTTCAATAAAAATAAATAAACAAAGATTTAGTATGAGAAATAAATAGATCGTAAACTTTATTTGGTTAAACATACAAGTAATTTTATTTTAAGTTAGATTTTTAATAGAGTAACTAAAATAAAAGATTGTAGGCATAAAATTCATTGTAGGTATAACACAATACAAAGTAATATGAATGAATACATATATCTGCTTTGGTATCCTTAAGATTTAGTTTAAAGTCATTCTTTTAGGTTACAAGGGCCGTTGGACCTTACGGCGATTGTAATAACTTGAAATCTATGTGAGAATTTTGGAAATAAAAAGACATGCAATATTTCCAAAAAATTACCCTACTTTGGATTAATTTTCAGTTCCCTTGAATCACGTTACAAAACTTACTAGTGACATGTCGTTGATGCAGTCTAGATCATGAAAGAATCATTCTGAGAAATATATTACAAAATAATAATAGGTATTACCAGGATAACCCATACATTTTGACATACGTCCAATTATACAGCGCTGTGTAAATATATCTACGAGAAGTTTTATTGAGATTGTATCTCTTTCGTTAATTAAAAGCTCAAAGCCTTCTTGATATCCTGCAAGTGGTTTCATTTAAATAACTGCTTATTTATCAATTATATTGAAGACAGTCACCAAGCGAGTGAGAAAGTCTTTGCAATGTTCATACATATATTAGCCCTTTCGTTACCCAAAATACCCTTTTGTCAGGGAAGCCTTGATTACGACAAGACTATCCGCATACAAGTCAATAGTTGGCGTGCAAAAATTATTTAAATTCCTGAACAGTTGTTGCCATACTGATGACATACAGTTCAGTCTGAAAATGTGTCAAAATTATCAGAGAATATTCTCGAACCAATGTTAGTTTCAGTTTAAAATTCATCAGTGAAAACTTTAATCGCATATTCATGAAAGATATAATATTTCGCTTAATTTTCTTTAGATGGTATTTTTAGTTTACTCAAAACTTGTCTTAGGTAAGATATGTATATAAGATATTTACATGCGGTTGTGCTTCAATTTTCCTGACTCCTTCAAAGCGGAGTTAAATGAAATATTTATTAGGACAAAATATAATATACAAATATTTGAAGAAAAGTACACTAAAATAGCGTTACCGTTGGACTTAAGTCGCCAATTGTCTATTTTTCAATCACATTGGCACTTTTTTGGTCCCATTTTTAAATGACGACTTTTTAGGACTGTGTTAAATGACGAGAAACTAAGTTGTTCCAAATAAGTATATCATCCCATTTTAAATTGATTCCAACAAATAAATTAATTATTTTGAGATTGTCCCACTGTATAGTGAGTATTCTAAATAAACTGAAGCTGTTAGTAACTAAAAATAATAAAGTTTATGAACACCTATTAAAATCATCATATGTTGAATGTTTTGGACATATAGGGTCCTAACATTCTTTTGGTTAGATTTGTCATCGTCACTGTAAGTAAAAGTACTTGAGAATAATGTTAACTTTGTTCCGAAAAATGCAAACCCTTACTGCCCAAAACTTTGGCTAGCTGACAAATCACTGACAAATTTTAAACACAAGTGAGCAGCTAGTTCCAAAAAATTTACGCAAAGTACAATCAAATAAATAATAAAGGGTGTTTGAAAGAAAATAAATAAATCATTCATAATTGTAACTTATTCCAGTCATTTACACAGAAAAGAGATATAATCGGTCATGCCCGACCATATGATACCCTACACCATGTGTACCAAAATTCAAGAAAGGACCAATTATGGACCTAAAGAAAATATTACGTCGATACTAAGATTCATATGTATTGTAGTGTATACTTATACATTGTATAATTGTTTAATATTAAAAAAAAAAAGGAAAAATAATATTTAATCAACACAATATTTTTTATATTTCAATAGTTTTTCATAAAATAAAATTTATAAAATCCTATAAATTGGTGACCCCGAAATGCCTACAACACGTTCACCTACACGTGAATCTATTGGTGATTCTACTGCTGGCAGCTAGCAACAACGACCAATATTGCCTCAAACGCAAGGAAGTTTTATGAATCCAGAAGTTGCTGCAGCATCGGCGAATGTACAAAAATTACCACAATTTTGATCTGAACAGCCGCAGCTATGGTTTATACAAATTGAGAGCATTTTCTCTCTAGCCCACATAACAAGGGACGTAACAAAATTTTCTCTCGTAATTGAAAATTTGGATCCCACATATCTTAAATTTGTTGAAGATATTTTGGTTTCCCCACCTCCACAAGGAAAGTATAATGCAATTAAAGAGCGACTAATCTCATCATTTGCTATTTCTGAAGAAGCAAAACTTAAGAAACTGTTTAGTGGTTTGGTAATAGGTAATCAAAAACCAACATACTTTCTGCAGTCAATGAAATCCCTCGCAGCTGTTAATAACATAGGTGACAACGTTCTTAAAACATTATTCCTAGATCAACTTCCAGATAACATACGTTCAATTCTTATTACAAGCAACGCAGATTTACCGACTATAGCTCAACAAGCAGATAATTATGGACATTGCATATCCGCAGGTATCCGTAGTACCATCGTGTGATGATATTTTTCAGAAGCTTTCGGATGTAGCGGCTACCGAAACAGATTTGTCTGCAACAAGCCGCTTATTAATTAAGGATCGTTTTATAAAATGGACATTTCTAATCGACACTGGTGCTGATGTATCAGTGATTCCACCATTTAAAAAATCTCTAAAGTCAAATTCTCTTTGTCCACTCAAACTTTATGCAGCAACACAGAAAAAAATATTTCAAATATTTTTTTAATAAAATTATTAATTAACTTTATATTGGAATTTAATTATATGATTTATTAATATAATTAATTTTCTAATTGGTTTTCAGTTTTGTTTTTTAATAAATTGACAGCTGTTAATAAAATATAAAGAATAATTAAATATTTGTCTATAAAAGTACAGAAATAAATTTAAGTAATTTTTCAAAAATGTTCAACTCATTGCATCTATTTAAGGAAAAGAAGTAATAATAATAATATCAATTATTCCAGTTATTAATATTATCATTTTGATGATTGGAGCAAAATCAATTAAAAATTAATTAATATTACAAATTTAGTAATTGAAGTCCATTTTTACTTTTTTCTGTGAAACGGTACGGAAATTCAAACATATGGTACAAAAATGCTAGAGTTAAATTTTGGATTGAGACGATCATTTCGTTGGGTTTTCGTTATTGCCAATGTTACTCGTCCTATTGTTGGTTCAGATTTCTTAAAACATCACCACCTTTTACCTGATGTACACAATCGTACTTTAGTGGATGGTAAAACTTTGATGACATCACCTGCAGAATTAACTCGATCTTCATCTACAATGATTTCCGGTATTATGAAGAATGATTCCATAGAAATTACTTCAACAATTTCCTGATGTCGTGAGTATAAATTCATCTCTACGCGCAGTTTAAAGCACCAAAGCGTTTCATTTTATTGAAACTGATGGAAGCACGAAGATTAGATCCAAAACGTTTAGCTATTGCAAAGAAAGAATTTCAATTCATGTTGGACCAAGGAATCATTCAACCTTCAAAAAGTGAATGGTCAAACCCTCTTCACATGGTCCCTAAAAGCAATGGAGATTGGCGTCCCTGCGGCGACTACCGACTACCCTATAGTATTTATACACTCTTGGATGATTTCCGAAATTGGGTGTTATATGGGAGCTATGGAAAATTATGAACCGATCTTCATTTATACTCATAAATCGAGAAAGGTATACACGATCCTGTTAGAAATTTCTTTAAGGCGTCTTATAAGACAATTTCATGAGACGTGAGAATCGCTGGTGACTTTGTCATTTGTGCCCATACAAAATACATCATGACAACTACTGACATTTGTCAAATTTCTTCAAGACTTAATCAGCATGTTGTCAACAGTGCTGAAAAACTAGTGACATATCTTAGTGATGTCGACATGATTATTGCATTTAAAAATTTAGTGTGATGCATTTATTTAAAGAAATACAATTTATGGAAATAATAGAAATTCATTTATTAAAGGTATTATGATGTATTCTAAAATTAATTCAAAATTTAAAACTATAATATCAATATTAAACCCATTTTGCATTTTGAATCAATACATTAGCCTCTTCAACGATATTGGTAAAAACTGTGTTCTGGTTTAAAATGCATTTTATGTCCGTCTGCAATACTTTAATTTCCTCTTTAACTTCATTATTTTTGGTAGAAATGCAATTTGACTCAAAGCAGTCTTAACGTGTGCCTGCAAGCACTGAAATTGCCCTTTCAAATGAGATAAATCTATCATAATTTCTAAAAGAGTAAAATTAATTAAATAGACGTTTTATTTATTTTTTATATAAATATTTTTACGACAAGACTTACGTAAAATTTTATTTAATTTGCACAATTTTATTATTATAATTTTTTAACAAACTTTTGATAGTTTATATTTTTTTATGTCATAGAGTTTTGATTAATAAATTTTTACTGAAATATTTTTAATTTTTTAAAGTTTTTGAATACAGAAGATCAAAATATTTTTTATTTTTTTATTTTTTTTAGTGTTTTCCCTCTTTAAACGGTTAACTTTTTAAAAAGTTTAACAAATGTATTAACTTTTTAAAAGTTAAAAAAGTATGCATCTTAAAGAAATTAAATTTTTCTTAGAATTTATTCGAATATCTGCATTTATATCTGCCCTATTTTCTGCTTTATAAAATAAAGAAATAAAATCATATTTATATCGCTATAGTTTTTAATATTTTTTCAGTCTAATTTTATGTTTTCTAGCTATCAAAGTCATTCAGACATACACTTATTTTCATGTATAGTAATCTGAAGAAAAAATGTTGACAAGTCATGTAGTCATCTCATATAAATGTCATAACCTTATGACTTTTACAATATAAGTCACTTATGAAACTGTCTTCAAGACGCAATTTCCAACTGGAGATTTATATAAATAATACACCAAAATATGTACAATAAAATTGGCTTTAAGCACTTTTACTAACAAATTTTTATTCGCTCAATATTTTAGGAGATATTTCGAAAAAAGTGTCCGAAAAAAAATTTTTTTCATGCTAAATTCAAGATTTCTTTTTACTAAAATTTCTTTTTAAAAGTGAAAAAATGTTTCAGTTTATCATCTTTATCTCAAAGCTGGTAAAACTACGAGTAAATAAAGCCACGTATCATAAAAATTTATGCACATATTTTGATTGCATTCACAGTTAAGTTAGGATACCAATGCATAACTACAGTTAAGTGAAGATACACCAGTGGGCAAAAAAAATTTTTTTTTTCGTCTTAAATAAAAAAAATAGGTGTATTAGAAGGAATTTAAAGTGCTAAATAAGAATCAACTTTTACTTTTTTCCTACCACGTATTGATTTTTTTTATGGGCATGACTACTATGACCCTACCTTTAGGCAGTCACACTTGTATAACTCGAGAACGGTTTGTCCTATTATTATAAATTAAACTGCAATATAAAACAACTTAAATTGTCTTTGAGCTGAATTTATATAATTTTTTGTTCATGTTTCCGTAGTTATTCGGTAATTAGTAGCGAATAAATTTTTTTTATTTTATTACACTATGCAACAGTATTTTTGGGGGCGGAATCATTCCGATTGCAATTTATAGCTCTTGATACGTGTAATGAAACCTCCAAAGGATTTTTCGCTGGTAGGCAAAATTTTTGTTTTATGACCACTTAAACTTTTCTATTTTTGCACAAAAGTAGTTTCAGATAAATAGAAAAAAATAATATAAATATAGTTTGAAACTAAAATATTTTTACATAAATGTTTAGAGCACTTAAATGGCAATATTTCATTAGAACTTTCTATTAATTTATCTCTAATAATAATTTCTAGTCCTTTTAAGCAAAATTAAACAAAAGTCCATTAAAACTTGAGTTTAATGGGTTAAGATATTCTACAGAAATTTTCTACGTCGAATTTCATTAGGGGTCACCGAAGGTCCAAAGTTCATACGATTTCATAAATGAAATTTATGAAATTATTATTAATTTTGTTTACGATTTGTACAAAAATTTTAATTTTATGATATATTTCATTGCCTAGTTTAAGGAGTTTATGTAAGAAATGTGGGAAATTTTCATAATTTTCTTTTTTAACAACATATGATAAGTCGGATGAATTTTTTATCTTTGAAGACCCCTAGTAAAATTCGACGTAGAAAATATCTGTAGAACATATTAACCCATTAAACTCAAGTTTTAATGGACTTTTGTTTAATTTTGTTTAAAAGGACTAAAAATGAAATATTGCCATTTAAGTGCTCTAAACATTTTTGTAAAAATATTTTAGTTTCGAACTATATTTGTAATATTTTTTATATTTATCTGAAAGTACTTTGGTGCAAAAATAGAAAAGTTTAAGTGGTCATAAAATAAAAATTTTGCCTACAAGTGAAAAATCCTTTGGAGGGTTTATTACACACCTCAAGAGCTATCAATTCCAATCGGAATGATTCCGCCCCATGCGATGAACCTCAATTTGTTGCATAGTGATATTTTTTATTTTTTTTTAAATGGTGAAAACTTTGATCAATAACACTGAAGTTCTTTGGCAATTAAAAAATATTGTTGACACACCTTGAAGACAATTTTTGCGTGCATCTTTTCCATTCTCGAATTTTATAGTATGACCGCTGAATAAGGTGATGATATTAAGTGAATGCAGATTCTTGTTTAACTCGTCAAAATCCACCTAGGCCACCTATTTTTGTTTCAAGAAAAAATATAAAAACAATTTTTTTTTTTTTTTTTGCCCACCATTATATTTCTACTCAATTGCATATATACGTGGGGACTTTTACTTAACTGTGAATAAAATCAAAATTTGTGTATCAATTTTAAAGATTCATGGCTTATTTTATTCACAGTGTTACCAGCTCTAAAGATGATAAACTGAACTGGTTTTTGAAGATTTAATTTATTAAGACAAATTTTAGTAACGAAAAAATCTAAAATTTAGCATGAAAAGGATTTTTTTGACACTTATTTCATTTATGGACCTATCCTCACGAAATTTTACATACGGATTTATACTTATATAAAACTTATTTGTGCCAAATTTCATTAAAATACTCGTATTTTTAAGGTATTTATGAGAGTTAAAATTCTATTCCGGTAGGATATTTATATGAGGGCCAGGTGAAATAATGGGCCGATAATAACCAATTTCAATAGGCTTCGTCTTTGTGTAAATCATATGCACCAAATTTCATGAAATTATATTCAAAATTGGGACCTGTACTTTGCGCACAAGCTTTACATGAACAGCCAGCCAGTCGATCAGATGGACGGACGGACATGGTTAAATCGACTTGGAAAGTGATTCCGAGTCGAACGGTATACTTTAAGGTGGGGGTCCGAAGATTTTTTCTCTGCGTTACATAGTTTGCATAAACACATAATACCTCAACCACCTATGCTGGTGTAGGGTATAAAAAGTCACCAATCAACAATTATATTAGTAAATAATTCATTCAATCAAAAATTTTTTAAAATTGAACTTTTTAAATTGCAACTGAAAAAATATATAATTAAAAAAATTATTAAATCAATTAAGTAGATAATTGATAGAATTAAAAATTTTGTTGTTATATTTTATTCGAAAGCACATTTTTTAATGAAATAAAAACTAGTTTATTATTTTCTATGATAATTTAATTTACGTTAGAAACATCTTATGTTTTACTGTAAATACTTGCTAGTACTCTTTATTGTTTAAATTTTATGAGTAGACAAGAAAATACTTTATTGGTTATGTGAAATTAAATTATATGGAAAATGTCCATATAATATTTACTTCATATATAAATAGTTATACAAAACTTGATTTGGTAGTAAAATTTTAAAGATTTTAAATTTAGTAAAATATTGTCAGTATTAATTCCACAGTTATAAAGATTTTAAAATTTACTAATGCAATATTCTACATCTAAAACCAAAAAATGTTCAAATTTAATTCAGTCTTACTGTTTAGTATTAAAAAGTTTTAAAATTGTCTTATTGTAATTTATTTTAAATACTGTGCTTTATCTTTATAGAAACTACTCAATGTGTCACAAATATAAACAAAGATTTGTCTTGATTTTCCGTTCTTAAGATAAATCATAATTAATTTGTTTACCAAGAATTTTGTAATAAATTATACTTAAACAAAATAAAACTAGATAAACATTAAAAGAAGCACAAATATAAGATAAAATAGAAAAAAAATAATATAAAGGATTATACAGCCATAAAATGCATTGTAAAATTTAAAGCACAAGAGAGCGAGGTCTTGGAAGAGGAATACAAAAATAAATATAGATTTTGGAATAATATATTAATTTAAAAACAAAAATATTATACTTGCCGTACATATGACTAAAAAACATACTTTTATAGTTTTTCACAGAAGTATACACTGCCGCTCACTTGATTACGACACATACAAAAATTGTTTTTGGCATTTAATATCTCGCTAGTGAATAATAACTAAAACTAAATTTTTTTAAATTAAATTAAACTTTATTTATACGATATATAATTCATAATAATTCAGGAATACGTGTTAAAAACAAAAAAAACAAAAAAAAAAAACGAGAAAAAAGATATAGTCGGTCAAGCTCGACCATATGATACCCTACACAATTGTGTATATCAAAATTCGGGGAGGGGTTTTCAATTAGACTTGGGGCTAATTGTTAACTGATATCCATATTAAGTGTAAAATAAAGCATATGAATACAGAATATTACGTCGATACTAACATTTATTTATATGAATTTATTCACATTTGGGTGATTCCCGAAAGAAGGTCTTATATGGGAGCTATAGTAAATTATGGACCGATCGTCGTAATATTTGGCACTAACATTTTTATTTATATAAAACTTATTTGTGTCGAATATTAACTTGATACTAACATTTTAGTGGGATTTATACCCGTTTAAGTGATTTTCTGAAAATGGGTTTATATGGGAGCTAAGGTCAATTATGAACCGATCTTTCTGAAATTTGGCACATAGATTTAGACTTATATGTGCCAAATTTCATTAAAATACTGCTTTATTTAAGGGATTTATGATCGTTAAACCCTTTTCCGGGAGGACATTTGTATGGGGGCTAGGTGAAATAGTGGACCGATCATAACCGATTTCAATAGGCTTCGTCCATGTGTGCCAAATTTCATTAATTTTCGTTCAAAATTGCGACCCCCAGTTTGATTACAAGATTTACATGGACGGACAGACGGACTGACGGACATCGTTAAATCGACTCAGAAAGTGATTCTATGCCTATTGGTATAAATTAAGGTGGGTCTTAGACCAATATTTTTGGGTGTTACAAACATCAGCACAAACGCATAATACCCTCCCCACCTATGATGGTGTAGTGTATAATAAAATAATGTCTAAAAGTGTTGGCTCATCTCATTACAACATACAGCTTTAAATTCAATAAAAGCTTTAATTTTCGAACTTTTTCAATATTTATTTTTATTTCTTGGTTATTTTAGTAATGTGTACTTCCTCATTTATTAGAGATAACCTTAAAAATGCGGGTTGGAATTGAGTCATAAAGGCTTTTTATGTGATCCAAAGAAATCGTACTCCACGCTTTGTTAATGGCTTCAATTAGGTCGGATTTTATTTCATATTGTTTCCCAGATTCATGCACTTTACGAGGTAACCATCCCTATACATTTTCCATTATTTTTAAATCACATTTTGTTTTTTAATCCAATTTTAACCACATTTTCAGTATGAATAGGTGTATTATCATGGTGATATATCCATGATATAGAGCTAAAAATATTTGAAAAATGTGGAAATGCTTTTTCCAGAACAATAATATATTAATTCGCGTTCATTTTTGAGGTAAAATATTTTAAATTTCTTGTTCAATAGTAGGAAACTGAACCCCTAAAATCACACCTCCAGCTCCAAATAAATTTCTTGTTTTCGCAAATCGTGGAAATAATAACTGTAGCAAACTGGTCCCTCTAAATTGATTTTTTTTTTTTTCATTCGAAAATACTACTTTATGCCATTGCTTTTCCCATATCATGATGCCGGCTAAAAAGTAGTCTTGTTTCTTTTCGAGATAGATTAAGGGGTGTCTTCTTTTTAATTTTTAATCGTTTAAGAATAGTAGCTATTTATATTACAAGCTTTACTGTTGCTAAGCTTGCTCTAACACCAGTTTTTTCTTTAATTTTAGTAGCAGAGTCTTTGTAGTTTGAAGCACTTCTGATAATTGCTCTTTTATCTGTAGCCAAAAGAACAGTATAGGTACCTCCTTTCATATTTTTTCCATAATTGGATGGATTACGAAGATAATTACAGACCACACAACGAGTTCGACCAATTTTATTTGCTATTTGGCTAATATTTAGTCCATATCCCTTATATGCTTTGATTTTGCCAATTTCCTCGTTGGACAACGCCTTTTTTCTTCCCATTTTGCAGGAATTCAAAACAAACTAGTTTAATTTTTATTAAAATCATTAAAAATAGACTTTTCAGTTGTTATTTTGTTACAAAATAAAATAGATAGAAAGATGTCGTATTCTGATGAGCTAAAAAAAAAAATCATAATTGTTTTAAGAAATTAAAATTACCTTTAAAAATGCTTTGTTTAATCTAAATGAAGGATATTAACATCAAACTGAAACTGTAAAAACTTTAAATACTATTATGAATTTTGAGAGAAAAAAGCAAATGTTTAAACATAAACATCTTTAGTATGTGTTTGGAAGAAGTCAAAGATAAGTTTAAATATACTAATTACTTATAAGACCAGGACAGTTATACATATGGGTTTGTTTTGCATTGAAAGTGTTTGGATAAATTTATGAGTTAGTAACCAAAAGTATTTCAAATGGTATATATTTGAAGAAAGGAAAATGTCGTTTAAATGTCATCTTAAGAATTTTTGCTTAAATAAACACATATTTATCTTTTTGTGATGACCTTTTAAAGTCAAAAGTTCCTAAATGTTAAAAAGGAATTTTAAAAAATGTATTAGTTTTTATGGTATAAATGTAGTAATTTAAAGAATGGCAAAATAACACTGGTCTGAAAAAAAAAATAAAATAATTAACTTCTTAACCTCATTATTTCGCATGTTTTAGTCCTGTATCAAGAAATATGTTGACTCGTAATTTTAATCGCTAGGAGGGAACTGAAGATGAATTTTACTACTTTATTTATTTTTATTTTTTATTTGCTTATTATTTTCAATGTATTGTATTTATAAAAATGCATCGTTTTAGTTAAATCCACTGCATGGAATAAAAAGTATATTTAACATATATGAAATAAAATTGCAACTTAATTAAAATTTTTCCAATTTCTCCAAAAATTAATATAGATAGGTAGGTAGGTAGAAAAGGGTTATAACAGTTCTCAGATGAGTACTTATATATCCATTCTGAGCCCTAGAGGTCCATTGTGAGTTCCTTCGTAAGGGTGAAAGAAGAAAAAAAATGTATTAGGTAGAAAGTATGTGAAGTGAAAAACAAGAGGAAATATGAGACCAAGAAAAGAAGATATAAATAAAAAAAAGGATAGCAAAGAAAGATTTACCGCCCACTACGTTCTCTCCAAGCCACCAAAATTCCTTAGCCAGCCTATTACTGTGACGAATCCTATCAAGTTTTCTAGATAAATCCTGGAAACACTTTTTAATTCGTCGATGAAGCGACTGCTTAGTCTATGACAGCCGCTTAAAGATATGCCCACTTCGTCAACTCCTTCGAATTCTTGGAGGTTGAAGGCTTATCGTCACCAGATCTGGCTCTCGTAATGACCTCCTTTTGGGGGCTTTAAGAGATCCAGCCGGTGTGTGACTCACCTTCTTGGCAGTCTCAGATTCAGTTGCGGCCTTTGACATCATTCCTGTACTCTCTCGAGCACTATACGGAACGGTGTCACCAGTCGCTTTTAGTATCTCAGGATAAGACATTCATTAAGATATTATTGGTAGAACTATATATTTTTTCAAATCTAGCCACGCTCTTCCTGTTCTCTTGATAAGGTACTTATCGTTACCACTGAATGACGACACATTTTTCATAGTCATCTTTTTAGATAAATTAAGGAATCTCTGATTCCATTCTTCTTCACCTTTTGTATACGAACGATCTTTCACTTGGTCTTAAGCGTGACCAAGGGTCAGATCTTCCAGTTTCTCCGTGGCGTCCGTCCCGGTCAGTTCACTCAATAATTGTCCTTGTGCTCAATTATGACATAATTAATTCCTACTAGATTAGAGTCAGTATCTGAAACTCCTACTGAATCTACCTTTATCTTCCACATACTCCTCAATTAAAATATTTTGCTTACTAATTTTTGTCCCACCAAAATAAGGTTCTAAGTAAACCACCTCGCGCAGTGACGGCATACGTGGACTAGGCATTTAAAACTTGCAACCAACCCGTGCCATGGGCATTGGAGGGGAGCTGTTAGCGATTATATTATTTAAGCACTAACTAACCATGCAGATCCTTGGCACTGCTACCTACCACCTTCATCTTAAAAGTGCACTTAATTTATTTGGTTCGCGAGGACTTCTATGAGGTCCAGATGTAATGCATAGGATTCGCCCACAGCCAGCGCAAGGGATCTGTTACCAATGGTAAGTGATCTCCTGTCTACTAATTGTCGTTAAATCAAAAACCTTATATCCGCCACTTCGGGACGTGTTCGATAGGTGTAAACGTAAGTAAAGACTCCACACGGAAAAAAATATCATAAACGTTATATTATTTTTTCAAATGATCTTATTATGTTGCTTTTATGTGATTCCTGATTTGGATGATTGACCTCTCTTGGTACAAAAACTATGTTATTGTTATACCCACCATCAAAAAGATGGGGGTATATTGATTTTGTTATTCCGTGTGTAACATGTCGAAGGAATCATTTAAGATCCCATAAAGTATATATTTTCTGGGTCCTGGATCGATTCTGAGTCGATCTAGCTATGTCCCTCCGTCTGTCTGTTTAAATTAAATAAATAATAAATAAATAAAAAAAAAATAATTGTTACGTTCAGCTTAAGAAGACGCAACTGTCCGCCTGCCACACTTAATGGTATAAGTATACCACAGTCAAATCATGTCACTTACCTTGGTATACATTTGGATAGACGACTTACTTGGCGTCGTCATATAGAAATCAAGAAACTTCATATGAAATTGAAAGCTTTTAGCCTTCACTGGTTTATAAACAGTCAATCAAGACTAATCCTTGGCAATAAAGTCATCCAGTATAAAACCGTATTAAAATCAATTTGGACCTATGGCATCCAATTATGGGATACTGTCAGTAATACCAGCATTGGTCTTATAAAGAGGGCCCAATTGAAAATTCTATGAATGAGAAATGAAACTGTTCAATCTTTATATTTAATTTAAATGCTTAACATTATTCTGTGTATAAATACTATAGGATGAGCCTGTAATATTTAATGTAGGAACACACACACATTCAAGTAGAAAATAATTAAAATATTTTTTATGCGTTTTCTAAATAATCTATGTAACATGTGATGTGTAGCATTGGTTACGAAAAAAGTTCATCCTTCGATCTCAGCAGGGATCAATAGTCTTAAGTAGTATTTTTCCATACAGAATGTAATGTGTGGAAAATACATAAAATGTATAGGCAACATGTGCTGTCACATGTTTAAATCATTATACTAGTTTTAAGATATTTTATTATAGTTACTTTAGGTTAAAATTTGTAAATAAAAGTTAGTTCCTTATAAGACTGCATAAGATCAAGTCGTTTATTTTCCGTCTGCTCCGTCTGTCCGCTTAAAAAAACTATTCATAGAGACTTAGAGATACCATTGGTAAAGGAAGAATTAAAAAAAATATTCTGTGGAAAATATATCAAGTAACTTCAAAGTCATCCAAATCCACTCGCCAAACTCCTTTCTGAAGTGCAAACATATTCAAGGCTAAAGAAAGGCGTGTGTTACATCTTAGCTCTCCATTGAATGTAAATAGCTTTAATTTTAGTTTCTTAGATTTGAATACTTACTAAAGGCAAATTCAGTAAACAAATAAAAAGTAAATAAAAAAAAAAAACATTTCCTCCAGCAACATAAAAATTTTGACTCGGAAGCAACGAAAAATTTGTCAGTACATTATTTCTTCGTCCATTATACAGCATGAGTATTTCAGCATTCTCCCGATACTGTTTAATAACATTGGAAACAGTTTGATCGACCAATTTGATTTTTTTTTAATTTTTAATGATTTTAGCATGTACATTTTTTTCGTCACTTATTTTGATCAAACTCAAAACAAATCATTAAAAATAATAATTGACATATTTTATATATAACATATAACTAGATCAAAAAATAAATAAATAAATATTGCTTATTTTGCGATTTGCCACCCAGCAAAAACTTTGGTTACCAGATAATGAGTTAAGAAGCTAATTAATGGCTTCACACTACTTACACATTAGCTGAATAACCCAATATAGAAAATTTAACGTGAAAAAAAATTTTACTCGCTAATTAAAAAAAGTTATTAACGTAAAAAACGTTTACCTTTAATCCCAATTCATCCTTCATCCTTGGCAGGAAACATCCAGATTTTGGCGCAGATTGATGCACTGTTAACTTCCGTCTGCTGGATTAAAAGAAATGTGTAAAAAAGTTAAATTATATGAAATTCTGTAATAACATTTACATACTTACAATCCTTTGATCACAATTAGTTTCTGTAGGCTCCAAGTTAAGTGCTGAACGAAGAAGTTGATACACATTTATTTATAAAGAGCAACATTATTTTAAATATTAGTTTTTTATCAAATTTTTGTTTTAAATGAATTTTTCAATAAAATTATAATTTTTTTTTTTTAGTGTCAAAAAATTTTATTAGAACATAATGAAAAACCTTCCCAGCAAAAACTTTGGTTGCCATGTAATGAGTTAAGAAGCTAATATAATGGCTCTTCACAACTTACACATTAGCTGAATAACTCATTATTTTAACCCTGTGATGACATTAGAGGCAACTACTTACCTCATCTCATTACTTAGATGTCATTACAAGAACTAATTAATTTTAAGTTATTTTATAACGCATTGATTTAAAAGTATTTCTGAAGTTATTATAATTGAAAACAAGATTGTTGCATTTTTTCTTTTTTAATTTTATTAAAAATATAAAAAACAAATCCAAAAAATAAATAACCTTTAAAATAAATAAATATATAAATTATTTATGCTATAATTAATATACATACCGGATACTTTCGGTCCGTGCCGCAGTTGAATCAAAATTCAGAACAGATTTGTGCTTTGGTTGCAAGAACCTACTGCACCTCATATAAATACAACTATGGTGCAACTCTTGCTTAGTGTAGATTCATCTCCAGATCTGTTTCGAACTTGACCTTCGCGCAGAAACCCCACACTGAAATTTTTTAGATTTTTATCCGTTTTAAAAGTTGTTTAAATATTGAATGAAAATTTCTTACCTTCTATGAAATTGTTATCTGTTAAAAGTTTTAAGTGTTTAATGTACTTCAATATAATTTGAACGGTATGTTGTTGTTATTGAAAAGTAACTACATCTGTAACAACATGCCATTACCAAGTTCTTGCTGGGTTTATTAAAACCATAAACCAATTTATTCAGTATCGAAACCTTTTATACGAATTAATATTTGTAAAAGTTGCTCTTGAGACTTTATAATTTAATATTTAAAAACGCTCGTAGTTGTAGACAATTTTATTGAAAATATTAATTATGTATAAATGCAACATCTACATAGATATCATTTTCAAAGTGTATCTAAAAATATATGTTTCACTTTTTTTGCTTTCATATATGGAGTAATTATTATCATCACATATTTATTCCTTCCATAAATATATTAACTTGTAAACTGAATAAAAAACGAATAAATAGTCGTTTTTCAAAAACTCTGATCATAAATAAGTAATTACATATCGAGTTATAAATAAGTAGTTACTAAACTATCATTGAAAAATAACTACATCCGTAACTACATGCCATTACCAAGTTTTTGCTGGGTATATTTGCTTTTGGGCTATGTTTCATTGAGTCATTTTGTGAGCAGCCAAAAATTCCATATAACTAACAAAATTGTTTTAATTTATTATTTTCTAAAATTTACTAAAGGAAAATTTTTCTAAGTGGCACTAAATACGTATCTAAAATATAATTTAGTTTATAAGGAATGTACTAATAAATGTTAGTTTCCTATTTAGATTAAGATCATAATATTATTAAAATGTATTAACCACAATATCACAAAATGTAGGAAGTTATAAGAAAACGAGCCATTAATCAAATTTTAATGAGCTTGTGATTACAGTGCATTTTTTATTTTATTATTGAACACTTAACAAACAATATGCACTTACGTAAGTTTTTGTATGTAGCAATTATAATAATATGACTTTTAAAAAATTATCATTAAAATAATATTTCGATTAATTATGGCAGAAACTGAATAAAAGTTATCGTAGTTAAACTTATTAACTATAAAAGTTTGTAAAATACACATGTTTTATATGTAATACTAACACACATACATACACATATTAACATATTTATTCATATACATACATATATTTAAGTATGTTTTTTTACAAATGTATATAATTTATTAAAATGAATTATAATGAAATTTATATTGCATTTACATTTATAGACAATACGGAATATTTTTTTAATCTTATTTATTTGTATATAATTTTTTATGTTGAATTAAAAAAAAAGAATGAAAAAATAAATTAACATGCACGTGAAGATAATTTGTAATATATTTATATAATGGTTTATAATATGTACGTGTGTGTGTGTTTAAATACAAATACATATAATATTTTTTTGCTTTTAACAAGACCAACAATAATAAAAATTACACCTTTTTTATGTAATATGTCATATAAAAATAATGTTTACTTTTTTTTTTTATAAAAAAACAATATAATGCGTAAGTATTTATATGTATAAGTATGTATGTTTGCATACAAATGTGAATGTATGAATAATTTTGTTTACAAATTTCATTAAAACTCATACTTATCATAAATATAAAAATGAGAGAACTTGTTAAAATACAAATGCAAGAAAAAAAGGAACGTATCACACACATACTTATGTATATACTATACATGAACTGTATTTTTAGTGAATGATAAAATATAATGTAATGTACAATACATCCATACATCAAATGTAACATACAGTAAAGTTTACAAAAATATAATATTTAATCTATTTAAAAAATAAAAAATCATTCCAGGCAATTTAAAATCTTTCTAGGATCTTTAATTATTTCTTCAGAAAAACAATGCATTCATGGAGCTTATGAGATGAGCCTCCCTAACACATATAATCTTCATACTAACATCTATATTTTTAAAATATACGAGCTGTAGTAAAAATTAATTGATATAGTTGAAGGTGCATCAACACCAACCAATTTTTCTGCGCTATAAACACCCGACGTTTTTATTGAATTAAAATTTGCTACGTTTCTCACCACAACTGTCATTGTAACTACACATGTTTAACCTCACATTTTTAAATTGTCCCCTGCTGCAAATCAGTCGTTTTACAACAAAATCAGAAACAATATAAAGATGAAGAGCTACAACAGCAGCAGCAGAAGCAAACTAACATGAACACACGCATAGAAATAATAATATAAAACGTGAGATTTTACACGGTGTATAAAAATGTTAAAAAAATAAAAAATAATAAAAGAAAAAAAAAAAAAAAAAAAAAAAATCAGATGCTGAAAAGAAGAAAAACTCAAAATTATACATAACAAGTTTTAATTTTCCCAACACGTACATGTGTCATAAAACAAAATGTTTGCTTTTTACATGAGAGTGCCACAAACACACACGCACACATAAAGTTTAACTCTGTTATGTTCATGTGTATATACAACATATAGTCTCTGTGTTTATGTTCCTGTGCCATATAAGGGGCATAACTCTCAGTCGGTTTTACATAAGTACCAATACGCATATTTGAACAACAACACATTTCTTATTGTGATTTTTCCATAATACTTTGCAATATAAAAGTGAATGTTACTTATACATATGCACTTACATACATGCTAGTATCCTTGTATATTTCCAACACATCAACGAAGAAAAACAAGATTTTAAATTTTTAATTTTTAGTACGAGGGATAGTAGATGTTGTACTATAATTCTTTTTTACTATGAGAAAAATTATAACACGCATTAAAATTTTTATTAATAAGTAGGTAAATTGATAAATCATTGCAGCAAATATCGTGTGTATTTTTAACCCTACGGTACATATCCAAAAAAATTAACGTTGTGTAATTTTCGTTGATTTTATTCAAAATATATGTAATTTTATACAAATTATTTATTACGGCCATTTAATTGGCCCCAGTTCTTAAATTAAATCGATAAAATCATGTAGAAAGACATGTTTGAGTATTTAAGCGATGTCCGTCCGCTTTTAATGAAGCTACAAATTACAGTTTTTTGAAATAATTGTATGAATTTTGGCTTTATATGATGCATACACGTACTCTGTTAAAATTAGTTTATAATGGTTACTATTACAATTAAGTCCCCATACAATTTTTCTCCTAGAATCGGGAACTGACGTCCATAAAAATTTTTAGTATTGCATTATTTAGTACATATAAAAGTTTTATGGACGTTAGAAACCCTATTTAATTTTATAAAATAATTTTTATTAACGTAAAAACTAATCTATACCATTTTTATCAGGTTCGCACCTCAAAAATCCATAGCTCCCATATGTGGCCCATTTTCGAAAATCATCATAAAGTGTATATGTAAGTTAATATTGGTAAACATCACGTTTTTTTAACCAAAAGATTGTAAAAAGTATAAATTTAAATTTTAAAATTTATAACAAGACTTGAACTAAAATAAAACACACGTTGCATATAAACTCTCTGAGAAAATTGGTCAAGAAAGACTATAACGTTCTTACAGTCCTAAAGAATATTAGCACTGACTTCATCCAAAATTAAGCACAGGATCCATAAAATATTCTGACCGAGAGTAGGTCACGTCTAAGAATAACATTTTTTACAACACAAGGGAATGTTGTCAGTGTTGTCATAGCGTCTTATCATGTTTGGAACTACAATATAGAAAGCTCATGTTCCTTAGCACGAATATAGGAAATAATTTCAATATCTTCAGCACTTGCATGATATTTTGGATTAAAAGTAGTGGACATTACTACATGATATTGAGAAACTGAAGGAAATTCACAAAAATCAAAGTCAATGCGGTGAAAGATGTAAAAACGGCTAAAATGTGAGCTATCATTGTCATATTCATAACTACTGGCTAAAACAGCGATAGTTCGAAAATTTGTAAACTTGTCACTTATTATCCTTTATTTGTTTTTCTGAAGCTCCTAGATAACTTAGAAATATAAAAAAAAAAAAAATATATATATATATATATATATATATATTTCTGAAACTAGTTCTCCTTCAAATCCTAATGGAGTCACTACTTATAGTTTGGTAATTTTGACTGTCATGGACATGCTTATTTCCTAGTTTAAACAAAAAATTTTTAAAATTTTAACATTATATGAATCAAGAGACAATAAAAATAAGATTTTTAATAAGAAAAAAGAAAAAAAAAAAAAATGTATTATTTGCAGTGCAAAATACAGAAATTACAGGGGGTACCCGGGTACCATGGGTATTGACTCCCGTAGGTATCAACTTTAAAGCCATTTTACCTATATTTTACCTAGTTTATAAAATTTAGATTTTTTTTCAGTTTTTATGATGTATAAACACCTTAATCACGACGATCTGAAGTTTCGTGGCTATATCTTTATTAATAAAGAAATGCGAGCACTTTAAAGTTAAAAATGATACCCGGGTACTCGGGTATGTACCCTAGGGTTAAGTATTACAATCATCAGTACTTAATTACTCATACGCCTTAATATATTTACCTTATTGAAGAGTGTATTAAAAAAAAGAAATGTTTATATATTTCTGGAAATTACACTAATATTTTCTTTCTTCGTTCCTAAATACTAAGGTATTTAAAATTAGGATGCACAATATTTATATAAATTGGTATTTAATTACAATTTTCGTTATGTTTTTCTTAATTCCTAATTTTATTAAAAAAAAAAAAAAAAAACGCTTGAGCATAATAATTGTGTATTTAATTTGTATATGTATAATACTTTTGATCTAAATACAAATTTATGTTGGCATTTCATCCACTTTGGAATAATTAGCTATTTTTATACCCTTCACCACAGGTGTAAAGGGTATATATAAGTTTGTCATTCCGTTTGTAATTTCCACAATTTTCGTCGGAGAGCAAAAAAGTTTATATTTTCGGAATCCTTGTAAGAAGCGATGACGATTGGACCATGTCCGTCTGTCCGTCCGTCCGTCCGTCCGTCCGTGTGTCGGTTGAAATGGCGTTTATGAAGCCCACCGATAACTGACATATATAATATGTATGTCAAACGATCGGAAATGCTTTCGAGAATTTTGCTATTGGAATTCAGCAAGATAGGTTCATACAATGCGGAGATATGTTCAAAAAACCGGTTTTTTGAACCGGTTTTCCAGTTTCTGAAGTCTCTGTATACACTACGGACTTCGTTTTTACAAAGAATTCTCGGACATTTTTTTCTGAATTTTTGTTCTGAAAAAATGAAATAAATCGGTTCAGTAATAACTGAGATATCGGACAAAACGCATTTTTTATTTTTTGAAGCCTTGGTTTAAGCTATAGATTTTTATTTTTATACAGATCGGTCACAAATATTTTTATAAAATTTCAGTTTTTTGAATCAGGAAGATCGGTTTATAAATGGTGGAGATATGCTTTAAAAACCGGTTTTTTAGTTTCTGAAGCCTCTGCATATACCAGGGACTTCGAATTTTTAAAGGGGGCTCGAAAATTATTTTCTGAATTTTTGTTTTGAAAAAATTAAATAAATCGGTTCAGTAATAACTGAGATATCGGGGAAAACGAATTTTTTATTTTTGAAGCCCTTGTTCAAGCTATAGATTTTTATTTTTATATATATCAGTCATAAATATTTTTATAAAATTTCGGTTTTTTTAATAAACCAAATTCGTTCATAATCAACAGAGTTATGGCCCAAAAACAAATCTGTTAAGAATATAAATACACCAACAAACATGTATATTAAGCATTGTAATGACTATTAGTGACGTTTTTTGTTTTTTGTATAGACAAGTAGTTTAGTTAGAAACAGCAGTAATATAATGAATAACAGTGTTGTTGTTGTTCTTTGTATATGCAGTCTGTACAAAAATAAATAGATGTGGAATTGTAGTTGTTTGGTTTTAAAAACTAAAACATATCTGTTAAGAATATACATAAATACATACACAAACATGTATATTAAGCATTGTAATGACTATTAGTGACGTTTTTTGTTTTTTGTATAGACAAGTAGTTTAGTTAGCAACAGCAGTAATATAATGAATAACAGTGTTGTTGTTGTTCTTTGTGTATTCAGTCAGTTTGTACATACAAAAATAAATATATATGGAATTGTTGTTGTTTCTTTTTTAAAAGCAAAGCCTGTTATGATTGTTTTTTTTTTTCATATTAAAATTTTCGTAGTTTGAAAAAAATTTAGATTTAGAAAATATGCAAGCATACGTTAAGGCGAAAATTTTATTAATTGTCGGTAATATGGTAATATGATGTCGATAAGATGGTAAGATGGTAATATGGTGAAGGGTATCAAAGATTCGGCACAGCCGAATCTTTTTTCAATTTCATTTCTCATAAACTCATTTTTAAATTTGGACACATAATTATCTATGTGCTACACAGAGGTTTTCAGTTATATTCAAAATGTTTCTACAATATTTTTAAGTATTGGAGACCTACAGTTATTTAGAACTAACTACTTTTTCCCATTTAATAGGGTAAGTGCACTTAATTTCGGCAATTTTTTACTTTAAACGGAAATAATTAAGAATGGCGAACGTATATATATTTTGCTTTGTAATAGTAATCTAAAACCAATATATTGGTGCTTTCATTAACTCATTCTGTAAGACTACCTTAATGATAAAATTTTTCAACAAAATTTCTAGTGATAGACCTATTTAAGAAAGTATTATTCATATGAATTGAAATTGTTTTGACTGATAACAATGTCCATTGGTTAATATAAGTTTAAACATTGCTTTGTATACACTAAATTTAAAAATTAATAATTCATCTCATTTAGCTGATGGCGACATTGGGAACAACTTTTTTCAACATTTTCAATAGTCGACATTAGATGCCGACAATTAGCTAATAACAATTTTTCTATAAATCTAGTAGTCGGCACCATTATTTTTTCTGAGTTATTTTAAATATGTATTCCTAGAAACTTCACATTTCGCAAAAGGACGAACATTTTTCACTTTAAATTCATTTTTATTTCAACTAACTTATTTGATAATTTTACAAAGATTGAAAACTCTCACTGTAATGATCTAAAAATTGCAACATCAGCGTTTAGTTTACCTTTATTCTTCCCGTGTATGCACTACAGTAAATTTATAAACATAATGAAACGCTTCTTATTAGTGAACGAATCTGCTTTCAGTTTTTTCCCATCAGGTCGAGATTTGTTTTATTACTTGAGTATATTTCACTATAACTCGAGACCGGTATGCACGATTTATATAAATGATACACCAAATTATGCGAAATAAAATAGGCTTTAAGTCGTTTTATTAACAAATAGTTTTGTAGATATTTCGAAATAATTGTCCGAAAAAAAAAAAAAAAATTTTTCATGCTAAATTAAAGATTTCTTTTTTTTTACTAAAAATTCTTTTTAAAAGTGAAAACCTCAAAAAAGCTTCAGTTTATCACCTTTATCTCAAAGCTGATAAAACTACGAGTAAATAAAGCCATGTATCATAAAAATTGATGCACAAAGCATGATTGCATTCACAGTTAAGTTCAAATACCCATACATACCTATAAATAAGTGGAGAGATTTTTTTTTCGTCTTAAAAAAAATAGGTGGATTAGATGGAATTTAACGTGCTAAATAAGAATCAGCTTTTACTTTTTTTCTATCATGTATCGATTTTTTTATGGGCATGACTACTATGACCCCGCCTTTAGGCCGTCACACTTGTATAACTCGAGAACGGTTTGTTCTATTATGATAAATTAAAATCCAATATATAGAGACTTAAATTGTCTTTGAGCTGAATTTACATAATTTTTTGTTCAGTTAATGTTTCCGTAGTTTTTCGGTAATTAGTAGCGAAAAAATTAAAAAATTTCTTTTTGAAAAATGGTGAAAGTTTTGATCCATAACTCTGAAATTTTTGAGCGAATTAAAAATCTTATTAACCCTGGAAAGGCTTCGTTAGTCGTTTCGACTAACAACAATGCTATTTTGAGTGATATTTCTTTATTCGTTGCATATATTTTTGGGAATTTTGGTATAACATCTGCCGTAAATAAGATCTTGAAGTGTCCAGAAGTATGTTGCTGTGAGTGGTCTGGAAGTTAGTATTTTGAGCAACCTTGTTAGGCGAAACAACGAACGAAGCACTTAGTGTGACTTTTTGAACTTTTAGCGATAAAGTAAATAAGTAAATATAGTAATGCAGTGTATTTAATATTTGTTCCCATAGTGTGAAATATCTTTTTTTGGGAGAAAATAAATGAAATATGATTTCCAGAAATAATTTTAGCCACACATAAGTATATTTTTTTTGTCACATTACGCATTGATGATGAGAAAGTTCTATATCCTATATAAAATAGAAAAGGCATGCTGAAGACTGAATAAATAAATATTATGAAGTACTAACGATTACATATCGACTTCATCTTATGAGTTCTATAATAAAACCTAAGGACACGATTGATATTTTCGACCAAATATGCAGTGAAATATCATACTAAGTCAAGATATATCGGTGCGGATGCTCTATATTTTCTGCATCAAACTAAACATTAATTATATTAATAGTTTATTCCAAAAATATGTTAAAAACAATTAAAGAACCATTTTTTATAAAATTTCCTTAAAAACTGCATAAGGATCTAGTTAAGCGACTAATGTCTTATCGATTATATTTTACTTCAATATATCAACCAAGAATTATAAAATGTCGAAAATCTCTTATCTACAGGTAAATTTATAACAATAGTGTAAATTGTAGAAAAAGAAAAATAAGTTTTCAGCTTCTGCGACTAAAAAAACACTGATCTACTAAGGGATACTGTTAGAAAAATCAAAAAAGTATCACAAATTTGAAATATGCACAGAGTATGCAAAAACATTTATTTTTAAACTCTTTTTTGGTTAGAATAATTATAGGATACATGCATTTAAAGAAATATATGTTGCCTGTTCCTAATTTTTTACACAACTAACACAAAGGGTACTTATGTAACACCATCTCCGAAAAAGTACAAAAATTTAGGTCCTTTCAGTTTTTGCTTAATATTTTGAAAACAACGATAAGTATTTAGGAATTTTTGCTGTTATTTTATTTAAATTAATTCCTCAATTAAAAATCAATTGTTTTATTTTTAATTTTAATGATACGTCATGAAATATTTTGAATAAGAGTAAGTGTTAGTCGTTTCGACTAACGAAGCCCTCAGAAGGGTCCGCTGAATAGGGTGATGATATAAGTAATGCCCATAAAAAAAATCAGTAAGTGATAGAAAAAAAAAAAAAAGAAAGCTCATTCTTATTTATCTCGTCAAAATCCACCTATTCCACCTATTTTTGTTTTTTATTTTTTTGCACACCACTGTATTTCTACGCAATTGTATATATACATGGGTATTTTTACTTAACTGTGAATAAATTTTGTGCATCAATTTTGAAGATACATGCCTTATTTTATTCGCAGCATTATCAGCTTTAAACTAAAGATGAAGTGTAACATTTTTGATGCTTTCGTTTATTAAAATAAATTTTAGTAACAAAACCATCTAAAATTTTGTATAAAAATGATTTTTTTCTGGGAACTTATTTCAAAATAACTTCGAAACTATTGAGCACATAAAAAAAGTAAGTTTGTATGATTTGACCAGTGTAATCAATAATTTATAGAAATAACTTATAAATTTACCTACTCGTTTAAGAATTTTTACATTAGAAGTGAGTTAACTTCCAAAGACAATGAAAAAATATTTTAGTCTATTACACAATAACTCTCACGCAAAAAATACATGCAAACTTATTACGAATAGATTTAAGACTTAAAAAATAGGGTAAAAATTAAATGTTAAAAACAACAATGAGTTGTAATTTATAGATTATAAATTTTGTGAGTTGGAAGAATGATTACCAATAAACCATTCCTTCGCATTTAAAAGGTTATATGTAAATTCATATTAAGAAAATTAATCACACATTCACCTAGATATAAAATTTATAAAGAACTTTCTAAAATGTTCTTTATATGGTTAATAGTAATAGTAAAGATTTAAACGTAAATTTTAATAGTTGGTGCATTTAATCAGATAATTTCACTGGATAAATTACACATTTCATTAAGGAGTTTAAAACAAGTATGGTTTTATATTAAACTTAGAATTTTCTTTACTAACCGCATAAACTTTTGGTTTATAATTATTTTAAGTGTCAACATACATACACACTTAAAAACTCTTTAATAAATACTTGAGATAATTAATGAAAGTAGAAGTAATGATATTATCTGAAGTATATATTTATCACAAAAGTGACCACATGTTGTGTTATTAATAAAAGCATTAAATGTAACCACTAAGATTTAGATTTGCATATATGTACTCGTACAGACGCGGATCCAGCTTAAGCTTTTGGGGGAGGAAAATATAATGATTTTCTTAACTATTGCCTTAAATTGTATGATATAGCGCAGATTTTTCATTAAGTGTTTTCATTTTGGGGAGGGAAATTTCCCTTTTTCCCTCCCCGTGGATCCGCGCCTGTACTCGTACACATGATCATACAAACTTGTAAAACAGCTAAACATATGAATTTTGCAATGTAGAATATGTTTAAAGAACCTAACTAACAATTAATCTAAGAATCATAAAAGGTATTATATTTTAGCTCATAGAAGAAAATTTTTGGCTTGACCGAATTTAACTTTCACACTTGTTCTATTTTGTAGCACAGTGTAAAAGATTTAATATTAAATAAAAAGTTTAATGAAAAGTTATTTACTTAATGGTAGTGATATACAAAATAAAAATAAACTAGATATATTTAGACAAATGCTTGCACATTGCCAAAAAAAGAAGAGATAATTAATTACAAAACATAATAAAACAAAAATGCAGACTTGAACATATATAAAACATACTTACATACATAAGAATACATATATTTATATATCCTCACTTATATATTTTAATACATATACATATTTTGACAAACTAATACATTCTTCATTTTATTTTCATGTTTATTTAATTTTAGACCTTATTTTTATTTTTTCGTTTCTATTTCCTTGTCTCTTTCAGCCGTTTTAAGAAGTATTGTTGCTTCTGTTGGAAATTAGCCATAATTTGCTAAATAAACAAAAACTAATAAAGATTTATATGAAACTCTTAACATATGTTTTTGTTTGTCTCTAACAAATTAGACTACATCATACAATAATGTGTGATGAGTCTTAGAAGAAAAATTAGTAAAAAAGAAAAGGTCATAAATTAGCAGATTAAATAACAAATGGAAAAAAGACAACAATTAAAAGATGGAAAAGAATTGAAAGACATACATAAGGCTAAGCACTTATAAACCTACATACATGTTATGCAGCATATGTTGGAAACAAAAAAGAGATTGTTGACAATCACCTTTTAATTTTCAGCTATTTTATTTAATTATAGCCTGATTTTTACACCTTTCATGATATTTAAATTCTCGGATTTCTTTAATAGTGAAGATATATCTGCAAAACTTCAGATCGTCGCGATTAAGGTATTTCTACGGTACCGTAAAATAACTTCCAAATGAAAAAACTCCCAGCAAAACAAGCAAAACAAATAAAATAATTCCCAATTTTTTCCATACAAATTGAATTTTATTTCATTATGAAATAATACCCAGTGCAGTGAGTTGGAACTTATTACATTTTATATAATCGGAAGTTTTTTCATTAGCAAGTAACTCCCAAATGAAATGTTTTTCAAAGTTATTTCATTATGTTCAAGAGTAAACATATTGAAACTAACTGTGGGCGCGGCATTCTGCCAAAGACAAATATTTTTTTTATATAAAAAATGTGTACGCAGAGAAAAAACATGGTTACAGTATGATCACCACAACTATTCAATGATTATATAGCCGTTTTTCATTGACTTAAATATACTGTGTTCATGATTCAAAATTTTAATATGGTTCACTGAATTATAATACGTATTTAAATATATTTATATGAAATCATATTTATGAATAAATCCAATCATTTAGTCAATTCCACAACAATTTAGTTAATTACATAACCATTCATTTCATTTTACAAATTTGGTTAATTCTACAACCATTAGGCCATTAAATTTTAATGCCTTTTGAATACACATTTTTGTGTATAAGTCCAGTAGTTATAATTCTCATTTAGTTTATATATGAACAAATATAAATCGACAAGTTTTGTTTTTATTCAGTATGATTAATGTACAAATGAATATAAATATGAAAATATGGGATCATATACATGATAACATGGGATTATATATATGATTAAATTAGTTCATATATATGATTAAATTATTTCATATATATGATAGAATGGAATAATATATATGATAAAATGGAATTATATATATGATGAAATTATTTTATATATGATAAAATGGAACTATATATATGATGAAATTAGTTTATATATATGATAACATGGAATTATTAAATAATAAAAACATGATGAAATTGAAAGTAATACTTAAGAAAAGGTTATAAAACTTACTAAAAGTTATTAATAAGGTTATGAACCTTACTAATAAATTATAAATTGGAATCATAATAATGATTACGTACAAATATACTTATTGTAACCTGGAATCATATATTACAATCATAGTATGTTTCTCTTAGTTTATGGTCACAGGAACCATATTTTTTCTTTGCGTGTGTTTTACATAAATTTGATCAAAAGTTAATTATCATTACTATTATTGATAATTTGTTGCATTTTTTATAAGTATGTTGATACGATAATAGAAATGGTATGATGTGTCACTGTAACATTTCTACCCGTTGCACATTGGGGTAAAAGGGGTCGAAGATGGCGATTAATTCAGGGAAAGGTGATGTCAATATTTTAATGACCACCTTTTTATTATTTTTTTTATTGATTATTAGGTTAAAAAATTCAGTTTTAGAATTTTAAGATTTTTTTAGTAGAATGGTAATATTTGTTCGTGCGTCTATATATTAGAGTTAAATGGGTCGAAAATTATGCATAATTCGGAGAAGGGTGGTATCAACACTTTAATAACCACGTTTTTTTATACCCTTCACCACAGGTGTAAAGGGTATATATAAGTTTGTCATTCCGTTTGTAATTTCCACAATTTTCGTCGGAGAGCAAAAAAGTTTATATTTTCGGAATCCTTGTAAGAAGCGATAACGATTGGACCATGTCCGTCCGTCCGTGTGTCGGTTGAAATGGCGTTTATGAAGCCCACCGATAACTGACATATATAATATATATGTCAAACTATCGGAAATGCTTTCGAGAATTTTGCTATTGGAATTCAGCAAGATCGGTTCATACAATGCGGAGATATGTTAAAAAACCGGTTTTTAGAACCGGTTTTCCAGTTTCTGAAGCCTCTGTATATAGGAGAGACTTCGTTTTTACAAAGAAGTCTCGGGCATTTTTTTCGGAATTTTTGTTCTGAAAAAATGAAATAAATCGGTTCAATAATAACTGAGATATCGGACAAAACGCATTTTTTATTTTTTGAAGCCCTGGTTTAAGCTATAGATTTTTATTTTTATACAGATCGGTCACAAATATTTTTATAAAATTTCGGTTTTTTGAATCAGCAGGATCGGTTAATAAATGGCGGAGATATGCTTTAAAAACCGGTTTTTGGAACCGGTTTTTCAGTTTCTGAAGCCTCTACATATACCAGGTACTTCGAATTTTTAAAAGGGGCTCGGAAATTATTTTCTGAATTTTTGTTCTGAAAAAATGAAATAAATCGGTTCAGTAGTAACTGAGATATCGGGGAAAACGATTTTTTTATTTTTGAAGCCCTTGTTCAAGCTACAGATTTTTATTTTTATATAGATTAGTCATAAATGTTTTTATAAAATTTCGGTTTTTTTAATAAACCAAATTCGTTCAGAATCAACAGAGTTATGGACCAAAAACAAATCTGTTAAGAATATAAATACACACACAAACATGTATATTAAGCATTGTAATGACTATTAGTGACGTTTTTTGTTTTTTGTATAGACAAGTAGTTTGGTTAGAAACAGCAGTCTTATAATGAATAACAGTGTTGTTGTTGTTCTTTGTATATGCAGTCTGTACAAAAATAAATAGATATGGAATTGTAGTTGTTTATTTTTAAAAACTAAAACATATCTGTTAAGAATATACATAAATACATACACAAACATGTATATTAAGCATTGTAATGACCAGGGCAAGTTTTTCAAGCTTTTCGCTTGGAAAGTAAGCATTTGCATATTTCAAAAGAATTTCACAAAAAATGCTTATATTTTAAATCTTTGCATAAATTTGCATATAATGGATACAAAAGTTAGTTTTCTTAACAAAAACACAATTTTTTGGTGATTTTTTGGAGTTCAATCAAATGATTTCTAAAATTTTTTTGTGAGTATTTTGAGTACATTGTAAATATTGTAAAGAAAAAAATTCGGAAGCGTCAAATATGATACTTTAAATTGAAATTGTTATATTTTTATAAACATCGAAATTTATTTGAAATTGAAAGTTAAAAAATGCATATTTGTGCATATGTGTAGAAACATTAATATATAAGAATGCATAAATTCGTTGGTTTTTATATACATATTCATGCTATTTTTGCATATTTCTGTGCATATTATACCATTTTTTCGTGCTTTTTCAAGCGCATATTTCAATTATTTTTGTGCATATAAAAACTTGCCCTGGTAATGACTATTAGTGACGTTTTTTGTTTTTTGTATAAACAAGTAGTTTAGTTAGCAACAGCAGTAATATAATGAATAACAGTGTTGTTGTTGTTCTTTGTGTATTCAGTCAGTTTGTACATACAAAAATAAATATATATGGAATTGTTGTTGTTTCTTTTTTAAAAGCAAAGCCTGTTATGATTGTTTTTTTTTTTTCATATTCAAATTTTCGTAGTTTGAAAAAAAATTAGATTTATTCATGCTAAATTAAAGATTTCTTTTTTTTTACTAAAAATTCTTTTTAAAAGTGAAAACCTCAAAAAAGCTTCAGTTTATCACCTTTATCTCAAAGCTGATAAAACTACGAGTAAATAAAGCCATGTATCATAAAAATTGATGCACAAAGCATGATTGCATTCACAGTTAAGTTCAAATACCCATACATACCTATAAATAAGTGGAGAGATTTTTTTTTCGTCTTAAAAAAAATAGGTGGATTAGATGGAATTTAACGTGCTAAATAAGAATCAGCTTTTACTTTTTTTCTATCATGTATCGATTTTTTTATGGGCATGACTACTATGACCCCGCCTTTAGGCCGTCACACTTGTATAACTCGAGAACGGTTTGTTATATTATGATAAATTAAAATCCAATATATAGAGACTTAAATTGTCTTTGAGCTGAATTTACATAATTTTTTGTTCAGTTAATGTTTCCGTAGTTTTTCGGTAATTAGTAGCGAAAAAATTAAAAAATTTCTTTTTGAAAAATGGTGAAAGTTTTGATCCATAACTCTGAAATTTTTGAGCGAATTAAAAATCTTATTAACCCTGGAAAGGCTTCGTTAGTCGTTTCGACTAACAACAATGCTATTTTGAGTGATATTTCTTTATTCGTTGCATATATTTTTGGGAATTTTGGTATAACATCTGCCGTAAATAAGATCTTGAAGTGTCCAGAAGTATGTTGCTGTGAGTGGTCTGGAAGTTAGTATTTTGAGCAACCTTGTTAGGCGAAACAACGAACGAAGCACTTAGTGTGACTTTTTGAACTTTTAGCGATAAAGTAAATAAGTAAATATAGTAATGCAGTGTATTTAATATTTGTTCCCATAGTGTGAAATATCTTTTTTTGGGAGAAAATAAATGAAATATGATTTCCAGAAATAATTTTAGCCACACATAAGTATATTTTTTTTGTCACATTACGCATTGATGATGAGAAAGTTCTATATCCTATATAAAATAGAAAAGGCATGCTGAAGACTGAATAAATAAATATTATGAAGTACTAACGATTACATATCGACTTCATCTTATGAGTTCTATAATAAAACCTAAGGACACGATTGATATTTTCGACCAAATATGCAGTGAAATATCATACTAAGTCAAGATATATCGGTGCGGATGCTCTATATTTTCTGCATCAAACTAAACATTAATTATATTAATAGTTTATTCCAAAAATATGTTAAAAACAATTAAAGAACCATTTTTTATAAAATTTCCTTAAAAACTGCATAAGGATCTAGTTAAGCGACTAATGTCTTATCGATTATATTTTACTTCAATATATCAACCAAGAATTATAAAATGTCGAAAATCTCTTATCTACAGGTAAATTTATAACAATAGTGTAAATTGTAGAAAAAGAAAAATAAGCTTTCAGCTTCTGCGACTAAAAAAACACTGATCTACTAAGGGATACTGTTAGAAAAATCAAAAAAGTATCACAAATTTGAAATATGCACAGAGTATGCAAAAACATTTATTTTTAAACTCTTTTTTGGTTAGAATAATTATAGGATACATGCATTTAAAGAAATATATGTTGCCTGTTCCTAATTTTTTACACAACTAACACAAAGGGTACTTATGTAACACCATCTCCGAAAAAGTACAAAAATTTAGGTCCTTTCAGTTTTTGCTTAATATTTTGAAAACAACGATAAGTATTTAGGAATTTTTGCTGTTATTTTATTTAAATTAATTCCTCAATTAAAAATCAATTGTTTTATTTTTAATTTTAATGATACGTCATGAAATATTTTGAATAAGAGTAAGTGTTAGTCGTTTCGACTAACGAAGCCCTCAGAAGGGTCCGCTGAATAGGGTGATGATATAAGTAATGCCCATAAAAAAAATCAGTAAGTGATAGAAAAAAAAAAAAAAGAAAGCTCATTCTTATTTATCTCGTCAAAATCCACCTATTCCACCTATTTTTGTTTTTTATTTTTTTGCACACCACTGTATTTCTACGCAATTGTATATATACATGGGTATTTTTACTTAACTGTGAATAAATTTTGTGCATCAATTTTGAAGATACATGCCTTATTTTATTCGCAGCATTATCAGCTTTAAACTAAAGATGAAGTGTAACATTTTTGATGCTTTCGTTTATTAAAATAAATTTTAGTAACAAAACCATCTAAAATTTTGTATAAAAATGATTTTTTTCTGGGAACTTATTTCAAAATAACTTCGAAACTATTGAGCACATAAAAAAAGTAAGTTTGTATGATTTGACCAGTGTAATCAATAATTTATAGAAATAACTTATAAATTTACCTACTCGTTTAAGAATTTTTACATTAGAAGTGAGTTAACTTCCAAAGACAATGAAAAAATATTTTAGTCTATTACACAATAACTCTCACGCAAAAAATACATGCAAACTTATTACGAATAGATTTAAGACTTAAAAAATAGGGTAAAAATTAAATGTTAAAAACAACAATGAGTTGTAATTTATAGATTATAAATTTTGTGAGTTGGAAGAATGATTACCAATAAACCATTCCTTCGCATTTAAAAGGTTATATGTAAATTCATATTAAGAAAATTAATCACACATTCACCTAGATATAAAATTTATAAAGAACTTTCTAAAATGTTCTTTATATGGTTAATAGTAATAGTAAAGATTTAAACGTAAATTTTAATAGTTGGTGCATTTAATCAGATAATTTCACTGGATAAATTACACATTTCATTAAGGAGTTTAAAACAAGTATGGTTTTATATTAAACTTAGAATTTTCTTTACTAACCGCATAAACTTTTGGTTTATAATTATTTTAAGTGTCAACATACATACACACTTAAAAACTCTTTAATAAATACTTGAGATAATTAATGAAAGTAGAAGTAATGATATTATCTGAAGTATATATTTATCACAAAAGTGACCACATGTTGTGTTATTAATAAAAGCATTAAATGTAACCACTAAGATTTAGATTTGCATATATGTACTCGTACAGACGCGGATCCAGCTTAAGCTTTTGGGGGAGGAAAATATAATGATTTTCTTAACTATTGCCTTAAATTGTATGATATAGCGCAGATTTTTCATTAAGTGTTTTCATTTTGGGGAGGGAAATTTCCCTTTTTCCCTCCCCGTGGATCCGCGCCTGTACTCGTACACATGATCATACAAACTTGTAAAACAGCTAAACATATGAATTTTGCAATGTAGAATATGTTTAAAGAACCTAACTAACAATTAATCTAAGAATCATAAAAGGTATTATATTTTAGCTCATAGAAGAAAATTTTTGGCTTGACCGAATTTAACTTTCACACTTGTTCTATTTTGTAGCACAGTGTAAAAGATTTAATATTAAATAAAAAGTTTAATGAAAAGTTATTTACTTAATGGTAGTGATATACAAAATAAAAATAAACTAGATATATTTAGACAAATGCTTGCACATTGCCAAAAAAAGAAGAGATAATTAATTACAAAACATAATAAAACAAAAATGCAGACTTGAACATATATAAAACATACTTACATACATAAGAATACATATATTTATATATCCTCACTTATATATTTTAATACATATACATATTTTGACAAACTAATACATTCTTCATTTTATTTTCATGTTTATTTAATTTTAGACCTTATTTTTATTTTTTCGTTTCTATTTCCTTGTCTCTTTCAGCCGTTTTAAGAAGTATTGTTGCTTCTGTTGGAAATTAGCCATAATTTGCTAAATAAACAAAAACTAATAAAGATTTATATGAAACTCTTAACATATGTTTTTGTTTGTCTCTAACAAATTAGACTACATCATACAATAATGTGTGATGAGTCTTAGAAGAAAAATTAGTAAAAAAGAAAAGGTCATAAATTAGCAGATTAAATAACAAATGGAAAAAAGACAACAATTAAAAGATGGAAAAGAATTGAAAGACATACATAAGGCTAAGCACTTATAAACCTACATACATGTTATGCAGCATATGTTGGAAACAAAAAAGAGATTGTTGACAATCACCTTTTAATTTTCAGCTATTTTATTTAATTATAGCCTGATTTTTACACCTTTCATGATATTTAAATTCTCGGATTTCTTTAATAGTGAAGATATATCTGCAAAACTTCAGATCGTCGCGATTAAGGTATTTCTACGGTACCGTAAAATAACTTCCAAATGAAAAAACTCCCAGCAAAACAAGCAAAACAAATAAAATAATTCCCAATTTTTTCCATACAAATTGAATTTTATTTCATTATGAAATAATACCCAGTGCAGTGAGTTGGAACTTATTACATTTTATATAATCGGAAGTTTTTTCATTAGCAAGTAACTCCCAAATGAAATGTTTTTCAAAGTTATTTCATTATGTTCAAGAGTAAACATATTGAAACTAACTGTGGGCGCGGCATTCTGCCAAAGACAAATATTTTTTTTATATAAAAAATGTGTACGCAGAGAAAAAACATGGTTACAGTATGATCACCACAACTATTCAATGATTATATAGCCGTTTTTCATTGACTTAAATATACTGTGTTCATGATTCAAAATTTTAATATGGTTCACTGAATTATAATACGTATTTAAATATATTTATATGAAATCATATTTATGAATAAATCCAATCATTTAGTCAATTCCACAACAATTTAGTTAATTACATAACCATTCATTTCATTTTACAAATTTGGTTAATTCTACAACCATTAGGCCATTAAATTTTAATGCCTTTTGAATACACATTTTTGTGTATAAGTCCAGTAGTTATAATTCTCATTTAGTTTATATATGAACAAATATAAATCGACAAGTTTTGTTTTTATTCAGTATGATTAATGTACAAATGAATATAAATATGAAAATATGGGATCATATACATGATAACATGGGATTATATATATGATTAAATTAGTTCATATATATGATTAAATTATTTCATATATATGATAGAATGGAATAATATATATGATAAAATGGAATTATATATATGATGAAATTATTTTATATATGATAAAATGGAACTATATATATGATGAAATTAGTTTATATATATGATAACATGGAATTATTAAATAATAAAAACATGATGAAATTGAAAGTAATACTTAAGAAAAGGTTATAAAACTTACTAAAAGTTATTAATAAGGTTATGAACCTTACTAATAAATTATAAATTGGAATCATAATAATGATTACGTACAAATATACTTATTGTAACCTGGAATCATATATTACAATCATAGTATGTTTCTCTTAGTTTATGGTCACAGGAACCATATTTTTTCTTTGCGTGTGTTTTACATAAATTTGATCAAAAGTTAATTATCATTACTATTATTGATAATTTGTTGCATTTTTTATAAGTATGTTGATACGATAATAGAAATGGTATGATGTGTCACTGTAACATTTCTACCCGTTGCACATTGGGGTAAAAGGGGTCGAAGATGGCGATTAATTCAGGGAAAGGTGATGTCAATATTTTAATGACCACCTTTTTATTATTTTTTTTATTGATTATTAGGTTAAAAAATTCAGTTTTAGAATTTTAAGATTTTTTTAGTAGAATGGTAATATTTGTTCGTGCGTCTATATATTAGAGTTAAATGGGTCGAAAATTATGCATAATTCGGAGAAGGGTGGTATCAACACTTTAATAACCACGTTTTTTTATACCCTTCACCACAGGTGTAAAGGGTATATATAAGTTTGTCATTCCGTTTGTAATTTCCACAATTTTCGTCGGAGAGCAAAAAAGTTTATATTTTCGGAATCCTTGTAAGAAGCGATAACGATTGGACCATGTCCGTCCGTCCGTGTGTCGGTTGAAATGGCGTTTATGAAGCCCACCGATAACTGACATATATAATATATATGTCAAACTATCGGAAATGCTTTCGAGAATTTTGCTATTGGAATTCAGCAAGATCGGTTCATACAATGCGGAGATATGTTAAAAAACCGGTTTTTAGAACCGGTTTTCCAGTTTCTGAAGCCTCTGTATATAGGAGAGACTTCGTTTTTACAAAGAAGTCTCGGGCATTTTTTTCGGAATTTTTGTTCTGAAAAAATGAAATAAATCGGTTCAATAATAACTGAGATATCGGACAAAACGCATTTTTTATTTTTTGAAGCCCTGGTTTAAGCTATAGATTTTTATTTTTATACAGATCGGTCACAAATATTTTTATAAAATTTCGGTTTTTTGAATCAGCAGGATCGGTTAATAAATGGCGGAGATATGCTTTAAAAACCGGTTTTTGGAACCGGTTTTTCAGTTTCTGAAGCCTCTACATATACCAGGTACTTCGAATTTTTAAAAGGGGCTCGGAAATTATTTTCTGAATTTTTGTTCTGAAAAAATGAAATAAATCGGTTCAGTAGTAACTGAGATATCGGGGAAAACGATTTTTTTATTTTTGAAGCCCTTGTTCAAGCTACAGATTTTTATTTTTATATAGATTAGTCATAAATGTTTTTATAAAATTTCGGTTTTTTTAATAAACCAAATTCGTTCAGAATCAACAGAGTTATGGACCAAAAACAAATCTGTTAAGAATATAAATACACACACAAACATGTATATTAAGCATTGTAATGACTATTAGTGACGTTTTTTGTTTTTTGTATAGACAAGTAGTTTGGTTAGAAACAGCAGTCTTATAATGAATAACAGTGTTGTTGTTGTTCTTTGTATATGCAGTCTGTACAAAAATAAATAGATATGGAATTGTAGTTGTTTATTTTTAAAAACTAAAACATATCTGTTAAGAATATACATAAATACATACACAAACATGTATATTAAGCATTGTAATGACCAGGGCAAGTTTTTCAAGCTTTTCGCTTGGAAAGTAAGCATTTGCATATTTCAAAAGAATTTCACAAAAAATGCTTATATTTTAAATCTTTGCATAAATTTGCATATAATGGATACAAAAGTTAGTTTTCTTAACAAAAACACAATTTTTTGGTGATTTTTTGGAGTTCAATCAAATGATTTCTAAAATTTTTTTGTGAGTATTTTGAGTACATTGTAAATATTGTAAAGAAAAAAATTCGGAAGCGTCAAATATGATACTTTAAATTGAAATTGTTATATTTTTATAAACATCGAAATTTATTTGAAATTGAAAGTTAAAAAATGCATATTTGTGCATATGTGTAGAAACATTAATATATAAGAATGCATAAATTCGTTGGTTTTTATATACATATTCATGCTATTTTTGCATATTTCTGTGCATATTATACCATTTTTTCGTGCTTTTTCAAGCGCATATTTCAATTATTTTTGTGCATATAAAAACTTGCCCTGGTAATGACTATTAGTGACGTTTTTTGTTTTTTGTATAAACAAGTAGTTTAGTTAGCAACAGCAGTAATATAATGAATAACAGTGTTGTTGTTGTTCTTTGTGTATTCAGTCAGTTTGTACATACAAAAATAAATATATATGGAATTGTTGTTGTTTCTTTTTTAAAAGCAAAGCCTGTTATGATTGTTTTTTTTTTTTTCATATTCAAATTTTCGTAGTTTGAAAAAAAATTAGATTTAGAAAATATGCAAGCATACGTTAAGGCGAAAATTTTATTAATTGTCGGTAATATGGTAATATGATGTCGATAAGATGGTAAGATGGTAATATGGTGAAGGGTATCAAAGATTCGGCACAGCCGAATCTTTTTTCAATTTCATTTCCTATTTATTAGTAAGTAAAAAAAATGAATTTTTAGTATTATAAGATGTTTTTTGGCTGAATGGAAAAGGTATCCAATTCTTTATGATCACGTTCTATTTTTTATATTTATTAGTTTGTAAAAAATGCACTTTCAGAATTCTAAAATATTTTTTGGCAGTATGGCAATGTCCGTCCTTCTGTACATTTGGGGTATATGAATCGAAAATTACACTTAATTCAAGAAAAGGTGATATCAAAATTTTAATACTTACATTTGGTTTTCATATTAATCGAGAGGTGGAAAAAAATATTTTTAGAATTTTATGATTTTTTTGAGAGAATTCTAGTGTCCGTCCAACTGTCCGTATGTTTGTTAATTTTTGTAAACTTTCCAATTAAAAAAAAATTGACTCAATAAACATAACGACTCAAAATTTTCTTTGTTCGATAGATAATTTTGCTTTTTAACCAACTGCATAAAATATAATAAAATCGTTTGAAAATCTTAATCCAGGTTTTGTAAAATTGAGATTTTTGAAATTTCAAATGTATATAACTCGAAAAATATATACAGAAAATGTCTACACTTAAGCTGTTTTTTTTTTATGAAATCTACTGGAGTTTTTTTGAAAAAAAAAAAATTGATTTTCTTAAATCGGGCTATATATGCGCACGATTTTTTTTTTCATAATATTAAAGTGAACAAGTTTAATGTTTGTTAAAGTAAAGAAAATGTCTACACTTAAGCTGTTTTTTTTTTTTTTTATGAAATCTACTGGAGTTTTTTTTTTTGAAAAAAAAAAAAATTATTTTCTTAAATCGGGCTATATATGCGCACGAATTTTTATTTTTTTTTTTTTCATAATATTAAAGTGAACAATAGTAATGATATTTTTCAGAAAATTTCCCGAACAAACATCCTGTAACATTTTAAGTTGCATTCCATGGAAGTTTGAAAATTTGTGTATTTTAAAACAATTTTCAAGAAAAAGAAAAAAATTTTTGGACAAAATATAATTTTCAAAAACTTGAAGAAAAGATATCTGATGTGGATGGTTCCATTTTAAATTTTACTTTAAAGGACTTTTTATTTAAAATAAATATACTGAAAGCTGATAAAATTTGAATTTTTTACTATTTTTCAAAAAGTACTAAAAATGCTTTACTTTGACAGCTCCCTATAAGAAGACAACATAACCTAGCTTAACGATTTTAATTGAGATAGATACATAGTTTTGTCTACTTTTATTCGATGCTCAACTTTATTACATAAATTTAAATTTTAAAATTCAATTAAGCGCCACTTTTGACACATTTTACTCTAACGTGCTTTGTGTTATTAACACTTTAGTGCCCTCTTCTTTTTGTACATTCATTGAGTTTTTCAAAAAATATGATCCAAGATATACAATAAAACACATATTTAACGTTTTTTTAGAAATTCAGATCTAAAATTTCTGACGTGATATATAATTATGGAACTTTGTCATGGCTAATCTTAAATGTCACATATGCTTTAAACATACAAATATCCAGATAATTTCACCTGATTTTGATCGGGAATTTATTAATATGCCAGTCCAACTTGTTTACTCCTCCCATATATTTATACGTACGGCTGAAGTATATCGATATATTTATCTTTCTTAGTGTATCTTTGAACAAATTGCAGTGGATTAATAGTTTTTTATTGGTGGCGAATTAAACACATCCATCGTCATTCCAAAAAACAACAAGTACTTCATTGATTTTATCGAACCTATAGTCAATCGCATCCCGAAGTTCTACCTTCATGGCATCATAATTGGATCTAGCTGTACATGTAGATGTCATTTTCTTTTTTACTTAGAAGGGACATAAGTCGGAAGCTTGGGAAAAAACTACACTGGTCGAGCAGATTCTTGTTTATCTCGTCAAAATCCATCCAGTCCATCTATTTTTATTTAAAGAAAAAATAAAAACCAATAAATGTTTTTGCCCACTACTGTATTTCTACTCAATTTTGTATATACATGGGTATCTTTATTTAACTGTGAATAAAATCAAGATTTGTGCATCAATTTTGAAGATACATGCCTTATTTTATCCGCAATATTACCAGTTATAAGATAAAGATGACAAACTGAAACATTTTTGATGTTTTCATTTATCAATTGAAATTATAGTAACAAAAAAAAAAAAAAAATCTAAATTTAGCATAAAATTTTTTCGACACTTAATAACTAGAATAATTGATTTTATTATTACTGATTTTTTAAATAGATACAATCAGAGCTTCGAATGACTTAATTAAATGTTAGCTCAATTCCCTTAAATCCTAATTCTGAATTAAAAAATATGAATTTTTCATTCCATAATACCATTCTCAAATATATAATTCAATAGCTTAATTCAAAGGCTTTTGTTTGAATAGAATTAATTCCTTATTGAATTAATTCATAAAGAATTCATTCAATTTTTGTTAATTCAAATCTTTTCCAAAATTAATGAACATATTTTTCTTTCATTCAATTTGTAATATTTTGTTTTTTAGTCTTTTATAAAATGAATTAGAAAATATTTTTTAAAGCTAATTTGTAATAGATTTGAATTGAAGAAAATTTGAATGATTCAGCATATTTTTTAAGCTTGAATTGTATAATTGATGAACGAATTCTTTAAGGAATCAATTCATAGCTGAATTAATTCAACTCTTATGAAGTACAAAGAATTTAATTCAATGAATTAAATTAATTTTGAATGCTTTAAAGAATGACTAGGATAATAAATTTAATTCGATTTAGGAAAATGAATTAAAGAATTAAGCCTTTCGAACCTTTGGATACAATGAGCTGAAAATTGTTGGTAACTGACTTAAATTTATTTTATTTTTATAGAAAAATTTTTAATTTTTCTTTATATTGTAAACCAATTAGAAAATTAACTATATTTATAAATAATATAATTAAATTCCAATATAAAGTTAGTTAATCATTTTATTGAAAAATAATTTGAAATATTTTTTCGGCATATTTTTTAGCCTAGTTAATTTTTTTTTTTTTTATAAAATTATTCTAAAAAAAAATTTATACAAAATTAATTGAACAACAATTTTCTGCAAAGAGTTAATCGAATAAAAATTTCTTTAAAAGTAATTCAAATTGTTTTAAAGAAAATTAATTGAATAGAAATTTTCTATAGAAAATTTATCGAATAAAAATTGTCTACAGAAAATAAATTGACTGAGAATTTTCTTTATAAGATTAAGGCAATGAATGTTTTACAGAAGCTAATCATATAAACAATTTATTTGAAAATTAACCAAATAAAAATTTTATATAAAAAATTACTCGAATAAATTTTCTTTAGAAAGATAATCGAATAAAATTTTTCTATGTAGTTTAACCAATAAAAATTTTATATTTTTTGATAAACATTTTCTATAGGAAGTTAATAAAATAAAAATATCTTTGAAAATTATTCGAATAAAAAATTCCTTTTGAAAGTTATTCAAGTGAAATAGTATATAGAAAATTAATTGAATAAATATTGTTTATAAAAAATTAATCGAATAAAAATTTTCTATAGAAAATGAATCGAAATTTATTCCTAATGTTATTTATATAAAAAACAAATTATATATTACAAGAAACAACCGATTCTAGTGGAAGCTGTTCTAGATGAATAGGATTTCTAGTTTAATGATGCATAAACAAAAAAAGAAAAAAAATTATAAATTCAACAACTTTGAACAATTTATAATACTTGAAATTTCTAAAATTTTAAATTTTATAAAGAATACCACAAAATTTACTTAATTGTACTACAATTCACAATTAACAGCTATTGTTTCTATTTAATTTAGACGTTTACAGCAAAAAAGCATTTTAAAATAAAATTTTGCTATATTTGTATTTTTGAAAAAAAAAAAAAAAAAAAAAATTAATATCAATTTTGCTGACACATGAAATTTTTTAACCTTTTTTTGTTTGACTACATACACGCAAAGAAAAAACATAGTTCCTAAATGCTCGCGGCAATTAAGTGATGTTCCTAAGTAGTTTATATGGCTAGCACAATAAAATTATTATGTTTTAGACTAAGTTCAATCAATTAGTTTTTGTTCTGATCATTTTGTTGTAAGAAACATAACAAACCTTTTCGTCACTATCGAAAAGGTTTGTTATGTTTCCTACAACAAAATAGTTTGAATTTTCAGATATAAAATGATAATAACAATCGTAGCATAATTCTATTCTATAGATTCAATTCTTATTTGCAATTTGAAGTAATTGTTTCGTAGCACACAACAAACATTTACAAAAATCTAAATTTTCTAGTTAAAAAGTTAATTAAAATTATACCTAAGTATAAAAGAGCAAAATGTGTTAATATTATGTGCAATAAATATAATTATTTTTATAAATACAAATAAATTAACATATGTAAATATGATGTATGTATTAATGCAAATACAACAATTTTCTTTTTGTATATTCATACAGAAGTATAACTAGTGCATCGAAAATTGTTATAACAAAAATTACATTGTTGAACAACGAAGCTGTACTAAAAGAATAATATGTTTCATAGTAATATATTATTTCACTTAAATATTTGTATGTTATATTTTAATGTTAGGGGTGACAATAATATTCTTGTTTTTATTATTGTCTCTCTTTCGAAATAATTTACTCATTCGGTAATGAAATCTTAAATGTGACGGATGTAAAGTGAAGAAAAATTTAAAAAAAAGTTCATATAATTATAACATTTTTTAATCAAAATTTTGTACAGATGCCGCAATCAATGTTGGATTTTAACAAGGAAAAGATGAAACAACAAACGAGATCCACGGAGTGCTGATGGAGCAAAGCATCAAAATTCAAATTGGAAATATTTTCCGGTGAGTACAATAAATATCAATAATTCATATGTATATATGTATATAAGAATAATAATAAAAAAATGTATTTCTATTAATATTTCTTTTAGGTGTGTGAATGTGGAGTATAATAAAAATGAATTTTCTTGAACGAAATCGTCCAGTGAAGGCTGTGGTATTTGTTTTTTAATTAATTTTCTGTTCGAAAATTTAAATGAAAAAAAAATAAAATAAATAAATAAATAAAAACTGTATGCATAGTATTATGATTGGGGGTATTATAAAATTTAATATATGGATCATATTTTAATAATGAATTATGGTTGTAAGAACCAAAACATATAAGTGTTATGATCATATTATATTAACATTGGATAGGATCATATTATGTTCACAAAAGGGTGTAATATATTATTTGATTGAGGGAATCATAAACCCAAACATTAATGATAGTTACCGTTTATGATTTCACCAACCATGTTATTTCTTTGCGTGTATACTTTTAGTTCATAGTTAACATTCTGTCAACCTTAATGTTCGATGCTATAAACAGAATTTGTTGCAAATACAAATTTTAAGCTTATTTGTAGTGGGTAAAACAGCACTAGTAGTAACAACAAGTAACCAAATAACATATTTGTTTTTCATTGTTGTTGGTATTTTTTGACTTTATAAACTTTGATGCAACATTGTGTGTAGAAGTTTTTGGTTATTGCTGTTGATTTTTTTTGCTGATATTGGAAGTATTAAAGTTAAGTAGTAAAACAAACAATGTTGTTTGAAAGTATTAGTAATACAAAACAAATTTGTTTACATACACATTCAAACATGTGGACATAGACACGTGTATATATAACAACATAAAAAGAAAATTACAAATGGTCAGTCGATTTTGTGGTCACAAAAAAAAAAAAAAAAAAAAAAAAAAAAAAATATAGTTTTTAATTTGGAATAATACTTGTACAAACATTTGCAGAAACACGCACAAATTAAATTAAAAAGATAAAAATGTATAAATTTAATACAATTGAAGAGAACATTTTGAAAAAGGAGATATATGGAGGGAATAATGTTATGTTTAAGGTCATTTCAAATACATATTTTAAAATAAAATGTTTAGTTTAATTTTCTCATTATTTGTAATGTTTTTGGTCTTTAGGCTGTAAATCGCATACACACTTATGAATCCTCCACCAACTCAAACCAAACCTACATTAAAAACAATATTTTTGTTTATTTATTTATTTATTTATTTTTTTTATTATATATACATATAAAACACTTAACACATACATATCCATATGCACTGATATACACATACATACACATACCTACATATGTATTTCTAACAAAATTAAAATCAAGACAACATAAAACTCACAATGCGTATGATTAATGAAATAAATATTTATCAAAAAAATATAAACTGAAATATTAAACAAATGCCTGTTAACAATTTTCAACAAAAAATTAACTTTTTAAATTAACATTTTTATACAGATCTGAAAAATATCTTGCTGTTTTTAACTATTTGATGAAAATAATATATTTATTAAATTCATTTTCCTTAAAAAAGGAGAAAAAATGAACATTAAATTAACTTTCATTTTATTCAATATAAGCAAACTAAAAACAAAAAAAAAAAAAAAAAATAGGGAAAAATGAAAACGTAGAATTGGCATAACAGCAGCTGACATCACTTGGATAATACAATTTGTCAACATTAAAATTAAATGTTAAATTGGTTAACATGGTTTTTGTGGTCGATGATGCATTTTACACAGAGTACAAAGCAGAAGTACACAATATATACACACAAATAAACAATCCGCAAAACAGTCACACAAAACATACACAGACATATATAAGCTCATATTTTTTTTGTAAATTTACCCAGTAGTTCAATTTTTTTTTTTTTTTTAATTACGATTGGTTACTATAATCACTATCAATTCATTAATACATAAACTTAGAACCAATATATTCGTATCATCACGGAACATTTTTTATTTGAGTAGAAAAAAATTGGGGAAATTTGCTACATCGGTGGATGTAGTGCAGTGATCCCCACACTTATACATTCACATTTTGTTAATGTGTGTTCTGTATAACTCTCCCGCTCTGAAATTATACACCAAAAAAATACCTTCCTTTTTATAGTAAAATTATTTATAATAAAATGGAAATGAAAATAAAAGATCTTGTTTTTTGTATAAAAAATAAAAATTTATAATTCTTTCAAATTAACCATAAAATTTTGATTAATAAATGATATTATTTTTAGTAAAAATTAAAAATATTCATATTTTGATTCTTATGTACCTCACTACCACATAACATTAAACATTTTTTATGAGTGTATATCAAGCAACAAGCGATAATACAACCTACTTCGTTGAATGCTAGTGCTAGACTGAATTAATATGTGTGTTTTTTATTCATATCAAGAGAATAACACAAGAGACAAAACGCACGCGTGCGTTGGTTTTGGGGAACACTGATGTAGTGTGAACAACAACTTTATTATTACAATATTTGTTGAAGAAAGATTGTTGGTTTTATTTTGGTTATTATATCAAAAAATAGAAAAGTGCTTTATTAACCCATTTCCAACCACTGTTGCGTTTTCGCATCAGTAACTTTACCTATACCGTAACTAATTTAGTTTAAAATTAATGATAATGTTTCATATACGTACATTTAGCTAGGAATGTTAACTAAATAAATTAAGGGAAAAAATGAATTCCGACGAATTTTTACCCTTGGTAGAGCGGATCAAAAAAAGGTCTATAAAATAGACCTTTTTTAAAATTTAAAAATTCATTCGAAAAATTTTACAAAATTTCTTGAATAACCTTTGAAACGATAGCCAAGATATCAAAAAATACGAAACTATTCACTAGTTGTCAAATAGTTTAGGGAGATAGAAGCACCAAGCTCCCAAAAATTGGTGTTGCGAAAACGCATCAATGGTCAATTAGGGGTAGTGTGATTTAGCTACATTACACAAGGTGGCGCACTGAGAATATGGAAATTTTTAAGGTAATATAGTATTTTTAAAACAATTAAGAAAACCATTATAGATGAACGAATATAGAATTTTTGTAATTAAGACTTCATGTGCAATAGAATTTTTTACTCTAGCCTTATAAAAGTTGTATTCTACATTATTTTTGACTTATGTACTAAAAAATAAGCAATTGTCAGCAAATTACAAATGGTTATATTTTTTACAATCATTGAGAACAAATATAAGAAAAAGAATTTCCAAATGATAGACGCTACCTGAATATGAAGTTTATTTTGTGAAGGATGCTATTATATTGAATATGATCACAAAAATTCAAGGAGTTACCTGAAAAATGTCGAAAACTGAAGAATGAAACCAATAAAATTATGTAATTTGTTGCTAAATTTTTTTCAAATGTCTTAAAAAAAAGATAATAAATTTTCTTCAAAGGTCATAAAATTTGCTAAAGAAAAACATAATATTTGCAATTTTTATGATTACACATTATTAATTTTGTATTCAAAGTATTAAAAAATTTTAAAAACCGAAGCAAACAAATTTCTTTCTTAGTCATTTGAAAATTGTCACATTACACCAATTTTAAAATCCTGTTTCAATTGGAATGCATCATATTATGAGCCACTGCATTTGGTACATTACCAGGATTTACGGTTTTAAAAATTCGGGAATAGTCTGCAAGAATAACAGAATCGATTTACTTAACATTTGTGTTTGAAGCACAACGTGGTTAGGCAGCCTGTACGAAGGACCAAAATGCTTTCCAGACCACCGTATTGAAATCCTAATTGAGATGATGCTCAAAGTGATAATCGAATGCAATATACATTACATATTTTATTTAATATATAATCCATTTTATACATTATATGAAATTATTTGGTCTTAGATCGTAAGTTATTTAACGTATTTACGTCATTATTTAGTTGCCCTAAATTTCAATTGGGGCAAAATTTGGAAATTTTTTTTGTTCACACTTAACATATTTAACATACAATTTGTAAAATAATCATAAAACTAAATTTAAATGACAAATAAAACTCATTTTGCCATACAATTTGATTAAACGTCAATCAAGATTTGTGCATCAATGTTGAACATACATGCCTTATTTTATTCGCAGCATTACCAGATTTAACTGAAACATTTTTGATGTTTCCATTTATTAAAAGAAATTTTAGTAATAAAAAAAAAAAAAAAAAAATTTGCATAAAAAAGATTTTTTTTAACACTTATTTCGAAATAACTTCGAAGCTATTGAGCACATAAAAGAATTAAGTTTGGGTGTTTTGAAGAAAAAAAATTATTGTTGTAGACAATTTTAGTACGCAACTTCGGGTGTATCACTTATGTCAATCGTACACACTGTTATTGAGTTACTAGGAAATATAATAGAGTAATGGTCTTACTATGGGCGAAATATTAGACATGCCCATAAAAAAAAAATGCAGATCTGATGGAAAAAAACTGAAAGCAAATTCGTTTTTAGCTCATCAAAGTGCATTAAGTTCAACTATTCGTCTTTGGGAGAGGATTTTTATGTCGACCAGTGTATTCTGTCTATATATTTTAATAATAATGAAATATTTTTGCGGTTTGTTTTTTATTTAATATTATTATATATTTTTTTCATAAAATTTTTATGGCCTTTCGTTTCGTCCGTTTGTTAATGTTTGTAAACAATTCAATTTAAAAATCGTTTATATATGAACCCAATAAAGATTTCGACATCAAATTTCCTTTATTCGATAGATAATTTTGTTTTTTAAGTAATGAAAAAAATAATAATAATAATAGTAATAATAATAATAATAATAATAATAATAATAATAATAATAACAATAATAATAAAATAGGTTAAAAATGTTGGTATATATGGAAATAGTTGACCAAAATCTTGTTAAAATTTCATTTAAATCCAACCAGCCGATTAGAAAGAAAAAAGTCTGCACTTAAGCTTTGTTTTATATAACGAGTAGTACACCCAATACTTCGTATAGCCTTTTGAATAGTATTTCTAATAGTTTTAACCCAGTGCGCTTCGCTACCCCAACGTATTGAAATAAAATAAAATCATTCAAATATAATTAAACGAAAGAAGAAGATATAGTCGGTCAAGCCCGACCATATGATACCCTACACCATTTCGATCCTCATAATTTTGTTTTTACTTATATACAACTTACTTGTGTTAAATATTACAGAATACACTAACATTTGTATGGGATTTTTGAAAATTAAAGTGATTTCGGTAGAGGAGTTTATATGGGAGCTATGATCAATTATGGACCGATCTTCATGAAAATTTTCAAACGGATTTATGCTTATATAATTCTTATTTGTGCTAAATTTCATTAAAATATTCCTATTTTTAAGTTAAAGCTCTAATTCCGGGAGGACATTTGAATGGGGGCTAGGTGAAATAACTGGCCGATCACAACCAAATTTAATATGCTTCGTTCTTGTATTGAAGAAAGCATATATACCAAATTTCATCGAATTATCTTCAAAATTGCGACCTGTACTTTGCGCACAAGCTTTACATGAACAGCCAGCCAGCCGACCAGACGGACGGACATCGTTAAATGGACTCAGAAAGTGATTCTGAGTCGAACAGTATACTTTAAGGTGAAGGTCTGAAGATTTTTTCTCTGCGTTACAATTTCTGCACAAACACATAATACCTTAACCACCTATGGTGGTGTAGGGAATAAAAAAACAGACAGACATGTGTATTTGTTTGGGAACAACAATATTTATTGCTGAGGTTTAGGTCCATAATTGACTATATCTTCCATTGAAACCTACTTTCGGAAATCAAACATATTTTAAATTCCATAAAAATCACTATAATATTACATGCACATGTGTATTACAAAAAATTATACCATCAAATCTTATATGAACAGCCCGTCCATAGTCCCATGATAGACTTTCTTTGAAAATATTAAACCTCCATAAGGTATTAAGTAATCGGATTTGACCGACTACATGTTGTTGAATTGTTTTATTCTTTTGAATAAATTTGTTGAAATTATTAACAAAATCACATCAAAAGATCATAAGGAGTACGATCGAAAAAATCTTAACTCATGTTTTGCCTCATAACTTTTTTCGGAATCAATATTAAAAATTTTTTTGATCTAGTTATCATGGAAAAATACATCAGTTATTATTTTAATAACAACCATGTTGATTTGTCGTGATTTTCATCAAAATGAGTGACGAAAAAGATGTACGTCCTACAAATTATTAAAAAATTTCAAAAAAAAAAAAAAATCTAAATAGGTCCTACAAATAATTGGCCACAGAATTAAATTTCTGTCGTCAAACTGTTTCCAATGTTATTAAACAGTATCAGAAGAATTTGACCATTGATAGGAAACACGAGTGGGAAAGAAAACAAGGTCCACATGATATTGGGAAGGCCAGAAAATTGAATGAATATTGAAAGGAACTCCAAACACATCTGGTAGAAAAGCAGCCCAGTTAGCTCAGTGCTTTGACTATTTAGTGCAAAAATTTAAGGCTAATGCAGAGTTGATAACATATAAAGTCCAAAAAATTCTAAACAGGAATGCTGCCAAAAATTTAGAAGCAAAGAATAGGACACGGAAAGTAAAACCAAATTTCATACAAAAATTCTCAAGTTGTTTAATTGACGAAGAAACGTATTGGCTGGTAGAATTTTCGCAACTTCTGTGCCAAAATTTTTATATTGTTAATGCTCGAGGCAATTTTAAAGATAAGCAGAAAAAATTTCTTACGAAATTCCTGGTTGCGGAAAAACAGGAAATTCTTTTGATACATTGGGATCTATAAATACCAAAATATACATAAGGGAATATTTGCAAAAAATATTTCTTCCCTTCATAAGAGAGCATAACAAGTCCACACATTTTTGGCCCGATTTGTTATCATTTCACTACGGTGAGAAAACTCTGGAGTGGTACCAAAACAATAACATATTTTTTGTACCAAGAGAGGTCAATTTTCCAAATTGTCCATAGCTTAGACCAGTGCAGAAATATTGAGCTCTTGTGAAAAGTTGATTGAAGAGCACAAAAGAGGTGTCCCGAAATACCGGAGATTTTAAAAGAATATGTGCATACTGTTCCAAGAAAGTGACTGAAGTAACTAGCAAATCTCTAACGGAGGGGTTACCAAAAATTGTCCAAAAATTCATAAGTAGTGGTTAGAACTACAAAAGTTATATTTTTCTATGATCTGTAGTAAATTATCAATTAAATAAAAAATGATTGAAAACTCTAAGATAAACCGTTTCCAAGTTATTAAATATTATATATGTTAAGATTTTTTCGAACGCACTCCTTATTTTTATACTGTTTACTTATTCTTAGTTTGATGCATTAAAACTCACAAGATAGTACAACCTTTGGAAATATATGTAAATATTATATAAATTTAATATGATTTCTTTCTATTCTGAAGTTTATGTTTTATTCGAATAATGGAATGTACTGCTTTTATTCAAATACCCCTAAAAATCCAATATGAAATAATAAAAATTTAATAAAATTTAGACTTGTAATTTTTTCAGTAAAATTTGCAAATATTAAAATAATGTTTGTATAAATAGGTGTAAATCAATCACCTTAACCCATTTCCGACCGTTGTTGCGTTTTCGCATCAGTAACTTTAACATCGTCTAATTAACTAATTATGCAGTTAATGTTTTTTTTTTACAGTTGTTATTAGATAAATATGTTGTCTTAAGGATAAGAGAAAAAAAATCGAATTTTTTACAAATATACTCTCCAAAATTAGGTTTTAAAGCCACATGGATTGCCTAAAACGTCAGTGTTGCGAAAACGCATCAATGGTCATTTCGGCGATATTTTTAAATCTGTTTCCCGAAAAAGTATTTTTTTACTATGGGTGTATTCTAAAGGTAAATAACTTTAAGTGTGAACTAAAAAATTTTCAAAATGTTGTTCAGAAAAATTTTCCGGGTCCAAAAATGGTACGATTTCTGAAATTTTCAAGGCCCCGTACTTCGGAATGAAAAATATCTAGGGGTTCAAATCTTTTTAATTTGTTATCACAATCACAAAAACAAACTTTGTGCCAAATTTCCTAAAGTTATCTCAACAGAATCGGGTAGTGGTCGGAAATGGGTTAAAGAAATTTTAGTATTAAAATTCTGTATTTGTTTATTTCATTTTACACTTAGCCTGATCATAGTAAAGGTTCTCGAATTGTCATAAATATATTATATCTTGATCAGGCGCGGATCCACGGGGGGGGAAAAAAGGAAATTTCCCCCCCCAAAATGATTTTTAATATGAAACTTCAGAAAATAAGCAATATGGTATGGAAAAACGTTTTAAATTATTTATTGGTAATGTTGAAATATTTTATATTCAATTGTGACATCTGCATGTGAAAAATACATCTTTCAAATAAGATTATTTTTAATCCAATATAGTTAGCACATACACTTACCCCAAGTGTATGTGCTAACTATTTGTCATTTAGTAAGGTAAAAAATCCAATTCTAATAAGAAATAAAGTTATTCTAACTAGAAATATTCACTTTTCGAAGTAGTTTTTATAAGAAACTGTTTGTCAGTTATTTTTGTTCGAATTCTTGATAAAAAATTAACAGCTGATACAAACAGACACTTGTTTGTTGAAAGTTTTAGAGAGTGCAAGTGTTTTTAATAAATAAATAAATAAAAATGGTACGAAATATTTAATACTTAAGTATTTAGAAACATTCAAATTAAAACACTTTCGGTTAAAATAATTTCATGGTTTTAATATTAATTGAGTTATTTACCCACAAAAAAATAGAAAAATTTTTAGAGTTTCATTCAGAAATTGAGTTCATGTGAAAAATTAAGTAAAAAAATGCATCATTGTTGCCAATGAAACGATTGGATTTTTTCAATTGTGTTTTTGCAAAAAAAAAAAAAAAACTTCTTTAAAAGTTTCCAAAAAAAAATTTTATCAATATAATTTTTCACAAAATCATGAAAAATTAAAATTGATAAACAAAGCTTTGATGAAATTAATAAATGTACATAATTTATTAATGTGATTAATGCTTTGTCTATAATTTTTATTTTTGGCGTATATTGAATATCGACCCATGATAATTGAACATCAATGTGCCTTTCAATGTCAATAAAATTCTGTTTGTGTTTTTGATTTAATAAAATTTACACTTTTCATTCACATTGTTTTATTTAATACACTTGTTTAGAATATTTTTTTCTTAATTAAAAAATAAATGAATTAATAAAAATAAATTAATTAATAAAAATTCACTATATAAATAAATACTAAACCTCTAATAATCTTTTTTGGAATTAACTCTAGTTCTCTCTATAAATCGCGATTTGTAAAATTAAGGAGTTTCCATTATATATTGAAGCACATCTCGAAAACTGATTTTATTAAAAAAAAAAAAAAAAAAACTATTTGAAATTATCTTCAAGTCTTTCGCACATAACTTTTCAATACAGTTAACAATTATGGAGGATAGAAGCCTATTTTCTTAAAAAAATTAAATTTTTTTTCAAAAAATCATAAAAATTCGAAAATATGAAAATTTAAATTTTTATTTTTAATTATAATGTTACGATTAATTTTAATAAATTTAATAATTTTCTTATGTAAGTTGTAAACGAAAATTTTGACTAATTTGTGAATAAATTTATCTTATGGATTAATTTTAAAGTATAACTTAAATTTTGTTATTTGAAACAATTTATCTTTATGATTATAAAATAAACATTTTAAATTTCGACACATCCGAATTTTTATGATTAAAAAAAAAAACTATATATTTTTTTTAAGTCGATATCGATACATGCTTCAATATATTGTGCAACATCTTACAGTGTCCCGTTTGAAAAATAAAATGGAAATAAATCTGGAATTTCCCAACGGCTAGTCTGATTTCAATTAAATTTCAGACAGTGTAGTAGAGGTGTAGGCGAGTTTAAATTTTGAGTTTCGACCTTATAACCATAACGGGGGCAGGTCCAGAGGGTCCTCTGGTGTTCAAAAAAATTAAAACGATCCAGATTCGTTATATCTCAGCCGATTTTATATAAGTAGATTCTGCAAGTCGAGATCTACAAAAACAGTTTAAGAGATATTTGGATTCAAACATAAAAATTTTTATTTTTCGCTATAGCGAAAATTCAAATGCTTATAACTTTTGATTCCGTAAAGATTTTACACAATTTTGTTATTTGTTGTTAGTAAAATAAAAAATATTTCAAAAAAATCGAGTGAAATTTGGACCCGCTGTAGCGAAAAATAGGACTAGCCGTTGGGAAATTAAAGATTTATTTCCATTTTATTTTTCAAACGGGACACTGTGCATCCCTTATTTTACAAATCGTGGTTTATCTATATTGATTTTAAAAAAATATGTATAATAAAATATAATTATATTTGTATATATATATATATATATATATATATATATATATATATATATATATATATATATATATATATATATATATATATATATATATAGAATCGTCGACAAAAATTAATATCATCCTTTGTCGTTTCAACAAAAAAGCCTAGAATAGAAAATGAAAACAGAAATGGAGAGGTTAATGTTGAAGAGAATGAGAATAGTGATAGTCAAAATTCTTTTTCCGGTAAGATTATATAAATGTTAGTTAAATATTTAATATATTTAAGACTTTTTAGATCAACCTACAACATCATCTACACAAAACACTACTAATAACAATGCTATTGAAGATTTTACTATATCGGTACAAAACTCTCCAATTTCTGAAAACGGTAAGAGGAACAAGTCTAAAAGTTTTTGAAAATATTTGAACTATATTTTTTCGACTTACAGTCCAACTCGAAAGAGATTCAAATGTTATGGATATTGGAAATTTTATTGGAGTGGAAAATATTGACAATTCAATAAAGAGAAAGTTGTTGACTGAACATTGGACTCCTCCAAAAAATTATGAATATCCACACTCTGTAAGAAAGGTTTGTGGTAAAGAAATAAAACACTTTGTGAGCTCAAAACATCTCGAGTTATATAAGGAATGGATAGTGCTTTCGAATGTAAAAAAGGGGTTATTTTGCAAATTTTGTAGTTTGTTTACAGTTCGGAGTGAAGAAGGGTACCAGAAAAATATCCAACTTAAGTCACTTGTATCAGTCCCTCTTACAAATTTTAAAAATTTAATAGGTAAAAAAGGTGATTTGGAAAACCATGAAAGCTGTAATTATCACAAAGATGCTGTGGCTAATGGCAAAATGTTTCTAAAAGTCCAACAAAATTATCAACTTGAAGTCAGAAATCAACTCAACAAGGACGTTCTCCGACAAAAAAAAGAAAACCGTGAACGTCTTATTCCCATTATAAAAACAATTATTTTTATTGGCAAAAATAACATACCTCTTCGTGGCCACCGCGATGTCGGATCAATATTGGAATCCAACTGTACAAATTCAGAAGGTATTTTTCGTTGCTTGATTCGTTTTCGAATAGACGCTGGCGATAAAACTTTAGAAGACCATTTGAAAAACACTTCTGCAAATGCCACTTATGTATCGAAAACTGTACAAAATTGTTTAATAGAATGTTGTCGGGAAGTGATATTAGAAAGAATTCTACAGAATATCTCAAATGCATTTTACTATTCAATTATTTTCGACGAAACAACTGATCTTTCCGGAAAAAGTCAAATTTCCCTCGTTATAAGGTATTTTAATGTGGAAAAAAACATAGCCAGAGAAGATTTTATTGCATTCATAGATGCATTTAAAGAAGCATCAGAGTTTGTTGCAGATGATACAGAAATTTCAATGAATGCTATGGTACTAGGTCGTATTATTACCCAAGAGATTAAAAAATTAAGGTTGGATTTAAGCAATTGCGTAGCTATTGGAACCGATGGCTGTCCACTTATGTTAGCGGAAAATGGTACAGTTAAGGAGTTACAAAAATCATTTAAAAATGCAAAACAAACTCCTTGTTTCTCGCATAAATTAAACAATTCAATATCAAAAAGCTCAAAAGTACCAATTATTCAAAAAGTGTCTTCAGTTGTAAAAGAGACCACAATTTTCTTTAAAAAATATTACTCAAAGAGAAACGCAGTACTTATGAAGTATTTAGGATCTAAATTGGCAACACTTTGTGAAACTAGATGGGTGGACCGGCATGATGCTATTATATATTTTACAAATAATATTGCATTAATATTGGAGGCGCTAGAAAAAATCACAAAGTGGAAGGACAGAGATACATCCTCAAAAGCTCTTTTAATAATAAATTCATTGAGTACTTTTGAAATGATTTGTGGTTTACTAATGCTTTGTGATATTCTTTCGTTGACACAACCCCTTTCTTTAATACTTCAGAAAAGCGATTTGGATTTGTACAAAGCCTCAAATGTAATTAAAACTCTCATGCTGAGTTTGAAAGAAAAGAGGGAAGATGCTGAAACACATTTTAAGATTATTTTTTAAAAAGCAAAATGTATTTGCAAAAATTTAGAAATTGCAGTTTCGGTGCCTAGATTTCAGCGCAATCATCCAATAAAAGACTGTGAAGATTTTTATCGGACTATGGGATATATTCCATTATTAGAGTCGGTATTGGAAGATCTAAAAATACGTTTTTCTAAAGACACTTTAAATGTTTTTGATCTGCCAAAATTTCTTCCACAAAACATAAAAAATATTTCCTATAATGAAATCAGATCTATTTCTCATCAAATATTGAAAACATTTGGACATTGTTTTGGTTTAGAAATGAACATTTTAAAGGTTAAATTGGAATCTGAGCTGCTACATTGGCAACAGCAGTGGAAAAATACCGATACTATTCCTAAGGAAAGCGTTAATACATTGCTAGAATGTGATCAAGATATTTACCCCAACCTTCATACTCTATTAAAGATATTTATTTCAATGCCAGTAAGTAACGCTACTGCTGAAAGGTCATTCTCGTCACTTCGTCGTATTAAAACATATTTAAGGTCAACAATGACTGAAGAAAGGCTGAATGGTTTAGCGATGATGCATATTCATCATGAAGAAGAAATATGTCCTAATGAAGTAATAAATAAATTTATATCAAAAGGAAGCCACAAAATTCTTCTGTAAAATATATGCTTCGACATAATTATGTAATTGAATTTTTTAATTAAAGAAATTAAATTTCTTATAGAATATTGTTGTTTTTGTTTTGTTATACTTTTTCTTTGTACATAACTATTACTAATAATTTTTTAAAATAAAATATGGAATAAAAAATTTAAATTTAAAACATAAGTGAAAACTTTGCTTTTTGATATTTTTTTAAATTTTCCCCCCCCCAAATGGTTTAGCTGGATCCGCGCCTGATCTTGATCAAAAATTTATTCAATCTATGATGAGATATTATATTGAATCGATATATTGCTTAATATCCATAAATAACGTCACCTTTTTCAATTTTCTACTATTTCGCTATTTTATTATAATGTTTTAAACCCAGATTTTTTATTAATAGAAAAAATTTAACTTTTTGCTACAATTCGGCATTTTCGACCAATGATGGATGTAGCATCAATATATGATTTCATTATCTGTGATATATAACTTAGGTGAGTAATATTTTTTGTTCTTATCTTTGTCAAGCTCTTAAAAATGTTTATACCCACCATCAAAAAGATGGGGGGTATATTGATTTTGTCATTCCGTGTGTAACATGTCAAAGGAATCATCTAAGACCCCACAAAGTATATATTTTCTGGGTCCTGGTTAGATTCTGAGTCTATCTGGCTATGTCCGTCCGTCTGTGCGTCTATCCGTCTGTTGAAAGCAGGATAGGGCTCGAACGGAAAAACGTAGGGGGACGAAATTTGGCACAAATGTTTGTCATATAAGGCTTGTTTGGGATTGAAAATGGGCAAAATCGGTTAATAAACAAAAAAGTTATGGGCTGAAAACTAGAAACACAGGGTGTCCGTTTTATACTTTTCTGCTGATATTTCTTCAACAAAAGCATGTACGACAACGAAATTTTGTACGTATAGTTCAAGGACCAATGTAAACTCGGAAACAAAAAATGGGCGTGGTCCTCCCACTTAGGTACTCTCTACAACTCTTCCATACATTTTAATTCAACACGACCAGCACTTTAGGGATACAGATGTTTTACTAATTTTTGCTTTTTTAACTCAATATATAGCCATAATTTTCCGGCATCAAATATTGTGTAATCTACTGTAATTAATTAAAAGTGTAATTAATCCAAAATAAACGAGAGAAGAAGATATAGTCGGTCAAGCCTGACTATATGATACCCTACACCATTTCGATCCACATAATTTTGTTTTACGTATATACAACTTACTCGTGTTAAATATTAACATAATACTAACATTTGTATGGGATTTATGCACGTTAGTGATTTTTGGGAGAGGAGTATATATGGGAGCTATGGTCAGTTATGGACCGATCTTCATGAAATTTGGCAGACAGATTTTTGCTGATATAAAACTTATTTGTACTAAATTTTATTAAAATATTCATATTTTTAAGGCATCTATAAGTGTTAAAACTCTATTCCGGGAGGACATTTGTATGGGGGCTAGGTGAAATAATGGGCCGATTATAACCAAATTCAATAGGCTTCCTTGTGTTGAAAAAAGCACATGTACCAAATTTCATCAAATTATCTTCAAAATTTGCGACCTGTACTTTACGCACAAGCTTTACATGGACAGCCAGCCAGCCAGCCAGGTCAGCCAGCCGACCAGACGGACGGACATCGTTAAATCGACTCAGAAAGTGATTCTGAGTCGAACGGTATACTTTAAGGTGGGGGTCCGTAGATTTTTAATACCCCCAACCACCTTTGGTGGTGTAGGGTATAAAAATACGTTATATTAATTTCCCTAGTGTCATTACATTAATTAAAATAATGCATTCTCCTTTCAGATCTGCAGGGTGATCATTTATATTCTCCATAAATATATGAAAAATATGTTTGTATATGATGCTATGTCTATGTGGACATTTACAGAAATGAAACTGAATTAAAATGCTGAACAATATTTTTTTACTATATTACTTAATTGCCAACAAGTCAAATACAAAAGACGACCAGTGAGAGTGTAAAAAAAGGAAATAACCGTATAAATTTAAATTAAAGAAAACGGCATAAACATAAAAAATATAAATATGAATTAAATAAATAAAAAATACATTTATATATACATATGTATGTATATTAAATTATAAAATCGATCACTTAAACAAAAATTTAAAAGAACACGTAATAACAAGGTGACATATTTTTTTTTCTGTTAAATGAAAAAGTAATTTATTATAACAGTTCTTTAAAAGAAGGAGTTAAAAATTAAATGAATAAGTAAAGTAAAATATTTATCAATCTTATTTATAAAATACATTATTTTATATATCTGTAAATGTCCTTCTACACGCAAGTGTAGATAATTATATTAAAGTAAAATTCTATTTGAAAAAATAAAAATAAAATAAATACTTTAACAAATTCAATTAAATTTATTTAAAATATTTTAATCAAAATATTATGGTAGAATTTTTAATAAATTTTTTTCTGCTATAGTTTTTGACGTTATTTACCATTAAAAAAAAAAAAAAACTTAAAATAAAGATGAAGCAAGAGCAACAACATTGAAATAAACAAACACGGTTGAGTTGTATATTTTATACTTGAGTGCATCAGAAAACTAACTGCAACATAAACCAGCAACTATGCACTTATTTAGTTGTTGTTATTATTGTACTGTTGCTTTTACGAATATTTGATATTATTGTAGTTTTCGTTGTTGTTGTTTTGTTTTTATTTTACTCTTAAATGTTGTTGATGTTGTTTCTTTCAGTGCAGTACAGAACACTTTGCTCAATGTTTGTCTGTTTATTTTCTACTTCAACCAGAATGGCACAGAGAAATCCGAGTTGTCCATAATTGGTGGAAAATAAAGGACAAAAGATAAAAGGACTTTTCTACAGTATTTTAATAAAAATAATTCAAAATCGTATAAATTTATTTTTATTTAAAAATTTATAACTAGAATTTATATATTTTTACTTTATATTTTATAAATTATTTTTAAAACATCCGTGCCTTTTCAGTGCCATCGCCAGCAAAATCACACAATTCAGAAAAAATATTTTTTTGTGTGGATGTACAGCACATGGCCACTTTTGATTTCGAAATATACTAGCATACGTTTCATTTCTTTTTTTTAGTTAACAAGAGTCTACTTTTACTATAAAAACAGATAACTACGTACGTGTATGGACCACTTTTTTAACTCTTTATTTTTTTTTTTAAAGAATACATACATATACATATATTTTAGTTAGTTACTGCTGTATCTTACTAACAATGTTGCAATTTGATGTCTTTATTGCAAAGAGCCACTCGTTAACAAAGTACTATGTATGTAATTTCTTTATTTTTTGCCAGCTTTATTTTCAAATGCTTAAAGCATATTTAACAAAAAAAAAGTTGAAAATAGAAATTATAATAAAAACAACAACAAGAAATTAAGTAAATAAAATAAAAGTTTTATTTTACAGTATAAGAAACCATACACACATAGTTTTTATCCTTTTAAAGCCAGTTTTTCTTAAATGGAGGGAGTTTAGAAGTGTAGGAGAATATTTGTCACTTTGGTAAATATTTCAGCTTTATAGGGAAAAGTTTTTCAACATTTCTATTTTAAATCATAATAAACATTTTTTATAAAACTCGTATTTTAAAGTTTAACTATCAGTTTGTGTGTTTTTGTTTCGTTTCTTTTAAACTTTAAGTTAAAATGTTTATATTCTTCATTGCCACAATCAGGGTTGTACAGTGGGATGAAATTCAAACGTAATTTCCCGCAATAAATATCAATAGTTCCTTCATTTAACAAACGGATTATAAATTTAAAATATTTTTTTAGTCTAATTTTTTTAATGTACTACTATAGTTGAAACAAACAAAAGAATAATTATTTTAAGATTGTTATACGATATACATATATATCAGGGTTCGTTTCGAAAAAAAAATTTATTGTGATATTTGGGATATCATACCTTTTTAGAGGGTTTTTGCATCAGTTAAAATAATGGCGTATTTTGTTTTTTAAAATTCCAACTCCTTCCCCTGCATATCTTCGGCTAAAAAACGCACATTTGGAGCGCCATTTTGCGCAGAGACGAATCCAATTGATTTATAGAAAAATTTCTTTTATACATCAATTCTACATAAAATTTTAGTAAGAATGAGCACTATTCAACCCGCTTAACATGCATCGTGTTCCAATTAGGGTGTCCGAAAAATTGACTTTTTTCAAAAAACTTTTAAAAATATATATTTTTTTTTTTTTAAACTCAATAATCCAGATAATTGATTGCAGATCCTTATCAGGATTATCTAATTACCCGGATTACCTAGATTATTTCTTGGTCACTTTTTTATTAAATAAAAACTATTAAAATATAATATAATTGAATATATGAAATAGCTAAAATATAAAGTCCAATTTTTTTTTAACAGTTTATATTTAAAGTACAAAATATACAGACTTCCTTATTTTCATTTTACTGAAAAAAATTTGAGACAAATACTTAACTGAAAATGACGGAATTCAATTCTAATCAACTTTTGCATAAAAATTCTTATCATATTTTCTAAACTTTGCTGACATTTAAACAGAAAATATATTTATATATTCAATCCGTAGAGTATGTATAGGCATCCGCATTATCGAGTTTGTACTGTATGTTTATAGTGATATTTAAAACATCAAATGTCGATTCTTTTTGAACTGGATTGGGAAAATAAAAAAATAAATGTTCATTATTATTTATACATTTACTTTGTCTCGTAGCAGTGCACTATGGTTTCGCTGACCACTTTTTTTTTTTTGTCCAAAAGTACCAAAATGAAAAAAAAAAACAAATTATCTTGTTGAAATATGATTTAGATTAAAATCGAAACAATTTAATGTATTTATTTTGTATTTCAAAAATTTAATTAATTTTTGCACTTTTTATGCCTCAGAAGTAAAGTCACTCCAAAGAAAAATTGCAAATATTTCACTTATAACTCAACCTAAAGGCGTGAATTTTGTTTTAGCAACATTAATTTTGATATACAACTATATTTTAACAATATCTCCTTTTTATTTTTTATTTTGGCATTTTTATTCATTGGTTAGACGTTTGTAAATTAAAAGAATTTCCAATGCTTACTTATACGGAAAAAATTGATTTTTTCGAAAATCGCAATACGAGACAATATGGAAAATATAGCCCAGATATATGTTTATTTATTTCCGTTGAGTTTTTCTTTACCAATTTTCACCAAAAACTTGGAGGTCTAATGAAATGTAAAATTTCTTACGAATCCAATTTGATTTTGGGTTTTGAAAAACAAACTGTATTTTTCTAAGATGACAACAAGTTCTAACTGATTTCGTATTCAATTATAAAAGTAATTATCCTAAGATCTATTTTCTATAATAAAATAATTTAAAAAATTTTTGTACTCAATAATTATAAATTAATGAAAACCGTTGAAAAAAAGCACCTTTTTTATTCATATTTCAAATTTGCTTAAGAAACTGAACTTTGACCTGTTGTATTATGAAGACAAATTGGTAAACGTAGGAAAGAACTTAATTTTTTGGCGTTTTGAAGTGTTTGCTAAAATACTACGATAATTAAAACACCAATAGAAAATGTTACCAAAATTAGTTTTGGCCAAGAAAAGTTGCATTTTCGCACCAGTAACTTTACCTATACCGTAACTAATTTAGTTTAAGATTAATGATAATGTTTTATACATTTTTATTTAGCATCAATGGTCAATTAAGGGTAGTGTGTTTTAGCTACATTAAGGTGGCGCACTGAAAACGTGGAAATTTTTAAGGTAATATATAAATAAAAAATAATTAAGAAAAATATTGTTTACGAGCTGTAAACCCGCTACTTCGGAAATTTTTTATATAAACCATACTTTATATAATAAATTTAAGCTAAAATTCTTAACTTCCGTGGGAACATTTTTAAAAAAAAATCTTTTTAATTTATTTCTTTGCTTTCGGTTTAGAAAGTTCGTAGGGTGCCAATAAAATACCAATTTTTAACGTTCGAAAGTTAAAAAAATTAAAAAGTATTTCTATTATTTTTTTTATTATTAAAGAATGTGACTAATAGCCTGATAAGTCTCATCCATAAATAACAATATCTTTTTAACTTCAGGTTTCTAATATTAGAATAACGAAAAATAAATACTACAATTACGAAAAAGTATATTAGAATAAGTAAAAAGTATCACCAAATCCCTTTTAAGGATTCTGATTCACTTAGCACCTTACATCTTAAATTATATGTTTCTAGGATGAATATAACTGAACATTCAAGAAGTACTATTAGAAGAATGAAAAGTACCAGAAAGTCCCTTCTTATTAATTCTGATTCACTAAGTACCAAATACCATTAATTTTATGTTTCTAGGTTAAATACAAAAACATTCAAGAAGTACTATTAGAAGAATGAAAAGTACCACAAAGTCCCTTCTTATTCTGATTCACTAAGTATCAAATATCATTAATTTTATGTTTCTAGGTTAAATACAAAAATAGTACTTCTTGAACAAAAAAGTACCACAACGTCCCCCTGTGAATTCTCGCTCACTTAGGGCTACGTATCTTTAATTTCATGTTTCTAGGTACAAAATTAAAGAAAAATTCAAAAAGTACAATAGGAAAAACAAAAAAGTACCACAAAGACCCTTCTTATGGATTCACATTCATTTAGCACCACATATCTTTAATTTCATGTTTCTAGGTTCATAATTATAGAAAATTCAAAAAGTACCATAGGAAGAACAAAAAAGTACCAAAAGACCCCTCTTGTGAATTTTTCCACATAGGACCGTGTATATTTATATTCAAAAGTCCCTCCTGAATTCTTACCTACAGTACCACAAATACTCTTGTGAATTATTATCCACATAGTACTACATTTACTTAATTTCATATTTCTAGGTTTAATATAATTGAGAATTAGTTATTGAGTTCGAATAAAATATAATACCCCGATTTTACTCCCTTTTTATACTTTTTCCCTCCACGGATACAACAGAAATGCATTCCAATGAATTTCTAAACTATTAATCCCATATTAAAATACGCATATGTTAATGCCAATAAATATAAAAAAAAATGTTTTATGAAAAAAGTACCAACAATAGGCACGACTTTTACCCCTTATACGCTTGAATGTCGATAAAGTACCAAATTCGTATTTGTCATTTTCGATAAATTTTATGTATGATCTTTTGAAAAAAAAAAAAAATTGTTTCTTTAAATTTTGTATACAATTTTTTGTATAAATTTTTAATAACTGTGAACCGTATTAAAAAGAAATGTAAGAACGACTTGAAGATAATTTTAATTGGATATATTTTTTGTCTTACATTTTTTGATATTCTTATATGAGCGCACCAACATACCCCTAACTGACCATTGATGCGTTTTCGCAACACCCGATATCTCAGAAACTAAAAAAACTAGATATACAAATCTTTCGATTTTATGATCACATTTATGATTCTATACCAAATTTTTGTTAACTTATCTTAACGGAATTGCATAGTGGTCGGAAATTGGTTAAGTGGTTCTAATATCAAATTTTGATGCACACAATAGCTTCGGCGTAAAATAAGTCACGTATCTTCAAAAATCACAAATCTTGGTTTCATTCACAGTTAGAGAAAATACCCATATATACCTACAATTAAGTGCAGATACACTGTCCGACAAAAAATAAAAAAAATGTGGATTAAATGAAATTTAGAGTGCGAAACAAGAATCTGCTTTCACTTTTTTTATCAGTTGTGAATTTTTTGATGCCCATGACTACTATGACCCCGCCTTTAGGCAGTCACACTTGTATAACTCGAAAACGGTTTGTCTAATTTAGATAAACTAAACTCTAGATAGCGATACAAATTATTTTGAGTTATATTCACATAATTTTTTTGTCTTGTTAATAGACACCTAGATATTCGGAAATTAATAGCGGAAAACATAAAACAAAAAATATGAATAATCGGGAAAATTTTATTCCTTACCTTAGCGAGAATGTCGTGTAGGAATTGGAGGGGAAAAGATGGAAGGATCACCGGGGTTTTGATGGACGGAGACGTTAGTTTAGATTTTAAGGGTTGGGCTTAAACAGGACGGGATAAGACGGAATGGGAACGTAGATATATAAGACCGACAGTTTGGACAAAGGGCAGAGAGTTACTCAGTGTGAGTTGAACTGAGTTGAAGTAGCTTAACACAAAAAAAGTTTTGTGTTAATGCTAGGTTATTTTAAATTTTGTAAATATAAAGTGTAAATAAATGTAAATATTAAATATGAAATAGAGTTTTGTATATAATTTAAAATAGAGGAGTTAGAGTGTGACAAAGAAAAGTCAGAAACTATTAAAGTGTTCAACAAAACGCTTTTAAAATCTACAGTTATATTCGGCTAGGCCGAATCTATATACCCACAATCAACTTTTTCAAATTTTACGTTATATGGGATATGGGCGGTAAAGTGGGCGGACCATTTTTGGTTTACAAGTTTATATCTATCCTCAAACTATCTGTACAAAATTTCTTCATCGCACATGCTTTTGTTCAAGAGATATAAGTAGAAAAGTAAGAAATAAAGCTACAACAGACACCCTGTGTTTGTAGTGTATAGCCCATATCTCTTTTGTTTCTTAACCGATTTTGCCCATTTTCAATATCAAACAAACCTTATAGAAGATAAATATTTAAGCCAAATTTCATCTCGCGTACCAGCCCCATTCTGCTTTCAATAGATAGACAGGGATGGACATAGTTAGATCGACTCAAAATCTAACCAGGACCCAGAAAATATATGGGTAATTATCAAAAATTTTTAACCTGGCTGAAACTGATTTAAATCCTTAATAACTTTTGTGGTAATGATATTTTAAACAAATTTGTTGCAGATCTGAACTCAGAAGACTTGAAACTAATAGAGTGCAAAATTTTAGCATAATAGGTTTCTTTTTCTAACCATGATTCAGGTTCAAGGTTCAAGAATATAGAAAAAGTGATAAAAACTACTTAAGTTTTTACCATTCTTCCACAATTTTTGTATGCGCGTTTATACTTTTTGATCGTACTCTATCATAAGTAAACTAATCGGACTTTGTACATAAATTCTGCACCATCTTTGTTCTTGCGCAGACTTTCAACAACTAAATACAGGGTAGAAAAGTTTTGATGACAAAATTTTTTGGTTTTTTAAAATTTTCAGTTTTTTGGGCGCGGTCTGTGCGCCCCTCAGCCGAATACAAAATTTTGTATAAGGATTGATACATGTTGTAATTGTACGTATTTTGCGCTATATCCCGTTGATGTACCCGAAATAATCAACGTAGTAGATAGTCTCAAAGTTTGGAAAACAAGACCGAACATTTTTCAAAAGGTCAGTTTTTCGCGAGGCACATTCACATTTGCATATGGAATTGCTTGGATTACTGCGTGAACTTAGTTTTTTGTAATTTTTCATAACAAAATCGGAAGAGCATTAAAAATAAATTTAATACAAACATTTTCTGGACTTTTTGGAAATTATGGAAAAATTGCACTTTTCGTTTATGTATTTTTATACAGAAAATTGCAATTAAAACAAATATATATATAGACGAGTGGCGATAAATATAATTGATTGGGATCATAAACTTAAGTCAAATGTCGTTGATAACTAAAAATGGGACACTTTTGTCAAAACATATTTCGCTAAGGCACATCGTGTGGACAGCATGAAATTAACTATAATTAACATGATTAGTAGGTGCTTGTTATGCTTAATAAAAATTCGGAGGCGCATTAAAAAATTTTGAGAGATAAACATTTTATGGACCAAAAAATATTTACTTGTTTTGAAAAAGGATCACAATATTAAAAAGCATTTTATGTAATAGACTCTAATAAAATATATTTTTAATTAATATATGGAGAAATAACTTAGATTCGATCCAAATTTTTCACAAAATTTTTAAAAATCTCGATTTTTATTAAAAAGAAAATTTTTGAAATTTTACTAGGAAACTCTAAAATATGCTACACTAATACCATCAAACATTGAAAATATCATAAATTTTATTTGAATAACTCAGTAGGTTTTGACATTATGTGTAATTTTGATCAGAATTGTACATAACTTCTAGTTTCTAAAAAATTTTATATGTTCAACTTAAAACCGCTATAACGTTCGCGCCCCTCACATGAAATGATTAACGCGAACTGATGCATTCGAGTCACTTTATATGTATACAAAAGGATTTTAATGTGCCATCAAAAAAAATTTAATATTTTTTTGAAGGGCTAAAATCAAAAAATTTTGGTAATTGCACGCAAAGAAAAAATATGATTCGGGTGACCATAAACTAAGAGCAACATACTATGATTGTAATATATGATCCCAGGTTACAATAAGTATATTTGTACATAATCATTACTCTGATTCCATTTAATCATTTTCTCATCATTTAATGATTCAGTTTAATCATATTTATAACTTTTTTTATAATATTTCTTCCCATTTTATCAGATATATAAACGAATTTTATCATTTAATAATCCCATTTTATCATGTATATAAACCAATTTTATCATATATATAATCCCCTTTTATCATATATATAATTCCATTTTATAATTTATATAATCCCATTTTATCATATATATAACCCCATTTTATCATATATATATAATCCCATTTTATCATATACATAATCCCATTTTATCATATATATAATCCCATTTTATCATATATATAATCCCATTTTATCACATATATAATCCCCGAGTTTGCAATACTGAATATTATTAAAAGAAAGCACATTTATTTGAAAATTTTATTTATTTATTAAAAATATTGAAAAAATTTTTCATGCATAAAAATTTATTAATTTTTAATTATTAAATTATAAGTAATTAATAGTTTTTTATATAATATTTATAATCTACGTATTAATTTTTAACATATATTTACATATTCATTTTTTAAATATTATTAACAATTTTCTACGTTGTTTTATAATATTTACATAAGAATTTAATTCAACACTCAAATTTGCATATCTCACACCAAGACATTTTTTTCTTATTTTCTTATTTTGTGGTTTTGTTTCACAATTTTTATAATTTTTTACACAAAAAATTTAATACTTTTCCGAAAACACAAAGCTATACCGTTTGCCTTCTAACAAACTACTGAACTTATACACAAAAATGTGTATTCAATAGTTATACAGAAGATAAATATGATTAACGATAAAAATGTAATAATTGTGTGAAATCAAATTATAGTCAAAAACAAATATTTTATATTTAAGGAAAACATAAACATATTCAGAAACAAACGTTCAACAGTTGTGCATAAAAATACAATAGTTGTGTGAAATCAAATTGTAGTCCAAAACAAATATTTTATATTTGAGGAAAACATAAACATTTTCAAATACAAACATTCAACAGTTGTGCAAAACAAAATATGACTTAAAATCAAATAAAAATGTTGGCTAAATGGTTGTAGAATTAACTAAATTTGTAAAATTAGTTTAATGATTGTAGAATTAACTAAATAATTGTAGAATTGACTAAATGGTTGCATTTATTCATAAATATGATTTCATATAAACATATTTAAATACATATTATAATTCAGTGAACCATATTAAAATTTTGATTGTGAGTAATCATTAAATGATTAAACAGAATCATAAACGTTGCTATCATGAACACAGTATATTTATATCAACGAGAAAACGGTTATATAATCATTGAATAGTTGTGGTGATCATACTGTAACCATGTTTTTTCTCTGCGTGTGCCCATATACTTTATGGGGTCTTAAATGATGTTTTCGACATGTTACTCACGGAATGACCAAATCAATCTTCAGTCAATCAAAATCTTCAAAATAAAATAAATAAAAATTTATCATAATAATCAAATATGCAGCCTAATATGAAATATATTCGGTTTATCGAATTTATATACCCAACATTTTGGGCACAATTTTTTTTTTCTTTTCTTTTTTCGAGTTTATATTGAACTATTAATACAAAATTTCATTGTCATGTATGCTTTTCTAAAAGATATATTGACAGGAAAATTACGACGGACACCTACACGCAGAGGAAAAACATGGTTACAGCATGATCACCACAACTATTCAATGATTATATAGCCGTTTTTTATTGATTTAAATATACTGTGTTCATGATAGCAACGTTTATGATTCTGTTTAATCATTTAATGATTACCCACAACCAAAATTTAATATGGTTCACTGAATTATAATATGTATTTAAACATGTTTATATGAAACCATTTTTATGAATAAATCCAATCATTTAGTGAGTTCCTCAATTATTTAGTTAATTACATAACCATTCATTTCATTTTGCAAATTTGTTTAATTCTACAACCATTAAGTCATTAACATTTAATGCCTTTTGAATACACATTTTGTGTATCAGTCCGGTAGTTATAATTCTCATTTAGTTTATATATGAACAAACATAAATTGACAAGTTTTGTTTTTATTCAGTATGATGATTGTACCACATATCGTGGTACAAATGCATATAAATATGAAAATATGCGATCATATATATGATAAAATGGGATTATATATATGATGAAATTGTTTCATATACATATATTATAAAATGATAAAATGGAATTATACTTATGATGGAATTAGTTCATATATATGATAGAATGGAATAATATATATGATAAAGTGAAGTGATGAAATTATTTTATATGTATGATAACATGGAATTATAAAATGATAAAAATATGATGAAATTAAAAGCAATACTTAAGAAAAGGTTATAAAACTTACTAAAAGTTATTAATAAGGTTATGAACCTTACTAATAAATTATAAATTGGAATCATAATAATGATTACGTACAAATATACTTATTGTAACCAGGGTTGTCAGATTATTTTGAGCCCCTGTCGCCAAATTTTTAATCAGAAATCGCAAAAATTCGCCAAAATTAAATTTTATAAATTTTGTTTAAGAAAAACTAAAAACAACTAAAATATTTAGTGTTTTAAATTTTATATAATTTTAAAATGTAAATTCAGCATCAACAAAGTCAATGATAATTTCAATAGCTAATAATAATTGAATAAAAAAAAAATATATTAATTTCAATATACTTTCCTGACGTACATAGCTCAATTTAAGGTCAACAATTTTAAAAATTTATTGGAATTTATTATATTTTTTAACAGAATAATTCTAAAATTATATAAGGAGTGCGTTCGAAAAAATCTTAACATATATAATATTCAATAACTTGGAAACGGTTGATCATAGAGTTTTCATTCTTTTTAAATTTAATTGATAATTTATTACAGATCACAAAAAAATATAACTTTTGTAGTTCTAACCACTACTTATGAATTTTTGGACTATTTTTGTTAAAACTTCCGTTAGAGATTTGATAGCTGCTTCAGTCACTATTTTGGAACAATGTGCTCATATTCTTTTAAAATCAATTCACAAGTGCTCAATATCTCTCCACTGGTCTAAGCTATGGACAATTTGGAAAATTGACCTCATTTGGTACAAAAACTATGTTATTGTTTTGGTACCACTCCAGAGCTTTCTTACGGTATTGACATGATATCAAATCGGGCCAAAAATGTGTGGACACGTTGTGCTCTCTTATGAAAGGAAGAAGTCTTTTTTTCAAATATTCCTTGATGTATATTTTGGTATTTATGGATTCGAATGTATCAAATGACTTTCCTGTTTTGCCGCAACTGCAAAAAGCTTGTTATAACAGGAATTTCGTAAGAAATTTTTTCTGCTTTCGGATTCTGAACTTATCTTTAACATTGCATCGAGCATTAACAATATAAAAATTTTGACACAGAAGCTGCGAAAATTCTGCCAGCTCATACGTTTCTTCATCAATTATACAACTTGAGTATTTTTTTATGAAATTTGGTTTTAATTTTTGTGTCCTATTCTTGGCTTCAAGATTTTTGCAGCATTCCTGTTTGGAACTTTTTGGACTTTATATGTTATTAATTATAAATTTTCTGGCCTTCCCAATATCATGTGGACCTTTCTTTCTTTCCGAACCAGGTTTCCCATCTATGGTTAAATTCTCCTGATATTGCTTAAAAACAGTTTGACGGCAGAAACTTAATTCTGTGGCCAATTATTTATAGGACCTCTTTGAATTTGTTTGAAATTTTTTACTAATTTGTAGAACGTACTTCTTTTTCGTCACTAATTTTAATGAAAATCACAACAAATCAACATGGTTGTTATTAAAAATAATGATAACTATATCAAAAAAAATTTTTAAAATATTAAAATAAATATTTTTAATATTTATTTTAATATTTATTTAAAAAGTTATGAAGCAAAACGTGTGTTAAGATTTCTTCGATCGCACTCCTTAATGAACATTTGTCTATTAAGTTCATAAATTATAAAGAATTAATTTATTCATGAACGTTTTCTTTTCTTTACGGCCCATAAAATCTTAATATTCATATTTGAAAGATGATGGAAAACAAATTGTCAAACATTTATCGAAGATATTTATAAATTAAGGATCTTCATTTTGTTAGTCGGGGTTCATAAACAGCAATTTTTCTTGCTGCAATTCTGTGTTCGTAGACGAGAGAGGTAAAGTGAATGTAAATGTTTAGTGTTCCCTTCTCTACTCTCTCCTACGAACTCAGACTAACAAAATCAATTTATAAATATCTTCGTGTGTGATCTAGATAAGGGGTTTCTAAGAATGATAATAAAAATCATGCACAAACAATAGTTTTAAAACTTTTACTCTATATTTTTGCAACTTTATTTTATAAGTATGGAGAAATTAATATACATATGTGTGTTATCTGTTTAAAGAAATACTTTTGATTTTATGTTCAAGCAGAAGGTCTTAGAGACAATCTTTATACGGACTCCCATTTGAGAACCGTTGTTTTGGATAGAAAAATACTAAAAATAGACGTTGGCTAGTAAGAAAACGTAAGAGTTTTACTATGCGAATACCTATATAAAAAAAAAATTTAAAAATTAGCCAAATAAATCGCCGCCTTGTTAAAAATTCGCCATGTCGCAAAACGGAAATTTGGCGAAAAATCGCCACATCTGACAGCCCTGATTGTAACCTGGAATTATATATTACAATCATAGTATGTTGCTCTTAGTTTATGGTCACAGGAACCATATTTTTTCTTTGCGTATACTTGGCCCATAATTTGTCTGTTTATAAATTGATTTTCAATGACAAAATTTATGTAACCTTATGAGCAAAATTTAATTTTCTGACCACTATCTTTCAACAGACACACAGGCATATAACACACATGTATATAATTTTTGGGATCTTTGATGATTACTTCGACATGTTAAACATGGAATGACGCCCAATCTTTTTTGATGTTAGGTGTAATAATCTTATAAAGCAAAATAAAATATAATATACCTGTAGGGTTGAAGTAAATGTCGCTGACTTTAAATTTGACACTCTAGAAAACTGAGCTACATATGTAACTATCTCATTTTTTTTAATATATTTTAGCCCACTATAAACTGCTAATATTTCTTTCTCATTTTCATGCTCAAATTATGTTTTTAAGTATACGTCTCATTTTTTTTTTTTTTTTTGTTGATATATAAGTAGTAAAAGAAAAACTTCGTTTTACTTTTCTTTTTCTTTTAACTAGTCAAGGAAAAGTCAACATGTTGTCAGCAATATAAACATTGGAAATGATTGGCTACTTAAAACTTTTACTCAACCGTAATTTCATTTTAATGGTTTATACAAACCAGTGCTTCTTCTGTTGTTTATTTATTGAGAAATATCGAAAAAAAAGAAAAATAACAACAATAAGAGTAAAACATAAAAAAAAAAATAGCTCATGAAATAAGTTTTTATCAAAAACTAAAACGGTAAAAATGTTGCCCTTGGCATTCAATTTTTATTTAACATAAGTGAACTTTAATTTTAAAGATTTATGTATAAAATATCAATAACAAGAGGATATTGTGGCTGATAAATGAAATAAGGGGGGAAAGTAACGTTAAAAGTTAATATGTCAATGAAATTTTTGATACTAGTTTTTAGTATAACTAATTGTGAAGCATGTCATTCAAATGTTACGCTAGTACAATAATTGCAAAAAAATGAAAATCGATGTATATTTCAAATCAAATGATGCTATGACTCATTTTATTTATTACCTATAGGTATTATATATATATATATATATATATATATATATATATATATATATATATATATATATATATATATATATATATAATAGCAATAATTTTAATTACGTATTGTTAGATATAAAAAAATGGGAACTAAGTTATTTATTTTATAGATTTTATTCTCTCAAACGATGTTCAAATTTACTGGATGTTATTTTGAACGTTAGCTTAGCTTAATTCAATCTAGTAAGTCATGAGGATAAGTAAAAAATTATAGTCTTTAATCAAACAACATTATAAAATTAATATTGAATTAAGATATTTATATCAAATTATTGAAATTGAATTAAGAACAAAATTATTTGCTGGGCAATAATTTATAAAATTTTAAATATAGTCTTTTTTAAATTATAATTGTGCTGTTTACATTAGGGCATAAAAATCTCATTTGTACTGGTAATGATTTTTTTATTTTCATATAAACGTATATAAATATAAACAGCTGTAATTACTTGTTGAAGTTAAGAAAAAATAATTATACAGAATTTTATACTTTTATATTAAAATGAATTTTCTAAATTTCATATTTCTATCGGTTTTGGCTTTAACTTTACTATTGGCATCATCTGCTCAACCCCAAAAAGGTGGTGTATTATGCGTAAATGGTCCGTGTCCTAAATAATAAAGAGCACGTTTCATTAATCATGTCATAAAATTGTTAATAAAATAAAATTAAACTTGTGTTACAAAACAATCACTGTTGATTTTACTTTTTTTAAAAAACCTTTACAAAAAAGAGATGGATATATATTTTCATATATATCCTAGTATTACCGACCGATTTTATTATTTCTATATTTTCTAAAGTTCCAAAGCACGAATCGCCAAACGGAATGCAGCTTAAGAATCTATAATATGTTGTTAAAAGTTTTCAGTAAAAATCTACGGGACTTCGGAAAAATATGGATTTTATAGCCGGATTCTTTTTACAAAAATCTTAAAGTTTTTTTAAATTTTTTCATTTTATGTGATAAATTTACTTTCACCGAAAATTTCGTAAAGATATATTTACTAACAAAGATTTTATTAAAGATAAGATATTTATAGTTTCTTAAACTTTAATATTGAAGGACATCCACTTATTCACATTTACAGAGTAAAGGATAGCCCGTAGTGCTTTTGTAATTTTTGAAACGCTATAAAATTACTGGATTTTGCACTATGAAAAAACTAATAATACCTAATTAAAGGTAATTAATGTTGGGATATTATACACTTTGGAATAATTTGCGATTTTGCATCATAAGCTCACTTTTTAATTTGTACATTATTCTAAGTGCTACCCAGAGGTTTACAGTTATATTCGAAATGTTTGTACAATATTTTTAAGTGTCGTAGATTTACTAAACCCTGAATTATTTTAAGCATAAAATGTCTTTAAATAGTTTATTTATAGCGAAAACATATTTCAACATCTTTAGTATCAAAACTACACTACTTAAAATTGGGAACGTATATCCCATATGATACAATGATTGATCGCCAGATATAGCCAAATAAATTAAATACTTGACAATATTTACCATCATTTAATTTTAGTTAATTCGTGCTGTTGTACAAATTGAGTGTGATATCTATAAATAGCATCATTTAGAAATTATCGGTAATATACTACAAAATTCCCAATCGAAGATATTAGTTTTGTTAAATAAAATTATGTCCAAATATTTTTTTTGAGTCTTGAATTGATCTAAAAAACACAAAAGTTTGGTTCTCGGAATATTTTCTTTTCACCAAGTTTTAAAATGCTTTATAATTTGTTGCTCAATTATGTTCAATATCACTGGTCGACAAAAAAAATCCTCCACCTAAGACGAATAGTTGAACTTGATGTATTTTAATATGCTTAACCATTACTCTTTTTTTCTATCACGTACTGATTTTTTTATGAGCATGACTAATATCATCACCTTATTCGTTGGTCACACTATAAAATTCGAGAATGGTTTGTCAAATTTAGACTATAACTTAAGAACCGTTTATACGATTTTGAATGATACACCAAAAGATGCATACGAAAATTGTCTTCAAGGTTTGTCAACATTATTTTTTATTCGCTCAAGAGTTTTAGAAATATGGATCAAAATTTTCACGATTTAAAAAAAAAAATATATACATTTTTTCGCTACTAATTACCGAATAACTACGGAAATGTCAACTGAACGACAAATTATGTAAACTCCGCTCAAAGATAAATTAAATCGATATCTATTGGATATGAATTTATCTTAATTGGACAACCCGTTCTCCCATAAAAAAAATCAATACTTGATAGGAAAAAAGTAAAAGCTGATTTTATTAAGCACGTTAAGTTCCATCTAATCCAGTTATCTTTTTTTATTTAAGACGAAAAAAAATTTTTTTTGCCCAATAGTGTATTTCTACTTAATTGTAGGTATGCATGGGTATCCTAACTTAACTGTGAATGCAATCAAGATTTGTGCATCAATTTTTATGATACGTAGCTTTATTTACTCGTAGTCTTTGAGTTAAAGATGATAAACTGAAACATTTTTGATGTTTTCACTTTTAGAAAGAAGTTTTAGTTAAAACAAGCTAGAACGCTATATTCGGCCATATCGAATTTTATATACCCTCCACCACTGAGACAATGTTTTCATTAGTTTTTATATAGGAAAAATTCTTCGGAATTACTTATTTATGATTTACTTACTAATTTTTGGCGTCCATAATAGGGTGGTGGTTTAAATTTGTTCAAATAAAGGTTTTGTATTGTATATAAGATATTTTAACCAATTGTTAGGCAAATGAATTGTAGAAAGTAAAAAGTGTGAAATAAAATATACAAATGCAGAATATTACATTAATACTAACATTTATATGAATTAATACGCTTTACGATTATTACCGAAAGTGCGTTCATATGAGGGCTATTATAAATTGACCGAACCTCATAAAATTTGTCACTGTGATTTCTACTTAAAAATATATCATTTGTGTCGAATGTTTACTTGATATTGACATCTGTATGGGATTTTCGGAAGAGGGATTTGTATGGGATCTATGGTCAAGTATGGACCGATCTAGATGAAATTTGGCACAAAAATATAAAATTTCTTTACACCGAATGTCTTTAAAATATTGCCTTCATGATCGTTAAACCTCTATTCCGGGAAGATATTTGTATGGGGTCTTGGTCAAATAATGGACCGATCATAACCTTTTCAATATGCTTCGTCTTTTTGCAAAATAATTATTCATGGCAAATTTCATGACGATATCTTTAAAATTGCGACCTGCACTTTGTCACAATGTTTACATGGAGAGACAGTCAGCTAGACGGAAGGGCAGACATCGTTAATTCGACTCACACAGTGATTTTGAATCGAACGGAGTACTATAAGAGGTCTGATAATTTTTTATATTTCTGTGCAAAGTTCATTCAAAGAATGAAAAACTGCAATCTTATATTGCGCTCAAATCGAAGCTCGATTGTAAAAGCATATTTGTAGACCAAATAGGCCTTTTTTGCTACACTATGCAATATTAATCGTAAATATTTAAATTTTTCCGAATTTAAAACTTATCATTATAATCAATATAATAAAATTGATCAATTATTTTTGTAAATCTGTGCTTACATCAAATTTATATTTAAGGTGGCGATTAGGGAATCATAATATTGGACCTGTGGCCAGTTGTGGATCGATATTTTTACCAAGTGTAAAATAAAATATTCTACAAATGTAGAATATTACATTAATGCTAACACGCAGCAAAAATACGGTCAAGAGCTTCAAGAAAAGAACATTTTAATCACTTCAAAAGTGGAATAAATTGAAAATTTCGAACTTTATTGGAAATTCTTAATAATTACTTCCAAAAAAGTGAAAACAAATGCATTTTTAGCGGAAAAAGTGTTAAAATTTCTAAGAAAATTAAAATTTTATAAATTTAAAGCGTTTTTATAATCTTTTAATAAGGCTAAAACGGAATTTTTTTTAAAAAAATTTGTAAATATAATTAAAAGGAAAGTACTTCAAAAGCAATGAACAGGAAATATAAAAGAAGAACATTCCTCCAATGATAACCATGGGTTAAGGAAGAACTTCTGCTGCTCTTGTTCACCACTAAGTACTTCCTTCCAATGACAACACAATGTTAAATTTATGACTTTTTCAGCTCTTTCTCAGCGATTCCAAAAAGCTTGTGACAACAACAAATAACCTGAGTGATTTTCATTGGAATAGCTCAATTAGTTTGGACGAGAGAATGTTTTCAAAAGACGGACAGACGGACATTGTTTAATCGACTCAGAATTTCATATGGTGCAAGAATATATAAACTTTATGAAGTCTTAAATGATTTTTTCTTGGTGTTACACACGGAACGACAAACTTAGTATACCCTCTTTCACCACTAGTGGTGGTGGAGGGTATAAAAAGAAATCTTGAATTTAGCAGGAAACAAATTTTTTCGGACACTTATTTCGCAATATCTCCTAAACTATTGAGCAGAAATAAATTTTGTTAGTAAAACGACTTAAAGCCAATTTTATTACACATATTTTGGTGTATTATATATATATAACTCGTGCATACCGTTCTCGAATTATAGTGAAATATACTTGAGTAATCGGCTTATTTAGACAGGTCCATAAAAAAAATCTCGACCTGATGGGATAAAACTGAAAGCAGATTCGAGTTTAGTATGCGAAATTCCATCTAGTCCACATATTTTTTTTTTTTTTTTTGAAGGAGCACGAAAAAAATTTTGTTTGTCGACCAGTGTATTTAAAAGGCAATGTATTGTATTGTTTTTTAAGAAAATTTACTTTTATTTGTATTACTTACAAGGTTTAATTTTTCCACTATATGCTACTATACTAATAAATGCCATACTAAAAAATATGTTCACTGTTTAACATTTTGTGTTTCATACTACTAAAAACTGCTGCAATATTTTCATGCGGTATACTAAAAATTGTAGCGTCTGTTAAACATTTATAATAACCAGGGAAACCAGAATAGAATTGCATGTTTTTCGAACTTGATTTTATAAAAAAAAATGAGAAAACAAAAAATAAAAAAATAAAATTAACTTTGTTTAGGTTTCAACGAAACCGAAATGGATAAGACACCACGAATGCTGATGAAGTGTGTCTATTCCATTCTGCTGGTGTCTAATTATAGTCCACAAACTCTGCTTTGGTACCGCCAAACAGAGACAACAAGGCAATTTACTATTGCAAACTTGTTTAAACTTTAATGGATACCATTTAGTCGTTGAGAAGTTTGTCTTGTAGAAACAAGATTGAATATTATGATTGAAGTTTATGTTGTGAAAACAAGATTTTCTTCATGAAAGCATATCGAGCCCCAATGGCGAAAATGTTGTAAGTGCAGAAAACAAAACTTTACATGAGAATCATTTTTGTTATTGTTTACACATTGTTATATGTATGAAAAATGTTATTTGCGATAAAATTACTTTCGCTGTAAATCTGAAATGACACTTGATACGTCGATGAAATTTTGACAAATGATCTAAATGATTCTAAATAATGGATTTTAAAATTGTCAAAACATGAATTTCGAAAATGTTGTCGTTTACGATATTTTGGCGGTCAGTGATCGATATGATAACGATCAATAACGTTTTTATAAGATACAGTAAAAAATGGGGAATCAAATTTCGATGCGGTTGAGAAATTTCAGTTTTGCCTTATTTTATAACGTTGAAGTATTAATAAAAACCTTTGTTTTAATGACAAAAATAATTTTGTTAAAAAATTATACAAAATCTTTGTTGTTTACATACATATTTTCGCGTTTTTTAGAGCATATTTTTCGTTTTTTAGCAGTCTTTTTTTTAAGTGAAATTTTTTTTGTGCTAGAACTGCATATTTAAAAATCCTTTAGACATTTTCATTATTTTCTCCCTCAAGTTCTTCCAAGCCTTATTAATTTTCTGAAAAAAAAGAAAAAAAAAAAAAAATAGCACCTAAAAATGTCGCTGTTGTACATGGCGCACCTATATAGTAACGCATGTACATTAAAGTGCCTCACGAAAAAAATTTGCTAATGTACTCCTCTAGAAACGAAGATTAGTATGTTCTAATATGATTCCCAAAATATTACATCTCAATGTTAAGATTTACGTGAGCTTGACCATTTTTAAAACACCTCTAAAATTACATATTTATTTCAATATTATTATCAAAATTTTAGTTATAACAAAATTAACTTCAAATTATAAAATTATAATCTCTTTTCAGTCGCAGAATATTAAGATTTTACTAACATTTTTACCATATTTCCTTTTTTCGAACATGTAATTTTATATATTTCGGTAATTTTTCAAAATATATTAGATTTTAATGTACCATAGGAATGGTCTATCCTTTAACTATTGAAAATAAAACGTATTTAACTCATTAAGAGCTAGAGGGTAAATTTTATGCAAGTAGTTCCCAAAAGGTTAAATTTGCAATGTTTGCAAATAAGTCGCATGTAAATACTTATTACACTTAAATATTGATAAATTTATGAAAAACATAATAAATTCATTTAAAACCGCGACAATAATCGAATAAAAAGAAGTTTTTTAAATTTAAGCGCCATTTTACACCAATTCGCCACTTTTTTTTGATAAATTTATGCTTTTGAGGACATATATGTCTTCAAAAGATAGAGCATGTGGAGGTTCTGGCATTCTAATAAAAACCCGTATCAAACACTACTTAATGTGTGATCTTCGTGAAGATTATCTTCAAGCTACAACAATCTGTATTGATGATTGTTATAGAAACTTAGTGATTTCATCGATATATTCACCCCCCGATTTTCAATTTCAGAAAATCAATATGAAAATTTTTATAAATCACTAGGACCCCATTTCCTGGCAGCTGGCGATTATAACGCTAAGCATACATTCTGGGGATCACGACTTATAACCCCTAAAGGTCGTGTTTTGTTTAATACAATTTCTAAAATGGGTTTGAATGTTATTTCGAGCGGAGAACCAACATACTGGCCTACTGATCCAAATAAAATACCGGAACTAATCCATGTCAAATCTTCATTAGAATTATCTTCAGATCATTCACCCAATTTTGTTACTATTTTAAACCCCAGAGAAATTGTATACCCAACTTGTATCTCAGCGATATCAAACACAAGAATAAACTGGTTGAAATATAGAAAATATATAAGCACTCATTGTACGGAAAATATATCGCTGAGAACACCAGAAGATATCGATCTCTCTCTCTCAAAAATTTTGAAAAAAGTTTAAAACTTGCTGCTGATCATGCTACCCTAACCCCCCGACAAAACAGATATAATAGAATTTATTCTGTTGATGTCGAACGGCTCTTGACTGAAAAAAGAAGAGTTCGAAGAGAGTGGCAACTCCACAGATCCCCTCAACTCAAATCAAAGCTAAGAAAATGCCAAAAACGTCTTAATAAGCTGCTAGAGTACCGAAAAACTGAATCACTAAATAAATATCTAGAAAATCTAGATGCTACCCCGTATTCGAATTACTTACTATGGCGAGCCACGAAACATCTGAAAAGACCAATTACAAGTAGACCTCCTCTAAGTAATATAAATAGAGGCTGGGCAAGAAACGATAGCGAAAAGGGGAATCTATTAGTTATCTATCTAAAGAACGTGTTCACTCCTAATTTATCAGATAATATAATAGATTTGCCACCAGTTGTACCCAATTTTGGAGCAGTTGAACCCCTTTGTTTTGAGATTCGAGAGATCGACAAGGCTATTGTTGATTTAAACTCCAAAAAAGCACCAGGTATTGACAAAATCAGTAACAAAATGCTTTTGGAGCTACCCCGGATAGCAATAATAATAATAATAATAATACTTTTTATTTTTAATGCTATAATACGCCTTGAATATTATCAACCAGAATGGAAGGTCTCATTGGTCACAATGATTCCTAAGCCTGAAAAAGATCACACTAAAGTAGAATCGTATAGGCCCATTAGCCTATTGTCGAATATATCAAAGCTATTTGAAAAGCTATTGATGAACAAGTTGAAACCGATAGTGAATCGTTTTGATTGTATTCCAACATATCAATTTGGTTTTAGAGAAAAACATAGCACCATAGAACAAACACACAGACTTATAAATATTATATCTAAGACGTTTGAAGAAAAGAAATATTGTTCCGCTCTCTTCATTGATGTCTCTCAAGCCTTCGATAAAGTATGGCATGAAGGATTATTATATAAAATTAAACAATATTTACCCACAAATACGCATAAGCTGCTAGAAAGCTATTTAACTCATCGAAAGTTTGTTCTTAAAGAGGGAGACTTTATATGCTCACCGCAGTCCATTGAAGCAGGCGTACCCCAAAGAAGTATACTTGGTCCCTTTCTATACTTAATATTCACTTCTGATATGCCAACTTGTAGTCAAACCCATATATCAACATTTGCAGATGACACAGCTATTTTAGGCGTGCATGAAAACCCCCAAGAAGCATCTAAACTCTTGCAAGATCATATACTCTGTCTAGAAAAACGGCTAAAGCAATGGAGAATAAAAGTGAATAAACAAAAATGCATACATATTACCTACACATTGCGAAGAGATTCGTGCTCTCCAATCTTAATAAATAATCAGATTATACCCCAACAAACTGAAGTAAAATACCTTGGTATGCAGCTAGATCGACGTCTTACTTGGAATACACATATAGAAATAAAATTAACACAAATTAGGTTGAAATTACTCCAAATTAACTGGTTAATTGGTAGAAATTCAAAATTAAGTCTAGATTGTAAACTGTTGATCTCTAACTCAATTATAAAGCCTATATGGTGCTATAGTATCCAACTATGGGGCACGGCCTCTGCTTCAAATATTGAAAAAATTCAAAGACTCCAAAATAAAATACTACGAATGATATGTAACGATCCTACCCGTAAGCCATATTCTCCAGGGGCAGTGCTACCTATTATACCGGCCGTGCTCGTGGAAATTGGGATGGATCTTGCCCCTATCGAATATGTATGGACGTCACATTCATTCAAAATTAAGTAGCAAATAACCAAGTCGACTAAAAAAAATTCAAATTTAACTTATTTCATTCAAACCAATTCTGTTAATAATACTAAATAGGAAACATGTTATTAACATAACTTTGATTTATTTGAAATATGTTTCTTTAATTTCTTTGAATAAATAATTGTTGTTGTAAGTTGGTGTAGTGAAAATTTAAATCTTTAACAAATAAAACAAACTCACCATTTTTTAATCCAGCGAAGACTGCAGGCCTGTTGTCCCCGGAACTTTGAGTTTTCGTTTCTTTTGATGTTATAAATTATTCACTCAAAATGTTACAATTGTGTAATGAGTATGTGTGTTAATTAAGTATGTTATTTTTAAGTTTCAAATATGTTAATTATTGTCTCCGTTAAAATATAATGAATATCATGAAAATCGAATTTACATTGAAGCGATAGCAAAAAAAAAATTAATTAAAAGGTAATAAAAAAAAAATATATATATATATATTTAAATGAATAATAGTAATATTTAAATCAAATTAAGTCAAATCCGGGATTTATAACGTTTATAATGCCATGAAAACTTCACAATTCCAAACATAGTTTACAGTTCAATGTTGAATATTAAATTTTTAAATATATAGATACAGTTCAGTAAGTTTGGACGATGTGATAGTTGGAATTTATCAATGAAATGTGGTTTAATAACGATAAACTAGGTAAAATAAGTGCAGGGTATTGGTTAATCTTTCAAACAATTATGATAACCAGATGACTATTTAAAAACAGGAAATGAACTGCAAGTAAATTTGAACTGAACTGTTACGATGAAATGTCCTTAGATGTCAATAAAATTTTATGATGATTAAAATCGCTCTCTTGCTCCCAGCTTCCAAATTCTAGAAGCCGGAGAATAATTGTACGCCGATTCTCACACAGACTTCTAAATACAAAAATTATAATGAGCCTCTTGCCACACAACAAAATTTCACACGTTTAAGGAATATCTACAGAAAGTACACATGAAATTAATCAAATTGTAACACAAATCCTTTTGCTAAATTCTTACCCATTGATATATTCCCGAAGCAATAAAAAAAAAAAAAAAAACGTCTTGAAGTTTGTAAATTTCCAAATAAAAAAATTGTATGTGCACAAAAAAAATTAAATGTTCTTTTGAATTTCAGAAACAATTTTTGAAATAAATATAGAAAATTTCATTGAAGAAAAAATATGTTATGCAAAGTACAAACATTTTAAAAAATTTTTCTTCGCTATGTACTAGCCCTCGCAGATAACAGCAGCACCCTGGTATGTGAAAAATGATAACATTCACAAGGACCTCAATATCCCTATTGTCAAAAATGAAATAAGTAAACACGCAGAATCGTATTTGAGGACAGGGCTGTCAGATGTGGCGATTTTTAATTGCTCTTGGCGACTGAATTTTCCGTTTTGCGACGTGGCGATTTTTAACAAGGTGGCGATTTATTTGGCTAATTTTTAAAATTTCATTAAATAGGTATTCGCATAGTAAAACTATTACATTTTCCTACTAGCCAACGTCTATTTTTAGTATTTTTCTATCCAAAACGGCGGTTCTCAAATGGGGGTCCATAAAAAGATTGTTAGGTGGTCGCTAAGACCTTTTGCTTGAACATAAAATCTAAAGTATATCTTTAAACAGATAACACACGTATGTATATTAATTTCTCCATACTTATAAAATAAAGTTGCAAAGTTGCAAAAATATTTTTAAATACAAAGGTTTTATCTTAAATTTATAATTAATTGAAATCAAATGTTTTTACTATTTTCTTAAATATAACCTGATTTATCAAAAGCATTTGGTATCAAATTGAGTATTTGGATTGTGAATTATTTAGGAATAACATTTGATATGAAATTGAGAAAGTATTACTTTAAATATGAATATTAATTTTTATTCAAACTTGAAATTCAACATACGTATTTCCAGAAAAACCTTTAAATTACCAAATTTAAAGACACGAAACAAGAGTTTGTAAAAACCCCTGATTTAAGTCGGAGATCACACACAGTAATTTTTCCTGCTGCAATTCTGAATTCGTAGGAGAGAGAAGAGAAGGGAATACTAAACATTTACACTCACTTTACCTCTCTCGTCTACGAACTCAGAATTGCAGCAAGAAAAGTTGCTGTTTATGAACCCCGAATAACAAAATAAATATCCTTAATTTAAAATATCTTCAATAAATGTTTGACAATTTGTTTTCCATCATCTTTCAAATATGAATATTAAGATTTTACTCTACGTCTCCACGCAGACATTTTTGTGTCCGCAATTGTCAAATTCTATCTCTCTTCTCAAAATGTTACGTGTGGACCAATAAGAAATCTATTGCGCAATCTATTTCGCAATAAATGTTTAAACACAAAGCTGTGCAATAATGTGAAAGCTGTCAAATTTATTTTCTAAAATCTTATTATTATTTTTTTTTTTTAACAAAGCAAAAGTGGAAAATTAATTAATTTTGTTTTAAAAAGACAAATAAAAAACAAAAACTGAGAAAAAAAATAAAATTTTCCTAAAAAAAGACAAATTAAAGTTGAAATTTCTCATGTACGTTTTCTCCACCCCTTAACATAAAGTTGGAAACAAAAGCTTGTTTCCGTTATTCTGCTGACGTTATTTCTTATGTTAGGAAATAAAAATTTATACGTGGAGACGTAGAGTTATGGGCCATAATGAAAACAAAACTATTATGAATAAATTAATTCTTCAAAACAATTTATAAGTTTAATAGGACAAATGTTCATTATACAATTTTAGAATTATTCTGTTAAAAAATATAATAAATTTCAAAAAATTTTAAAATTGTTAACCTAAAATTGAGCTATGTATGTCAGAAAAGTGTATTGAAATTAATATTTTTTTATTCAAATTATTATTATTTTATTATTATAATTATTTTATTCAAATTATATTTGTTGATGCTGAATTTACATTTTAAAATTATGAAATTTGAAGCACTAAATATTTTAGTTGTTTTTACTTTTTCTTAATAAAATATATATAAAATTTAATTTTGGCGATTTTTGGCGATTTCTGATTAACAATTTGGCGACAGAGGCTCTAAAAAATCTGACAACCCTGTTTAAGGAAGCTTGAAGTACACCCAAACCCACTTGCTCAAAACATAATAAGAAGCAATGGCTACAACCGTTTGAGAAGAAGGAACACAACAGACCTCCGCAGAAGCTAAACCCTTTGAATAAATAAAGTTTTTTTTTCGTCCGATAGTGGTTGGACTTAATATAAATTAAGATTTAGATTTAAGATTTGAATACTTATTGTTAGTTCACCTAATATCTTGAAGATTCAATAAATAAAGATAAATTAATTAAAAAAAAAATAATAATTATAATAATAAAAAGTGTTTATTTGGTATAAAAATTAACTTAACCAACTAAAACCAACAAAGCCTAATCATGTCTACCTGGAAAAGGGGTTTAACGATTATAAAACCTTGAAATATAGAAATATTTTAATTTAATTTAGAACATATATGTTACATGTTAGTCTTAATGTGTGTGCCGAATTCCTTGAAGATCGGTCCATAATTGACCATAACTCTCATATGTAACGGCCATTAATCCCATTAAAATGTTAGTATTAATATTGGACACAAGTAAGTTTTATAGAAATATATAGAAATATAGAATATATAGAAATACAATACAAATGATGCAAAATTTTACAGAGATTGATCTTTAATTCACCATAGCCCCAATACAAGGCCAACTTTCGGGAATCATCTATGGTGCTGTAGGTTAAAAAAGTGGTTTATAGGCTGAGTATATCATAGTAAAAGTGTATCCGAATTGACTGAAATAAATGATTTTTTTTACAAAATGTTAATTTTCTCAGCATTCTTTCATAGTCCCACTCTAAATTTTTCATATATTTTTGCCAACACTTTATAGATTATTTATAAAGAAAATCATAAAAATAGAAGATATGATTTTTTTTAATATTTTTGATATAAGAACGAATATTGACTTCATTATCCTTTTTAAAATTATATTTTTATAAGAATGATTAGAAACTAGATTTATTAGACATCAATTTGAGCTTAAGTTTGTTTAAATTGGGTAAACAGGTCCGAAGATACATGGATCTATAATTCATGTATTAACAAAAATCTGAAAAAAGTAAACTTTGAACCCCAATAAAATGAATTTTAAAATTAGAAAAGCTTCGAATTTTTAATTGAAGTGTTAATATCAAATTTTATTAAAATTAGAGGTTGTTGGGTCAAAAATTTCGCTTTTTTGTTGGAAAATTTTTGTTTTGTGTTATTACACAAAATGTTGTGTGATTTTAGTCAAAAAAAAAAAAAAAAAAAATGCACACGAAATCGTAACTTAATTTTTTCTCCCCATGTATAGTTATCAAAATACATTTATTCTAAAATGTGCATTATTAAAATGATTTCTTTGATACAGTTGAAATAAAATTAATATCATCTTATTTAGGTTTTTAAATTATCATTGTGCTATTTACGTTTATTAAAGCATATAAATCTCATTTTAACTGGTTATAATTTTTATATTCATATGTATATATTCTGCATATAAATATAAGCCTCTTTTGTCACTTAGAGAAACTAAGAAAAATAATCGTACAGAATTATATAACATATTAAAATGTATTTTCTTAATTTAAAATTTGGAATAGCTATGGCTCTATTTATACTTTTGACAACAACCACTCGTGCTCCACAAGGAGGGTTATGTAGCTATCCTCCGTGTGGTATTTCATAATGAAGTTTAAGTAATTATGTCATAAAAAATAAAGCAAATTTTATATAAAATCCAATATGTCTCAAATTTAATAAAAAAAAAAAAAAAAAAAAAATAATAATATCACTATATGAATAGTATATAATAAGAATATTTAACGAATGAAATAAAAAAATTGCTACAAAAAATTTACACTAACTAAAACTGTATCAAATCTCTTACCAATAGTGTTGCCAGAACTTGAGAAAAAAATAATTAGTTACAGAATTATTTAAAAAAAAAGAGTTTTGGAACCACTGTGTTTTGCTACGGACCCCCATTTGGGAAACCTTGGTCTAATGTTTATTCATAAATTAAAAAGTTAAAATAATACGAACTATTTTTTTTAACAGTTGGAAATACAGAATTCTAAATTTGTGGTAACAGAATTTTAATATAATACATACAACCAACTAAATCGATTGGTAAAAAATTCGGTTATTACAATGAAACAATTTTCTCTATGTGGTCATTATATATATACTAGGGCTGGAAATTAATAGTTCATGAACCAGCTGGGAATCAAAAGTGAATTATCTAAAAATGAACTTGACATCGGATAAGGACACTCGCAGAAAAGAAAAATGCGTTTCTACCCACCGGATATAAATCATAATCGAGAATGGTGTTCACATTTTTCACTCTCTTAGTTCTCATTGTCATGATTTTTAATATGTAACTCATTTTCCTAAAATAATATTACAAAAAAATTATTAAAAATTAAAGTCAATATCAGATAAATTAAAAATTTTAATAAATGATCCAAAAATTAATCATTAAAATCAGAGAACTTCAATAATTACATTTTGGTTGGAAATCTGTTTTCTCTATTACATTATAAGATCAATACACATACATATTATAAAAATTACGAAGAGTCTTTTATAATATTGATATTTTATGGTGAATATTTGATTTAATATGGACAAAATTTTGAAAATTAAATTTTGTTTAAAAGCTGGTGCAATAAATTGAAAATAATAGTTTACAAGGAATTCTCCTCATTATAAAACAAAATACAATTTTAATATATAAAATTTTGGGTGAAAATGAAATTTCTAAATTTTGGTTTAATTTTCCTGTTCTTAGCACTTGCAGATAATAAACACTAACAAATGAAGATGTGTGATTGATTACTGAGTCTCAATGGAAATCATAAAAACTTAAGGAAAATTATGTAATAATTAAGCAAATAAAATATTTACATATATGTTATGTAATAAATCCATATATAAAATGAAATGTTTTTATATGTACCTAATAGACGGCTAAACCGATTTTCACAATATCATTCTGTAAGGTCAAAACTTAAATAAGTTATTTGATTTTGTGATAGGAGCATGGGGAGTGGTACCTCCCATTTAAATAAAATATTAATTATCTCACATTATATCATAATTAGAATTTTGAGGACACAACTTCCTTTATGATTTAGAAAAAATAAAAAGAATTAAACCTGAGGAATAGTGTCCCCCATACAAAGAAAATACTAATTATGGAATATCTTAAATACTATTATAACAAAAGTTTAAACATTTGGTAAAAATAATCCATTAAGAAACTCCATTTCGTAAATTTTACTTAGGTTAGGTTAGGTTGTAAGGATGACACCGACTATTTCAAAGTCGGTGCCCATAGAGACCAAGGTGGTCCATTATGATTCCTTAAAAGCTATACTCCTCTTCTTCGTGTTGTAGTGCAATCTACGCCTTCCATTTCGTTGCCTTTATATATTCAAGGAAAATCCAAGGATTTGTACCTCTGATATCAGTCAGCCTCTGAAAGAAAAAAGATCCAAAAACATTAAATCGCCTATTGGATAGGGCAGGGCATTCACATAAAAAGTGATAGCTGTCTTCGACAGCTTCCCCACACTACCTACAAGTATCATCTTCTTTAATTCGTAATCTTACCATATGCTTACCAAGAGTATTGTGACCAGTAATAAGATTAATTACCATTCTCACTTGCGTCCTATTCATTTCCAGAAGAATATTACTATATTTTATTTTTTCTTCATCCCATAATTGCTTAGTCTGTATAAAGCTACCAGATTCTTGCCATCGACTCGACCAAACAGTTCTCGATTCATGTTTAATTTTTTGAATGACCAAGGATAGGGGTGGGAGAACTTCTCTTACTGCGTTTTCCTGTGGTAGGTGCGCTCCTCTTTTTGCCAATTCATCCGCTTTCTCATTGCCTAGAATATTCTTATGGCCTGGCACCCAGCAAAGATTAATGTTATGCTGTTCCCGAAGAGCTAGAAGCTCTTTGTGACAGCGGCTGACTACCTTAGACCTAATATTACCTGTCTTTAATGCCATTATAGCAGCTTGACTATCAATGAAAAAGCTAATATTACACTTGGATATTTGTAACATTGATATTTGTCTTGCTGCCACGGCTATCGCGTAAATTTCGGCTTGGAAGATACTACAATCTGTTCTTAAACGACAAAAGGTCTCCAAATTCAGTTCACTGCAAAAGACCCCACATCCAGTTCCATCATAGATCTTAGAACCATCAGTGTAAAAATTTAATTCTGAAAACTTGACATTCCCAGTTAGCCAATCATCCAGTGATGGAAAAGTGGTATTTAATTCCTCTTCCATTACATTGTAGGGTGTTAAATAATCTGTTATACAGCCTCCAGTCACATCCCTTATTATTTCCGAGTGACGCACCAATTCAGTTTTCAATGAATCAGTTTGCTTTAGCCTGTTAAGGGTTATCCTTGCTGATTGTTTAACATGCAAATCCAAAGGTATAACGTTTAAAAGAACCTCTAAGGCTGCTGTTGGCGTAGTTTTCATCGCCCCCGTGATACTCAACAGTGCTAACCTATTTAGTTTGTTCAGTGCATCAGCATAAACCTTTTTGTCAATAATAGGCCACCACACATGGCAGGCATATGTGGCTACAGGCCGTACCACCGCAGTATAAAGCCAATAGAATAATTTCGGTTTTATGCCTCCTTGGGCAACAAATACAACAACCCAACTTGGAGTATTTGTGGCTGTCAGAAATAATTATTGTAGAGAAAAGAAAATGTAGAAAAATTTTAAATGTATGTGTTTGCATTTATTTTATTGGACCAAATTTTCTTGATGTTTTGCCGCATATAATAATCTTTTAATTAGGATTTTTTATTTTTATTTTTTTTTTTTATTTATTTTCTTACACCCACACTTAAAAAAATTGACTTCTGAAAAACCAAAAAAAAAAAAAATCAGCTGAGTTAACAACTTCACCTTGTAAATACGCCTTGGTTATAATACTATATTTGTAAATAATACATATACACAGTCATATATACTTTTTTTAATGTTTTGGAAAATTTGGAAAAGAAGTCAAATATATTTGTTATTAGAAAATATTTTGAAATAATTGTTTTGTTGTTATAAAGCCTGAAATGTGTAGAGTAGATTGTGGTAAAAAGTCGTGATATTTACTTCGCAATCATTTTTCAATTTCAAAAGTATTTACACTTAACTTTACTAATTATGGTCCAAAATAATATATATAAGATAATGTAAAATCTTGTGATACAAAATAAGTCTTTAATAAGTCGCAAAAATCTAAAAATATTGAAACACCCTAACAGAGCCAAGTTGACTTTTAAATGAAAGTTTAAAACGGTTTTATATTAAAAATTTATTGGTTATCTATCGTAGAAAATAATAATAATTATATGGATAAGGTTATTAACAAAAAAATCTCGGATTTTTCCGTCTTGAACTTTTTTGAATTTTCTTTTTTATATTAAGTTTTATTAGATAAAAAAAATTGCTGTTTTAAGACGCATCTTTAACCCTTCGTCTTACAAACTGGTCTGGCCAGACCAATTGCAGATTTAAAAGTTGTTTTTATGTATTTCTAATTAAGCTAGAGACTTGAAATTTCAGGTACCCTCCCACAATTTTGTTTTCTAATAATCAGTGGAAAAACCAGAACAATGAAGCTAACACAAGGATAGTTATAAGAATAAATTGGTGTACATGTCACATTCGTACCAAATATGGTCTGGCTGGACCAGTTATATTTTATATAGAAAATTATGTAGTTTGACAATGTTATCCGCTCTTTTTATATTGTATATTATTTTATAAAAATCTTTTAAATTGATTTCTCATCAGTTTACATATTATTTTATGACTTTCCACCTATACATTCACATTTTGTATTATGACAGTAATATCGATAAAACCTCAAATGTTTGAAAAAATAAATTGTATGAATTTGTAGACTCAAAACAAGAAGAAGAATATGAAGTGTATCGATGGGAAAATGTTATATATTGTAAAGCAATGCAGTAGTTATGCTAGAATATTGTCATACAAATGTAATTAAATAGAAAAATTATCAAAATTTACTTTAAAATATATAAAATTGCAGCACTGGTCTGACCAGACCATATTTGTTACGAATGTGACAATTGAAACATCTATATGAAGAAGGTTTAAAAAACGGAATACAAATTTTGAAATAGAGAATGATTGTTGTTGTAATTGTGCGTATTTTGCTCTTTATTTTGTTGCATAGTATAACAACGAAAGTGTACTCGTAAGAACAGCTGTTTTACATTTTTTTCAATGAAATACCTCGCGGAACTGTCAAATTGTTTTTGTATTCATATGCAAAATTTTTTTCGATTTTTTTACTCTTCCTCTCCTTCATTCTCTAATTTTCCGTTCAAAGCATTTTGATATTATGTGCAGTAGTTTTAGACTAACAAAATACTAGCAATTGTTGTTTTTGTAGATGTGCGAGCACTTTCTAATTACACTATGATTTTGTTGATAAAAGAGCCACTTAAATATCTCCATTTAAATTTTTGTTTTAATTTTGAAAAATTCACGAATTTATTCGCGATTTTGATTTGTGAAAAGTCAAAAGGGTTTAACTTTAAACATCAATATTTCTAAAAGTTGTTAACGAATAAATTCGCGATTTTTTTTTAATTAAAAAAATAAAAATGGATATATTTAAATGGCTCCATAGGTTATATGCGTACCAAATATGAACAAAATCAGGTTTCTCATGGAATGGACGATATATATTTATATACTATTATATGCTACTACTATCAAACATTGAAAATATCATAAATTTATTACAATAAATCAGTACTTAAACTTCTGGTTTGTAAAAATTTGTATATGTTCAAATTAAAACCACTATAACTTTTGCGCACCCTGCAGGAAATGATCGAACCAGTTTTATTCGACCGGTTTTAACCAGTTTTTTTAAAAATTGTTTGACCTTATCTAAAAAAAAATATTTCACATGTTAATATGGAAAATATTATAGGCAAATAATATAAGAAACCTCATGGTTATCAATTTACCCCTTTTTAGAGAGTAAAGTTCATTTGTATCAAATGAGAGTACATTTTTTCCTTTACCCCAACTTCGTATATTTTGTGAGCGATAGTTAAGCAAAATGGTATTTTACTGACTATTTGGTAAGCGTTGAGGTGGCTATATCACACTTATTGACTCTTTAGAAAGCGTGGAGGTGGCGATTTATACTTTACTGACTCTTTGGTGAGCGTGGGGGTGGCGATTGTTTTTTTAGAGGTCACAAAAAAGTCAAAAATGTAAATGGTTCATCCATTGTCAGTACAGGTTGGTTTACTTGACTAACGGCAATAAATACATAGTAGGATATTTGGCTTCTATGCATCTTTTTTAGACGTGTGTAGGGTCAAGTATCAATTTATTGACTCCTTGGTGATTATCAGTGTCTAAAGTATTTTACTTTGTAAGAAAAAAAGTTTTTACTATTTTTCTTTTATATTTTTAATGTTAAGCGACTACATTAGTTAAATGTGTTTTTAATTCAAAAATGTGGAACACATAAAGTAGAAATGATTAACCACATATATGTAACTATCATAAACCAATGTTACCGGAATGATTGAATTTTAAATAATTAATGACAGACTCAATGTTGTCACAAAAAAAATTTCCATAAATTTACTTTTTCGAACTACCCACTAAAAGGTTTGTCAGGTGACTGACTTAATATAACCAGTGAAAGGATTTTCATATATTGACTTGTTCGTACTAGTCACTACATCGCTACTTTTTGGTCTTGGGGTGCCAATAGACTTCCTCCTAGGATATGTCCATGTAAAAGTGGCTAGTCACGTAGTTAGTAAAGTGACTATTTAAAAAGTTTGTCAGGTGACTGACTCAATGTAGCCACTAAAAGGATTTTCATAAATTGGCTTGTTAGTACTAGTCATTACATCGCCACTTTTTGTTCCTGGGGTTGTTGATAGACTTCCTCCTAAAACATGTCCATGTAAAAGTTACTAGTCACGTAGTTAGTACAGTGACTAGTTAAAAAGTTTGTCAGGTGACTGACTCAATGTAACTAGTAAAAAGAACAACTTCCATAGGGTTGATTAAAGTGGAAGCAATAGCCACCTCACGCTTACAAAGGGTCAATAAATCAACATGCTAATTAAAACAACAAATATGTAGTGTAATTTATGTAAGAATGCTCTGTGGCTTAGTGGTTAGCGCGTATGACTATAAAACATAAGGATGTGAGTTCGATTCGGGGTGCAGCCATAAACAAAAACAAAAAATATAAAAATTAATTAAAGTGATCAATATAAAAAAAAAAAAATGATATTGAAAAAAAAAAAATATATATACGGAAAAACTCGTTTTTTACATTCTGAAAATGGCCATAAATTAACTAATTTAAAGATTGGCTTTTTCGAACTACCACTTTTTGGTCCTAGAGTGCAAATAGATTTTCTCCTAGGACATCCCCATGTTAAATTGACATAGTTAGTAAAGTGATCAGTTAAAATGGTTGTCAGGTGACTGACCAGTAAAAGGATTCCGATTGTTCGTACTAGTCACTATATCTCCACCTTTTGATCCTTGAGTGGCAATACACATCCTCCTATGTTAAAGTGACATCCCCATGTTAAAGTGACTAGTCACGTAGTTAGTTAAGTGACTAGTGGTGCACTAATGTAGTCAGTCAAGTAACTGATTTCGGACAGTCACCATAGACTGCAGGGTAGGAAAAGGAAAGATAACTGTGATCGTATAAAAAAAACATGAAATCAAATTCGTCCTAGTACCACTATTTGTACCAAATTTCATTAAAGTCTTTAAAATTGAGATCTGTGTTTTTTCGAACATCGACAAAGGAAATGAATTTGTGTAAAAGGGAATAATTTAAATTAGGAATCCGAAGATTTTTTCTGCGCATTACAATTATTAGCACAAGTGCATAATATCCGAGCCAACATTTGTTTCTACCAATTGATCATTAAATTGCAGTAACCACATTCGATGGATAGTCTACATTACTTTATGTTCCAATGTTAACAGAAAATCATGATTTGTTTGTAAATTTTGAACTTTCAGCATAAAACCGGTTAACTAGTTTTTCTAAAATTTAGAAATTTTTAACCGGTTTATTCAAATGCCGAATATTTAAACTTTTCAAAAAACAGTTTTCGCAAAAACCCGAATAATCGATTTCCCTAATTACAACGTTTAAATAAATGGATTTTAATGTTCCTTAGAAAAAATTAAAACCTAAATTTATTGATATATGTATGTGAAATATTTTTTTGGATGTATAGGTGTATAATTGGTCCTATTTAGTTCATAAAGTCCCACCTGGATCTTAATTTAACTACCACGCACAATGATGTTGGGTATCATATTATCTTAATTGACATACTATAACGTGATAACAATATGTTGAATTTTTATATTGTCCTAAAATTATGAAACAATCAGCATTTCATAAATTTAAGCATGACTATTAGCATATCATTTTAATAACACTTATTAAATATTTTACTTTATCACCAATTTTTTTTTTTTTTTTACAAACTTTAGTTACTAAGAGCTTTAAAGTTTTTTCTTCTTTTTTTATTGGAAACCTTATAAAAAATAATTTCAATTTAATTAAATTCATTTAAATTGTTTTTCAACCATATCAATTTAATTAATTTCTAAACGCTTGACAAATATGTCAGAAAAACCATAGAAAAACTGATTTGTGGTATTTTTTAAATTAACTAGCATTGTTTTATTATTTACCTCAAATTTACTGTTTAAATTTTTTTGCTTGATTTAAATAAGTATGTGTTTTATGTGTATATTTATTATTATATGAATTTCTATACCATTAGTCATTAAATCTTCTAGTAGAGACTTTTAAGAGAAGGAATAAATAAGACAATTGTACCTACATATCGTCGGTGCACTGACGAAGAGTCCTGCATTTGTATTGTGTATTTTTTTGAATTCTTCTTTTTATTATCGAATCTTGATTTTTTGAGAGTATAGTAAAATCAAAAAAATCTAAGTATATGTAGATTTTTTTAAATTATTTTCGCCATCACCAAAAGATATCGATATTTTTTCAAATCATTAAATTTTCGAAAATAACGGAAAATACAAGAAAATATTTCGAATTGACAAAATAAAACTTTTTTTATTATCCTCAACAACGATAATAAATTACTTACATATGTATATCATCGGCGCGATAATGGAAGCTCCTACGTGTTTTAAGCCAATTTCAGTAGAATGAGAAAACAAGTTTTTATATTTCAGGTTCAGTTCTTTAATTCCTAGCACGTGTAAAATGAGTGAAATATCTGAAAAAATCGCTATATGATGCTATTTTACAATAAAAGAGGAAAAAAAAACGCTGCAAAAATATGGCGATAAAACAGTGAACGCCGAACGCAGGATTGGTTAACTCCATTCCTTTCGGGAAATTTTGATGTCAAAAATACAGCTCACTCTGGTCGATCAGTCAATGAAAAAGTATTTAAAGTTTTGTGCTACGCAAACTGTCAGGATAAAGCGAAGACAACAAATTTTAACCGCAAGACAGTTTGGTATCATTTAAAAAAGACTGACTACTCAAAGAAGCTCAATGTTTGGGTGCAACATGAATTATCGTAATGAAATTTGATTGGCTGAATTACCATCAGTGAAACGCTGCTGAAACGCAATAAAATTGAACCATTATTGAAGCGGAACCTCCCACAAAGAACATCTATGCCTGATTTGAAGGGCAAACAAGGTTATGTTGAGAGTTTGGTGGGATTGGAAGGAAAAAACTCGACCATTTGAATGAAAAAATCCATAAAAGCGTGACAATGCTAGCCCACACATATTTTCGATGACCTGCCATTTCAATGGAAGCGAGACTAATTTAAAAATCAGAAAAAATGTTATGTAAAGATAAATTAATTTTAAAAAATAATCTTAGTAATTGCGACATTGTTTTTGCTTGAATATTAAGAGACTTTTTTGTATAATAAATCTAATATTATTCTCTGCGTCCACGAAAGATCGAGTTTTGGGGGACAAAAGAGTGAAAAAATTTATTTTTACATAAAATGTATGTTGAAGAAAAACTGTTTAATAGTTATAGGGTTTCGGAGCCAACAAGCGGATAAAATTTGTTATATTTCAACTATTTAAAATACTTTTAAATCTGTTGATTCAAAATAAAATTTAACGCATGAGTTACAATTCTTTTTGAATTGAATTGAATTGTACTTTATTAATATTGAGACTGAAAGGTCTTTCCGCATTTTACTTAAGCAAATTTTCTTTTCTTGTCCATGAAATAAAAGTTTTGTGTACACAAAACGATTTTATAAAAACATCTTGGGATAAAATATTTTTATTAAATGAAAGCAGAATTTCATGTGAAAAAATATAGTTTCATCAAATATTATACAAAGAAGTCATGATCATGGTCATAATATTATACAAAGAAATCATGATCACTGAATAGTAACCTGGTAATGGAAGACAAATAGTCCAAATCTTCAGGCTGTAGGACTCAGGCAAAATAGAAAGGATTTTGAGAGAAATTCACCTCATCTCTGGAAGAAAAGTGTCAGAAAAAGTTAATTGCTTTGAATCTTTATCAGAAAATTTGACAGGAAGTCTAATCTGAAGACGTATAAAGTAAGAAAAAAAAATCATATTAGAAATGCAATCAAGAATTTGGAGGTAAAAAATAACCTGAAAGTACTTCGGAAGAATTTTTTCATTTCTGTATAGTAGACGATAAAACGTTCATATGATGGATGACTTTTTTCAACTTCCTAGCCAGGAATTTCGTGTATCAAAGAAATCAAAACTCCCAAGAATATTTTTGATTTGGGAAGTCATATGCAAACGCAAGAATGAAGCACTTCATTCCTAAAAAATGGTTGCATTAACACAGAAATGTGTATGTATGAGTGCATTTGGAAAAGAATTCTCCCTTTCCTAATAAAATTCATTGTATCCGCTATTTTCTGGCATGTTTCCGCTTCTTCTCATTATAACAACCAAACAATGGAGCTGCAACAAAGAAATTGTAAGAGTTTGTACCGATAGAGGCTAATCCATCAAATTGTCCGAAACTCCGTGCAATTGAAAGATATTGGACTCTAGTAAAAACTAATTTAAAGGATATAAAAACCTCAGCATAAAATGAAACGAAGTTTAAAAATAATCACTTTGAAAAAATTCGCTCAATGGTTTAGTTCCTATAAGCATTTTAGAAAAAATACTTTACGATTGTCTTTAATTTATATTTTATAAAAAGATATATTTCCATTTTTAAATAGTTTCATGCTTTTATTGGAATTTTCATTTAAACTTCCAAATAATATTTACATTAAAAAACTGTGTGTTCAAGAATATTTTTCAGGTACTCTTCGCGAATGTCTTTACGGACTCCTTGTGGGTCGCGGACCCCCATTTGAGAACCGTTGCTCTACATTAATGGTAAAAGTTTGGCCAACGAAAAATTGATTTCAATAAAGTAAATACATTTTATATGGCCCAATATATGCATTTATTAAGCAATTATGTTGTTTTAGATTTTTCAAACTACATATGTAGAAGTAAGGTGGAAAAAAGTTAAAATTTTGTAAACTAAATAAATGAAAATTAAGTTTTTCTGGTTTTAGAATATTATTTTTTGCTTTTCGTAGTCTGATAAATAAAAATGTATATGACAAAATTCCAATTGAAATATAAGAATTAAATTTCAAGTTAAAATTTAAAAGAAAGTTCAATTTGGAATTGAAAACTATTTACTATTACTTAAAAAATCCAAATGAAATTGAGAACAAACATTATCATCCCAGCAAAAACTTCGCTTACTAAATAACGTGATTTGTAAGCAAAATCAGTATGAAAAACGGCTTCCACTTTTATAACTGATGAATTTTATTCGCGATGTCCAAAATTTCATAAGTTTTTATTTGGGTTCCAAAATAATTTTTTGGATCCTGATTTTTTTTTACGTACAAGAAAAAACATTTTGCTCGGTTGAGATTTGAACCCACTCATCAACATATTGGTTGTGTTTGTTAGTCTGCCGTCTTACTCGCTACACCACAATTGACTTATATTTTTATGTGCAAAAAAGTGGTTTTCATATAGGGAAATAAATAAACACAATTTATAAAAAAAAAAAAAAAAATTTGCCTTAAGTGGGAGTTGAACTCTTTTTGAATTTAAATACACGTTTTTTAGTTAGGCACTCCAGACAACTGAGTCACGTTAAAATCAAATTACTTTCATATTTATTAAATACTAGTTATTGAAGTACTATTTGGTAATGCTGCGAGTGACGAATAAGGCTACATTGTAATGCATACAGGAAGCTGTTGCTTTTAAAAATGGAAGCTAAGTTTTTGCTGGGATTATGGTGGATTTTTAATCGTGAAAATAGCTATTAAAAAAAACTACTCTTAGCGTTTTTTATCTTTATATTTCTAGTCAGTTATTTTAAATAAGAGAGATAATTTTGTAGTGCATTCTAAAGCATTTTTATAAAGCTTTCTGAGAAGTTGACAAACATTTATTTATGCTTTTTAATTAAGCCAGTCTAACAAAAGGTATACAAAATAATTTTTGTTCTTTATTTTAAAAAATCGTTTTATTACTTTGTTCTAATAGCAGGAACTTTATGTAAATAAAATTCTAATAATGAAACTTTTTAAAGCTGTTTTAAACTTTTCTAGTTCCAAAGCTTTTTAATAAAAGTTGTGTTTTATACTTTTTTGAATAAAAAAAGCTTTGAAAATTTTCAAATAATAAAATTTATTTAAATATAATTCTTAATACTTAAGCATTTAAAGCAGTCTAATGACTGCTTCTAACAGTTTCTAATAATAAATATTACTCTAAGTTTTCTGTTAATAATATCATGAAAATTTCTTATTTTATAGTTAAGCTTTTCAAATTTTGTATTTTTTATTTTCAAAGCTTTTTAAAAAGATTTTCCTTCATTTTTTAATTAAAAAACTTTTTATAATTTCAACTAATATAATTTACTTAAATATTTATTTTAACGTTTACAATTTTATTTGGTTTTTACAAAAACCAATTATTTTTTGTTTGGTGTAAATGTGATATTATAATAATCTTTCAACAACAAATTTATTGAAAGAATTATTCTGAATACTAAATCATTTGCCTTTTCCATTTTTCCTTCTAATAATATAACTTTTATAAGTTCTCTCTTAATAACGTAGTGATGGCTTCTTATAACACTGTTAGACACAAAAATTATCCCCAATATTACCAATATCAGAAAAAAAGAAACTCGACCTGATGGGAAAAAACTGAAAGCAGATTCGTGTTGAGCATGTCGAATTCCATCTAGTCTATATATTTATATTGAAGGAGTACGAAAGAAATTTTTTGTCGACCAGTGTAATTAGGCTTTTTAAAAGTTTTCTGTTGCAGAGCTTTAAATAAAAAGTTTTTTATAATTTTGCAATAAAAAGTTTTTAAAATTTCCTAAAAAAAATTTATTATCCAAAGCTTTTAAAAAAAGCTATCATTAGCATAGAGCTCTAAAAACTGCTAATTATCAGAAAGCTTTAAAAATTTTAAAATTATGAAATGTTTTAAAAGCTTTTGATAATAAATGTTTTTTTTTAAATTTTCGGATTCGAAGCTGTTTTAAAAACTTTATTTTAATTCATTTTGTTTAAAACTTTATGTTAAAGCATTTAAAAAAAGTTCTTAAAGCTTTTTTATTAGAAAAGGAAACACCTCATAATTTTTTCCCCTTAATTTTTGTTTTTAAGTAAAATCTTTAAAAACGCTTTTATGACAAATTAAAATAAAATTAAATTTTTTTAAATTAAAAATTAAGCCGTATTCAAAATAAATAAAATATGTTTGCTAATGAGTTACTAACTTTTTCTTATGTAAATTCACATACAAAAAAGTTAGTAACTCATTATCAAACATTCATTATATATTTTGAATATGGCTATTAATTTTAATTACGCTCTTTCAAAACTTTATGCTTAAGCTATTTAATAAGAACTTTTTTTAAGCTTTCTAATAACGAGTAGTTTTTAGAGCTTTTTTTTATTAAAAAATCTTTCAAATAATGAAGGTCTTTTAAGCATTCTAATAATGAAGCTTTGAAAAAGCTTTCTAATAATAAAGCATTTTAAAGTAGTTCAAAATTTAATTATTTATTTTATTTATTTTTTTTTTTTTTCTTAAATAAAGTTTTTAAAATTATATTTAAATAAGCTCTTTTAAAACCTTATTCGGAAGCCTTTTAATAAAAATTTCGTAAGATTTTATATAAGAAAAGGAAGTATTTTATAGGAAAAGTTTAATTTTGGAATAAAAGCTTTAAAAAAGGCTTTTTATGAAAACTTAAAAAAATATAAATGAAATTGTGTGTTTTTTAAAATAAATTTGGAAAATTTCTTAACGATAAATAAATAAATAAAAATGAAATTAAGAAATGATTCGGCTGTGGGGAATCTTTGATACCCTTCACCATATTAACATATTACTATATTTCCATATTACCATCTTATCATCTTACCGACATCATAATACCATCTTACCGACAAATAATAAAATTTTCGCCTTAACGTATGCTTTCATATTTTCACATTTATAAATCTAAACTACAAACATTTGAATACGAAAAAAAAACAGTCATAGCAAGCATTGCTTTAAAAATATAAACAGCAACAACAATTGAATATTTATAAATTTTTGTATGTATGTTTATATATACAAACTGACTGCATATACAATCTGACTGCATATACAAACAACAACAAGAACAACAATGTTAATCATTACATTACTGTTGCTGCTTACTAAACTCTTTGCCCATACAAAAAAAAAAAAAAAACAATGAAACCACGCTTAATATAAGTATTTTTCTGTGTATTTATATTATTACATTTTTTTAGTTTTTGGCCCATAACTCGGTTATTGGACGAATTTGGTTGATTAAAAAAAGCCGAAATTTTGTAAAAATATTTAAGACCAACCTGTTCAATAGCGAAGGCCGTAGCTTATATAGGAGCTTCAAAAAGTCTAAAACTGTGTTTTGGCCGATAGCTGGGATATAGTGGACCGATTTTTTTTCAGAAAAAAAATTTCAAGAAAGATTTTGAATTTTTCGTGCAAAAACGAAGTCGCTAGCTTGTATAGGAGCCAAGAAAAGCCGACAACAAATACGATTTTTTGGGAGTATCTTCGGTTTTTTTTCGATATCTCAGTCATTTTTCAACCGATTTTGCTCATTTTTATTAGCGATTTTCTAAGGAATATTTCCTATAATCTGATGTATAAAAAATATATATCCGATAACTAGGGCATTCTAAAAACTGATTTCAACAGACAGACGGACAGACGGACATCTTTATATCGACTCCCCTATCAATAATGATCCAGAATATATATACTTTTTGGGGTCTTAGATGAATATTGTAGAAATTACAAACGGAATGACAAACTTATATATACCCTTTACACCTGTGGTGAAGGGTATAATAATCTATACAATTTATATTAATAATACCATTTAAACTTTATTTCACAATTTTTTTTTATAAATTTCTAATTTTCATTTGGAATTTTCTAAATATTATTTGGATGTTTCCAAATTTTTGTAATTAAATTCTTAAGTTTTTTAGTATTTATTTTATTAATATGAAATTGAATGTCAATTTTTTTTGATACCCCTGTCAATTAATTATATGTGCAATATTTGTTTTCTGGTTTTTATATTTTCCAAGAGTGATATACATTTCTTTGGCTTATAATTTTTTACATTCTAACCTAATGTCCCTATTTGCAAAATTTTAGGTTCCTCTTGACATTGTATTCAAAATACCTTTAAAATAAACATATCATTATCTAAATTTTAATAGAAAATAATTATATGTGCAAATTGACATTTTTACTCAACAGACTGACATGAAGGCCACAGTTTGAACCGTTTAACCAATTAAAGTTAAAATTAAAGTTATTTGGGGAATATTTAAAATGATTAGACCTAAAATTTTTTTTTTTTTAATTTATAGCCAAAATATGTCACCAGGTCATGAACTGTCAGTTGAAGTGCTGAAATCATTAAAGTAAGACGAGAATTTATGTAAAATTCCAAAAAATAGTGTATAAAGAAAATGTTTATCATAATACTGTTGAAAATTTTCAAAAAATCTGAGAAATTGCTATCATTCTAGGAGCGGTAACCCATAATCAATTGCTGATTAGCGGTACTTAAGGACATTTTTCGAAGAAAAACAACATGTGTTACAGGAAAATAAATTGGACGTGAGCATAAAATAATAAAAGAGGTTTTAGATTAAAATTATGACCTTTGGGTGGCAAAAACATAACTAATAGAGCGGTACAAAAATCCACACGCAGGATTTTATGATAAATATAATTTTTTGGTTAAAAACTTTAATTGCACCATGAGTTCATGTGCATAAGGGATGGATGAAAAATATTATATTTAAATTATCCAAGTGTTTATCAAAAATATTACATGGGTATTCGACGTCTACAAAAGACATGCTTGAAGCGTAATTATAGTGTCGAATCGCACATAATATAAGTCAATTTTAGTTCTAGATAGAAGTTAAAAATATTTATTGAACGTAGCTAAATTAATTCACAGCACAACATAAATTTACTGGACGAAAAATGCAATAGCTTCGTTGATGAATTTCCTACAAAAATTAGATTTTTCAGTAAATTAATGTGACGATGTTACTATATCGGGCCTCAAAATCGGTTTTTAAGTCACAAAATATTATATTTCTGCAGTGACCAGTAATGATCCTCAGACCTTCATGACATAAGGATTTCCAAAGAATACTGTATAGCTATATGACAATATCAAATGTTTCAAATTGATTTTGTATAAGTATACTACAGTTATGACCTATATATATGTAAAGGAAAAAGGACGAATCGGTATAACGAAGGATGCATCTGGTAACGTTATATTGGGATAACAATAATTCATTAACAACTTTCATGAATATTGAAAATTAACTTTATTTAAATAAAGGATTTTTATAAAATTCTTGTCGTGTACATACAATTATTTTCTATGAATAATTTTAAAATCAAATAAATTTTGCCACAAAATACACATAAGAAATAATTTTTTCATTTGACTTATAAAGCTCTAATAAACATTAAAAATATAAAAAAGATTTGAATTTGAAAATCCTATTTTTGAAGAAAATAAATTACTTTATAGGTATTCACATATAATTATTTGACTGGGTTATTTCTCAATATTAACTTGAAATTCTCAATTCAAAATCAATACAAGGTTGAAAATCTGAATTTTATGAAGAATATTCTCTCTGTTAATAAACCAGCAAAGATGGAGGGCCTACATATTATGAGGAAAATAGATTATTATTCAGCACATCAAAATTGTCATATTCTACCTATTTTTGTTTAAATAACATTTCCTCTATACGCTACTACAATATATTAGGAAAAAATAATAATTCCTATACTTCTCTTTGACCCGTTATAAGAAAACTTTAAAGCAAACTATTAATCTAGGGTAACTTCATTTAAAACTGGGTAAATAGTTTTATTTGGGAATGAATCACTGTGGATCGGTTGAATTGGGGGGTGAAAAAAATAAAAACTAATATGCCGACTTTAATACAATTGTGCACACAAATATTTGTAAATACCTACGTGACATTATTTTAATGTGTTTAAATAAAAAACTACTAGTTTTTATTAATTTAAATTGTATAAATAATTACTTGTACATTTTTTTCTTAAACTTTTACTCGTGCATATAAGCAATTTTTATTGTCAATAAAAAAGCCTTTTGTTTGTACTCAGGTGCATTTAACAATAAATTTAACTAAATGCAAACAAAATGCCAAAAATGTGTAAATAAAAGGCAAAAATATTTTAATTTTAAACCTATTTAATGTGTACTAGGGTATTCACACGAATATTGTTTGTTCGATTAATCGATAAATGAAAATCAAATAATTGTTCGATTAAATTAAAATCAAGAATTTCGAGAAACAATTTATACTAGCAAATTATGCCGATTAATCGAATAATTCGAGTAAAAAAATATTTTCAATATTTCCATTCTTAACTAGTTTTTAGGATGTTTTAATTTTAGTTTCCTAAAAAATTTAGCTTAGAAACAATGTTTCAAAATTTGTATAGAATGTTTCGAATCTAAAAGTGGTACCATAAATTGGAATTTATTAAAAAAACTGTATTTAATAAAAAGAAACGAATATATGCCTAAATTACAATACGTAGTTAAATGTCGTTTTTTAATTACAAAAATTAAATAAAAATTTAAAAAATTATAAAGTAAAATTCAAATAATTTTAATATAAATATAATAAATAATAAAAAATAAATTGAAGGAATTTGAGCTTGATTTGGAAAAACATATTTTTGGTATACGAATGAAAGTACATATATATATATATATATGTATATATATATACCAATAAATGCTCAGTCTGGTGTAGAGGATGTGATTGTTTGAATGAAATTTGAAATATTAAAGGAATTTGGACTTAAAATTAAGTTTAGCATGTAAACTCGTTCTTTATGTTAAGAATAGCTGAACCATTTTATCTAAAAAAAGGATCCAAAGTGCTTTTTCTCATTTTCAAAATGCAATAACTCAGAAACTAATAAATACATTTTCGCATATCTTTCACAGCATAACGGACAAATATGCAAATAATATTTGTGTAAAATATTATACTGAGTCGTATTTACTAAATTATAACAAAAATAGGAAGAAACGAGAAATAAAATATTTTACATTTTGGTAGAAATTGTGGTTTAATTCAAAATAGAGCCAATTATAATTCCTACGCGTACATTTGGGATAAAAAATTATTTATTTTAAATTTACAATAAATTTGTCCATTAAATGGAGAAAAGTAAGTAGTTCTAACTAAATGTATATTTGACTAATATATTATACAAATTTATATAATTTCTTATATTTTTACACTGATATTGTTAAACATTTTTCCACAAAATGGAACTAATACATTGTCACGAGATCACTATAAAACAAATAAGAGTAAATTATCTTAAAAATTGTATACATTGGTATAATTTTAAATGATCATCTTAATGCACTTTAAATATTGAACATAATTAAACAATGAATTATAAAACATTATAAAACCTTATACCCAAAATAAATCTGAGTTTAGTAGATCTTCGATACTTAAAAATATTGTACAAACATTTTGTATATAAATGAAAACCTCTGTTGTACATAGGTTAGTATGTGTCCAAATTAAAAAGCGATGTTATGAGACAAAATCGTAAATAATTCCAAAATGGATAAAAACTCATCATTAGTTTTAGTTTTTATCAAAGGTATTTATAATTACCTTTAAATGGGAATAATTTTTTTCACATTGTAAAAACTAGTCATTCTATAGCGTCACAAAAGTTACAAAAAGCACTTCGGACTACCCTTAATATAAAATTTGGTTCAAATTGATAGACCAAATTTGTTAGACCTATTTATTTAACTATTAATGAATATATTAAATAAAGAGAAACAACGGCATTATCTAAGCAAAAGAACAAGTATTCATAAATATTTACGCAAATTTTAATTTTATATTATTTTGGGAAGACTATTTCTTATTTTAAGCTATATTTTTGTTTTCTTTTTTGATAAGCATTGAAAAATCGAGTAAAATTTTAAGGTATAAATTAATCGAATAACTCGAGTAAGTTAAAAGATTTATTCGATTATTCGAGTAATTTAAAAACTGCATTTTCGAGTTATTTGATTATTCGAACAATGAAAAAGTCGAGTAAAATGAATACTCTAATGTGTACTAAATAATACATACATTCACATACATGTATGTGAATGTATTGTGTGCATAATATTAGTTTTTTGTTAGTATTTTTATTTATTTTTTTTTCATATAATTTAATTGTAAATTTTTCGATTTGTTAAACATTTCAATTTGCAAAAATGCCAAATAAAAAAGTGTTGAATATGTTTTATTGATTTAATTAAATGTTCTAATTAAATCAATTGATTAAAAATAAAAACAATTAAGAATACAGAAAAGCTATAATTTAAACGGTTTTTACAAATTTATAAAAAGTAAACACTTAAGTCCATAATGCCAGATATAAGCTAATGTATGAGGACTAAATTATTGATCTTTTTATTTTGTTAGTCATATTGTAAATTTCTTTATATTCATGCAAAACAAATATTATTATAAAACAATCTGTTGATTAAAATACAACATATGGCTTTAGTAACAATTTAATATAAACTTTACATTTAAATATTTAGCTTCCAACACTTAAAAAAATGTTTAATAAAACTAAAATTCAAAACACGAACATAAAGTTATCTCACGTAGAGTATGGTTAAAAAAACGATGAAAGGAAACGGATATTGGTTTTATCTTAACAAAACAAAATGGATAAATAAAGTTAAGAGAAAATGGGGAGCTTATCAAATTAGTATAAATTACTATGAAACCAGAGTTTTTACCAGCAACATTAACTAACTAGATACTTTTACCAATCTTTTTTTATACTTTTCGTTTGTATGTATTTTTCCCCATTTTCAATCAGACAATATCCGGATCTAAGATTTTTTTTCCAGATTTGTTTGCTTTTATTTTAATAAAGCAAAACTCAGACAATATTTTTAAATATTTCTGCAAACATATTTATGTTTATTTTTTTTTATCAAAGTTTTCTTTGTGTTATTGGAATTTCCATGAATATAAAGTTTAATAAACAAACAAGAGCAGACAATATTATTACAAGAACTACGATAAAGACGATGTAGCCAAAGGAAATAAGCAAAATATGGAGAATTGTATTCAGGCTAGTTGTCTCTGTTATTGCAAGAAGGTAAAAAATGTATATTGATTTTGCTTAAAAGTATACTTTTAATATTATTAAAAATATTTTTCAATTCCACAAAAAAATTGAAATAATGTTGTTTCCGTATAAATAGACAATAAAAAATTTTTATTTTATATAAACTTTTACACAATTCAAAGAATATGGCAGCCTGTTAGGAAGCGTTATCATACTGTAAAGATTAGCCTCAAAAGGGTCTTAGAAGATCGAAGATTTGTCAAGTTTATAGAGCAGAGTACTTCTCACAATATTTTTGTTTTTGCAAATCGAATCGGGATGTGATTCTGAGTCGAACAGGTACCAAAATTTCCGTCTGTTATAAATATTAGCATAAACGAATAAAACTCCAACCATCTATAATGGCGTTAGGTATAAAAACTAACCTATATTTTTTATAAAAATATAAATTAAAATCTTCCATATTTTAGGGCACCGTTTTTGTGCTCTTCAATTTTTTTACAAGAGCCAAAAATATCTCCGGACAATTTGGAGGATTGACCTCTCTTTGCACAAAAACTATGTTATGGTTTTGGTACTATTCCTGGTGCTTTCTTACCGCTGTGACATGATGCTAAATCAAGTCAAAAATTTATAGGCATATTGTATTCTATTATGAAAGGAAGAAGCATTTTTTGCAAACATTGTTTGATGTATAATTCGTTATTTATAGAGTCCGCTGTAACAAGTGACTTGCTTCTTTTGATGCAACTCCATAAAGCTTGCCACATGGCAAGCTTTCTGGTATATACGAAAAATTTTTTAGGAAATTTTGTCTGCTTTTGGGCCCTAAACTTGATTTTAACATTTCCTCGAGCATTAGCATTAGCAACATAAACATTTCTGAAATTTCTGCTAGGGAGCGGAAATAAGCGAATTTATTTTATAAGCATTTTTTCAGAGCTTTCTGAAGCTCCCATACGGGGTAGAAAATTAAAAATCAGCTTACTTATAAATCTTTTCGCCCTTCAAATCCTATTTTAGAATTTTTTGTCAGGAAGCGGAGATACGATGATTTATATATTTGTAATTTCCTAAACCTTTTTTTCATTTTTCATAGTTTTCTGAAGCTCCCTGACAATGTAGAAAATTAAAACTTGGCTCACTTGTAAAACTTTTGTCCTTCAAATCTTAAAGGAGCCAGATTTTGGAATTTGTTATCGGGGAGCGGAGATAATCGGATTTATGTGTCCCTTTCCAAGCATTTTTTCCATTTTCCAGAGCTCCCGCCGAGAGACATGAAGATTTTAGTATTTTAAGGTATTTCAAAAAAATTGCATAGAGGACATTTAATAAGCCTTAAGAATCTGCTTTAATTTTGTTAAAATTTAGATTACTATCCCGTGTTTTATTAAAGGTTTGATTATGAAAAAAAAAAAAAAAAAACTAGCAACGTCTGTTATGATTTTGCTGTGCTGCTTTCTTCTCTTTTAAAAGAGAATGATTTTGCTGTGCTGCTTTCTTCACTTTTAAAAGGTATAATTTAGTAATCATCTGTGAAAATTATCAACAAAGAGTAATTAGAATTCAATATTATTAATAGTTCTAGTCATCATTTACTGTTTATGCAATTTGTAAAAACCTGGTGTCAAACATTTGCTTTGTTAATTTCTTAAAAAAAATAATAATAATAAAAAATTCAATTTAAATTATAGAATCATCAGCGAGGTCAATTGACTCTTCTAGGTCAAGTTTTCTGAATAATCAGAACGCTAGTATCATTGACATACCAAGTGCCTTAAAAGTAAAACAAACATTTCGTTGTAGGGTTCATCTGATTTTGAACCGATTTTATTGGAAAATGTGCATCCACCTTTAGGCGCTAGAGATGAAAAAAATAATTTCTACTGACGATTTATACCTCTTTTGATTAGCCAAACCTGTATTGGAAGGTTTGTATCCAGAAAAATAGTTCATTCCCACTGGTTAACAAAAGCCAGTAGAATCTTGCGCTTATATGTTGCAACTAGTTTGCCTTCAACCAATTTAAAAATATTGGCTTTAATATATAATTTACCTGCCACTATGTTTTCATATAAGCATCCAAGCAACTCTCTATTCTAAAAACTTAAGTAGTATAGAAAATCTGTATTAACATACAAAATAGCGCTCTAGATATAGCTATCCAAGATTTAAGGTTTAACCAATGACCTTTAACCTTTATTTATAAAGAAAATGTGAAATGCCATTTTGAAGGTGTTCTCATTACCTACACAGAGAAAACAATTTCGTTGTTACAACCGAATTTTTCACCAATCGAATTTGGTCGGTTGTGTGTACTATACCTAAATTAGATTACAATTACTGACTTTTTATAGTGTTCATAACTGTTTTCAAAAATAATTTAATGAAGTGTACTAAAAGTACAAGTTACTATTGTGAATGAATAACAAATAATTTTACTTTTATTTTTTATTATTTATTTTTTAATATATTTATATGTAGATAGAAATGTAAAAATATAAAATAAAAATTGGAAAAATTATTATTAAAATACAATTAAGTAACCTCGTTTCAAGCTCTTAGGGATTATACAAGAAAATTCAAGGTTACAAAGGAAATTTCAACGTAATCTTCCTGTAGTTCTCTTATTTTTAGATACATCTTCCGAACCGATTAGTTAGTTTTTGATATGAATTGAACTAGAAAACAGAAAAAAGATGAGCAAGAAAAATTTAATAGCCCAAAATATTCACGACATTGGTGTTTATCTAGAAGATTCCATCATATGTTTGAAAACTGTCCTTACGTATCATTATTGTAAGCACTAGTTATTCCGGTTTGTTAAGAGTTTTTTCGAAGCAATTTCCAAATTATATGAACATCTTCAGCATGATTAGGGCTCCATCACATTTTTATTATTATTTATTTTTATAAATTATGAATTTATCTTCACGTTTTATTGAAATTTTAATTTTTTATAATTTATTTTAGAAATGTCAGAAATATTACAAAATTTTTGGCTCGAATTTGACTTTCTATTATTCTATCCGAATCTTTCTTATTAGTTATAATAAATAAGTAATAAAAATCACTGTAGTTTAATTATGATATTCAATATTTTGCTTAAAATTGGGTACTCTTACTCAGATTTTTAAAATAAATATTCGAAGTAAATGAATTTGTTTCGATGACAAAATATATCATTGCATGAACACTTATTCCTCCCCAATTAAGGTTTAAATATGATAAACATAAAATATTTGTTGAATTTGTAATTATTTTACAAAAGCAATCAAATATTACATACCTTTATTATATTTTAATTCTTGCGATCGTTTTCCAAATAATTTTTTTTTTTTGTGTATTATTTGAAACCTAACTGGGATCTGCGATCTGTATCTTGAGTAGTTTATGAGCAACAGAATTTACGTCAAAACACTATTTTCCCCAATTTCTAAGATTTCATTATGTCTCTCGGCGGGAACTAGGTTTTGATTTTAGACTCATAGCTTCCTAGGCAAGTTTTCTTAGAACTTATTGTAAATTACATTTTTGCTATACGCCTATCTACAAAAAGAATTTACCCATTCTATTGTTCATATATTTTTTTTTTAAGATCTTCAGATTTGTTTGTGCATATTTTTATTACTGAAAAAAAAACAGGCTTATATATAAGTTCATAAAAATAATTTGAATCGGCTTAGAACTCGTTCCAAGATAATTATTTGACTCATAAAATATTTTACAATCCCAAATCTTAATATAAGAAGTTCAAGATCAAGAAAAGAAATCTTGGCAGCAGAAGAAAAAGCATTTATAGGCGATAAAATAACTCAACATCTATGGAAAAAGAAAAACTATTATCGAAATAAGTCGATACGTTCCTAAAATAATCGATAACACAATAAAGGTTCTTATGAAAGATATTCCACATAAAAATTAAATATTTTATAATAAACCAGGGGTTCTCACAAGATCTTGCTTCGCGACTCCTTTTGACGTTGCGTAGAAAGCGCGACCCACTAGTATTCTGACGATTTTAAAAATCAGACAAAATGTTATGTAAAGATAAAATAATTTAGAAATTATATTATTAATTGCGATATTAAGAGACTTTTTCATATAATGCGTACAGGGTTCCCAGATTTTTTATTTTTATTATTAATGCAATGATCGAAAATTGTATTTTTATTTCTTCTTCAAAGGTATAAAAACATTATTAGGCAAATTTTATTGCTTCAATAAATTTTAGGTACACTTTCTTCAACTTTTAAACAACTAAGACTTAAGACTGAAGATCATTTTGTTTAAACTCTTATTTACTATAACAATCGAATATCTATTTCTTAAAAAATTTCCTTCATAGCCAATCCATACAACAATAATTTTATTTCGGAAATTTTTATATTTTTTTTTTTTTTTTTTTGACAGTAGTGCTATTTTTTTTTTTTACATTTATTTTTTATTGTCTTCATTTATTGTTGTAGAAATAAATAGCCTTTTAAAATATCCCCAACAAATCTCCTAAGCCCCCATTAATATTTTTCATCTTAATTTCCAAAAATAAATCCCCTAATCTGATAACACTAAATGCGTATTTAATATCATTCTCTGCGAACGCAAAAGATCGGTTCTCTGTTTTGATGAGCAAAAGAGCGAAAAAGATAATTCCACATAAAAATGTATGTGGATAAAAATTGTTCCAATAGTTTTAAGATTTGCAGCCAACAAACGCATAAATTTTGCTATATTTTAACTAAAATGCTATTAAATCTTCTGATTCTGATTATCAACATTAATACTGAAATAATTTTTTAAGTCTTAAACGCCCCATAGACACATACTGCATAAGCTCCTGCAATATGTACGTATTAGTAAAATTGAGAGAGCTTTTGAATGTGTGCATCACACAGACAATGTAGTATGAAAAATCAAAATCGTTTTGATTTCAAAATGAACTCATACTGCAAACAAGTATTTTGAAGTTTTCTTTTATGAAAATTTTTTTATTTGTATTAATCGAATTTTCTCACAAAAATTCAATTTTGATTGATGAATGTGTAGTAAAATCGTCAACCAAACACGTATAGGAGGGTTCATCGGCAGTAACTATCTGCAGTATGTGTCTATGGGCGCTTTTAAAATTTTAAATTTTCTTTTTATATCTCGAATACTTCTCTGCGAAATAAAAGCTTTGTGTACTTAGCATTAAGAAATTGCACCATTTGAATAAATTTTTTAATCTTATTCCACAGGATGTTATTCTATGGTTAAAATTCGGAAAGGTCATTGAAACGATTTTGTAAATAATAGTAAATTTACAAAAAAAAAAAAAAAGTAACCCAGCAAAAACTTGGTAATGGTATGTAGTTACTTTTCAATCATAACAACATACTTTCTGCATTACATGAAAGTAGATTAGTAACTATTTACTTTTAACTTGATATATAATCAGTTACATAAGATCAGATTTTTGGAAATGTTACTTTTTATCTATCTCTTCATTTATATTATAAAAATTATATATTTTAAAAGTGGGTAAAATATGAAAATACATTAATTATTTGTTAATGTCATGAAGACTAAAACAAATAATTAATCGTAAACACACCAGTCTTCGGTGAAGTCGAAACCACGACGTAAGCAGACAGAATGGCTTATTGTTAACAAATCCTTTAGGCCACTTTATATGTACATGAATTTATTAATGAACTCTGTAATTTAAGTTTATGTAAAATACTACATCAAACATAAAATACGGTATAACTCTTAAACCAATAAATAGTATAAAAATGTACTGGAGGAAATTTGTAGGAAATTTTATTATCTATAAATGTTGTATTAACATCAAAATACGTACTATGCTCAATAAGCTAGTTATATGGAACAAGTTTTATTGTTCATTTAATTTTACTGTCTTGTGTACTAAATACATTTTGTGTCTGAAAAAATGTTTGTCAAATTTTTCAAAATTAAAAATTCTTGACGTAAAAAATAAATTCAAGAAAATACAATTTTTTTTTACTAATGTAATATAAATAAATTTCTTATTTCAAAAGGCTATTGGTAAATTAATAGTGTTTAAAAGTGGACTAATTTGTATTGTTTCTCTTAGGCACATTGGCACAAATTTATAATACCTTGAAACTCAATAGGCAACAAATTTGAAGCGATTGCAATTTAGGAAATAGAATTACATAAAGGTAAGAAAAATTTATTGGCTATCTTAAAACAATTTGTTAAACGTATTAAACTCTTAAAAATTTTCAGACGGGGGCAGGTCAGTAAGGTCCGGTATTTTATTAAATTTCTGCACGGGTCACAAGACTGCGCTTCAAAAATTAACTCCAAGAAATAGTATGTCAAATCCTGATTTCCGCATATTTTCAAATAAATAAATTAAAAAAAAAAAAAAAAAAAATCATCTGCTTTTTATTTTCAATACTTACTTACTTGTAACCGATAATGTAACTAGTTACTATTCATTTTGCTAATAATGACTTCTGTAATACTTTGAAACTAATGAGTGATTGAATAGCTACAAAGTAATTAGTTCTTGTAACGACATCTAAGTAATGACTTTCTGAAATGCCTACCTGTAATAATATAGAGTAAGTAGTTGCCTCTAATGACATCACCGTGTTAAAATAATGAGTTATTCATCTAATGTGAAAGTAGTGTAGAGCCATTATATTAGCTTCTTATCTCATTACATGGCAATCAAAGTTTTTGCTGGGAAGGTTTCATGTGAATAATTGATAGTTTCATCAAATTAAAGTTAACTATTTGTATATTTAATTACCTATATATAGTTTTTAATTATATGTTTTTCCTTCCACCTCGTAGTTTTCTTTATCTTTACTTTTGTCTTTAATTTGGGGATATTTTATATAAATATAATTCCATTTTTAAATAGTTCCATATTTTCTTTCGAATTTTTATTTAAACTTCTACAAAATATTAACATTAAAAAATTTTAAGTTGAAGAATATATATCAGGATTTCTTCGCGACCCAACACAAATTTTCTTACGGACCCCTTGTGGGTTGCGGATCCCCATTATGTTATGTGTGTACATAGACAAAATTCTCTTGAATTTCCAATTAATACGCATTAATTCGTTTTAAAAAGATTTTTATTTCGTATACATACATAAATATTTTAATATAAAATTATCAAAGAAGGCTTGTGCTAATAAATTAACTAATGTTTGCGTAATAAAAATGCCTACAATCCATTACATCAATGTTTTATGATTGCATATGGTTAATAGTCTATCTGAAGAAATAATAAGTATTTACTAGATTTTTTAGCTGAAAAATAATTACAATTATATTGCCTATACAAGAATTGTCCAAAAGCTTATTACAAATATTTACGAACCATTACATTTCATCATATTATTTTCATTTAATTTACCAAAATAAATTTTGCAAAATATCTACTATGCTGTAGACATGTTTATGAGTAATTTCATATGCCACTAATTAAGAAAAGATTGGCTATAACCTTTAAAAAACAATTTCACATTTATATTTGCAAAACTCCTATTGTTTCATAATTACCCAGGCAATTGTAAATAATATTACCTTCAGTCATAATTTTTGTGGATTTTTTTATGATTCCTAGAGGATGTTGCCATATGCACATACATACATGCATAGATCGTAAACATTTGTATATGTGTGAAAGAAAAAAATAATACATGAATTCATATACAAAGCAATAACATTATAAATAATTGCTTCTTAATCAGTTGTGTTGAAGCAATTATATTTCCCATAGTAATAAAGTAAAATACTCATAATTAAACTTACTAGATATATTTACAAAAATTAAGTTGGTAAAATGAAAGTTGATTAGCACCGACAACTAATTGTTTCTATTCATGGGGTAAATTTTAAATTTGGATTTTAAAAAGATTTTGTTGAATATCATAAAACAATTTTTTATAAATGGGTACATATTGATATAGAAATTGAATAGAAATTATATGAATAAAAATTTCATTTGTTACTCATTGTTGCCTGCCTGTAGGGTATAACTAAAAAGAACAATTGAAAAAGAAAAACGCACTTATACAAACATATTTACTATGTAGTTAAACTACAATAAAGACAAGAGAACATCTACTTATTCATACAAATATTATATTTATGTATGTACAATAGTGTATATGTATTCACACATAAACAAGTAGTCATTTATTATACATACATACTCGTAAACAGAAAACTTAAACATATAAACTAACGTATATGTATAATATATAAACCAACAAAAAACAAAAACTTTTACTTGAATTTAATAAGGTTAAATTTGCTGTTGTATAGATGTTTGAATATTTAAGGATGTATTAACACATACAAATATGAACTCATATACACTAACTGTTTATGTTAGTATGCATGTGTGTGTGTAAAAGTAACAAAACTTAACGGTCATAATGTTGGCTACAATTTCCCAGCAATTTAATTTTCGTACAGAAAAACCCCATAATAAACCATATAATTACAGACGTAGTTAAATGGTAAAAGGTTTATAACTTTTTCTTCTTGGCATAGTTAATTGTTTAAATAATAAGGAGTGAGATCGAAAAATTCTTAACATACATAATATTCAATAACTTGGAAACGGTTGAACTTAGAGTTTTCATTATTTTCTTAATCATTTGATAATTTAGCACAGATCACAGAAATATATAACTTTTATGGTTCTAACCACTAATGATAAAATTGTGGACCATTTTTGAAAACCCTTTCTTTGGAGATTTGATAGTTGCTTCAGTCACTTTTTTGGAACAGTGTGCACATCTTCTGTTAAAATCTTTGGTATTTTGGGACACCTTTTTTGTTCTCTTGAATTCACTTTTCACAAGAGCTCAATATCTCTCCACTGTTCTAAGCTATGGACAATTTTGAAAATTGACTTCTCTTGGTACTAAAACTATGTTATTGATTTGGTACCACTCCAGAGCTTTCTTACCGTAGTGACATGATACCAAATGGATCCAAAAATATGTGGACACGTTGTGCTTTCTTAAGAAAAGAAGAAGTCTTTTTTGCAAATATTCCGTTATGCATATTTTGGTATTTATAGATCCGAATGTATCAAATGACTTTCCTGTTTTGACGCAACTGCAAAAAGCTTGTCATACCATGAATTTTGTAAGAAATTTTTGCTGCTTTTGGGTCTTATACTTATCTCCAATATTACTTCGAGCATTAGCAATAAAAATTTTTGAGACACAAGCTGCGAAGATTCCGCCAGCACCTACGTTTCTTCGTCAATTATACAGCTTGAGTATTTTTGTATGAAATTTGGTTTTAAATTCCGAGTCCTATTTTTGGCTTGTATTTTTTTTTTTTTTTTTTTTTTTGCAGAATTCCAGTTTGGAATTTTTTGAACTTTATATATTATCAACTTTCCCATTAGCTTTAAATTTTCGCAAAAAATAGTCGAAGCACTGAGAAAACTGAGCTGATTTTGTACCAGATGTGTTTGGAGTTCCTTTCATTATGCCATCAATTTTCTGGCCTTCCCAATATCATGTGGTCCTTTTTTCTTACCGAACTAGGTTTCACATCAATAGTCAAATCTTCCTGATACTGTTTAATAACATTAGAAACGGTTTTACGGACGACATTTAATTCTGTCGCCAATTATTTGTAAGACCTATTTGGATTTTTTGAAATTTTTTTAATAACTTGTAGGACGTAAATCTTTTTCGTCACTTATTTTGATGAAAATAAGGACAAATTAACATGGTTGTTATTAAAAATATAACTGAAGTATTTTTCCATGATAACTAGATCAAAAAAAAATTTTAATATTGATTCCGAAAAAAGTTGTGAGGCAAAATGTATGTTAAAAATTTTTCGATCTCACTCCTTACATGCAAACATATTCATGTATGTATATTTGTGTATATAAACATAATTATTGGTACATACATTCATATGTATATATGCAAATATATACATTTATGTATTAAAAACATTAATATTTATATATGCATGTATTGGTAATGTTAACACATGTATTATGTTTAATGTATTAATATTTAATGTTATTATTGTTGTCATAATTTTATTGCAATTTAATTATGTAAATTTGTTTAAGATTTAAGTACACTGCATAAGGAATTTATGCAAATATCAGCTAGCTAGATGTTCTTTTATTTAATGTTAACAAATTAATTATAATATGTAAAGTAATGTTATGGTAGGATTTAAAACTGTTTTAAAATTATTTAAGATTTTATACTACTTGCAAAAATAAGTGATTAATTTAAGTAGTATTTTTTTATTTCGAAACCAAAAATATATACATAAATAAAGGTAATGGATGAACGGTAAAGAGATAAAGAAATATAAACATTTCAACAAATTTAGAAACTGTTTGAAACCGACTTTATGGGACTGTTTATGTTTGTCAGTATGTAATGAACAAACCCTACAAAACTAGTTTTCAATCATTGTTGTCATTTTTGCAAGTCTATTGGCGAATGGTGCTCTAATAGGAAAATCTAGATGTATCGGGAGCCATTGATAACCACTCAGTCCGTTGGGTGGGTTCTTAATCAATGATTTTATTCTTGCCAATATAATTACGGATACATTAATGTTATTATAGACTATCTAGTTAGGTTAGGTTAGGTTGAAAAGGATGACGTATTCACGCCTCCACCCAGAGACCAAAACGGTCCATTGTGATTCCTTTAAGAAATAGAAAAAGAGAATATAACATAAATAAAGAAGAGAAGAGTGGAACCTAAATCCTAGCAATCAGTGCTGATTGCCCCTAAGCTATCCTATTTCCATTACAAACCCTATGAGATTAATAAGCCCTTTGCCCGTAACCTCATTTAGTTCATGCGGTGTGTAGCTTCCGAACCACTTCAGCATTCGCCGCTGAAGCCCTACGCAATGACAGACAATGTGCTCCACTGTCTCTTGCTCCTCTACATCATCGCACGACCTGCAAAAATCTGTCGTGTCAATGTCCCATTTACCCATCATGTTCCCTAATGAGAAATGACCAGTAATCATTCCTACCATGATTCTTATACAACTACGACTCATACCCAGAAGGTGTTTCGAATCTGACAGTTTAAGACTAGACCATAATGATCTAGATATCCTGCAGTCCATTCTGCTCCTCCAGGTTTGATTCGTGTTGTCCAGAATCCACTTCCTTATGGCCCTAAAATAGGACCCTATTGCAATTCTAACAGATTTCTCCACGAAAAACCTGTCCAGCTCAGAGCCAATGCGAGCCAGCTCATCAGCTATTTCATTGCCGAGAATGTCGCAGTGTCCCGAAACTCAACAGAGTCTTATTTTATAGACATTCAGTAGTCTTCTCAATTCCCTCCTGCACTCAAATACCAATCTTGACCTAACATAGTGACTTTTCAGGGCCAATAATGCTGCCTAACTGTCAACGTATATAGTGATCTCAGAATTCCGTTCAACATTTTCCTCCAGCAATCCCAGGGCTTTATATATGCCCAGAATTTCTGCTTGGAAAACGCTACAACTGTCAGACAATTTATATGATAGTCTGATATCAGTTCCCAGAAAGTAGACCCCCGCTCCGGTGCCTACCTCCATCTTCGAGCCGTCTGTAAAAGCAGCACAACCTACGTGAAGCTTTTTTACACCAACCCAGAGGTCCCTGTTAGGTATTGCAATAGCGGAAGTAGCCCCGAAGGCAATTATGATTCCGACATAATCCGTAGGTTCAACCACGGATAGTGTCCGACCATTAAATTGAACCATATCGAGTATGCTAGCATGTCCTGCTCTGAAGTTCCCTAATAATCCTAATTCCTTCAATCTAAATAGACTACGAACAGCCATTCCCTTCAAAAACTCCTCAATTGGAAGCAAGTGGAGAATGATGTCCAGTGCCGCATGAGTTGTACTTCTCATAGCCCCAGAAATGCCAGTTGAAGCACTCCTTTGAACTTTAGATAGAAGGTTCCCGTTGGTCATTTTACTTAAAACCTTCCACCATACTGCACAGCCATAAGTAAGAATCGGTCTTACAACCGAAGTGTAGATCCAAGATACCACAATCGGTCTAAGTCCCCAATTCTTACCTATAGAGTTTCTGCAGGTGTAATAAGTATTAAGCCCCTTTTGACTCTCTCCGAAGAATTCCTCCTCCAAGACAATTTGCTGTCTAGGTATATTTTCCAGTTATTTGGCCTCACTTGACAATTCAAGCTCCATCCCATTCAATACTGGTAAGCTAAAAAGGCTCGACCTTATATCTCCTGGTAAACAAGACCAAATCAGTCTTCCCTGGATTTACCCATAATTCTTTACTCTCAGCTCAAAGAGACAATTCATGTAGACCTGTAGAAAAAAATCACTTTAAATTATTTGAAGTTGGCAATTTTTTTTTTTTTAACTAATGCTTTTTGCTTTCCCTTGCTTTTTCTTCTTTCGCTTATCTGAAGTTTATACTAGCTCTATATACCGGTTAGATTTTTTAGACAATACAATATTCGCCTCAACGACAATAGTGTACGTTTTGTTGGTGATGAAAAGGACTAATTTTAGCGAACACATTTTTTAAATAAATTGGCTTTTTAAAATAATTTAGTCTTCCTTTGAAGTTGATTTAGTTATTAAAGGTATAAATGTTGTTGATCTATATTTCTTCACTTTAGTAGAAAACTCCAAAAATGACACAATAGAGTATAAAGTGATGAAGTTTTAGTTTTTTTTAACCCTTCGTCATACAGATGTTTCAATTGTCACATTCGTAACAAATATGGTCTGGCCAGACCAGCTCTGTAATTTTATATATTTTAATGGAAATTTTTGTGAATTTTTTTGTATTATTACATTTGTATAAGTATATTCTAGCATCACTACTACATAGTTTTGCAAGATATTAAATTTTTCCATCGATAAAATTCACGTTATTCTCATTGTTTTGAGCCTACAAACGCACACAATTTTTCTTTTCAAAAATATAAACGAATAGGTGGAAAATCATAAAATAACTTGTGCAAACCGATGAGAGCTCAGTTTAAAAGTTTTTAATAAAATAAAACACAATAAAAAAGAACGAATAACATCGTCAAACCACATCATTTTTCACACAAAATATAACTGGTCCAGTCAGACCATATTTGGTACGAATGTGACATGTACACTAATTTATCCTCATAACTATCCTATCGTTTGTAGGAGGGTACCTGAAATTTCTAGTCTCTAGCTTAATTATAAATATATGAAAACAACATTTAAATCTGCAATTGGTCTGGCCAGACCAGTTTGTAAGACGAAGGGTTAAAGATGTTATGTTGTTCGCTGAACGATTAAAAATAATTTCTTTCCAAGAAAATTTCCACTTCGTCACATCCGTTAACTTTTAGTTAGGTGGTTACGTGAAAATCATAAGTATTCAAGCAGCAAAAGTTGTCAGATATGTGTTGACAACATTCGTCAACAAATGAACAATATTATGGTAGCAGAGATTTTACTACTGAACACAGCATCGGCAGTATAAATATAAATTTGATATCATAAAATTGTTTTTAAATAATTTTTAAACGTAAGTAATTAGATTTAATCATTAATTAATTTTCTTGATTTTTTCATCCAAATATAATGAATAACTTGAGACCTATTAATATAAAAGTTTCAATTACAAGTTAGTGCAGACAAAAACCCAACACCATAGCAACCTCATAGTATAAGAATTTGCTTCTTTTATATACAACTGTTAACATTGCATTAATGAAATAATGTTAACAATGGATTATAACAAGGCGCGGCTGGATTATAACAAGTGGGCAGAACACGCATATTTTTTGTTTCCGAGTTTACATTGGTCCTTGAACTATTTGAACACAATTTCATTGATTTTCACCTTATATGGGAAGTGGGCGGTAAAGTGGGCGAAACACGCCCATTTTTTGTTTTCGAGTTTATATTGATGCCCGAACTATACGTACAAAATTTCGTTGTCGTACATGCTTTTGTTGAAGAAATATCAGCAGAAAACTATAAAACGGACACCCTGTGCTTCTAGTTTTTAGCCCATAACTTTTTTGTTTGTCAACCGATTTTGCTTATTTTCAATCCCAAACAAACCTTATATAAGACAAATATTTGTGCCAAATTTCGTCCCCCTACGTTATCCCGTTCGAGCCCTATCCTGCTTTCAACAGACGGACAGACGGACGGACATAGCTAGATCGACTCAGAATCGAACGAGGGGTCTTTGGGTCTTAGACGATTCCTTCGACATGTTACACACGGAATGACAAAATCAATATACCCCCCATCTTTTTGATGGTGGGTATAAAAATCAGTTACAAATGAATTGATGCAGATATTTAATAGCTAGATCGACTCAGAATCTAACCAGAACCCAGAAAATATATACTTTATATAATCTTAAACTAAAAATAGTATCTATGGTCTTACCTACTAATGTATAATTCATTTCAGTAACATAAACTCCCATTTTTTTAAATATGCACTCTATTTTTTAAATGAATGAATAAAATTTGCCGAAAATAGGCTTTATTGTTTTTTATACGGCACAAATTGGACTGAGTGTTATGCCTTGAAAGTCAACACAATTGTTGATGACTATAATATCTAAAATTCTGCCGTGGTGCTTGAAGATTACATTCCTACTTCAAGAGTTATATATGAATGAAGGTGAAAAGAACGCATTTTTTCAATTTTTTTAATTATTTTAACATTTCCAAATTTTTTCGTAAACGAAAAATACGATCGTCAAGCACCACCGCAGAATTTTAGACTTTGAAATCATTAACAACTGTGTTGAATGCCAAGACATAATATTCATATATATAATTCCATTTTATCATATATATAAAATAATTTCATCATATATATAATTCCATTTTATCATATATATGAACTAATTTCATCATATGTATAATCCCATTTTATCATATATATGATCCCATATATTCATATTTATACTCATTTGTACCACGATATGTGGTACATTCATCATACTGAATAAAAACAAAACTTGTCAATTTATATTTGTTCATATATAAACTAAATGAGAATTATAACTACTGGACTGATACACAAAAATGTGTATTCAAAAGGCATTGAAAGTTAATGGCTTAATGGTTGTACAATTAACCAAATTTGTAAAATGAATTGAATGGTTATGTAATTACCTAAATTTTTTAGAATTGACTAAATGATTGGATTTTTCATATATATGATTTCATATAAACATATTTAAATACATATTATATTTCAGTGAACCATATTAAAATTTTGATTGTGGGTAATCATTAAATGATTAAACACAATCATAAACGTTGCTATCATAAACACAGTATATTTAAACCAATGAAAAACGGCTATATAATCATTGAATAGTTGTGGTGATCATGCTGTAACCTTGTTTTTTCTCTGCGTGTGGGTTTTGCGCTGCATAATTTAAATAATATGTATTATATTGCACGGATACTTAGATTTCATTTAATACCCATATTAGGTTGATATAATACGCATAAATATTTTATATATATTTTTATTTATTACTTTTCAAAAAAGCATATTCTTCGAAGACCATTTAAGAAGAAATTTGAGATCCTGTACAGAAACTGAGTACGCATACGTCATTTTAAAAATGTTTCGTCTTCATACAAATCGATGCACTTTGAAGGATATATTAGGTCCATACGAGGCCAAAAGTATATGTACTTAGACGAATATTTCGATATTTTACAAACGGAATGATAAACTCAATATATACTCTATATATATAATAAAAGTTAAAAAGTCTTTTTTTTTTAATATCATTAGCACAATTTATATAGTACACTTTTGTTTATTTATTATTAATTTTTGCTTTAATATATTTTAATTTGAAGACACCAACTGTAAAAAATTACAATTTTCATGGTTAAACAATATCATACCATTTAAAAAACAATATTTACTATCAACACTTAAACTTAACAACAGATTTTACTATAAATTAAACATGTTTTTCTTAAAATTCATATAGAAAAATGAAGTCTTCATTCTTGAAATTTGTTATACTCTTCTTATTGGGAGTTCAGTTTATACAAACGATTGCAGCTGATGATGAGACTACTACAAGAAAGAAAGGTACTTGGGGCTACACACCCAATCAGATCACATTCCTTCATCTTCCTGGATAAAATTCTTTAAGAAGGAAACATTTTTAAAATTCAAGTAATGATTTTAAATAAATAATTAAAAGAAGCATATAAAAAAAGTGTGTTGTACATTTTTTTCAAAATAATTAAATAATAATGTAAGGAAAACGAGAAGTAAATTAAGTTTTTTTTTGTTTGTTTGTAAATGACTGCTTATAATCTTAATTTAAAAAAATACTTTCAGCATTTGTTCATTAAAATTTTAATTAAAAATATATTGAGTAAAAAATATCAGTGAATATGTTATTAAAATTTTAGCATCAATTTTATTCCATATAAACCGTATAACATATTCTCTTAAATAAATAATTTACATTCAAAATTGTATGATGCACAATAAATACACAGCGTATAATAATACTTTTAATAATACTTATAAATTGCTTACAACAAAATTTCTCTTTTGAAGCCGCAAAATTGACAAGGTAATTGTGTATTATATTTAACATAGTAGATATAACTTAACTTACTCGATTTACGACAATTAAAATTTTTGGTGACCACTTTTGTACATCACTAATACGCTATTCGCAACAAGACACTAATAACATCAATGACCTCTTTTAAATTTAAAAGCCATCAACAATGATCATTAGACAACAGCTTAAAATTTGTATATATGTAAATTTATACACATCTGTTGAAAATAATAGATACACCTTAGTTCGCTTTATGTAAAGAAGAAAAAACACATGTTTTCGCTCATTAAGAAATTCAAAAAGTTATAAATTACAGGGTTTGATTTTAATGCTATATTTATCACATTTTGCAATAAATATCTGCTGCTAGCAAAAAAAAAAAAAAATACTTAAAATTTTTTACCGTTTCATTTTTGTTTATAATTGCAACTAAAATTATTTTTCTATTTTGCAGTATTGTCAATAAAAATTGCAGCGTTTATTTACAATTTCTTGTAGCATAAACAAAGAATATTCAACTCGTACATAAATTAACATAGAAAAATAATACTTCGTGTTTTAGTCTTGTATACATAATTTTTTCGAACACATATAGCACACGAACAATTTTTCTTCATGTGCTGAAAAAATTTTTTAGCAAATTTTCATTGTTTTGATTTTGCAATTATAGTTTTTTATTAGTATTTTTATTTAAGCAATTTTGTTTATGGCGCACCACCGACTCCAACTCACAACGTTATGTTTTATAGTCATACGCGCTAACCACTTAGCCACACAGCATTCTTACATACATTGCACTATTTGTTGTTTTAATGAGCATATTCATTTATTGACCCTTTGTAAGAGTGAGGTGGTTGTTGCTTCAACTTTATTTACCCTTTGGAAGTCGATCCTTTTACTGGTGAAATTGAGTCAGTCACCTTACAATCTTTTTGACTGATCACTTTACTAATCACCTGACTAGTTACTTTTAAAGGACCAAAAAGTGGCGATATTGTGACTAGTACGAAAAAGTCAATTAAAAAAAAAAAAACACAAATGCAGAATAATTGATTTTTTTATTAATTTGAAAATCCTAATTAGCAAGACTAGTAAATTCCGTAACTATTTTCATTTGCTACCGATATCGTTAATTAATGAAAATTTTCGGTTGTTTTTGATTTTGCTATTCTCTACTATAAGTTAACGATTTTTTTTTCGTAAGTACATTTTAACGACAAATATCGATAGTAATGATAGAACATTATTTGAAAAAAAAAAAAATTATTTTACTGAAAATACAGAATTTTGGTAAAATTTTTAATAAAAAATTAAATTTTAAGAAAAAGTTCAGAATTTTTTCAAAATTTTGATTCTTATTAAAAGTTTCTCCTTTTTAGAAAATTTTAATTTATTTGCAAAAAAATTGAATTTTTCAAAAATTAGAATTTTTGTGAGAATTGGTATTTTTAGAGGAAATAAAATATTTGAATAATTTGTTTAAACGAAAAATATTAAGGAGTTTTTAAACATAAATTCCATAGTTATGTTATTTTAAAATTTTATGCAAATTTTTAATGAACGGGCCTAATATAAGAAACATTTAACATTAAATTAATTTTACAAATATTTCCAACAACATACCATACATATACAGTATAAACTCGATAATCCGGATGATTGATTGCAGACCCCTATCCGGTTTATCAAGTTATCCGGATTATCAATTTTCTTTTCCTCGTACATTTTGGCAAAATACCCATTAAATATATTAGATATTTAGTGTTTGAAACATTTAAAGTATCAGCTTCAAGTTTCTCATCGAAAAACAATTTATATTTTAAGTTCTTCGAAAGTTTTTACTTTATCTGCAAGAAATACAAACTTGTGTGAATTCTTTTTAGTGAAACAATTTTGGAACAAAACGACTGTAAATAATGAAATTTAACTACAGTCAATTCTCACATATTAATTCTAATTTTATTTTTTAAACTGTACTAAATTATTACAAAGTTGCAATCAATCCGGATTAAAGAATATGTAATAAGTTTGAAACGCAGTCCGGATTACCGAATAGACCGGATTAACGATGACCAGATTATCGAGTTTATACTATACTCGTATTGGTTAACTGTTGGAAGACAATCTGCACACATTAATATAATATTTACACCTTTTTCACATTTTTTTTTCAAGACAATTGTTTTGTTTTTAAATAAAAATCCAATTAAAATTTATTGTTTATTTTTTTTTTTTCAAATAATGTTCTATCATTACTATCGATATTTGTCGTTAAAATGTACTTACGAAAAAAAAATCGTTAACTTATAGTAGAGAATAGCAAAATCAAAAACAACCGAAAATTTTCATTAATTAACGATATCGGTAGCAAATGAAAATAGTTACGGAATTTACTAGTCTTGCTAATTAGGATTTTCAAATTAATAAAAAAATCAATTATTCTGCATTTGTGTTTTTTTTTTTTTAATTGACTTTTTCGTACTAGTCACAATATCGCCACTTTTTGGTCCTTTAAAAGTAACTAGTCAGGTGATTAGTAAAGTGATCAGTCAAAAAGATTGTAAGGTGACTGACTCAATTTCACCAGTAAAAGGATCGACTTCCAAAGGGTAAATAAAGTTGAAGCAACAACCACCTCACTCTTACAAAGGGTCAATAAATGAATATGCTCATTAAAACAACAAATAGTGCAATGTATGTAAGAATGCTGTGTGGCTAAGTGGTTAGCGCGTATGACTATAAAACATAACGTTGTGAGTTGGAGTCGGTGGTGCGCCATAAACAAAATTGCTTAAATAAAAATACTAATAAAAAACTATAATTGCAAAATCAAAACAATGAAAATTTGCTAAAAAATTTTTTCAGCACATGAAGAAAAATTGTTCGTGTGCTATATGTGTTCGAAAAAATTATGTATACAAGACTAAAACACGAAGTATTATTTTTCTATGTTAATTTATGTACGAGTTGAATATTCTTTGTTTATGCTACAAGAAATTGTAAATAAACGCTGCAATTTTTATTGACAATACTGCAAAATAGAAAAATAATTTTAGTTGCAATTATAAACAAAAATGAAACGGTAAAAAATTTTAAGTATTTTTTTTTTTTTTTTTTTTGCTAGCAGCAGATATTTATTGCAAAATGTGATAAATATAGCATTAAAATCAAACCCTGTAATTTATAACTTTTTGAATTTCTTAATGAGCGAAAACATGTGTTTTTTCTTCTTTACATAAAGCGAACTAAGGTGTATCTATTATTTTCAACAGATGTGCACAGAGAAAACAGATTCGTTGTGGCAACCGAATTTATTGCCAATCGAATTTGTTCGGTTCCAAGTACTATCTTAAAATTCGGTTAGAATTGCCTAATAACATGATGATAGCAACTGTGTTTTTAAATAATTCGGTTGATATAACTCAATGTTTTTATAGTATATACATTAGACATGTTCAAATAAAAAACACATTTTTTTGTAATTATTTTTTATTTAATTAATAAATTGCAAATATATATAAAATTATTAATGTAAATACATATACATACAAGTGTTTTTATCATACCTAAAATATATATGATAAATATATTGATCAGCATCACTTCATTCGGTAGGCAATCCTTTAAAGTTACGGTTGCATAAAAACAGAACAATTTACTTGGTACGGCGATGCATGAAACGAAAATATACAAGAGTTTTATAGTTAATGTTAAGATATTGTAATGCAATAACTTTAGCCAAATTAACTAATTTAGGAAATTAAAGATATAATTCTGACCAGTTTCAAAATGATTAAATACTAAACGTAACAGTTTTCTTACCGTTTCTCAGAGAATGTTTGTGCTGGAAGTTAACCGAACCTTTAATAAGGCGTGCAAACTTTAAAGAGTTTTAGATCTATGAATTGACTATTCTTGATGCTTGTTGATTCTTAAAAAATGGCTGCAGGCTTCCTGAAATAAATAATTAAGCGATTTTTATTTGCGTTTCTGCCAATTAAAAAGAAAAAACAATATTATTGCGCTTGCATATTAAGATATTTTCCAATTTTTTAACACTTACCTGCTTATTAGAATATAGATGATCACGTGGTGCTAAGGGCATTTTAGATTGTCGGCTGTTATATTTTTTATTCATAATTTAATTTTGTTTTTATGGCATGTACAATTTTTTTTTAATTAATTCAAATTATTTTTATATTTTTTGTTTTCAAACGTGTCAAAAAATTAAAACTCGTTTACTATGTACAATTCAGTCAGTTGTGAACACCGAATGTAATTTTTTATATTTTAACCGAACAAGTGGATATTACAACTGAAAAGATGGTTATAGTTTAAAATATCCTAATGGGACTAATTTTATAATTGCCACCACCAATATTTATATTTAAAATTAGAATTTATATCGATTGTGTTTGCCGAATTTGTTGAATTTATTTTACAAATTCACGTATTGATTAAGTTTACTAATATTACAATTGTAGGTACCTCAATTTCACTACAGTTAAGGTTTTACTATTCTTAAAATAGAAAAGCTGTTTAATTTATAAATATTCATTATTCATGGCGAAATATTGCTTCACATTGTTGAATATCTTTCATTGTAGCCATTTTCCAACCAATCTTTTTTCTGTGTGTGTATAAATTTACATATATACAAATTTTAAGCTGTTGTCTAATGATCATTGTTGATGGCTTTTAAATTTAAAAGAGGTCATTGATGTTATTAGTGTCTTGTTGCGAATAGCGTATTAGTGATGAACAAAAGTGGTCACCAAAAATTTTAATTGTCGTAAATCGAGTAAGTTAAGTTATATCTACTATGTTAAATATAATACACAATTACCTTGTCAATTTTGCGGCTTCAAAAGAGAAATTTTGTTGTAAGCAATTTATAAGTATTATTAAAAGTATTATTATACGCTGTGTATTTATTGTGCATCATACAATTTTGAATGTAAATTATTTATTTAAGAGAATATGTTATACGGTTTATATGGAATAAAATTGATGCTAAAATTTTAATAACATATTCACTGATATTTTTTACTCAATATATTTTTAATTAAAATTTTAATGAACAAATGCTGAAAGTATTTTTTTAAATTAAGATTATAAGCAGTCATTTACAAACAAACAAAAAAAAAAACTTAATTTACTTCTCGTTTTCCTTATATTATTATTTAATTATTTTGAAAAAAAATGTACAACACACGTTTTTTATATGCTTCTTTTAATTATTTATTTAAAATCATTACTTGAATTTTAAAAATGTTTCCTTCTTAAAGAATTTTATCCAGGAAGATGAAGGAATGTGATCTGATTGGGTGTGTAGCCCCAAGTACCTTTCTTTCTTGTAGTAGTCTCATCATCAGCTGCAATCGTTTGTATAAACTGAACTCCCAATAAGAAGAGTATAACAAATTTCAAGAATGAAGACTTCATTTTTCTATATGAATTTTAAGAAAAACATGTTTAATTTATAGTAAAATCTGTTGTTAAGTTTAAGTGTTGATAGTAAATATTGTTTTTTAAATGGTATGATATTGTTTAACCATGAAAATTATAATTTTTTACAGTTGGTGTCTTCAAATTAAAATATATTAAAGCAAAAATTAATAATAAATAAACAAAAGTGTACTATATAAATTGTGCTAATGATATTTAAAAAAAAAAAGACTTTTTAACTTTTATTATATATAGAGTATATATTGAGTTTATCATTCCGTTTGTAAAATATCGAAATATTCGTCTAAGTACATATACTTTTGGCCTCGTATGGACCTAATATATCCTTCAAAGTGCATCGATTTGTATGAAGACGAAACATTTTTAAAATGACGTATGCGTACTCAGTTTCTGTACAGGATCTCAAATTTCTTCTTAAATGGACTTCGAAAAATATGCTTTTTTGAAAAGTAATAAGTAAAAATATATATAAAATATTTATGCCTATTATATCAACCTAATATGGGTATTAAATGAAATCTAAGTATCCGTGCAATATAATACATATTATTTAAATTATGCAGCGCAAAACCCGCACGCAGAGAAAAAACATGGTTACAGCATGATCACCACAACTATTCAATGATTATATAGCCGTTTTTCATTGATTTAAATATATATATATATATATATATATATATATATATATATATATATATATATATATATATATATATATATATCGTCCATTCCACGAAAGAACGCCAAAGAATATTTTGTATGTCTTCCGATTTTAATAATATTTGGCATACGCATACCCTATGGAGTCATTTAAATATCTCCATTTTTTTTTTTTTTTTAATTTTGCAGTGTCTAACTTTTAACACCAATATCTCTAAAATCTTTTAACGGATTTTAATGATTTAAATTGCATATTTAAGAAGAATAAGTCCACTATAAATGTAGTAGTTTAAAAATAATATTATCATTTAAAAATGCATTCTAAATGCAAATGAAATTTTTGTATGCATTTTTGAAAAATTTCTACCCTTTAAATTTTTTTCTTCTTCTGATATAAAAAACATTTTTATATTTGCTACAAATTGCAATATAAATTGTTCTGGGACAAATAGGTTCACTATTTTAAAATATTTTTTTTTAAATATTTCTTAAAATTTTTTCATACAAAAAAATTTTTTTCTTTAAATTTTTGTATTTTTTAATTTTTGTGAGCTTATTTTAAAATTAATTTTAATCATAATTTCATAATTTGTTATTTGTGGTAGAAAACCTATTTGTCTCAAATTAAGTGCTAATGTTGTATATAATAAACATATTTGTATTCAATACTAAGCAAAAATATTTAAAATCAAAAGGGTAGAAATTTCTTAAAAATGCATCCGAAAATTGCATTCTTTTCTTGAGTGCATCTTTATCAAACAAATTATTTTTGATTTATACAATATAATTTACAATATTTGTTGTAAAAAGATTTACTCTAGTTCTTAAATCAATAAAATCCCACGTACACTTAAGGAGTTATAAATTTTAGCAAAAATGTAGAGATTCAAATGAGAGTTTATAACTGAGTTTTTAGAATTTTGAAACTGATTTGTTATTAAGTTTTAATTACATTCAGTTCTTAGTGAAAGTTTTTTTAGTGAAAAAATTTATTTTACTGAAAATACAGAATTTTGGTAAAATTTTTAATTTTTAATAAAAAATTAAATGTTCTTCAAAAACACAATTATTCTTCAAGAGTGGTTAGGAAAAAACCCCTGCTGTCAGCACAAAATGTCAAAAAGAGATTAAGATTTGCCACCGAATACATTTCACTTCCTCCGGAGTTCTGGGTCGATGTTATTTTCTCAAATGAGACGAAAATAATGCTTTATTATCATGACGGACCGCAAAGAGTTTGGCGTAAGCCTCTGACAGCACTAGAAAATAAAAATCTTATTTCTACAGTAAAGTTTGGAAAACTGTTCGTAATGCTATGGGGCTGTATATCCAGCAAGAGAGTTAGTGTAATCAGGATTTTGCATGAAATAATGACCAAGGATGTATATCTTTATATTTTAAAAAATGAACCCGGTTAATCCTAATAAATTTAATTACAAATACTATCAAGATAATGATCCTAAACATAAATCTTATTTATGTAAGTCCTGGTTACTATACAACTGCAACAAAGTTATTGATACTCCTGCCCAAAGTCCTGATATTAACCCTATCGAAAATTTGTGGGTTCATCTCTAAAGAAAAAGGTAGGAAAAAGATAGAAAACAAATAAAAACGAATTGATAAGATTCATTAAAAAAGAGTGGGAAAAAATTCTATTAGAATATAACATTCCGAAGCTTATTCAATCCATGAGAAGGCGTCTGCAAGGAACCAGTAATTTCTTATTTATAGATTTGACAATGAAACAGAAGATCATATAAATAGTTTTAAACATAATATGGATCTTTGTGTGCGAAAATTTAACGTATTGCACAACTGCTTATTCCAAAATGAAAAAGATCCCAAGCATTTTTCCAAAATTGTGAGGGAATGGTTGCTTTGTCGTACTCCCAAACCTACTTGTAATACTCTGCAGTCCCCGGATTTTAATCCAACCGGACATCTGTTGGAATATCTTGACAAAAAAATTAGAAAAAATGCCATTATTAGCAGTAATCATCTCTAGATGGAATTACAGAAAGAGTTACACAAAATATTGGCGGATTTTACCAAAAAACTTGTCGACTCGTTGCCTAGGATATTAAAGTATGCAATAAAGTGAAATGGAAAATATACAAAGTATCAAATACAATATTTTTGCTTTTAATTATAAAACTGTTTACTTTTTTTTGACGCTTAAAAAAAGATATTTATTCACAAAAAGTGCTTTATTTTTTAATGTGCTGCTGTTTTATAATTTTTTTCTTATGAAATATATATTTAGTTAGTTACCAAACAAATGTGCATTAATCTTTTCTATATAGCATTTTTAATCTAAATATAAAATAACTTACGTCTTACACAAAACATTATCGGCGGCGACTTATATGTCGGCTTGCCGTTTTTTTCCTAGATAAACCAACATTTTTTTGAGCGCAAAAAATAAACAGAATTTAGTGTGGTAAACACACATATAGGTGGCAGTAGTGTAGGACATTACGCAGAAAAATACGTTTTCTTAAATATATTATGGCAGAAAAAAAAAATAAAATTTAAGTCAAAACGAGAGAGGAAGATATAGTCGGTCAAGCCCGACCATATGATACCCCACATCATAGTGTACATCAAAATTCGGAAAGGGGTCTTTTATTAGACTTGGGGCCAATTGTGGACCGATATTCTTATTATGTATAAAATAAAACATACGAATACAGAATATAACGTCGATACTAATATTTATATGAATTTAGTCATTTTTGGGTGACTCCCAAAAAAGGACTTTATATGGGAGCTATGGTAAATTGTGGACCGATCTTCGTAATATTTGATATTTTGAAGATCGTGTGCTAAATTTTATTGACTTATCTTTAAAATTGTGACCTGTAGTTTGATTACAACGTTTACATGGACAGACAGACGGTCAGACGGACGGACGGACATCGTTAAATCGACTCAGGAAGTGATTCTGAGTCGAATGTTATACTTTAAGGTGGTGGTCTAATGGTTTTTCTATGTGTTACAAACATCAGCACAAACGCATAATACCCCAACCACCTATGGTCGACTAGGGTATAAATAGGTCTGAAGTCCAAAAGTACAGAAAATTAATTATAAAATAGTATTTTTATCTTTGGCGCAGCCGATTGTATCGGCGGCTCACCTTGAGCCGGCTCAGCCGTTTAAGCCGATACATGTTAGCGGCGGCCACGGCTTGAAAAATTAAGCAGCGGATTTTGAGCCGGTCGGCTTGGCTCTCTGACACACGCATGATTTGTTCATAAAGTTGAACCGCACACGCAGTATTTGTATGGTTTTAAGTACCTGCAGAACAGTATTTATTGTTCCGCACACACACTGATAACTGCACTTGAAAAATATCAGGTGGCTTGTAATGCCTTATAAGACACAGTTTGCTGGGCTTTAGTTCTCACCTCTCTATTAAACAGACATCTTTGTAAATCTAACGTGGAATTTCTTCCCTCTAGCATGGTGGAAAAGGTTCCTTTTATTTTATAAGATCTAATACGAGTTTCTATTACTTGTTTTTTAGATAAGGCACATTGGACAAAATATAAATATCTTCCTAGGCCCTATTTGCCATTTCAAGCAGCGACTTTCCAGTTTTATCTTGTTTTAAACCATTTTTATCTTATAAAATTCAATAATTTGAAAACGGTTGATCTTATAGTTTTAATTTTTTTTTATTGAATTGATATTATATTACAGATTATTAGAGATTTTATAGTTGTTTTAGTCACATTTTTGGTCCATCTCCTTTTAAAATCTTCAATATTTTGGGACACCGTTTTTGTGCTCCTAAATTTTCTTTTCACAAAACCCCAATATTTCTCCACTGGTGTTAGTTCCGGACAATTTGTAGGATTGATCTCTCTTGGTAAAAAAACTATCACTCCAAAGCTTTCTTGCCATAGTGAAATCATACTAAATCGTGCTAAAATTATGTAGAAACATTGAAAAGATTAAATCTTTTTTTGCAAACTTTATTTGATGTATATTTCAGTATTTTAGAGCCTACTATAACATATGACTTTTTTGTTTTGCCACAATTGCATAAAGCTTGCCATACCATTATTTTTTTTTTTAGCAAATTTTGTCTGCTTTTGGGTCCTAAACTTATTTCATGGAGTACCGAAAACTGCGAAAAATCTGCCAGTATATACGTTTCGTAATCCGATTTCAAGTTCCTGTCTGGAAATTTTTTGACTTTGTATGTTATCAAGCCAATATTGTCTTTAACTTTTCGTACCAAATAGTCAGAGCACTAAGCTAACCAGCTGCTTTTTTACCTATCAATGGTCAAATTCTCCAGCTACTGTTCAATAACTTTGGAAACAATTTGGCCAAAAATTGTACATTGAATTAGCATTAAAGGATCAAATTGTTTACTAAAACAAAAATAATCGGAGTATTTTTCCAGAATTTACCAAATTTATCACTATTTTAATATCATACTACAACATGTATCTATTATTTTGAGCAGATGTGTATATATTATAAAATATTAAGCATCTTTGTAGCTATCTGTTATAATATAAATTGCATTTGGTTGACGTACATACTCTATTACGAGATTGGAATGAAAATTAATTTATGTTTGCTTCGTAAGGTACCAACTGTCCAAAAAATGTTCTACTTCCTTTTAAACAAGGCTGGAAATTTTATCTAGAAGTACTTTAGAATGTATTTCCTCTAAGATAAATCTTGACAAGCAACTTTAAATGCAGCCCTCGTTCCTATTGAAATTATAGTAAGTGCTTGCATAAGAAGCATCTGTTTCTAAGAATCAATCCACAAACTAATTATGTTGAGCATGTTGAGTAAATAATTACTTGCATATATGTGTCCGTGTAAATTTATATATAGATTAGTATAGTTTGCATACTATTTAGCGATAAGCGTTACAAATGATGTGGTTGATGATGTTGTAACACATGCACAAGATGAGTACCATGACAGGCAGATGGTTGGTTGCCATTAAAATAAAAAATAAAATAACCAGACACTAGGATATAATAAATAACTAAAAGTTATGAAAAATTAAAAAAAAAAAAAAAAAGCAACAAACGACTATGGTATAGCAAACGAGAGAGGGGATATAGTCGGTCAAGCCCGACCATATGATACCCTACACCATTGTGTACATCAAAATTTATTAGACTTGGTGCCACTTGTGGACCGATATTCTTATTAAGTATAAAATAAAACATACGATTACTGAATATAACGTCGATACTAACATTTATATGAATTTAGTAATTTTTGGGTGACTTCCGAAAATGGACGAAAATGGATATTTGGCACTATCATTTACATTTATGTAAAACTCATTTCTGTCGAATATTAACTTGATACTAACATTATAATGGGATTTATGCCCTTTAAAGTGATTTTCGGAAGAGGTGTTTATATGGGAGCTATGCTCAATTATGAACCGATCATTCTGAAATTTAGCACACATATGTAAACTTATAACTTATATGTGCCAAATTTCATTAAAATATTGATATATTTAATGGATTTATGATCGTTAAACCCTTTACCGGGAAGGCATTTGTATGGGGGCTAGGTGAAATAATGGACCGATCATAACCAGTTTCAATAGGGTTCGTCCTTAAGAAGATCATTTGTTAAATTTCATTGTCTTATCTTTAAAATTGAGGGCTGTAGTTTGATTACAAGGTTTACATGGACAGACAGACAGTCAGACGGACGGACGGACATCGTTAAATCGACTCAGGAAGTGATTCTGAGTCGATCGGTATACTTAAAGGTGGTGGTCTGATGGTTTTTTCTATGCGTTACAAACATCAGCACAAACGCATAATACCCCAACCACCTATGGTGGTGTAGGGTATAAAAAGTTTAAATAATTAATCATGTGGAAAAATATAAACATGAATAAACCTTAACAAATAACAAAATATATATCTTGAAAAAACAATATAAAATTATAAAGCATTTTAAAACGAATTTAAATGTATTTATAATCATTCAAAAACACATTTTCCCAAGCAGTTATATTTAGATTTTTACTCCATCACATACTTGCAGAAAAAATAATTACAAAGCATAAGAAATAGACGTAAGACAAATACATTTTCAACCAATTTATCCTTGATGATCCATCCACACAAAACTTTGTAAATTCCCGCTTGTTTTTATTTCTTAGTCTGTATTGACGAAAACATTACACATACATATGAATGAATACTTTAAAAGAAAAGTTTATACATTACTTTTCAAAAGATTGTAAAAAAAGTTTTTTTCTCTAACTTAACAGATTTCACTAAGTTGTCAGTGGGATGAAAAAAAAAAAAAAAAACAAATTTAAATAATTTATAAATGTGGGCGAACATATAGCATTTTTAGTAATATCATATGAGTTAAAAGAAGTGTCTTAGTATCCAGACAATATGAGACACAGTAAACTGAGCCCACGTTAAAATTAAAAAAAAATAAAATAAATAAAATAAAAACAAGCGCGAATTATATTCGGCCCGGCCAAATCTATATACCCACCATCAATTCTTTAAAATTTTACGTTATATGGGAGGGGGCGGTAAAGTAGGCAGTAAAGTGGGCGGACCACGCCCATTTTTTGTTTCCGAGCTTACATTGGTCCTTGAACTATTTGAACACAATTTCGTTGATTTTCACTTTATATGGGAGGTGGGCGGCAAAGTGGGAGGAGCACGCCCATTTTTGGTTTCCGAGTTTATATGAAGAAATAACAACAAAACAAGTATGAAACGGACACCCAGTGTTTCTAGTTTTTAGCCCATAACTTTTTTGTTTATTAACCGATTTTGCCCATTTTCAATACCAAACACACCTTATATAATAATATATAATATTTGTGCCAAATTTCGTCTCCCTACGTTACCCCATCTTGCTTTCAACAGACAGACAGACGGACGGACGTACATAGCTAGATCGACTCAGATTCTAACCAGGACCCAGAAAATATATACTTTGTGGGGTCTTATATATATATATGAGACATTAGCAAAAATTTTTAACCTGACTGAAACTGACTTAAATCTTTAATAAGTTTTGTGGTAATGATATTTTAAACAAATTGGTTACAAATCTGAACTCACAAGACATGAAACTAATAGAGTGCAAAATTTTAGCACAATAGGTTTCTTTTTATAACCATGATTGTTGTTCAAAGTTCAAGAATATAGAAAAACTGATAAAAACTCCTTAAGTTTTTACCATTCTTCTACAATTTTTGTTCGCGCGTTTATACTTTTTGATTTCATTTGATCACTGGTAAACTAATCGGACTTTGTACATAAATTCTGCACCATCTTTGTTGTTGTGCAAACTTTCAACAACTAAATACAAGGCAGTGAAGTTATGATGGCGCGGTCTGTGCGCCCCTCAACCGAATACAAAATTTGGTATAGGGGTTGATACTTGTTGTAATTCTGCGTATTTTGCGCTATGTTTTTTGTCATTTTACATAATAAAATCGGAGGAGCATTAAAAATAAATTCAATAAATGAATTTTATGAACTTTTTGAAAATTTTGTTTTTATATTTTTATATAGAAAATTGCAATTTAAATAAATATTGGATATATAGATATAAGAGTGGCGATAAATATTATTGATTGGGATCATAAATTTAAGTCAAATGTCGTTGATAATTGAAAACGGGACACTTTCGTCAAAACCCATTTCGCTAAGGCACATCGTGTGAACAGCATGAATTTAACTATAATTGGCATAATTAGTAGGTGTTTGTTATGCTTAATAAAAATTCTGAGGCGCATCAAAAAATTTTGAGAAATAAACATTTTATGGACCAAAAAAAATATTTACTTGTGTTAAAAAAGGATCACAATATTAAAAAGTATTTCTGTGTAATAAACTCTAACAAAATATATTTTTAATAAATATATCGAGAAATAACTTAGATTCGATGCAAATTTTTCACAAAATGTTTATAAATCGCGATTTTTATTGAAATGAAAATTTTTAAAATTTTACTAGGAAACCCTAAAATGTGCTGCACTAATACCATCAAACATTGAAAATATCATAAATTTTATTTGAATGACTCAGTAAGTTTTGATTTTGTGAGTAATTTTTACCAGAACTTCTAGTTTGTAAAAATTTTTATATGTTCAACTTTAAACCGCCATAACTTTCGCGCCCCTCACATGAAATGATTAACGCGAACTGTCAGTTTATATATATACAAAAGGAATTTAATATGCAATAAAAAAAAAAAAAATTTTGATAATTGCCAATATAAATATAAATTTATCTATAGAATGACACAATAAAATATATGGTATTTATACGCTACACTACCATAGATGGTTTAAGGCGTTATGAGTTTCTGCTCATGTTTATAAGACACTGAAGAAATATATCCTTAAAGTGTACATATCGTTTCACTCAGAATCACTTTCTGAGTCGATTTAACGTGATCTGTCCATCCGTCAGGTTGGCTGGCTGAACGTTTGTCCATGTAAACCTTTTGAACAAGATGCAAAAGAAAAACTAAATACTTTTGGAATATAGGCATGAGTGATTAGATTATTACTTCCTTTTAAGTATTTTCAGTATACCATCAAAATCATCCTTTAGATTTTTTAGCCTGTAACGTTCATAAGTATTCAATTTTTTGATGTTCTAGTAGGTTGTACACAAAGAGTAATATGAGACGAAACTAATTGTCAAAAACCATTGTCAAAACTCTAACTCTTGCAACAACAAAATATATGGAATCAAATACATTTTGTTGCTGGTAAATAAAAATAAAGACGGATTTTTTATATATATTTTTTTTATATAAAACAAGATTTTATTTAATTGTAAATCGAGAGTTTTGTCTCTATGATTATAGTTATCAACCAGAAGACCAACTCTCTCTCACACACAAAAAGAAACACTAGTTGACTTTTCTATGGTTACATTATACGTTAAATTTTTCGTCATCAAATATTACCTTAATTATCAATGTAAACTGATTAATAAAATTTCCGAGAATTTTGCAAACTTAGTTCGAATTTTGACTAAGAGCCAAAAATTAAACTTCGCGTAATTTGGAGCAATTTTCTATCACAAAAAAAAAAAAAATAATAAAAATTCAATAAGTAAATTTCAATGTATTTATGGATACTTATTGTTTTATATAATTGAAAGCTTCTCTCAAAAGTTATGAAAGATTTTTTGTTAAATTCTCCTCCCTTTTTAATAGTCATATCATTCAACCGATTTAACTGATACTTTTCACATATACATATATATCGTGCATCTTTCGAATGCAAATATAGGATACAATATTAATAAAAATAATTATATTTTAAATAAATTATATAATTCCTATTTTGAAAGTTTAATTGTAATATAATACATATAACAAATATTTATGGAAAGAGTATGGGTTAAAATATAAATTGGATGCCACGGCCAGTTTTTAGCCCACCTTTTAGTGTGATACTTTTTTGTTACTATCATCAACATTTCTATGGACATGCACATACACATATGTATATTAGATTATTCTACGGGTAATCAGATATTTTTGATTATTGCATTCCGAAACCATTTCTCGATATGCAATTCTCTGTTATTATTCCCGATGACATCGCTCAAATTGCTACTCATTCGTCATTGGGAGCACTGAGGGTTTTCACAGATGGCTCTAAAAGAATGGGTAATGTTGGATGTGGTTTCTATATTGAGGAATATGATAGGAATGTCTACTTTAGATTTTCAGACGCATGTCTGACATAAGATTGCTTATGTCAGTAATTACTGGCTATTGTATCCTTGGGACTCATGCGTGTAAAATGGGTCTTTCTTATTATGATTTCTGTAGAAGTTGTAGTAATGAGACTGAAGAACAGTCAGTATTTTATTTACTATGCTATTGTCAGGCATTATCGGAGCTAAGGTCTGTTACACTAGGCTCTCCTACTCTCAATTATGGTGACTTAGGCGCACTCTGGTTATCCAAATATAAATAAGGAGTTTGTATGTTGTTACTCAAAAGGTCACTGAGCAATCGCTGTACCCAAATAATTTCTTTAACGCTTTCACATGCAGCCATGTACTCTGCTTCTGTAGTTGAAAGGGCTACAGTTTGCTGTTTTCTTGAAGACCATGAAACTGGACCATTTGACACCATCAGAACGCAACCACTAGTTGAATGTTTCCGTGTCACCAGCAAAATCGGAATCTGAATAACAAGTTAAAATTAATTTATCAGTTTTAGTAAAATAAATTCCTTCGTCAGTAGTTCCTTTTAAGTATTTCAAAATACGTTTTATTCCTACGATATGTTACTCATTATAAGAATCCATAAAACGACTTGCATACGATACTGCAAATGCAATATCCGGTCTTGTAGCTATTGCTAGATACATTAAGGACCCAACAGCTTCCCTATAGGGAAACTTAGCTTGACTTGATGTGTTACCAGTGGTCTGAACGTTTTCAGCTGGCGTACTCACTGGCCTGGCATCTTGCATGTTTAATCTTTCAAGAACTTTCTTTATGTAAGAAGTTTGACGTACTAATATTTTACCTTAATTTTGTATAATTTCCATCCCTAGGTAATAAAGTGAATTGAATACCTTCACATCGAATTCTCTTTTCAGATAATTGATAAACTCTTCTGCAGTTTCCTTAATCTCAGTAGCTATAATACCATTATCAATGTAAATAGCCAACATTATTGTCTTGCCATTAATTTCACCAATAAAGACACATGAATCTGCACTACTAACTTTAAAATTAAATGTTTTTAAAATTTCTATGAACTGCTTGTTCCAGCATCTGGACGCCTGTTTTAGACCATAGAGGCTTTTATTAAGTTTGCACACTTTATTACTACCATCAGAATATCCAATCGGTTGATGCATATAGATTTCTTCCTCTAGCAATCCGTACAAAAATGCTGTCTTTATATCAAACTGAGTTAGAGAATAATTAAGTGATGCACTCAAAGCTAAAATGGCTCTTATTGACGTAAATTTTGCTACCGGACTAAAAGTCTCCTCATAATCTATACAGGGTTTTTGGGTAAATCCTCTAATAACAAGTCTGGCTTTATAACGTTCAAAGTCACCATCTTGATTTCTTTTAATCTTGTACACCCATTTATTAGATATCGCTTTCTTCCCAATTGGTAATTCTACAAGGTTCCACGTACCATTATTTATTAAAGAATCATATTCTTCAATCATGGCAGTCTTCCACTGCATTATAAGTTCACTATTCACTGCCTCTTGATAACTTTGTGGTTCTTCAAAATTTGCTACTAATGCACAATTAGTTTCATTATCTACTGCCTTTTTCTTTCTAGGTCTTAAGTTGTACCTATTGGCGACAATTAATTTTCAATAATATCATTTTCTGCACCTGCTACATCATGAACATTGGAATCTTCTTCATTTTCAATAATAACCCCATTTTCCGCATCCTCAAATTCATCGTTTGAATCATTTGTATGTTCCAATGTAGCTTCAACCTCTGTTGTGGGTTCTATCTCCCCCTCAATGTCATGATGTGTAAAACTATCAACCTCTTTTCTTGTTATAGTTTGACTAAATTCCCTTATTATAACATTTCGTGAAATTTCTATTCGCTTTTCTTTAGGTATCCATACACGATAACCTTTACAATTTTCCTGATATCCTACAAAAACACATTTCTTAGATTTCGAATCAAGTTTCCTTCGTTTTTCTTTTGGTACATGAACATCTGCATCTGAGATAAAAACACGAAGAATGCTTATATCTGGTACTTTATTGAACCATAATTCAAAGGCAGTTTTATTTTTCTGCGAACTTTTACCCGTCCGATTCAACGTAAAAACTACATTATTTACTGCCTCTCCCCAGTAACTAAGATTAAGCCCCTTGCTATGTATCATAGATCTAGCTGCTTCCACTATAGTTCTCATGTCGTGTTCAGCTCTACCATTGTGTTCAGGTGTATATGGTGTAGATTTTTGATGCGTTGTTTTATATTTACGTAAAATATCACATACTTCTTTATTCACGTATTCTAAGCCATTATCTGATCGTAAAGTTTTTACCTTCTTTCCCGTATCTGCTTCCACTTGATCCAAATATCTTGAAATAACTTTAGAAACATCAGATTTTACTTTAATACAATAAACGTAGCGAAAATTTGAATAGTCATCGCGAAAAATAAGCATAAAACGAGCACCACCAAGCGAATTAACTTGCATCGGTCCGCATAAGTCACTGTGTACGAGTTCTCCAATTTCTTTGGCTCTGTTTTTACTTTCTGCAAAAGGCGTTCTATGTTGCTTGCTCATTACACAGCCTTCGCAGAAAAAATCTTCGCCAGAATATTTTATATTTTGATTAAATAACACATTTTTAATGTGACCTTTATCTTGATGACACATTCTTCCATGCCATGTTTGCAAGGAATTCACCTCCACAGCAACATTTGAGCAACCAGTTTCTTCCACCTTTATTAATAGCTTAAAAAGTTTCGAGTTTTCTCTACGACCTTTGAGGCACACTTGACCATCACTCTTGAAAACACATTCATTTCCGTTCGCTTCCAGAGAATATCCCTTGTCCAAACATGCATTTGTGGAAAAAAGATTTAGTTTGATGTTTGGAACATATAGTACATATGATAGGAATTTTGAATTCCAAACCTTACTATCATAAGCTTTCACATAAATGTTTCCTTTACCAACAGCAGGAATAATATCACCATTACCAACTCGAATACTAATTGGATTTTCAAACTGTACATAGTTCTTAAACCACTCTTTCTTGCTGGTCATGTGTTCACTTGCACCAGAATCAGCAAACCAGATATTTTCTTCTAAAGTTCCTATAAGCAAATGCTCACCAATAAAAGCTTCACCGCTATTGTTGCGATTTTTATTGGGACAATCACGCTTCCAGTGCCCAAACTTTTTACAAATAAAGCATTTACCTCTAGGAGATTTGACACCTTGATTACTTTGATTATTGCCAAACTTTTTATTGCCATGTTTAGCTGCATATGCTTCAGACTTTGGGGTTTGAATACCCAATCTCGATTCTTCCATACACAATCTTGATGTTAAATTTTTTAACGTTCGGTCTTCCTTTTCGGTAGCTTCCCATGAAGAAAAGAAATGTTTGTATTCATTCGGAAGAGTCATCAAAATTTTAGTTATTAACATATTATCTGTAATCTTTTCACCAAGATCTTCTAATTGCTTAGCCATCTTTTGAATATGAACAGAAATTGAATCTTCTGGATTCTTTTCATATTGGAAAAATTGCTGCTGCAGCAAATGAATTGAGTAGTATTACCTTCACTTGGAATTTCCACAAAGTCCAGCCTTCCGAACCTTCTAGCTTAGAGATCTTGAATTCCTCCATTTTTACCAAGAAGAAAATTTTCACAGTAAATAATTTAAATGCAATAACAGTCTCAAATACTTCAACGTTATGGATCTGGGCCCATAACCTGTTAGCAGAGAAAAAGAATCGAAGTTGTTTGTTTTACAAATTGTGATAGAATGAATATTTTATTTTTTCAATTTGACTAAAAACAAAAATACATTCTATAATTTTCAATACAAAATTATAACAAGTTTTTTAAACAACAAGTATATGAACAAATAATTATAAAACAAACTTTATAAATATCAACAGAGAGTTATTGCGTCAGAATTATTAAGCCAATTTTTTTTTCTTGTTGCACGCCTAAAACAATTTAAATTATTTTTGACAAAATAACTGTTGTATCAACCCCAAAATATAAAGTTCGCGGAGCATGTCAAAATATGTTTAGACTTTATGAAACCCAAAAAAACTGTCATACTAAACTTTTCAATAGGATGTAATTAAATAAATAAATAAATTATCCATTAATTCAGAGAAGACAAAACCGCTACACCCCGCCAAAAACCGGTAGTCAGTCCTGAATTGGAAGGCTGATTGTGTCAAGAAATTTTATTATATAATGTTATAATTTTCATAATAGTATAGATATACTAAAAGACGTAATAAGGTTCACCTCAGAAAAGATCTATATTGTCTTTACTTTACACAAAACCAAGTCATTATATCGGTATAGTTGCTGTGAGTTAGGTGACAGGATATTTATTGGTACTTAAAATATCTGCTATATTTACAATCACTTCTGTGTTTAAGTCAAAATTGTTTTTCATTTAAAAGCAAAAACCAAAAATATATGCATTTTTGTTTTTTCAAATAACAAAAGTAGGAATTTTCTTTTTTAAGGCTTGAGGTTTTTATACGTATTGTAATTCTGTTACAGTAACAGAGAAAGAGTGAAGAAATAAAAAATTCTTGCCGAAAGAGTTAAAAGATTAATGAAGTTAACCTAACAAAATAACTTGGAATTGAAGACGAAGAAAAGTTTTAATTGCATATAAAATGTGTTTATACACATGAAATATAAATTAAAAAATTTGAGTTAAAAAAGCAAAACAAAAACCAAGTTCTTTTTCTAACTGGTACTAAGCTACCTACATACATTTGTACATATAAATATAGAACGTTCCATTTTTAAATTTTGTTTATTCTTTTTTTCTTTTTGTAATATTTAAATTAATTCGTTCTTTGTATTTTTACATATTCAAAAAAAAAAAAAAAAAAAAAATAGAATAATTAAATAATTTTACAATAAATTTAAATTATATATTTATATTAAATTTTTATACATAGACATCACATGAATATAATAAATATTGTAGACATAAATATCGACCTAGCTACGCAATCATATTTTCTAAGAATTTAAATAATTATAATGAAAATAAATTAAGCTTGTTATTAGTCAGTCTAAAAATAATGTTCTAATATTTGTCAGAAACAAATAAATACATATAGTAAATATATTTTAAATTTTATTGTGCTTAATAACCTGAGGAAAAATATATATGAATATAATTAGATATCACTAAATATTTAGAGTAATAATTTATGTATTTTAATAAATCAATAACTAAAATTATGAATAAAATTTATAACCTTTTTGCAGGTGTGGAAACATAAAAAGTTTTTTAATACGAATAGGAAAATTAATAGATAGCTAAATATTATTTATGAGAGATTAAACGAATATGTTCTCACCTAGATACTAGGATTTATAGATCTAAGCCAGCGTTACCGTTGAGAATTTTTAAAAAGTGTCAAAAAAAGGGGATTTCAAAATAAAAAGTCGAAAAAAAAGAGGATTTTTTGAAAAAAAAGGGGCCAACTGCTTTGAAACCTAGAAAAACCCCTCAAAATTTGTTTATTTGATAAAACCAAAAACAAAAAATGTTGTGTTTCAAGAAAAACTACTAAATCATATTCTATTACTAACAAAATATTTATTTATAATTATTTTACAACAATTTTTAATATTGCAAAATAAAGATTAATTCTCAAAAATAGTTGACATACAATCCTTTTTTTATTAATTACATTTTTGTACTTTTGTACAAGGTATTCACTCGTACTCCAATCTTTCAAATCCCCGTCAAACCAATTTAGAACTGAACGTATGGATCCACAAGAATTGACGTAAGTCTCTTGGACAAACTATTTTTTATTTTTGATAATGTAGTAAAAACAAACGCGTTCCCACGAAGAATTCCTATGAGGAATGTAAAAATATAAATCAATCCAGTCCAAAAAGATTTGGCACATGGAGATTTAAAAAGCTATTCATAAAACTTATTATTATGTTTAATTACTAACAGTTTCAGCCCATTTGTAAATATTCCGCTGCTGTTTATATTACTATACTGTGAATCAATCTCAAAATAATTATTTTATTTTTTTAAATTAATATATAATGGGTCGATATATTGCAAGAAACTTAGTTTCTCGTCATTTAGCTCATAGTCTTAAAAAGTCGCTATTTAGTCGCCATTTAAAAAGGGGCAAAAAAAGTGTCCAAGTGGTTGAAAAAGGGGCATTTGGAGACTAAAGTCGCCAAACGGTAACACTGATCTTAGCATCTGCCATGAAATAAGAATTTTTCTCATTAAGAACGAACTACCGAACAGTTAAACAGATTTTCTAAAAATTATAACAGCATCATCCTGTGTGTTTCCAAATTTAATTTTGATATTTGGATAAAATTTGCTATATATGTAGAGGAGGATACACAAATATGTGAAATTAATTTTATTAATTTATTTTCTGTGGAACTCTATAACTTCGAAGGTTAGGTTATAAGAGTCGCCCGCTATTGCGAGTGCACTCGGAGGTTCTTAGATCCATAGTGATACCCTATATGGAAAATTGCTTCTCACGATCATACAGTGCTCTGCTATAATACCTACAGGAAGCCATATCGATGACTTGTCAAGAGGTAGTAGTGCTTTAGTTCTGATCCGTGACTGGAGTGGCCCGAGAGTCCTTGACAGTCTACAAGTAGTGATTGAGGATCACCTTAATTCCATTTCATTCACCGCCAATTCATCAAAAGTGTTGAATACAGCAACCGATTGCTTCGTCCAAGGACGATGCTCTTACTGCGTATTCATCTGCCATTTCATTACCTCTTATACCTGTATGGCCCGAAACTCACATCAGCTCCTTCCGGAAGTGTCTCAGCTGAGTTAGGAAGCGTATACAGTCGTCAACACATCTCGATATTGTAATGGGAGAGTACAGAGCCTTGATTCCGGCAAGGCTGTCTACATATATATCAGTAATCGAAGCGCTGAATTGAAACTTCTGAATTCACTTTGCTGCTATGTTGACAACACATACTTCGGCCTTAAAAACTGTACACGAATTGAGTAATCGGAGAGACATCAAAATGTCTAAGTCATCAGATAAAATACTCGAGCAAGTGCCAGTATCCATCTTCGATCCATTAGTGAATATGAAGATTTCATATTCCTTGAAAATGGAATTTTCTGCCCACTCTCCTCCAGATGGGATTCTAATGTCGAATGTTCTATCAAAATTCATTTTGATAGTCTCCAAACTGGTCTGGGGAGTGGAACTCATTGAATCAGCGATTGAGAGGCAAGCCAATCTCTGTACTTTAATTAGAGTAGAGATATATGTCTTCGTGCCTACTGCCCTTCACCATACAAGAGCACCGTAGGTAAGAATTGGTCTAATAACTGCAGTATGCATCCTATGGTTTCAGACCCCGAAAGTTTTCTTGCATGTGTATGATAAAATTGTATTATATATATGACGAAATTATATATATATATATATATATATATATATATATATATATATATATATATACATATATATACATATATATATATATATATTGACAATATCAAAAATAACGGTACCAAAAATTCCTAAGAGAATGTGTTTTTTTTAACAGTGTTAAATCGAAGAGAAAATATTGAATATACAATAGCCTATTATATTGCACAGCACTGTATATATATATATATATATATATATATATATATATATATCTATATATCTATATATATACTGTATATATAGATATATAGATATATATATACATATATATATATATATATATATATATATATATATATATATATATATATATATATATATATATATATATATATATATATATATATATATATATATATATATATATATATATATATATATATATATATATATATATATATATATATATATACAGTGCTGTGCAATATAATAGGCTATTGTATACTCAATATTTTCTCTTCGATTTAACACTCTTAAAAAAAACACATTCTCTTAGGAATTTTTGGTACCGTTATTTTTGATATTGTCAATACTAAAAATAATGGGTATTTTTAAGAAGTTTCTTTCTTTCCTTTATGCGCTTTCGCAAACATTTTAAGAAAAGTTAAAATATAATTTGTGCAAAATAATAGACTTGTTTTAAAGGATTATATTTTTTGCTTTAATTTACCTTATAATTTGGATACATTTTTTGAAAATAATTAAATGTAAGGTAAATGAAATATTATTGTTGAAAAAATATTATAAAATAATATTATTTTTACGAAAAGATGGGCCGTAATGTACATTGCATTCCTGAAGAAAGGCGAATAGTGAAAAAATTACGTGACCCAGGAAAAACATTTGATTTTATTGCGGAATTGCTTGGAAGGTCTCATCAATTCGTCAGAAACACGATCAAGTGGAAGCCATCTAAAGAAAGACGTGATAGATCTCGCAAAACAACCGCTACCACGGATAGCTCTTTTGGTGAAGAAGCAGCCATTCTATCTTCAAAAGTCGTTTCTGAAGAAATAGGTAACATAATTAGTACTTCAACAATCCGACGAAGACTTTTAGAGAAAGGTTTGCCAAGTAGAATCGCCAGGATGGTACCAATTTTAAGCTCAAAAACAAAGCAGTTCGAAAAAGTTTGCCACAAAATTTAAAAATAGTGTTGTTGATGATTTTAAGAACATTTATGGAGTGACGGGACAAAAATTAACTTGTTCGGGTCATATAGTCGCATAAATGTTAGAAGACCAAACGGAAAGGAACTAGATGATCTTTATACAAAAAAGACTGTAAAACATGGCGGAGGAAGTATAATGGTGTGGGGTCCATTTTCTTGGCATGGTGTTGACCCTCTTTATCAGATAATGAACAAAGAAATGTAACGTGATATTTTGAAGAATATTATGCTACCCTATGCGGAGAACAATATGCCACCAGAATGGACTTTTCAACAGGACAATGATCCTACGCACTCCTCAAAATTAGTTAAATCTTGGCTGAATGCTCACAATGTATTTGTTTTAGAATGGCCTTCACAGTCACCAGATCTCAATCCTATTGAGAACCTTTGGGTTGTATTGAAGAGAGGCCTAGATGGGAAGACATTTCGGAATAAAAAGCAACTTTTGGAAGAGGTTAAAAAGAGGTTAAATAGAAAAATGCCAAAAATTTATAGAATCAATGCACAGAAGAGTTTAGTGCGTATTAAACAAAATGGCGGTATATATATATATATATATATATATATATATATATATATATATATATATATATATATATATATATATATATATATATATATATATATATATATATGATGAAATGGGATTATTAAATGATAAAAACATGATGAAATTGGAAGCAATATTTGAAAAAAGGTTAAAAACCTAACTAAATCAAATCATTAAATGATGAAAACATAAAAAAATGGAATCATAATAATAATTACGTACAAATATAAATACTTTTAAATGTCATCATATATTACAATCATAGTATGTTGCTCTTAGTTTGTGGTCACTAGAACGATATTTTTTTTCTTTGCGTGTATTTAATAGATATTGTCATTTAAAATGTTCTAGTGGTTTAAAAGCTCACGATGACGATGCTCTTTTAGATAAAAGTAAATTTTTGCAGTGAACCTGTCATAATTATTGGAAAATAAGAGTAGAATTCTATAATTTATTCCAAAGCTCTCGCAATGAGTTTGACACCATCTGTAAGGATTTTTCTATTCTAAATGAGAAACTCTTAAAGTATGGTGAATTGTTTTCATTGGAAAAGTTTGTTATTTCGAAATCTTCATCACCTAAGAGAAAGAAAGCAATAGAAATCGTTTCTTTAACCCAGCTTCTTTGCAATTCCTTTCCTTCAAGTGATACTAATACGCCCCAAATAGAACATATTCCTAAAACTTCTATACAATTACTTGCACCACCACTTGTAAATCAAAAATTTACAACATCTCCTATTTTTTTTTTTTTTTTTTTTTTTTTTGTTTTTGTTATCCCTGAAACTCCTATTTTCAATGGTCATCAACATCGAATATTAGTTATTCTCAAGGTCCATCAACATCGAATATTAGTTCTGGCCAAAAAGAGCCCACTGTAATTAACCTATACCAACACGTAAAATAATATTTGCTTCAAGACTCGCATGTGATACTATGACTGAGGACATTTCGTAATTTTTGCAATCCAAGGTTGATATTTCAAATTTGGATAATATTTCTATTTACAACATGAACTCCAAAAAATAGAGCATCTTTTAAGTAAATCCTGATATTTGGCTAAAGCATGCTATAATTAGATCATTTATCGGAAAAATCCTATCCAAACAAAAAACTGAATATATCTTCAATTTTTAATATAATATATAAAATGTTAACGGATTGAATGCAAAGCTTTCTAAGATGAATTTTAATAGCTTTGATTTCGAATTTCAAGTTGCATCATTCACTGAAACATACTTTTAACTCTGAGATAATGTGTAACAACTTCCAAATATTTAGACGAGATCGTCTTGGTAAACTAGGTGATTGAGTCCTAATAGCGGTATCATGTCTTTTTGATGCTGAAGAAATAAAATTTGAAAACATTTTCCCTGCAGAAGAAATAAAATTTTAAAACATTTCGGACATAGAAATAATTATAGTTGTAATTATGATTGAATTCAGATCATTATACATAAGTTGCTAATATATTCATCATAATTCTGGTCCTAACATATAAAATGAAATATTAAAGCTACTGATGTTTTTATTTCCCTTGGTGTCTCCAATTTACCATCTCTATCATGGTTGTCGTTATCTGAAAAAGATTTCTTAACTCTTATTTGCCAATTGAGTGGTCGTCCGATTATTTCCAGTAATTTTTTGAAATTAATGTATAGAAATTAAACCACATCCAAAATATAATTGTACACTTGATGTAGTACCTGTTAACAACCCCATCCAACAATTGGTATTATGACGTCATTTTCTAAAGGTGATAAGGTTCAAAATCGACTTGGAACGAATTATCCAATGTCAACTGGTATGAAGTTTTATCGTTTATCAATAATCTAACATTTTATTTAATATTAGCTTTTTCTGGTGCCCTTCACAACCCCATTTGATGCGATACATAATATTTAATTTATGTCGTGGCTTCTATTCCCCCTGGACTTATCCACCCTATGCGAAATTTGATACGAAAATTATTTGTAATAATGTTTAAGACCTTTAGTAAATTACTCCCTCAGATATCCGAAAATTTATATTTTCCTTATATGGAGGCTACCCCTCCCGCTGGCCCTAACTTTCCAATTTTCATTTCATCAATACAATATGATAATAATTGTGTGGGGGTATCATTTCCACATGTCTTACTAGGGTGATCGACTCGGTTTTCCAACCGGTTTTTAAACCGGTTTTTTTCAGTCAATGTACTGTCGGTTTTTTCAAAATGTTCAATTTTCGAATGTCGAATAGACCGGTTTTTTTTAAACACAAAAAACCGGTTTTAAAAATACCTTTTTATTTAAAACATTATGCACTAAATATTGATATTTGAATCGAAATTTATGATTATTTTTGTAATATTCATAAAGTATGATTTTTAATGTCTTAAAAATATAGTTTAAGATTAAATAAATAATATTTATCCTGAATGAAATTTATTTTATCTATTGTAACACCTGTCATATTTTTGCACCTAATTTAAATGTTTTATTTTTTTTTTTTTATTCAACGAAGAAATTGTTTTTCAAAGATTTTGTTTTAAAAAAGTCACCTGCAGAATCGTTTTAATAAAATTGATTCTGGCCTTTTCAATATTAACCCATGGTTTCTGTTTATGATAAGTAAATGTTAATATCATTTTTGATGATTATTTTCTTACAATTTTTATACCCTACATGGCTATTATGCGTTTGTAATGATGTTTGTTCTAATCGGTTTTACGTCGATTTAACGATGTCCGTCTGTCCGTCCATGTAAAACTTGTAATCAAAATACAGGTCGCAATTTAGTTTTCTTATATCCAAGGACGAAGCGTGTTGAAATTAGTAATAATCGGTCCATTATTTCCCCTAGCCCCCATACAAGTAACCTCCAAAAATCATAAATCCCTTAAATGTAGCAATAATTTTTGCACATCTAAGTTCCATATACTTTTAAATCTGTGTGCCGAATTTCATGAAGATCGATCTATAATTGACCATAGTACTGGTCCACAATTCCACAGGTCTAAAAAAAAAAAGACCACTCCTCGAATTTTTATGTATACAATGGTGTAGGGTATTGTTGGTCTTGACCGTATATTTCTTTCTTTCTCGTTCTTAATGGGTTATAGTTATTTCCAAAAACAAAAAAGATTTATTGATTTTTCTTTAAGAAATGTAGTCTTTTGATAGAAATATTAATTTCTGCAAAAAAACCGGTTAATCGGTTTTTTCTGAATTTAAAAAAATACAACCGGTTTTTTCAAAATATCAACTATTCGAACTATTCGAAAACCGGTTTCTCCAAAAAGTCGAATAATCGATCACCCTATGTCTTACCTATCCCATTTATATCTGAACTTACGGAGGTTGTCGAAGAAGATATTCTTACAGAATTTTCAAACTTATTTAATTAACATTTTCTTCCGATCCTATCCATTCCATTTTCATTTAAAAATTGGTGGTTGGATTAGAAAGATATTACCCCAAAATGTTATCCGATTAAAAGTTATCCGATTATTAGTATTTTCTTTGTACTATCACTCCCCTAGGCCTATCCGCCCTGTTTTCATCTCAATTATACAAATTGGAAACAAAATTATTTCCACAAAATATCAGGCCTTTATCTTTAATATTTCTGAAGTTATGTTATAATAAATATTTACTTTACAAATGCAAATAGGACGGATAAGCCCATACAAAGAAAATATTATTTTTTGCACATCTTAAGGTGTTCCCTTTAGGGGAACCAGTGCGATATGTGTATTAGGGTGTTCATATTGTTCGGGTGAGAAAAAAGCGAAAAAGCGTATAGCAAAAACGAAATCTAATTAAATTCTAAGAAAAGCTTCCGACGAGAGACATACAAATTTCAGTTTGAAAAGTTTTAAAATATTTCAACAAATTATCCACTTTATCTTAGTTTTTCTGCTTCAGAAAATTTATATTAAAAACATCACTTTCATAAGAAAAGAAAGTCTATGCTAATGAGAGTTTACCAGTTTTTTCGTAAATTTTTTTGTTACAAAAATTACACTTCACAATCTGAAAAAATGTGATATCTATTCCATTTGTATAACACAGAATTTAAATTTTGAAAAATAATATACGTCAATTGAACAAAAACCCTTTAAAGTGCTTCCTTTCTGGCTTTTGTTTTGTCGAATTTTCGAACGAAATTCTGTTATTTTCTTTTTAACAGGAGTACTTCTTTTGGTCGGATATTCATTCTTTTGGTCGGATATTCATTAATTTTTACTGGCTTTTAATTTTATTTATTATTTTTATAATTTTACACTTAAATTTTATTAATGTGTATTCTTATTAATAAAATGTAAATAAAAATATGAAAATATGAAAATTTTATGTAATTTTTTTATGAAAAAAAAAACAATAAAAAAAATATAACTAATAAATGGCATGAATTTAATCAAAACTAGTAAAACGAGGTGATTTGTATGGGAAAACTTTTTAAAATAAATTCGTTTTCCCCAAAACGTGTGAATAGTATAAGAGCTCTAAGATCAATTATATTTAAATTGACGCAGAAAACCCGTGCCGTAGATGAAATTAATTAACATTCAGTTTTTTTTTTTTTTTTTTTAATCTAGTGCCTCATATGGCACATATCAGTTATTAATCATACGGTCAGTTTGCCCTTTTCAAAACATATTTTAACCGAGAACACATATACGCATATTTCTATTATGCAGTAAGTATTATAATATAATTTAATACCGGAAGACAACAGTATTAATCTATATAAAATACAATTGAAATTTAATTAAGATTTTTAGACAAATTGTTGACACTAATGCAATAAATTCTACAGAAAATCTATAGAATTATAGAAAAATATACATACATCATTATATAAATGTAGATACGTTTTCATATTCTGTATGGATGTGTGTATACGTAGTAAAAGTATAAAATTGTCACTTGAGTCCGTACATTAATTTGTCATAGGGTCTTAAGGTATTTTAGGAGTATTACTACTACTTGTTTGTTGTTGTTCAAACTTACAATAATAAAACCAGCCAGATGGTGAAATGGTTCATATAAAGTTAAAACTAACAAATCATTACAAAATTGCATACATTTACAAATATTAAATATATAATATTTTTAAGGGCGAAATGAAAAGTTTTTATAATATTCTTCGATAAGATATTAATATTTTTATTATGCTTCAAGGAAAGAGAGATATTCACTTACTTGGTATTTCCTTATATTTTAATGTTTTTTGTAGGACCTTTATTTATTCTTGTCATGACATAAGAATTTTGATTAACTCTTTTGTATATAATCTATATCCATGAACCTTTACTTTAAAACTCTTTTTATTACCACCTCTTAGATTCTTTAAATACCTTTTGAAATGTCCTTGTTTGTTTATTTATGTAAACACATTCATAGACTTGTTAAATATAAATTAAGGACTAATGTTTGTGCAATATAATTTTAAATATGAGTACCTATATGCAAAAAAAAAATAGCAAAACAAATTTAAAAAAAGATAACAAAAATGTATTTGTTTTGTTGATTTTAAATTGGGTTCTCTTAAACATTTGTTCATTCTATTCATTCATCCATTCATATGTACATATTGAGCTGTATATACCTATGTATATATACATATAACAACCATATTCATAACATATCACAATATTTGATCTGTAAATAGAAGATATACATGCTAAATTGTGTTTTACCAAAAGGAAACCAATTAAAATCATATAATACTCATGGTTAAAAATGTTTGAAAAAAAAGAAAAAAATAAGAAAAAAGAAAAAAATCTCAAAACGAATAGACCAGAATAAAAGCCACCACAGCATTTATGCTAAACAAATGTATACAAATTGTAAACGAGTACCTTTTTTCCATGTATGTTTATATTATGTGCAATATTTGTACTTATATGATCATCATCACCATCAGTAGTAGCAGTTAGTCTCATCATAATTTTACATCCTTTTATTCATTTTTATTTTCTTGTTGCAGTTTTTATTTTTTTATGTGAGAGATATATATGTATATGTATGTATATTAAATACAAAAGATGTGTTAGAAAATTACAGATGTTAGAGGTAGACATAATGTTATCTTACTTTACTTAAGCAGTGAAAAAACAATATCCAAAATTATCTAAATGCAATACAATTTTTAGATTGATAGTAAATATTTTCTTCATTAAATTTATTATTTTACCTAATGTCGCACCATAATGTTTATTCATTTGATATATATTTTGTTTATTCATTTGATATATATCCTTAAAATTAGATTCTTTACATTTGTTTTAAGGTGCAGTGTTACCATTTGGCGACTTTAGTCGCCATTTGCCCCTTTTTAAACCACGTGGCCACTTTTTTGGCCCCTTTTTAAAATGGCGACTAAATGGTGACTTTTTAAGACTATGTGCTAATTGACGAAAAAATAAGATGTTTGAAATACATCGACCCATTATATATTAATTTCAAGAAATAAATTAATAATTTTGAGGTTATTTTATAGTATAGTGATATAAAAAGTCGTATAACTGAACTTAATCTGTTAGTAACTAAACAAAATAATAAAGTTTATACCGAATCTTTTTGGACTGAACCAAAAAACAAACAAAAAATGATTCAATGAATACTTATATCCTAATTTATATTTTTACATTCCTCAAAGCAATCCCTCGAGGATCGTGTTTCTTTTTTTTTATTAAATTATCATTATAAAAAAATAGTATGTCTAATAGACTTAAGTCAATACTTGAGGATCTATGCATTCCGTTCTAATACCCCTTTTTTTTAAAAAAATCCCCTTTTTTGGCGACTTTTTATTTTGAAATCCCCTTTTTTGGACTCTTTTTAAAAATTCTCAACGGTAACGGTAACTTAAGGTGACATCGTCCGGATGTTTTATTATTTGCAGAATATAGACTATTTCCCAGACATATAATACTAAGATGCACCAAAACTTACAAGCTTTCGAATTTCGACCTAACTCTCCCTACAATCGTTCGTTGGGTTAGAATAATGTACTGTGTGAAATGTTAATGAAATCGGATATCGTTAACCTGTGCCGCATTGATCCTAAAATTTGTAGGGTACATTTATAGGGAAAAAAGTTAGACTATATGGGCAAAATCGGTTAATAAACAGAAAAGTTCTGGGTTAAACACTAGAAACACAGGGTGTCCGTTGTAGCTACATTTCACACTTTTCTGCTGATATCTCTTAGAGAAAAGCATGTACGACAACGAAATTTTGAACAGATAGTTCGAGGGTCGGTCGATATAAACCGCCTACCTCTTATATAATGTAAAATTTGAAAAAGTTGATGGTGAGTATATAGATTCGGCCAATATAACATTCCCGCTTGTTTAGATATAAATCTAGCTGCTTTAGAACTGATGTTCAAACAGAACAAAATTATTATAAATAAGGTAAACTTTACTGAAATTAAAATAAAAAAAAAATGGACAAAGATAACTTTTAAAATATATGAGTTTCGATGATTTCGATCTCTATTACTTTTCTTGTCAGCATTTGGTAATTGTCATTTCAATAATAATTTTTTAACATATTATGAGTAAGGACGTTTAAAAAATCTGACCCAAGGCTCAGTTGAGAGTTAAATTTGTCTTTTTAACTGTTTTATAATATTCAGCCATATTTCCATTAAATTTCCTCAAAATCTATGCAAAAATAATTTATTTTTCGTTGTGTTTTCCTTAAGAAATTTAAATTTTGTCTAATTTTGATTTTTGACCTTTTTATTTTAAAGGTTATCTATTTCCTGACATATTTTTAATATTATTAAATAATAATAATTGTTTAATTTGAATATTAGTATATTATACTACACTGGGTGAGTACTCAAAAACAAATTACAACAATCCAATTGCGTTATTAATTACCAAATTTGTCAACACAATTATTTTCTGAATTAAAAGGTATAAATACTGTTTTCGTAAATATAAAAACTGCTTATGTTGCTTAAAATTGTTAAGAGTTTGCAGTTTTTTCAACAACGAATTTGTAATATTAAATAAAAATTTTGTTACCAAATAACAAACTATATTTTAACAACGTGTTTCTCCTATTAGCAATTGTGTTAATATTTATAAGTTTTTATACCCTACACCACCAAAGGTGGTTGGGGTATTATGTGTTTGTGCAGAAGTTGTAACGCAGAGAAAAAATCTTCGGACCCCCACCTTAAAGTATACCGTTCGACTCAGAATCACTTTCTGAGTCGATTTAACGATGTCCGTCCGTCCGTCCGTCCGTCCGTCTGGTCGGCTGGCTGGCTGGCTGGCTGTCCATGTAAAGCTTGTGCGCAAAGTACAGGTCGCAATTTTGAAGATAATTTGATGAAATTTGGTACATATGCTTTTTTCAGCATAAGGACGAAGCCTATTGAATTTGGTTATGATCGGCCCATTATTTCACCTAGCCCCCATACAAATGTCCTCCCGGAATAGAGTTTTAACACTTATAGATGCCTTAAAAATAGGAATATTTTAATGAAATTTAGTATATATAAGTTTTATATCAGCAAAAATCCGTCTGCCAAATTTCATGAAGATCGGTCCATAACTGACCATAGCTCCCATACAAACTCCTCTCCCGAAAATCACTAACGTGCATAAATCCCATACAAATGTTAGTATTATGTTAATATTTAACACAAGTAAGTTGTGTATAAGTAAAAACAAAATTATGTGGATGGTAATGGTGTAGGGTATCATATAGTCGGGCTTGACCGACTATATCTTTTTCTCTCGTTTAATTTGCAAAAACAATAAAAACTAAAATAAGTAAGTGTTAGATTTCAAGATATTACAACATTAATATGTATTGTAGGGATTAACTGTTTGGTTTTCCTTATGCCCAATGATTTATCTTTCAAAAGATGTTTCTGGAATATTTAAAATCAATCATTACTAGACTGTATAAATAATAGGGTATTCACTTGCATATTATTTGTTCGATTAATCGACAAATTAAAATCAAATAATTGTTCGATTTAATTAAAATCAAGAATTCCGAGTAAAAATTTATTGAAGCAAATTGTGCAGATTAATCGAATAATTCGATTTAAAAATATTTTAAATATTTCCATTCTTAACTACACAGAAAATATTATTAAGGTCTTTTTTTCAATTAACATAGTTGTTTCATTTTGCATAGAAATTTAATAAATTTATTCAAGCAAAAATGAAATAAAAATAAAATGTATACTTTTATATCATATCATAGTGTAAGACTATAAAACATGAGATAAGTAAAAGTAACCTGTCATCGACATTAACAAAAAAATAAACAATATACAAAAATAAAAAAAATAAAAAAACAATATCCAATTTGTTTTTGCAAAATTGTATTATATTTATTAATACTGAATATGCCCTTTTGGTTTAGTTCTGTGACCTGTCCCAAAACTGGTTAAAAAGGGTAAATTTCTACCCCCTAGGCCAACGCAATGTTAAAGTGACAGGTCCTGCTCATACAAAGTGTTAGAACTAGAACCAGTCCCTATCACTTCGGACCAATCCCGTGACATGTTTTGTGTTAGTTCTTTTCCCTCTAGGGATGTTTAGAATCTAAAAGTGGCACCACAATTCGGAAGTTTATTAATAAAATTTTATTTAAAAAAAAGCGCGAATATTCGGCCCGGCCGAATCTATATACCCACCATAAACTTTTTCAAATTTTACGTTATATGAGAGGGGGCGGTAAAGTGGGCGGACCACGCCCATTTTCGGTTTCCGAGTTTATATCGATCCCCGAACTATACGTACAAAATTTCGTTATCGTATATGCTTTTGTTGAAGAAATATCAGCAGAAAAGTATAAAACGGACACCCTGTGTTTCTAGTTTTTAGCCCATAACTTTTTTGTTTATTAACCGATTTTGCCCATTTTCAATCCCAAATAAACCTTATATAAGACAAATATTTGTGCTATAAATTTCGTCCACCTACGTTGTCCCGTTCGAGCTCTATCCTGCTTTCAACAGACAGTCGTACAGACGGACGGACCAGGACCCAGAAAATATATACTTTGTGGGGTCTTAGATGTTTCCTTCGACATGTTACACACGGAATGGCAAAATCAGTATACCCCCCATCTTTTGGATGGTGGGTATAAAAAGAACAGAGTATATGCCTAAAATACAACACGTAGTTAAAGGTCGTTTTTCAGTCACAAAAATTAAATAAAATATATAAACGTCACTTTAAAAAATTATAATGTAAAATGCCAACATTTTTTTATAATTTTTAATTTGAAATGGATGCTCCTTTTAGACTTTAAATTGAACTTGTACTTTATGTTAAGAAACGTTTAAATTCTTTATCTAAAATATTATTTTCAAAATGCAATAACACAGGAACTATTAAATACATTTTCATAATTCTTACACAGCCTAACTGAGACAAGTCCAAGTAATATTTGTGTAAAATATTATACTGAGTCGTATTTACTAAATTATAACAAAAATAGGAAGAAAGGAGAAATAAAATAATGAACATTTTGGGTAAAAATTATGGTTTAATTCAATATAGAGCCAATTATAATTTTTTTTATCTTAAAAACTGTATACATTTGTATAATATTAAATTACTTTCTAGTACTTAATTTATTTGGCTATATCTGGCGTTCAGTCATTGTATAATACGGGTTATACGTTCCCAAATTTCAAATAATATAGTTTTGATACTAAAGATGTTGAGATATATTTTCACTATCGTTTAATATACGCTATAAACCATTTAAAGACATTTTATGATCAAAAATCACAAGAATCCCTTCGGACCACAAAGAGAGACAAATATTTTGGAAATACTAAATCTTGTTTTAAGCTATATTTTTGTTTTCTTTTTTAATAAAACACTAAGCTACACAAAATGCTTGTTTTATTATTTTTTAAGCGTTGAAAAAACGAGAAAATTTTTTGGTATGATTAACTCTACTAACTCAAGTAAGATTTACTCTATTATTCGAGTAACTTAAAAACTGCATTTTCGAATTATTTGATTATTCGAACAATGAAAAATTCGAGTAAAATGTATACTCTAATAAATAATGAAACAAATGTTTTAATTAAATAGATTATCTCGTTGTTACCTGAGCATAATAAAATCCCAAAGAGTCAGCCAAATTGCAAATATCTGCTATATCTAAATTATCATTCATTCAAATATATAAATAAAATTTTAAAAAATATTGTAAAAATATTTAGTAATTTTAAATTTTTTGATACATATGTGCCATTATCAAAAATGTTAAACTGGCTGAAACTGACTTAAATCTTTAATAAGTTCTGTGGTAATGATATTTTAAACAAATTGGTTACAAAATAAAATTTGTAGGGTGCGTTTATATGGGAAAAAGTTAGACTATATGGGCAAAATCGGTTAATAAACAGAAAAGTTCTGGGTTAAACACTAGAAACACAGGGTGTCCGTTGTAGCTTCATTTCACACTTTTCTGCTGATATCTCTTAGAGAAAAGCATATACGACAACGAAATTTTTAACAGATAGTTCGAGGGTCGGTCAATATATAATTTGAATTAAAATTTTATTAACTAGTAAATTTGTAAATATGACAACGTATAATCTTATTAACCCTGGAAGGGCTTCGTTAGTCGTTTCGACTAACAACAATTTTTAGTAATATTTCTTTTTGAGAATTTTGGTATAATACCTGTCGTAAATGAGATCTTGAAGTGTCCAGAAGACAATGTGTAAAAAGACAATTTTCCTCATTTTTAAGATATTATAATTTAACATTTTTAAAAAGATCACTTTTCGAGATATTTACCCGCGAACGAAAAATCGCGAGATATGGACCATTTTGATGTTGAGAAAAAAGTCATGTTATACGTCATATTAAAGGTAATTTGACCTTTAATATGACATATCAATAAATCTTATATAATAAATACTTCGAAAGATATTTGTAATTTTGTGTGTGTTACTTTGTACATATTTTGAGCTATTTTGCACTTTCAAACCGCGATATTTCGCGAAGCACTTGATAAAATTATCTGAAATTTTGAATTAGTTTTAGTTTTGACAAGAATAATTATTATACTAAATATCATTAAATTCGGAGAGCAAAAGTAAAAAATTGGAATTTTTCGTATTGGTTTTAAATGGAATGACTCATGTCTAGGTAAATTTATATATACATTTAAAAAAAAGTATGTTGATTATTCCAAATTTGTTACACAACTAACACAAAGGGTACTTATGTAACACCATCTCTGGAAAAGTACAAATATTAAGGTATTTTCAGTTTTTGCTGAATATTTTAAAAACAACGGAAAGTATTTTGGAATTTTTGCTTTTATTTTATTAAAATTAATTCACCAACCAGGAATCAATCGTTTTATTTGTCATTTTAATGATACGTTTTGAAATATTTTTAATAAAAGTTAGTGTTAGTCGTTTCGACTAACGAAGCCCTCAGAGGGGTAAAAATATCAAATCCCTTCCAGGGTTAATAAAAGATATTGTTTTTGCTGAATATTTTAAAAACAACGGAAAGTATTTTGGAATTTTTGCTTTTATTTTATTAAAATTAATTCACCAACCAAGAATCAATCGTTTTATTTGTCATTTTAATGATACGTTTTGAAATATTTTTAATAAAAGTTAGTGTTAGTCGTTTCGACTAATTAGGCTCTAGTAGAGTACTGATCAGTTTAGGTTACGTTGAGAATACTCACAGGGTATTAATAGATTGGATAGAATACAATGACTGTTATTTCTTACCGATCTTGGTCATATTTGGACCATTCTGCTCGGTGATGATTTTCAACGGAGAACCTGGGATATTCGATTTCGATCGCATGAACAGGAATCGTTTTAAACTTGTATAGACATTCTGATCCGGAAAGATGTTCTATTATTAAGGTGGACAACATAATTCAAGGCGTCACTGCGGTATTTGGGGCATAGAATAATAAAATGATGGTTATAGTTATATCACAATGAAAAGGCGTACTCGATAGAATATTTCTATGATAAATAGGGTAATGATTAAGAATAGACGTGGTCGTCTCTACCGGAATGCCAAGACTTATGACCCGAACTAGTAAAACATAGATTTAAGAAACAGTGTAAACAAGAATATGGAAATTAATAAACTGAAACTTAAACTATTTACTTAAAAGTTACATCTTCTACTTTTAACTAATGCTACCTAACTTTAAGCGCTTCTCTTACATTAGGGGATAAATCAAAATAAGAAAATATTGCATCACCATACACATCGCCTAACATGAATATGAGGGAGCTTATATTTAAGTAATCTTTTCAGAAAAATTGCATCAATCCCTTGCGGCAACATAATACACATAGATGAAAGATGTTCAGACAAATATGTATATAAATAAGTATATAATGTTTATGTATATACAAGAATAAGCATACATTCAATTCAATGAATGTTTTTATGCTATATGAATTCGGTAAAAGGAGAAAAATATATAATAACCACACATGGTTACATCTGAATATATGCTAACGTATGTTTAGACATGTATGTAAGAATATTTCGACAACCATATGCATTTTTAGACAAATATGATAAGATTGTTATCAATAGATGTAAATTTACGCTATTAGCTATGTTTACAGTAGTCTAATGATCATTTAAATTACTTAATATATAAAAGATAATAATCTTAGATTTTCTTGTGAGGACTGTAAGTATATTTGCTTATTTAATAAATTAATAGTATAGGTTTAACATGGGGACTCAAATAATAATAATAAGTAATTATTCATTATTAGTACATATAAATGTTGGAATGATAAAGAAATTTAACTATTAGTAAATTAGTAACTATTAGTAAAAGCTTGAACATTAAATATGTTCTAGTATTTAAAATCTTTTCTCTTGTTATTATAGGAATAACAGACTATTGTAATTATAATATATTTTCTTTAAAATGAAGTAAAACCCTTAATATAATTTTTACTCTTCTTCAATATTGATTGAACAATTGTGTTCAACATTTAGAAAGCATTCAGATGATCATTTGCTAATACAAAAATGTAGTGATCACAATTTTGTGCAAAAATAGTTCGCAACTCTTAACTTCCAAACAATATAGGTAAAAGAAATAAAGGAAATTCTACATAAATTCTGCAAACTTATACAAATTTAAATTATGTAATTTATTCTGCCAAATATACTCGTAAGAATTATAATTGGTTCCATTTCAAATTAAACCATGATTTTTGCCATAATTATACCCTACACCACCATAGGTAGTTAGCGTTTATGCTGATGTTTGTAACGCATAGAAAAAGTTATCCAACACCCATATTAAAGTATACCAACCGACTCAGAATCACTTTTTAAATCGATCTAACGATGTCCGTCCGTCTGGCTGTCCATATAAACATTGTGCAAAAAGTACAGGACGCAGTTTTGAAGATAATTCAATAATATTTGGCATAAGGACGAAGCCTATTGAATTAACCTAGCCCCAATACAAATGTCCACCCGGGAATAGAGATTCAACACTCGAAAATGACTCAAAAATATAAATATAAACCCACTTAGTGCATAAAATCATGTAGATTGGCCAAAGGTCTAATATAAGACCCCTTCCCGAATTTTTATGCTCATACGTAATGGTGTTAGTCTTGACCAACTATATCCCTTTTTTCGTTTTGTTATAACTTAGTAAATATTCCGACCAGTATAATATTATACACACTTATTTAGAAATATGCCAAGAAACGGCTTTTAGCGAAAAATAACTTTTTTATTGTTGAAAATGGTTCTTTAGGGCTTCAGCAGCAACTTTTTTTCTGCAACTTTTTTATAATTCCGTTATTTACAAAATTACCGTTATTTTAAGGTTATTGAAGAAAATCACAATTTTGACCTTTAAATTTCCAGAATTCGACCAAATGATGTTTGGCAACTTTGTACAAAATCCTTTGGCGAGTATTTTGGCTGAACATATGAACTCATAATATTTACAAATACAGGGTGTTTTGATGCAATTTAAAAAAAATGAATTTTGCGCCATTTAACGGCAATAATTTGTAAAAATAACCGGAAATCAATAAAAAATGTTCTAAACAAAAACAATAACATTACAAATGTAAACAAGCGCGAATGTTGTATAAGAGGTGGGCGGTAAACTGGGCGAATCACGCCTATTTTTGTTTCCGTGTTTTCATTTGTCCATGAAGTATTTGTACAAAATTTCTTTGACCTTTCACCTTATATGGGAGGTGGGCGGCAAAGTGGGCGGACCGCGCCCATTTTTTATTTCCAAGTTTATATCGACCCATGAAAATGTTTTTATAGTACATGCTTTTATTTAAGAAAGGTATAGCTGAAAAGTATGAAATTAAGCTACAACGGACACCTTGTGTTTTAAGTATTTTGCTTATAATTTTTATGTTAATTTACAGATTTTACTTATTTTCAATATCAAACAAACCCTATATAAGATAAATATTTGAGCCAAATTTTGTCTTCCTTCGTTGTGCCATTCGTGCCCTATCCTGCTTTCAACAGATAACTGGATCGACTCAGAATCTAACCAGGACCCAGAAAACATATACTTTATGGGGTTTTAAATTAAAAATAGTGTCTATGGTCTTAATTACTAATGTATAATTCATTTCAGTAACATAAACTCCCGTTTTTTTTAAATATGCACTCTATTTTTTAAATAAACGAGTAAAATTTTCCGAAAATAGGCTCTATTGTTTTTTGTACGGCACAAATTGGACTGAATGTTATGCCTTGAAAGTCAACATAGTTTTTGATGACAATAATATCTAAAATTCTGCGGTGGTACTTGAAGATTACATTCCTACTTTAAAAGTTATATATGAATTGTAATGAACAAACGAATAACTACTTCTAGAGTGTAAGAAATATACTTCACTCATGTGTATTTCTTAACTACCACAGTAAGAACCAAGTATACAAAGGTAAATTGGAATATACTAGATATGCTAGGGATAGGACTGCGGGAGCCTTTGTTTTGCTAGCAGCAGCGGTGTGGGGGGGGGGGGGGGTTCGGTCCTCTCCTAGTTATACCTATAGTCTCATTACATTTTTATTATAGACTCCCTAATTTTTATTATATTACGTTCGATGTTAGGGCCAGTATGACTAGAACTATCACTATCAGTTTTGCCCCACTCTAGTCATAAAATTTAAAAACCTATGAAGGTGTCAATAACTAAACTATTTTGAAATCTCTCTCAGATGTTTTAGAGAGATTTAGCCTCATTACCCACGCCGTCCTAAGTTCCAATGGCTATATTTTAATTGGAACCCCAAATATACAATCAAAAAAAAAAAAAATAGTCTTACTCTACATCATTGTTGCTGTAAGAAAACACCCTTATTGTTTAATTTAGCAATTCATATTAAAGAACAATATTTTTATTTAACTCAATATTAAATCTAAATATAAGTAAAACATTGTAACGATTCTCTTAAAAGCTATCTTAGAAAAATTCGAGAAGAGTTATTTTAACACGAAAGAGAGGAAAAAATCTTCAAATTGATATTCTAACATATGATAATTATTGTTGGTAAAATAACAATAAAACAATATAATTATAGTAAAGAGAGTGGTCAATGATGGGTTAATTTATAAATGAGTTGATTGGCAAAAAGCAAAAAATGAAATAAATAGAAGCAAAAACCATAACAAAAATTAATTAAGAGCGCTGTTAATTACCATTAAAAATTTAACAATAAAATTAACGTGTTCGATGAATGTTATTGCTTATTATGTTATCATAATAAGAGCATAATAAGTTGTTGCTTCTATTTATTAAAATATATAATTGCAAGATTTAATAAAAAATATGTTCGTTTCAAACTTACCGCATCATGCGAATCTGGTGAAGGCCTCCAACAGGAACTGATGATGTAGGTATTGATGAATAAAATTTAATTTTGAAAATTATCTTGCTTTATACATGTTTTTGCCAATTTTAGTTAGTTAGGTTTAGTATTGTAAATAGGTATGTAGTCTGTAATATTATTTAATTTTTATATAGCCAATTTTAATTTCGTTTAACACATGTTAGATTTAAGTTCTAAATGGAAACAATACTGTGATTTATAGATAAGGTAATTGATCTGTGATATAGGTTTAGTTTAGCATAAGATAATACAAATGTAGCATAGAAATTTAATAGAACATTTTATATTTTAAGTATGCCAATTGACATTAGAATTGATATTGAAATTATTTAGGTTCTACATTTATATTACTTATGATTTAAAATTTCTAGATTAAGAATAAGATATAAGTTGGATTTAGATGATTATTACATTTGCTTTAATTTAGGTTATTTTAGGGAAATTTAGTTAACAAATTTTTTTTATTAAAGTTAAAACTTTTCGGGATTTGTAATGCGATATTTGGGATGAGGTGATAAATGTTAGTTAAGCTGGTTTTGTTTTATAAGTTTAGTTGTTACATAATGTATTAATAAATTTAATTAGGGATCGTTTTTGCAGGTTTTAGACTCTGAATTAGAAGATATTTGTATAGATTTAAAGTTTTAGAATTTTTAGTAAATGGAATTAGTGACTTTTAGTATAAAATCTATTGTGGCAATTCAAGATAAAGGTGTTGAGTTTTTAGTAGTCTTTAGTGGCCAGTGGATGAAAATATTCAATGGAGGTTTTTGATGGTGTTACGTAACATAGCTTCACATGTGACTTTCTTTATGATGTATTGTAGAAGTAAATTTGTATAGTGGCAGGAACGATAGAATTATGGGGCTTTCGTTAAGAAGCCCCGTATAATCGTCAAATAGCTCCAAAACCACGAATTTAGGTTATAGAATTGGCACGATGTAGTATAGTTTATATAAAATTTCAATAGATTCACTGAGGCGTAATAGAAATCATTCACAAATCCTGCAGGAATATTTAATATAAATATGTTTTGTTTAACTAGGAGATTTTAACGTTTAATAAATACCTTTGAATTTATTATGAATATGTAATAAATTGTTTATAACTTTAGGTTTAGTGAATTTCACCATAAAAAAACGTGTACTATAACACTAACACTTTATTTTAATTATTATTTAATACCACTTCAATTAGAGATGTTTCTCGATCAAATGATATGTACAAAAAGAACGTATGTTTTAATTTCTCTTGCCGACCACACCTAGTTTCTTGGAAATTTACTAACGCTTAGTGTTGTAAGATAATTTAATTTAAGTTACTTTTGTAGCAAAAGGTAGTTAAGACTTTACTAATATTACGTCCTAGAATTTACTTTCAAGTACTTAATTAGCTTTCTAGCGATTTTTTTCCTTTATCATAGACAAAAACCTTCTGCTACTATTTACAACTATGTGCTCTTACAAATATAATGGGATTAAAGAGAATGATATTAGCATACTGTCAGCTGTAGTTATAACAATTATAGATTTAAAAATTTTGCTGAAGATAAAATCATTAAAAACACTAACAAAAATAAAAGAAATTTATAAAACTGTTGTTGTAAATATTAAGTTTTACTTATAAAAATCTCTCTTATTTATTTAGGTATTTATTTAATGGTAAACTTAAGAGAGATCAATATATAACGTAGAAGAAAAAAAAATCATCAACAGGCTAATGTTATAACCTTTTATTAGTATGATATGATAATGCGACTAAAACACAAATTAACACTATACTTCCCGTCAATTCAAGCAATTTAGGTTTAATAAAAAGAAAATAATTATATATTATAATTAACTTAATTTTGTACACTACTAGAGTTTGTATTATCATTTACCTAAATTGAAATTTTAAAAATATGATCACAAGTTTTGTTATTTGGTTCTATTAATATAATTTTGTTTTAAAAGGTTTCATATGCTGTTATTTTTATTCTATTGAGGAAGAAATATAATATTAGAACATTTATATTAAGAAATGGTAAAAATGCGGTATTTTCTTACATTTTTAATACGCAAAATTTTAGTAAAATTTAAAAAAAAAAAACTACAACTGTTATCAAAGAAAATATTTTCCTGAGTTGGGAAAATCTGAATTCGCCGTAATGTGTATTATTTATTTAGTTATTTTTTTCTTGTGGCACCAGATTAATCATAAAGAAAAATTTTTAAATCAAAAATCTGAAATACATTTCGTATCAGAAACTACCATTACAGAATGAAGGTGAAAAAAACGCATTTTTTAAATTTTTTAGATTTTTTTAACATTTTCCAAATTTTCTCGTAATTGAAAAATGCGATCGTTAAGCACCACTGCAGAATTTTAGATATTATTGTCATCAACAACTATGTTGACTTTTAAGTCATAACATTCAGTCCAATTTGTGCCGCGTTAAGTGTTAGCAGGAGTATTTTCTTACTTCCATGTTTTATTGTTGCCATTTTGTTTTTCTCAGTGTATTATTGCAATAATATCCGGAAATGAAAGACTACTACCCAGACTAACTATCCAACTAATAAAAACGTTGAATTTGTAGTTGTTAACATAAATAATGCGTTAAATTCATAAAAAGTAAAAAATCCAAGTTTTAAAGGCCACCCTTTATTTCCATTTTAGGGCAAGTGAGGTACACCCTAATTAGATATTAAGGTAGCTGATTCTAACCCCAAAGCATTAAAAATCATTCGGCATTTATAGCTTGAAAATGAAAAAGTACTTTTTTTTGGCATATTGCTACACATATTATATGATCTTATATCAGTTGTTTGTGAAAGAATTATGAAAATTTAGTAGTTTTTGAGTAAATGCATTTTCAAAATGACAAAAAATAAATATCACAGAAAGGGTTCCTTTCTTTCATAAGAAAACATAATGAATTCTCATTTTTGCTGCTTTTGGGTCTTAAACTTATCTCCAACATTGCTTCGAGTATTAGCAATAAAAATTTTTGAGACACAAGCTGCGAAGATTCTGCCAGCACCTACTTTTCTTCGTCAATTATACAGCTTGAGTATTTTTGTATGAAATTTGGTTTTAAATTCCGAGTCCTATTTTTGGCTTGTAATTTTTTTTTTGCAGAATTCCAGTTTGAATTTTTTTAACTTTATATGCTATCAACTTTCCCATTAGCTTTAAATTTTCGCACCAAATAGTCGAAGCACTGAGAAAACTTAGCTGATTTTCTACCAGATATATTTGGAGTTCCTTTCAATATGCCTTCAATTTTCTGGCCTTCCCAATATCACGTGCTCCTATTTTCTTACCGAACTAGGTTTCACATCAATAGTCAAATTACCTTGATACTGTTTAATATTATTAGAAACGGTTTTACGGTCGACATTTAATTCTGTGGCCAATTATTTGTAAGACCTATTAGGATTTTTTGAAATTTTTTAATAACTTGTAGGACGTAAATCTTTATTTTTGATGAAAATAAGGACAAATTTACATGGTTGTTATTAAACATAATAACTGAAGTATTTTTCCATGATAACTAGATCAAAAAAAAATTTTAATATTGATTCCGAAAAAAGTTAGGAGGCAAAATGTGTGTTAAGATTTTTTCGATCTCACTCCTTATTACTTATATATGAATATGAGTCACAGTACCATCTATTAATAAGTGGAAGACTAATATAACTAGAATATTTAGGATTGCGACACTTTAATAATTAGACAAAAGTATAAATCATGTAACATACTGAAATGCTTTATTTTGGATCCACAAGGCATTCCAACATTATTTCTTTTTTACACAGCGAGGCAACGGTTTCCGTTCTCCCTTCCATAAATAACCGAGAATGCAAGAATCTTAAATAAATAAGCTCTCTACTGATATTACAAAAGAGTCTTAAATATAATTTAAAAAATGACTTGCGGACTACCTTCTTTATCGAAACTTAAAATAAGATTAAATTATCTTGAGCTTTGTAAGTCTCGCATATAGAATTTTTCCTATTTGTAATGAAAAAGTTAATAAGTTAATCTTTTTTGCATATAATGAAAAGGAAACAAGAATTAGTACAGGATTTTTCGAATTACGATGGAACATAGTTTTTTAGTCAAGACTACTACCTCTGTCAAATAATTATATGTGCAATATTTGTTTTCTGGTTTTTATATATTCCAAGAGTGATATACATTTCTTTGGTTTACAATTTTTTTCATTCTTACCTAATGTCCCTATTTGCAAAATTTTAGGTTCCTCTTGGCATTGTATTTAAAGTACCGTTAAAATAAACATATCATTCTCTAAATTTTAATAGAAAATAATTATATGTGCAAATTGAAATTTTTACTCAACAGACTGACATGAAGTCCACAGTTTGAACCGTTTAACCAATTAAAGTTAAAATTAAAGTTATTTGGGGAATATTTAAAATGATTAGAACTAAAACACCAATTTTTTTTTTTTTTTTTAATTTATAGCCAAAATATGTCACCAGGTCATGAACTGTCAGTTGAAGTGCTGAAATCATTAAAGTAAGACGACAATTTATGTAAAATTCCAAAAAATGGTGTATACAGAAAATGTTTATCATAATACTGTTGAAAATTTAAAAAAAATCTGAGAAATTGCTATCATTCTAGGAGCGGTAACCCATAATCAATTGCTGATTAGCGGTACTTAAAAACATTTTTCGAAGAAAAACAACATGTGTTACAGAATAATAACGGCCAAATGAACGGGTTTTAATAATTGGACGTGAGCATAAAATAATAAAAGAGGTTTTAGATTAAAATTATGACCTTTGGGTGGCAAAAATATAACCAATAGAGCGGTACAAATATCCACACGCAGGATTTTATGATAAATATAATTTTTTGGTTAAAAACTTTAATTGCACCATGAGTTCATGTGCATAAGGGATGGATGAAAAATATTATATTTAAATTATCCAAGTGTTTATCAAAAATATTACATGGGTATTCGACGTCTACAAAAGACATGCTTGAAGCGTAATTATAGTGTCGAATCGCACATAATATAAGTCAATTTTAGTTCTAGATAGAAGTTGAAAATATTTATTGGACGTAGCTAAATTAATTCACAGCACAACATAAATTTACTGGACAAAAAATCCAATAGCTTCGTTGATGAATTTCCTACAAAAATTAGATTTTTCAGTAAATTAATGTGACGATGTTACTATATCGGGCCTCAAAATCGGTTTTAAAGTCACATATTATATTTCTGCAGCGACCAGTAATGATCCTCAGACCTTAATGACATAAGGATTTCCAAAGAATACTGTATGCTGAGATATATTTAGATTCAGAGCTATATGACAATATCAAATGTTTCAAATTGATTTTGTATAAGTATACTACAGTTATGACCTATATATATGTAAAGGAAAAAGGACGAATCGGTATAACGAAGGATGCATCCGGTAACGTTATATTAGGATAACACAATTCCTTAACAACTTTCATGAATATTGAAAATTAACTTTATTTAAATAAAGGATTTTTATAAAATTCTTGTCGTGCACATATAATTATTTTCTATGAACAATTTTAAAATCAATTAAGTTTTGCTACACATAAGAAATAAATTTTTCATTTGACTTATAAAGCTCTAATAAACATTAAAAATATAAAAAAGATTTGAATTTGAAAATCCTTTTTTTGATGAAAATAAATTACTTTATAGGTATGCACATATAATTATTTGACTGGAGTATACTGCTTTTAACATACAGGCATTAGGAGAGACAAACTATATAGTCTTAGATTTTCACGAAGAACCAGAATATATGTATATTATATATTATATATGTTACACATGGAAATACAAACCCAACATAACCCCATTATTTGTTGATGTTGTGTATAAAAAGAGTTTAAAAAGGAGCCAAAATATTAAATATTTTATTAAAAACGTATAAAAAAAAAATAATTTTTTATTAAAATTTTATAAAGTCTAAATTTCAAAGAATTTGACCCTTTTTAATTCTGACCATTGGTTTTATTTTTAAGCTAAGTTGTATTAATCTGTAGTTTTACTTTTGAGTATTTTTACTTATACAGTGTATTTTTATTTACAGTTCCAAATTAATTCTCCTAACCAAGTGTATCGTAGTATGGCTTTAATTTCTTTGCAAAATATCTAGCTAACATCCAAAATCTTAAAATTACTTTTTGAGTCTTGCGTCAGTTATTTTAAGGTAAGTGTTTTCCGATAAATTCGTGGCTCATTGCTTTTAGAGCTGAGTATTCAAATCTAAATTTAGGTACTACTTCCTTCACAGCTAAAATTTTGTTTACTGAAATAGAATGGTCTTACCGGTTAAATTAAGTGCATGTTCACCAACACGTAAGCATTGAAATAATTCTAAAGAATTTTGAAAACACTTTGACAGGGTTATTGATTTGTCATTAATAAAGGTCATGTGGCAATTACAGTAATTAAGTGTCACCAGCCTTTAGCACCAAAACCACTTTAAGAAATTAGGAACATGTCAAATCGATGCAAATGTGGTTACAGTGACCCATTCAGAAACTTAAATTCGTGTGTTCCTCATTAAACTAATAAATACAAAAATCTTGAATTTATAATTTTTGTTCAGGGCAGGTTCAGTTGGAAATCAATGTAGAGGTATTTTTTTAATAGTGCCAATGGCATCTAGATCAAAGAACTATAAATCTATATTTACAAAAAAACTACATCAACTATAGTTTTCAATTTGAACCCAGCAAAAACTTTGCTTGCCATGTAATGAGATAAGAAGCTAATATAATGGCTCTACACTACTTTCACATTAGATGAATAACTCATTATTTTAACACGGTGATGTCATTAGAGGCAACTATAGTTGCCTTTTGTAGCTATTCAATCACTCATTAGTTTCAAAGTATTACAGAAGTCATTATTAGCAAAATGAATAGTAACTAGTTACATTATCGGTTACAAGTAAGTACTGAAGTATTGAAAATAAAAAGCAGATAATTTTTTTGTAATTTATTTATTTGAAAATATGAGGAAATCAGGATTTGACATACTATTTCATACCATAGACTTGGAGTTAATTCTTGAAGCGCATTCTTGTGACCCGTGCAGAAATTTAATAAAATACAGGACCTTACTGACCTGCCCCCGTCTGAAAATTGTTAAGAGTTTAATACGTTTAACAAATTGTTTTAAGCCAATAAATTTTTCTTACCTTTATGTAATTGTATTTCCTAAATTGCAATCGCTTCAAATTTATTGCCTGTTGAGTTTCAAGGTATTATAAATTTGTGCCTAAGAGAAACAATACAAATTAGTGGATATTTTTTAGTAATATTCAGTAACTTACCAACACTTAACAACACTAATAATTTACCAATAGCCTTTTGAAATAAGAAATTGATTTTTGTAAACATTAACAAAAAAATTGTATTTTCTTGCATTTATTTTTTTATGTCAAAAATTTTTAATTTTGAAAAATTTGACAAACATTTTTTCAGACACAAAATTTATTTAGTAAACAAGACAATAAAATTAAATGAACAATAACACTTTTTGCATGTAACTAGCTTATTGAGCATAGTACGTATTTTGATATTAATACATTTATAGATAATAAAATTTGTATACCCCATTATTGGTTTAAGAGTTATACCGTATTTTATGTTTGATGTAGTATTTTACATAAACTTAAATTACAGAGTTCATGAATGAATTCATGTACGTATAAAGTGGCCTAATGGATTTGTTACCAATAAGTTATTCTGTCTGCTTACGTCGTGGTTTCGACTTCACCGGAGACTGGTGTTTTTACGATTAATTATTTGTTTCAGCCTTCGTTACTTTAACAAATAATTAATGTATTTTCATATTTTACCTACTTTTAAAATATATAATTTATATAATATAAATGAAGAGATAGATAAAAAGTAACATTTCCAAAAATTTGATCTAATGTAACTGATTACATATCAAGTTAAAAGTAAGTAGTTACTAATCTACTTTCATGTAATGCAGAAAGTATGTTGTTATGCTTGAAAAGTAACTACATCCGTAACTACATACCATTACCAAGTTTTTGCTGGGAAATTTTAATTTAAACTTTTTATTCTAGTTTTATAAATAAAATTTTTATTTATATTTTTATTAAAATATTAAGAAAACACTCAATGCGGTAGTAGTTTAGAATACGGCTATATTAGTAAATAATATGATTTAAATCATCCATAAAAACATAATAATGTAACTTTTAAAAAGTTCATTAAAGTTTAATAAATTCCTTGTTTTAAAGAACTCGTTTATGTGAAAAAAAAACTCTTGAATTTAAATATTTAAATACAAAGGAAATCATCATTATCGCCGTTTATCATTCAAGGGTAATCGTATGTGATAGATTATATTTGTAAGCGTTTGAATTTATTGAAAATGAAATTGAAATTTTCTAATAGATTATTGGCATACTTCCGTTTGACATTGTGCTACGTGTAGCGGCTCAAACTCTAACAAAGTAAGTTTAACAATACTATATAAACATACACCCATACATACATATAATCGCATAGAACGGAATATTGTCTGTGTTTATCTCTTCCGTTTCAGTTAAACATTACATTTTGTTAATTTTATTCATGCCGCATATTATTCTACGTGACAGATTACAATGAAATATACTTACATATAGAATGTTGTAAATGTATTTTTGTTTTTGTAGTTTTATAATGTTGTATGCTTTTACAACAATAGATTGTAGAACAATTTCTTCAGGCAATCGGCAGGTAGATTTTCCTACATACATACAATACATATTTCCACATACACACCGAAAAGGTGGTAAATAACAGTGTGATTTAGTACAAATGAAAAACATAAAACATAATTTCCTTTTCTTTAATCGTATTGCACACGCTCTGATTCTAACAGAAAATACACAGAAAAAACAGATTGGTTGTGGCAACCGAATTTATTGCCAATCGAATTTGGTCGGTTCCAAGTACTAACTCGTAATTCGGTTGTATTTATTGAATTATTTGGTACTTGCTACTACTTTTAAAAAATCATTTTGCGGCTGTTATTTTTTTTGCTACTCCGGAACACTATTGTCAGGGAGAGTATCTTTCTTACACAGTCAATAACTTACTCTATTGCATTTCTTGAAGCTTTATACAATTAAGTAAGCAAATGTTGTTTCTCAGCAAACACTTTTTGCTTGGAAATATTAACTATTTTCTTGGATTTAACATTAAATATTTGCACCGCTTAGCATTAAATAACTAATTGTTACAAACGATCTGATACACATATATAAAAAATAATTTGTTCTGGCATCACATAGACGATTCACGTTGGGGTAAAAGGGGTCGAAAATGGCGCTTAATTTAGGCAGAGGTGATATCAATATTTTAATGATGAAGATCTATTTTTATATTTATTATTAGGTAAAAAATGTATATTTTTAATTTTAGGATTTTTTTTTGGCAGAATGGTAATGTCTGTCCGTCCGTCTATACCTTAGGATTAAATTGGTCTAAAATCGCCGCATTATTCAGAGAAAGGTGATATGAATATTTAAATGGTCATGATTTAAATTTTATCAATTAGTTATTAAAAAAGATATTTTTAGAACTCTTGAATTTGTTTTGGCAGAATAGTAATGTCCGTCCGTCTGTCTATACATTGGAAAAATGGGTCTAAAATGGCCGCATAATTCAAGAAAATGCGATATCAATATTTTAATAATTACAACATGTTTTTTTTTATTAGTTAGTAAAAAATATAAACTTTAAAAATACTCCGATTTTTTTGGCAGAATGGTAATGTCCGTCCGTCTGTCTATACATTATTATTAATTGGCTAGAAGAAAGCCGCATAATTCAAGGAAGCGCGATATGAATATTTTAATAACTAAGAATTGTTTTGTTCTTCACTAGTTAGTAAAAAAAATGCACCATTATATCACTACGATCTTTTTTGGCTAAATGGCAACATCCGTCCATCTGTCTGTACATTGTGAAAAAAATCGATCTAAAATGGCCGCTTACTTCAAAGAAAAGTGAAATCGATACTTTTATAATCACAACTTGTTTGATTTTTACTAGTTAGTAAAAAAATGCATTACAAGAATCTTACAAAATTTTTTCTGCCAGATATGTAATGTCCGTCCGTCTGACTATACAATGGGGTTAAACATGTCAAAAACTAAGCATACTTCAGAAAAAGTGATATCAGTACTTTAGTGATCACTTTTGACTTTATTATTTATTAGTAAGTAAACAAATTCATTTTTAGAATTCTAAGGCTTTCTTTGCAGAATGGTAATGTTTTCATACAAAAAAAAATCGTCATCAGTGAGAATAATCAACTGCGGATTGTGATAGGTCTATATATTTTATTTTATACTTTTTCCCCATACTTGATTGGATCGGAACTTATCAAAAGTCTATTAAATATATCTTCGTTTGATTTTTGTCTACTACATTTTCGTGAAAAATGTTTCCGGTAATTTTTGAAATTTTCTTTTCATGTTTCTTGGGTGTCTCAGAAAGTTGGCCATTTCGTAGAAGAGCATGTTTTATAATTTCTGGGCCGTGAATAAAAAACTTGTGGAGGATAGGAGACATACAATACCATGGATATTTATCAATGTAGTATCTGGCTGTATTGTTTGCATAGTTCCTGAATTTTTCAATATTAAATACCAAGTACCAATATAAGACACATCACTTTGTAGAATATAAAAACATTACATGAAATCATAATCATTTTAACTGAGTTCGACTGTATTAAGCAGTAAAATTATTTTGTTTATTTAAAATAATTGTACAAAACAATAACAAAATACATAGTGAAATAACGAAAAATAAAACAAAGTAAAAAAATAAAAAAGTCTGCACTTAACCTATTTTTGGTTTGGAGCAACTTGAGTTTTTTCACAAAAATGTAAATTTCTAAAATCGGGCAAAATATGCGCACGATTTAATTTCAGAATATTTAAGTAGACAATATATAATATTTTTCAGATAATTTTTCATAACAAAAGTCTTGTTATATTTTTAGTTGCATTCCATGAAATTTGAAAATTAGTGTATTTTTGGACTATTTTCAAAAAAATAACAAAAAATACCAGGACAAAAATAATTTACAAATTCTTGCATAAAAGTAAACTCAAATAGCTGTAGTTGATGGTTCCATTTTAAAAATTTTCTTTAAAGCACTTTTTATTAAAAAAAAATTCACCGAAATTTCATGAAAATTTAATTTTTTGCTCTTTTCTTAAAATATAAAAAAATGTTGAACTTTGACAGCTCAGTACTCAAAAATCACGCAACCTATGTTAATGACTTTTATCGTTATTGATACATAATGTTATCTATTTTTATTTGTTACCCAATTTTATTTAAAAAAGTTAATTTTCAAAATTCAATTAAATGCCACTTTCGACCCCTTTTACTCCAACGTGCGATTGCAGGATTTGTTTTTGTACGCGAATAATGGAACGACGAAAGTAAATCACACAATTTTATTGAGAATTGTCTGCAAAGAGATTTAAAAAAACCATAAAATAAGTTAAATATTAAAAAGGATCTTTGAGAGCTAAACTAATTTCTTACCTTAATAGCTACTTTTATTAAGACGCATGACAATATATTGCAAGCAAATCCCAGATCTAGCACTATCGCTAGCAAACAAAGCTGTCTTCCAAAGTTCTATCATTAACCTTTAAAACTTAATAGTGTTAAAAGCGTAATCTGTACGTAATTATAAATTATAAAATTTTCTTGTACTTACATTATTTTTTATATCTTCAGCCACAGACTAATCCAGACTAATGCTTATACCATTACCAATACAAATATCAGTATTGTTATCTGTTTGTTTTATTTTTTTGTTCTTTTTTCAGCATTTTTTTAAAAATGGTTCTTGCAATTTTCACAAATAATTTAATTTTAATAATTAATTTCAAAAATGTCAAATATTTAATAACCAAATTTTTTATTGATAACTTTTATTTCAACCATATATTATGAAAGTGTAATGATATTTCAGTTATGGTCACCAATATTTAGCTGTAAACGTTTTAAGTACTCACTTAAATTCGGTTATCTTGATCAATGATTTTAAATAAGTTGGAAATATACTAAAATTGGTTTCAATAACTAATATTTTAATAGTAGGAACCTTAAAATGGTTACTACAATGTTAAAATTTGTGTAACTTTAAAAAATCTATTAAAATCAAACATTTTTAATAATAGCAATTCAATATTAATATTTCTAATTATCATTTTATTATAGTAATCGTAATCCAACCAAACTTTTTTCTGTGTGTAAATATCTGTTTTTATTTTTTCTCTCTCATTACATTCCTGGGCGCTACAATTTGCAAATAAGATGGGTAGTTAGAAAAAAATGTCTTATATATTGTGTGTTTCTTACACGCATATACAATGAGTAAGAAGATATTGCACGTTCTACATTTAGGTTTCAGGTATTTATTGATAAAAATAAATTTTCAATTGGCTGTCTAAGATTTCAGAAATATTTACGAGCACAAGAACTGTAAAGTATACACACGAAATGATTTGGTGACAAAAGAGAGACGTGTTGCTATTTTAAGCTATTGTAGAGAAAATTTCATTTTAATTATAAATGTTATTTAAATATTAAATGTCGTTAAAGTATTAATTTATTTAAGCAATAGGAAGAACTAAAAAATTATATTAAAAAAACTCTATATCTCTTTACATTGAAAGATCTATTAAAAGTAAGGAATAAAAAGAAAAATATGCACATAAGAAATTAATCCAATGACATAATTTTATTTATTAATTATACAGTCTAACACAAATACTGTAGAACGGGATTTCGCAGTCAATCTAGATATATGTAACCACAAATTTCTAAGCCTATAAATCATATTTTTAAATCGACTCCAGTTTTATAAAATATCAAATTATTTTCCAGCTATGCCAACTCAAATTTTTAATATGCTCAATAGTTTCGGAGATATTAAAACAAAATATATAAAAAATCATAATAAAATAAATTTTTTTCTTTTTCTCTATTATCACAAATCCGAATGTACATATTAAAAATTATCATCATATTTTCTTATGTTATTTTGCATTGTGTTGTTTCCATATTATTGTTTGTATGAATTAATCCCCACGTTTTACATTAGATTGCTTTAATATTATTTTTACCAAGCTGTCCATTTTGACCATGTCATCACGCAAAGAAAAAAAACATGGTTCCAAAATGCTCACTTCAATTAAATGATGTTCTTAAGTAGTCTATTATTACGTTTATACTCACCATTTACTCGCAATTAAAAATTTATTATAATTAATAAATTTTTTATATCGCAATTAAAAATATCGCGATATGCTAATTTTTCCGTATAACGGTGAGTTAGTATTATATTTGTGAGTTAGTATCTTACGAAAACTAATCGTGATTAGAAAGTAATTTACAATAAATTTTACGGCGTTGCCAGTTCTATTGTTGTTTTTAGCGATATGGTAGTCTTGTTATCATATGTTTAAAAAAAAAAAAAATCATATTTAAATTTAGCGCAGAAACTTGAAATTTTGTTTAAAATAAAAGAAAAATGTTAAATATAAAAGCGGGAAACAGTCGGTGCAGTTGGAATATTGCTGAGACTAAAGAACTCCTTGCATTAATGAAGGAAAATCAAATAATGGACCAACTTGATGGAAAAACACGGCGCAACAAAAATGTTTACATGCATCTGGCAAATGAATTGGTCAAGAAAGGTCATACAATTTTTAAATATGAAGTGTATTTTTAATTAATCGCTATTAGGTTTCAAAAAGAGCAGCGAACATATCAAAGTTAAGATTCGCACTCTAAAAAAGGATTTTCTTAAAACAAAACGCAGCAACAGCAAAAGTGGTGCTGGCCGAAATAATATGGAATACTTTAACGACTTAAATGAATTATTAGGTGATCGTCCTGTGGCCTCTGCTAACGGCTTAGATACTACTATGTTGGACGAATCTCTGGAAAATATAAAAGAAGAAATGGAAGAGGAGTATTTGGAGGAAACTTTCTTTGAATCTGAAGATATGAACTCTTCTGATGCTTTAACTTCAGAGGAACAAGAAAGAACACCAAAAACTCCAAAGATAGAAAAATCTAAAAAGAAAACTAGTATGTTAAATCCCAAAAATTAATATGTACTAACCCTTCGGTCAATAAGATTTTCAGTATTGTTAATTGTTGTGCAAACATAAATTGTTTATTTATTTTTTAATTTATTTACAAAAATACAAAAATTTTTGTGTTAATTTTGAAAATGTATTTTTAGGAAGTGCTATTCAATCAACTTTACTTGAGATCGCTGCAGACCTAAAGGAATCACAGCAGTCGATATTGAAAATGGTTAGGGAAGAAAACAGAACATTTTTGGCAGAAGAACGCCGCCTACATTCTGATTATTTAAAAGAAACGAAAGAAATAATGGAGGAAGATCATAACAGGAAGATCATAACATGTGATGACATTTTGATTTATATCTCTTAAAATCTTCAAGAAACTAAGATATGCCTCATAACTTTAATAGTTTTAATGAATTTATTTTATTTTTTTTTTTTTATTTTAATTAATACAATGTAATACAAATAGTACAAAAATATATATAAGATGTGCCTCATAACTTTAATAATTTTAATGAATTTATTTTTTTTATTTTAATTAATACAATGTAATACAAATACTCCAAAAATATATATTTATTTTTTTTGTGAATAAAACTTAACGCATTCTATTTTCTGAAATTTTATGCTTATTTTTTTTAGATAGTTTTTAATATTTTCTCTTATTTGTTTTGAAGTAATATCATTTGGTTGTTGGTATATATTTTTCGTTTCATCTAATTCGTTCCAGGTGATGCAATAGTGTTCCTTTTGTTCTCACAAAAATTATTTAAAATTGCACAAGCTACCACAACCTTAGGAATAATATTCGTTGAAATATCCGTTCGTTTCGATAGACAGCGCCACCTTCCCTTTAACCTTCCAAATGCATTTTCGACAACTACACGTGCAGAGCTCAACCTGTAGTTAAATAATTCCTCACTACGTGTAAGTGCTCCAGTGTAAGGTTTTCATAGCCATGGCAGTAAAGGATATGCTGGGTCACCTACCAGCATAAGGGGTGTACTTATTCCATCAATCATGGTAGTGAATGGTGGTATTACTTGGGAAGCATGTTTGAAAATACCAGATTCCTTAAACACGGTTGCGTCATGAACACTCCCCAGAAATTTAATGCTCACGTTTCTGAATCTAGTAGAAACGAATTAATTTAATTTTCTTTATAATAAACTGTATATGCATTTGGTATTTACATGTACTTATCATCCACAATTGCCTGCATTACCATAGATGGCCATCCTTTTCGGTTTATGTAGTCCAAGTATCCTTTTGAAGAAGGTAAAATCGGTATATGTGAGCCTATGAGGAATTCATTAATAATTTGTAATATTTTTACCTGCTGAAACTTACCATCAATGGAGCCAATTATATTTGGAATATTAGACATCTTTTCAAAACTTTTGGCAAGCTGGAGGCATTCTTCCAAATTTGGAAACTTAATAAACTCAATTTTAAAATAGCATTTAGTATGATATAGAAATATTTGTGTACAGTGGATTTATGAACCCCGAAAACATCTCCTACCACTCGATATTCAGCGCATGAAGCTAGCTTATATAAACAAATGGCAATTTGCTTTTCTGGTGGCACAGGAATGTTTAAGTGAACTTTCTGTTTTGGCAAATGAGGGGCGATCAAAGTACACAACTGGAGAAAAGACGATTTTGTCATACGCATCGATTCAAAATAAAGCTGATTATTTTTAGGTTCTTTTATTAATGTCCAGTAATGATCACTCCTTGGACGTGATTTAAAACGCCTTTTTCTGCGTTTAATAATAGCACCACAAATAGAAATTAAATGTTCAGTTTTATAAGACTCAATTAGGAATTGATGTTGACGAAGTCTTCTTTCACTTGCTGCCAAAAAGCTTAGAAGTCTTTCTTTAAGACGTTTATGCAACAATTGTTTACGCTTTAGCAATAATTGCATTGCAAGAAATATAATTATTTTGGTTTTGTTCATTTTTTTTTTTTTTTTTTTTAAATTGAAAATTTTCTCACACTTTTTTATATAAACACATGTTATTTAGATCAATGTTACCATATAATTTAAATTTTGTTATCTAGTAGCGCTAATAATTACACATATCTTGATATACAATCTGCCGTATATACAGTGAGTTATTTATTTGTAAGTTATTTTTATTTGCAATAATAGTACGTATAAACGTAATATATGTGGCTATCACAATAAAATTATTTTACTTAAGACTAAGCTCAATCAATTATTTTTGCTTTGATCATTTTAATATTACTGACGAAAAGGTTCGATATGTTTCCTACAACAAAATAGTTTGATTTATCAAATATAAAATGATAGTAATAATAATTATATAATAAAGATTAGTAATAATCTTTATTATATAATTATTATTATATTCGGCACAGCCGAATCTTTTTTCAATTTCATTATTATATAACAAGTCATCCGAAAGTTGAATTATTAGTTTGATTTTTATATTACCCTGTAGGTTAAACTATTCTCGTTATTTTTACGGAAGTAATTCCCCAAGGAATTCTAGATTTCTGGAGCCCAATTTCTTCAGCTTTATAACACATTTCTATGAATGATTTTTTTTAATACAAAAATATAATTAAGTTTTTATTTTTATACCGCACTATTAATATGTAGCTAAGGAAAACCTGAGCTCAAAAATTAATTTAAATCATATTCAGTTCTTGGATACTTTGACCCTTTAAATTTCATGGTCTTATTAGTGAACATTTTGTAATTTATCTACTAGGGTGATCGATACGGTTTTCCAACCGGTTTTTAAACCGGTTTTTTCTGTCAATGTGCTGTCGGTTTTTTCAAAATGTTCATTTTTCGAATGTCGAATAGACCGGTTTTTTTAAACACAAAAAACCGGTTTTAAAAATAGCTTTTTATTTAAAAAAACATGTACTAAATACTGATATTTGAATCGAAATTTATGAATATTTTTTAGAATATTATTTTTAATGTTTTAAAAATATAGTTTAAGGTTAAAACGAAATTAATTATTGTAATATTAAATAAATAAATTAGTAATAATTACTTCAATTGTAACACCTGTAATATTTTTGCACTTAATTTGAATGTTTTAGTCTTTTTTTATTCAATATTTTGTTCATTTTTCAAAGATTTTGTTTTAAAAAAGTTTCTCCTACAAAATAGTTTCAGTAAAATTTATTGTGGCTCTTATCATATTAACCCATGGTTTATGTTTTGTTTGTTTTGATGATTATTTTCTTAAAATTTTTATATTATATTATTCGTTCGTTCATATGCTTTGTAACACCCAAAAATATTGGTTTAAGACCCACCATAATTTGTACCAATCGTCTTTAAGTCGATTTGATGATGTTCGTCCGTCCGTCTGTCTGTTCATAAAAAAATAATTAATTAATTAATTAAAATACAGGTCACAATTTTGAACATGTATTTTTTAAAATTTGGCGCACAGGTTTCTTATAGTCTAAGAACGAAGCGTGTTGAAATTGGTTATGATCGTTCCATTATTTAAATTAGCGCCATGCAAATATCCTCCCGGAAAAGGGGTTTAACGATCATAAATCCCTTAAATGTAGTAAGAATTTTTTTTTTAATACATGTAAGTTCCATATAAGTTATAATCTGTGTTCCGAATTTCATGAAGATCGGTCCATAATTGAACATAGTATTGGCTCACAATTCCACAGGTTTAGAAAAGAAGACACTTCCCCGAATTTGGTGCACATAATTGAGTAGGGTATTGTCGGACTTGACCAACTATTTCTTTTTCGTTCTTATTGGATTAATAGTTATTTCCAAAAATAATTATGTGTAATATATTTTAACTTGAACATCATAATATTTATTTATTTTTCTTTAAGAAAAGTAGTCTTTTGGTAGAAATATTAACATCTGCAAAAAAAAAACCGGTTAACCGGTTTTTTCTGAATTTAAAAAATTGCAACCGGTTTTTTTAAAATACCAACAATTCGAACTATTCGAAAACCGGTTTCTCTAAAAAGTCGAATAATCGATCACCCTATTATCTACACACGTTTTCGCTGGTGCTTTAAACATGTAAGTTATTGTTAAAGGATTCCAGACATTTTATGGGGATTACTATTACAGTTTTCACATGGGGGCAAGTTACATCTTCATATAGTTTAATAAATATTCTTTTAAAATTTTACTTTCTGATAGTACTTTAGATTTATTCTTTATAAATTATTCAGCAAAAAAAAAAAAAGATATTTTATTATACGAAAATGCACGAAGGACTCAGGAACTATCAAATATATTTGGATATTTCATTAAATATATTTAAATTCTTAACAAATTAAATATATAAATGCAAATGTAAAAACACATTGTACACTAAAATAACCATATATGAGAAAATATAAACATTTTGCATATTCAAGAAATCCGTGATTACGGGACTTTGATAACAGACCTCTTAAAAAATGTACTTTACCTAAATTTGTCATAAAAATAAAAATTTCCTTATTTATAACTCAAGGAAACTACATTTCGGTTAACCGGTTATTCGACATAAATTATTCGGTTTATTCATTAATCTAAAATAGACTGTTTTAAATTATTCGGACAGTTAATCGACAAAAATTATCCGGATGACCGAATGACGGTTACTCGATTGGATACCCTAGTACCTATGTATGTATATAATAATATGGACATTTTGGCGTATTTAAATTAATAGACCAATATACACTGTTGCCAGATTTTTTTTTTAAAGAATATTCAGAACTATTTCTACAATTTTTTATATATTATAAAAGTAAATTAGTTGGTACAAAAATATTAACAATTTAAATAAAAATCTTCTTAAGGATTTATGGGAACCAATATTATATCATTTTATTTAAATGGCCTAAATACTTACATAGTCGAACTAAGAAGAAGAAAAAAGAATAAATGTACAAATATTTTTTGTTAGATTAAAAAAGTGAAAATGGCAAAATATGTAACAAGATTATAAAACTTTAATAAAAGTACAATAAGAAAAATCCCAAAAATATGTATATTTAAATAAGTATGTGTACATATGTATGTATAATCAAACTTAATAGGTAATGCGTACTTGACTTTCATAATATGTCACCAATATAAAATTAATGTAACTTTTTTTCATTTCTTTTCAATTAAAAATTTAATTTTTCATCAGAAAGAGCATAAAAACTGTTCATTAACATATAAAATACGTAGTTTTTTATATTGACGATTTTTTCACGAATAGTAGATTTGACGATTTTGACGATTTTTCTCCAAATTTGACGATTTTTCACCAAATTCATCTGGCAACTATGCCAATATAATAAATAAAATTTAAGTTTTATTTATTTTTTAGCAATTTTTAAATATTTTTTGCTTACCGAAAAATTTTCTAATATGCACCTATATCTTAAAATCCGTTAACATTCCTATTTTCTAAAATCCTTTTAACACTTTATTTTGTTGTTGCAACAAAAACAGAAAAAAAAATATTTCAATATTAGATGCTTTTACAAACCAGAAAACTTACTCGTCTCCCTTCACACTTTTTTCCATATAAATATTTGAATAGTTGTCGCTCGTAGTCTGTTGTCCTTCTGAAAATTTACATAAATTTAACATTCATTTCTCTAACACCACGTACTTTGTTGTTAAGCACTGATTTATGTTGTGAGAACTAAAAAAGTGAAAGAAAAAAAATATATATAAAGAAGAAAAACGTTGAATAGAAAATGTTGTCCACACATAAAAATACATAGTTTTTTAATGGATTTTAAAGAAACGTAGGGTGAACAAAACTAAAATGTTGACTCAAAATGTTAAATCAAATTAAACAATACTCAGAGGGAATTTAACAAAAGAAAGTAAAGTATCAATCTAAAGGGACAAATTGTGGGATATAAGTATAAGTTTGATTGTTGTTATGAATACAACAGAGGTGGTAGAAAGTGTTTTGTTAAGACGTCAGTGATGCTCTGATTATTTTGCATAAGGAAATAAGGATATATTGTGACTCTTTGGGATGGGTTTCTAATCAAATAACACTGGCCAACAAAAAAAACTTTTTTCGTGCTCCTTCAAAAAAAATAAATAAAAAATATGTGGACTAGATGGAATTCCGCATGCTTAACTCGAATCTGCTTTCAGTTTTCTCTCTTCAGGTCGAGATTTTTTTTATGGGCGTGTCTAATATTGCGTCCTAAATTAGCCGATTACTCGAGTATATTTCACTATAACTCGAGAACGGTATGCACGATTTATATAAGTGATACACCAAAATACAATTTAGGAGATATTTTGAAATAAGTGCCCGAAAAGAATTTGTTCATGCTAAATTCAAGATTTCTTTTTTTTTTTTACTAAAATTTCTTTTTAAAAGTGGAAACATCAAAAATGTTTCAGTTTATCATATTTATTTCAAAGCTGGCAAAACTACGAGTAAATAAACCCACGTATTATAAAAATTAATGCACAAGTCTTGATTGCATTCACAGATAAGTTAGGATACCCATGCATACCTACAGTTAAGTGGAAATACACTAGTGGGCAAACATTTTTTTTCGTCTTAAGTAAAAAAAATAGATGGATTAGATAGAATTAGAACGTGCTAAATAAGAATCAGCTTTTACTTTTTTCCTTTAACATTGATTTTTTTTATGGGCATGACTACTATGAAAAGATAAATTAAACTCCAGTAGATAGTGATCTAAATTGTCTTTGAGCTGAATTTACATAATTTTTTTATCTAGTAAATATTTCCGTAGTTATTTGGTAGTTAGTAGCGAAAAAAAAATTTTTTTTGAAAAATCGTAAAAATTTTGATCCATAACTCTGAAATTCTTGAGCAGATAAAAAATATTGTTGACATACTTGAAGACAATTTTTTTATGCATCTTTTGGTGTATCATTTATAAAAATCGTGTAAACAGTTCCTGACTTATAGTCTAAATTTGACAAACCATTCTCGAATTTTATAGTGTGTATCCGTTGAGTAAGGTGATGATATTAGTCATGCGCCTAAAAAATCAGTACGTGATAAAAAAAAAAAGTGAATGCAGATTCTTGTTGAACTCGTCAAAATCCACCTATTTTTGTTTCAAGAAAAAATATTTTTTTATTTTTTTTGCCCACCACTGTATTTCTATGCATTTGTATGTAACATGGATATTTTTACTTAACTGTGAATAAAATCACGATTTGTGCATCAATTTTGAAGATACATACCTTATTTTGTTCGCAGCATTACCAGCTTTAAAATAAAGATGATAAACTGTAAAATTTTTGATGCTTTCATTTATTGAAATAAATTTTAATAACAAAAAAAAATCTAAAATTTTGCTTGAAAATGATTTTTTTTGGGCATTTTTGTCAAAATAACTTCGAAACTATTGAGCACATAAAAAATTAGGTTTAGATGATTTTAAGATATTTCTAGTACGCATCTTTTGGTGTATCACTTTGATCAATCGAAATATTAGACACGCCCATAAAAAAATCAAGAACTGGTGGAAAAAAACTGAAAGCAGATTCGTGTTTAGCACATCAAAATACATCAAGTCCAACTATTCGTATATGGGGGAGGATTTTTTTGTCGACCAGTGTAATTGAATAGAATTTCTTATTATTTAATTTGTGACCACAATATTGTGTTTTTTCTTAGACTATTGAAGGTCACACAATGTTGCATTATCTAAAAATTTTTAAACTGCAAAAGATTTCAAATTAAATAGACCCACTATTAAGCAGATTCTAATAAGATTCACAATAAAATATTTTATTAGACGATTTAACGTTCTTAAACTCATCATCTTCTAGTGCCCTTTTATATACATGTCGGCACCGTTTGAAGTATTGAAAGGCCCAAGATAAGACTTTTCCTACACTATTCAAGAATTATCGAAGGAGCTTTTTTGTAATATTCAGCACTTTTGTTGCAAAAAAAAATCAAGATTTTTACCTTCTTCACCCAAAATATACTTATGTATATACATTTACTATTTCCAATTTATAATAAACAAGCGTGAAAGTTATATTCGGCCCGGCCGAATCTATATACGCCCATTTTTTGTTTCCGAGTTTACATTGGTCCTTGAACTATTTAAACACAATTTCGTTGATTTTCACCTTATATGGGAGGTGGGCGGTAAAAGTGGGCGGACCACGGCCGTTTTTGTTTTTCGAGTTTATATCGATTCCCAAACTATACGTACAAAATTTCCTTGTTTGTTGAAGAAATATCAGCAGAAAAGTATAAAACGGACACCCTGTGTTTCTAGTTTTTAGCCCATAACTTTTTTGTTTATTAACCGATTTTGCCCATTTTCAATCCCAAACAAACCTTATATAAGACAAATATTTGCCAAATTTCGTCCCTCTACATTGTCCCGTTCGAGCCCTATCCTGCTTTTAACAGACGGACAGACGGACGGACATAGTTAGATCGACTCAGAATCTAACCAGGACCCAGAAAATATATACTTTGTGGGGTCTTACATGATTCCTTCTACATGTTACACACGGAGTGACAAAATCAATATACCCCCCATCTTTTTGATGGTGGGTATAAAAATAGTTTTTATTAAAAAATATTATAAATAACTTTTGATTTTTTTTTTTTTTACAAAATTATATCATAAAAACATTAACTTAATTTACTTTCTTTTAAAAAATATTTAACTTTTATCAAAATATAAAATGTTTTTCCTATAAAAATTTCTTTTTAATATTAAAAGCAAAAAAAAAAAAAAAAAATAATATACATAAATTACACCAAACATTGTTGCCTTGCTTACAAACACGCTATACAATAAATAAATATTTTTATCTTCAACACATAATTTTAAGTATTTTTATTTTAATATGCTTATTTGTTTTAAAAACATAAAACATTTAAAATTTTACTAAAACTAATTTGTCTGTTGTATATAGTTATTTTAGCTTTGGTATGCTGCTATTATGCTTTAGGAATTATAAACAACAAACCTTTTGACTTTTGCCAAAATTTTAAACAAAAACAAAAAAAAAAGATGGAAATTTGCACCAAATCCTTGCATACTATAGTTTTGGGGTAACATTATTTTATTCTACAATTTAGCAAAAAAAAAAAAACAAAAAAAAAATAGTTTGGCTAATGCTTTCAAGTCCTGCCTCTGAACTCTAATGCCCTTTTCTATACAAGTCGGCACGGTACGACTGGCAGTTGTTAAAGTAAAAGCAGTAGTACTAAGTATAGTATTTGTTGTATGGCTGTGGTAGTTATTGCAAGGGTAAACTTTTAATAAAATTGTTATGTAAAGTAACGACTTTTCTATAAAATCCTTTAGAATACATAATTTTATATAGCGCCTTTCATAAATTTTTTAACAGCAACAACATTACCGGCAGCAGCAACAAGAATACATCGAAAAACGGTAACAGTAAAAACTATATACAACCTTTATACCACAATGTATGTAGTATTTGTGAAATATATTTATACTTACTATGCCACCAGAATCATAAAGTAAACAACAAGTATTTAACAAAAACTATTAGCTTAATGCACTTAGGAAAAAAAGTGTCGTTGATAAGATCAACCCAAATAACTATTAAAAATTAAAATCAAGGTTTATAAAAAAATAATAACAGATTGTCAAGAAAATAAATGTAGTTGTTTATTGACGCATAAAATAATAGTTATGTTTTTCGTAACAGTTATTTCAAAGAATAAGAATTACTTAACACATTTCGGGCCACTACCCTATCCCGTTAAGATAAATTGTGTACCTGTATATTTTAGTTTCCGAGATATCGTGTGTAAAATTTCTAACTTTCGCTTTTTGAAGAAAAGAAATTGTTATTTGTGAGAAACTCAGGCTTCATGTCACACTGATATTTCTTGAACCCTTTTGTAACGAAGTAACTATTTTTTTATTTTTTTAGAAACATTAAAATTTAAAATTGCCAAAATTTCCTTTCCCATGTAAGCTTTGTGAGCAAAGTACAAGTCGCAATTTTAAATATATATTGATGAAATTTGATACGAATAGTTATTTTGGCACAAGGACGAAGCCAAATCATGAAATTCTGTTATTTCATCTAGCCCCTATACAAATGCCCTCCTGGAATAGGAGTTTAATACTCATATATAATATAGCAAATAAGTTAATATAGCAAATAAGTTAATGAAATTTGGCACAGAAATAATTATAAATAATAAATAAAATATAGATTAAAAAATTTCGTAAAGATCGGTTTATAATTAACCATAGCTCCCATATAAGCCCCTCTTCCGGAAATAACTTTAACGTGCATAAGTCCCATACAATTCTTAGCATTAAATTAATATTCACAACAAATAAGTTTTATATAAATAGAAACAATATTGCTAAACTAGCTCGCATATAAAATCATTTTTTGGCTTGGACAACGATCTTAAAATTTGAACATTACCCTGACAGAGAAAAAAATAGTTTGCTTTCATTTATTGCGTATGCATCCCTTCAATATCCTTTGAGATTTTATTTAGCTTTTACTTTAAATGACTCATTATTTCAGTAATATGTTGCACAGTTTTACAATTTTTTATAACTTGATATCCACTTTGTGGAAAAACCAAATTGAATTGACATTTTGAGTAGAGAGCACAGTTCTTGTAATTGTAAATTCTATGTTTTTCATTATCAAATTGTATGACCTTTCGCGAAAATTTATTATCCTATTAAAAATTTTAGATGATTCATTCACTAGTTCTTAGCATATTCAATATGCGATTATTCCATTTGCTGACAAATACTTATTTTTTTACTGTAAAAGTCATACAAAATATAGAATGTATTTTTTTAAAAGGCTACATTTCTATTGCACCTGTTTATTCCAAAAATTCTATATTCTTTTATCAGCAATATTTTTCAATTTCCAATGTTTTCAGTGCGCCAACTTGCGTAATATAGCAAAATCACACTACATCTTATAGATCATTGAAACGTTTTCGCAACACCAATTTTTGGGAGCTTACTTTATCATCTCTTGGCTTTAGTTCGAAACGTTATTTTAGATGATTTGTAAAATTTTTCGAATTATTTTTTAATATTTAAAAAAGATATATTTTATAGATCTTTTATTTTTTGGTCCGCTCTATCAGGAGTAAAAGTATCTCGGAAATTAATTTTTTTATTTACTTAGCATTTCAGGTTAAATGCAAATTTATAAAACACTATAATTGATCTTAAACTAAATTAGTTACGGTATAGGTAAAGTTACTGAAGCGAAAATGCAGTGGTCTAAAATGGGTTAAAAAAAAAATAATAATTTTTTTAAAAATGTACTTATAACACTAATTTCTAATTCGGTCATAAATTAATATATGAAAAATAAAACAATAAAACCATTTTAATAAAGCTTAGGCTAAGATTTTGAAAAATTATATCTCAGAATGAAGTAAACTTTCATTTTAGTTGCGATCATCGAGAACTAAATTTTTCTCCATTTTAACAAGGTTGTCCTAATATAAAAATGCAAGTGTAGTAAATTTTAATAAAAAATACACAAAACCTATTTGTGATGCAGCATGATTTTTTATTTTTTTTAAAGGTTTTCCACTAAGAGAGTAAGTAATTATCTTTTTATTTTAGTCTCATGTCATCTGCAACTCTAGACTGGTCCGAAACGTTCAACTTTTTGACTCTGTCCTTGATATAGATTTAAACGTTTGCGGTTTATTGCCATAAGTCCGATAGCTCCCTATTATATTCTAGGAACCATCACTTTCTTTGTAAACGTAATATTTATTCTAATAAGAGTTGACAATGATAGTTCCAATGACATTGATTAAGAAGAGAGGACATAAGTTGCCTGCGTTAATTTTTATGGAAGCATTGTCACCTTGTTATACTCGTAATTGAGCCCAAACTTCGTCGGCTTTTAAAAAGTCATCGGTTAGGCGACCAAAAGCCCTTACATTTGCTTAAAGTGATGAAAAACCTCGCTTCTGGACAGCACAATGAAAGACTACTGAAAACCCTTTTCTTGGAACAACTTCCGGAAGACGTCAGATCTATTTTTGTTATAAGTCATCTTTGGCCCACTAAGCCGATAAAATTATGAATCTTCGTTCACCACAAGTTTTTGAAATTAATTCAATTCCCAGTAATGCTGATATTTCTATGATTTGCCAAAAAATCGATGCATTAGAGAAGAAATTTTACAATTTCTCACGAAGCCGAAATACAGAGCGAAATTCAAATTTAGATACTTCTAGTTCTGGTAAGTCTAGAAATCGAAGCAAATCTCGTAATAAAGATAGGTGCTGGTAGCATAACAGATTTGTTGAGAAAGCATCAAAATGCATTAAGCCATGTTTTTTTTTCTAAAAAATAAAAAATAATTTGAATCTGATTGTTTAACACAATGGTCGTCTCAACTTTAAAAAGACATGGCTAAATACTACTAATTAGTATGATGATAACTTCAGATTTGACTAAGCAAAACAACATATGATTCCAAAATTATTTAATTTATTTTATTTGTAAAGAGTTGTTGTATCGCTGCTTATAACTTTATATGCAAAAAACAGATTACAATCATTTCCCTCAAGTACTTCAACTACCATGCTTTTTTTATAGATACTTTTCATTAAAAGATTTTATTTATTTAAACCTTAAACCACCATAAGTGTTTGGGGTAATATGAGTTTATGCTAATGTTTGTAACACACAGACCCCAACCTTAAAGTATACATTTGCTCTCAGATCACTTCTTGTATCGATTTAACAATATTCGGCCACCCATGTAAATCTTGAGAACGAATAATTATTATAGTACTAGAATTAAGCCTATTGAACTTGGTTACGTTTCGTCTATTTGTTCACCAAGTCCCCATACTCCGAAATAGGTTTTAATTTTCATAAATTTTTAAAATATAGCATTATTTTGACGAAATTTGACACACATAACTCTTATATAAGTATCTAGTAGCCTTTCCCGTTGCGCTTCACTGCCCTTCTGATACAATAATTAATATTTTATTTATATGGGAGTTACTAAACCCCCTGTACCTATCCGTCCTATACGAAACTTGATTTTAAAATTATTTGTACAACTGTTTAAAATATTCACTGAATTATCCCATTAGAAAGCTACCACTTCCCCGTGCCATAATCGTCCTATTTTTATTTCATCAATGCAGAATGAGCTCTAACTATAATAGTTCATTAGATATGCTATTAAAAATATTTTTTTTTTTTTTTTTTTTTTTGTATGGGGAGTATCATTTTCCCTGGTCATGTTCATGAGATGAAGTTGATGAAGACTTTTGTTCTAAAACTTTTCGAGATATACAATATTTAATATTTTCGTTGTATGAGGGGCACCATGCCCACTGGTCTTACCCGTTTTATTTTATCTTAAATTTTTGATGTTGATGAGAAAGTTATTTCTACAAAATGTTAAAATAATATTTAAGTTATCTCATAATTAGTATTTTCTTTTTATGGGGACTTCTAGTCTACCTGGTCCTACAAAAAAATCAAATAACATATTTTTATTCTGGGGCTCATATGATACTATGAGCACATTTATCATTTTGATATATATAAGTAGATAAATTTGGTCTATTATTTACCATATCTCCCATATAAACCCTCTTAAAAAATTTGTTTATCGGTCCATTATTAGCTTCAGCTACCATATCAGGCCCATTTCCGAGAATCACCCTAAGATGCGTAAATGTTAGTATCTATATAATATTGTGCATACTTAAATATATTTTATTGATATATAAATCACGCTTATTACAAGAATAAGTTCAGGATCTTTTTAGGTCCCATCTAGGGTTTGGGGTTTCCCGTGATATTTTGTTTCCCGGGAAACGGGAATAAAAATTTCGATTTCCCGGGAATTCCCGGGAATCCCGGGAAATTTAAATTTTTAAAAAAAAAGCAATGAATTTTTATAAAGAATGTATTTTTTTTTCTATTCAGTACTATAAAACAACATTATAATTCAAATTTATGATTAGTTAAGGTGGTTTTACACTACAATACTTTGTATTAATATCATTAAAAACGAAAAATTGAACAGAGTTGAAATTTGCTTTAAGAGATGCAATTACATTTCAAAAATTTAAAGACTTCAACATAATGTAAATATAGTGTAAAAGCAATTAAAAACTTAAACAATCTTAAATATTTCACAAAATAAAAATAAGTGCTCCAAAGGTTTAATTGTTTAATTCACTTTTGAAAATCGAATTAAATTTATTTTTCCAGTAATTACTTTAAAGCTTTCATATTTAATTCATAGACTTAAATTCTTTAACTTCACAAGAATTAATTGCTTGAAGAATCCACTACCAATATTACAATTCAAGCTTAAAAAATATTTTGAATCATTAAAATTTTCTTCTATTCAAATCTATTACGAATTAGATTTAGAAAATATTTTTTGGTTCATTTTGTAAAATATTAGCTTTGTTCCCGTACCCAAATTGGACCACGCGGGATCCCTATTTTATCGAAAAGTGTTCCCGTACTCCAAAATTGTGAAATGATAGAGATTTTAAGAGATTAATGTTTTACTTCTTGCACGAAACAGCACAGACTATATCTTTGGATAGACTTAGTAAATAGTCAAATAAACAAAAAATAAAAATATACAAATAAAAACTTTGAATGAAAATAAAAAAAATAAATATTTAGTTTTTGGTACTAAAAAGAAAGTTTCAATTAAAAAAAATTAAGAACGTTGATATATATGCTAAAAATAAAATAACATTCACACATGAATTTCCAAATAGTTTGATGTTTACCTTCTAAATAAATTGTTTTTCGTGTTCCCGTATTTTTGTACATTTTTTAGAGAAATATCAGCCTTTTCTCACTTTACCCAAAATGTACGGGCACAAACTTATTGAAAACTAAAAAAATATATCGTCCATTCCATGAAAGAACGCCCAAAAATATACCAAGTGTCCTCCGATTTTTATAAAATTTTATACGTATAAGGTCTATGGGTGTCTATAAATATTTCCGTTTTCAGATTCGCTAAATTCAGAAAATTCGTGATTTTATTTCGCTTTTTCACTTTTGAAAAAATCTAAAAAATCTCAAAAGTATACAACTTTAAAAACAAATATTTCTGGGAAGGCTTTGCAGAAATTTGTGATTTAAACGGCGTTTAAATTGTAATTATGTTAGATTAAACATGAATATTTTATAAATAAAAAATATTTTTTAAAAATGCATTTTAATGCAATTGCATTTTTTAAATGCATTTTTCTTTAAATATGCTATTCAAATTTGTTATTTTTTTAACATAAATGAAAAGTTTGGAATCTTTACATTAAAATAAAAATCTCAAATTTTTGGTACGCACACATGTATTGTGCATAATTTCCCCTTTTCTTCAACTAGTTTAAATTTTTTCATATAAAAATTATATTTTTCTGGTATTATGAGTATCTTTACTTATTTTGTTAAAAAAAAATTATTGTGTTATTTTTTAAAAGATCCTGAAAAATAGTAAAACTTTATGTATCAGACTATTTATTGTTTCAAGTTATAATAAACAAATCATTTTTAAATATACTTTTGAAAAATTAAAATTTAATAAATTCGCAACTAACAAAAATGCATCTAAAAACAGCATTTATATTTTTAAAATATTATGGATCGAAGACGTGGTTTTTGAAATGCTGACTAAATTACACAAAAAATATACAATGGCCTTTTAAATACTTTTTAAATTACAGAAATCCATCAATAACTTCAAGAGATATGAATATTAAAAATCGCATACTTTTTATATATTGTTAACTTTTATACAAATTTTAAAGAAAATTTCAAAAACAAGAAAAACTTTTAATTTTATATGAAAAATTTGAAACATATTTTTATAAAAATTGGATTATGCATATAAGATTTTCGCGTCCCAAAAATTTGACACTTTTATTTTAATGTAAAGATTCCAAACTTTTCATTTATGTTAAAAAATTGAAAAATTTTAATAGCATATTTAAAGAAAAATGCATTTGAAAAATGCAATTGCATTAAAATGCATTTTTAAAAAATATTTTTTATTTTTAAAATGTTTGCCGTAAAGCCGCCATATGTGAAATTTTAAGGTAGTTTAAATCATTAAAATTCACAAAGTCTTTCCAGAGATATTGCTATTCAAAGTTACATACTTTTGAAATTTTTTGGTTTTTGAGAAAATTAAAAGCGAAATTAAATCGCGAGTTTTTGCAATTTCACAAAACTGAAAACTGAAATTGATAAAAGGCTTAATGGAGTTTATATATACAAATTTTTATCGAAATTGAAAGCCATCAAGTAAAAAAATATACTTTTTCGGTCGTTCTTTCCTGGAATGGTCGATATATATCGTCCATTCCATGAAAGATTTATAAAAAATGCCAATTTTTTGACGGAGGGTCATCCGATATTGTTCATATTTGGCACGCATATTTCCTTTGGAGCCATTTAAATATCCCCATTTTTATTTTTTTTAATTTCAAAAAATTCGCGTATTTATTCACGATTTTAATTTTTCGAAAAGTCAAAATAATCGGAAAAGTGTGTAAACTTAAACATCTATAACTGTAAAAGTTGTTAACGGATTTTAATGATTTAAACTGCATGTAGAAGATGAATATGTCCTCTTTTAATATAGTAGTTAAGAAATAATATTACAATTTAAAAATGCATTAATAATGCAATTTTAGGATGCATTTTTGAAATGTTTAAAAGATTGTAGAAATATAAAGTTAAAAACTCGTGTTTTCGAAATGTGACTGGACAAAATAAAACATTTTTTTCCTAATGAAAAGTAGTCAAATAGGCGCACCGATGAAATGTTTTTCAATAATCTAAAATATCACTTGTATCTAATTATATTTATATTTCGTATTAGCATCTAAAAATTCCTTTAGTAAATGTACAATTTTCACTTAGGCGATACAAACAGTAACATTTTTTCCTAAGGATTATAAAATTATATGAATATTAAATTTCCCGTTTTTCCCGGGAAAATTTAAAAAGTTCCCGGGAATTCCCGACGATAAATTTCCGGGAATTCCCGGGATTTTCTGCCCGGGAATTCTCGGACCCCAAACCCTAGTCCCATCATATTGTAGAAATTACTTACTTGTTTTATTTACAATTGACGAATTTTTATATCTTCCTATAAAATTATAATAATTAAAACTATATCTATTACTTCTGTAAGTGTATAGACATAAAACTAATTCTATGCCTGATGCATACACATGCTCCCCTGGCAATAATGTTTATACTTATATTCATAAAACTGTTACACATTTTTTTGTTTTCTGTTTTTAATTCATATAAGTTTTTACCAAAAAATAAAACAATACTTCAAACTATTTAGTATTTAACGGATACAGTTTAGGTTTAATTTTTAATATTTTAAATTTAATCGAAACATATAATACTAAATTCTCAAAGTTTTTATTTTATACTTTTTACAAGAAAAATACTTAATTTTTCACTTAAATTCTATTTAAATTTTTAACTTGCCTACACTAAGGTATTACAAGAGTAAACTTAGTTATTTTAAATTAAATAACTTACTATTTAGTCATTAAAGTTAAACTAATTTCAGTTGTTTAATATATCTAAAGGATATATTACAACAGCTGCTTTATAATTTCAAAACTTCTTCCATCTATAGTGTTAATTAAATTAATTTGATTCCCTTAAATGTCATAATAAAATATCTGTATTATTTTTGGTTGAATGAATTTTTATCAACTACTAAAACTAAATTTTTCAATGTGACATTTTAATTAAACATTTTAGTTTATCAAATTAAACAATAATATAAATATGTATGTATATCTATAGCCATAAAACAAAACAATTAGAAGTATTTAATTAAAAATATATATTAATATGAATTTTTATAGTTTTATCTACAACTTTAATGTTGTTGCAGTTTTATTATTCATGGACAAAAGTTTCAACAGTAATTAGGATTTAATTAGTAAGCAAATATTTATAAATATTTTGGCAAAACACATTTATTTGTAAATATGATTATACGCACACATATACATACATGTGTGGATAAATGAGTGTCTGCGTATTTTAGCTAGTTTTATTATTTTTTACTTTTGCCAAAAATGAGTTAGATAAAAAAAACATATTTGGTTAATTAAATTTGTAGAGTAGTTTTCAAAATTTTATTGCGGTCACATAAATGTTGGTATATAAATGTAAATAAAGTGTGAGAAATACGTGAGAGTACGTAAATGAAATAATTTTTAAGCTAGCTATAATTTGGAGTACAATCTTTTTACACATCAATGCAGAATTTAGATATTATTGAAGTAGAAAGATTTTTTGTTATTAATATTTTCCTAAAAACGAAACTATACTTTAAAAAACATTAAATTTATTTGAATCTGATAACTCGTTGAGACTGCTCCAAAAACGGAGAAAACTGCCTTTACTGTTTTCCCTTTGATATTTAGATACCTATTTAGTACAAGAGGGCCCAACATATTTTAAATGTATTTTATTTGACAAAAGTTTATTATGGAATGAAAATATTTTTCAATAAAAATTATTTTACAAATTATTAAATTAGATTTGACAATTAAACTTTATTTTTCAGAGTAGAATTCGATTGTTTCCCTCATTTAGTACCATTTCATGCAATTTAATTTCAATGTGATGTAGATAAATTGTATGAGGAATATAAAATTTGTATACCCACCATCAAAAAGATGGGGGTATATTGATTTTGTCATTCTGTGTATAACATGTCGAAAGAATATTTTAAGACCCCGCAAGGTATATATTTCCTGGGTCCTGGTTAGATTGTAAGTCGATCTAGCTATGTCTGTCCGCCTGTCCGTCTGTTGAAAGCAGGATAATTCTCGAACGGAGCAACGCACAGTGCTTTGATCCCATAAAACGATGGGAAAAAAATAGAAGGAGTTGTCGTAGCATATTGAAACTTGGTACACATATTACTTTAGGCTTAGAATGAATAAATATGAAGTTTTAAAAAAATAGGCGCAAGGACACGCCTACCTCCCATATATCCTAAAGTTAAAAAACTAAATTTTTTCTAAAATACTGGTCTCAACTTTACCAAAATTTTTACCAACTATTAAAAACAGATTGCTTACACGTCTAAAATTTGTGATTGCAGTTAAATATAGATTATTTATGATTCTGCCAATTTTTATATAAATCGGAACAAGAACATGCCTACCTTCCATATATCCTGAAATGAGAAAAACGTATTTCTGGGTAACACACCGTTTTTAATTTTATAAAAATAGAAAGAAGTGTCGCAGAAAATTGAAACTTTGCACATATATTACTTTAGACACAGTGTAACTGTATACAATGTTTTGAAAAAATCGGAGCAATCCCATGTATTCTGAAAAGTGAAAAACGTATTTTCTTTCAAAATACTGGTCAAAACAGTATCAAAATTTACGATAGCTATTGGAAATGGGGTTTTATAGGTCAGGTAATATTCTATTTAATAGGAACAAGGGCAAACCTACCTCCCCCAAGCCCCATCATTATTAAATATTATCTTAATTTCTGCACAAATATTTTATGTTGAGTAAATCATTAATTTGCCTAATTTCAACCGATTTCCGGTCCAAAATTGTTATATTTTTTTTAGTTTTCAATATAATAATAAATTTTAAAGCAATGTCGATTTAAAAACACAAAATATTTCAACATAAAGAATTTTTTGACTCTAGGAAATTTACAAATTTTTGGAATTATTATTTTTTTTTAGTTGTGGCAAAAAATAGTAAGTACTTTTCCTTTTAAATATTAAAAACAATACTAAATTTTAGAATCAAGCAAAAAAAAAATTGTATAATTTTTTATAATTTTTTTTAATACTCCATCGAACTCATGTAATTTTTGTATTAAAATTTAAAAATTCTCTAAAATTAGCGCCATCTGGAGGATTTTCAAAGTAATATATTAGGTCCAAAAAATATAATTTTCTATTCCCTAGTTGTTTTTTAAATTTTGGAATAATTTTTATAATTATTTTATTTTAATTTAGCAAAATAAATTACGTCAATATTGAGAACACTTTGAAGTTGATGTAAAAACGGAAAATAAGACACATTTTCAATTAAAATTTTTTTAAAGTTGTGGCAAAAAATAGGCTCTAACTATTTTTAAATCTGTTAAATAACTGCAAAGACTTACGTAAACCGTAAAAAAAATGTATAATTTTTGATAATTTTTTTTTTTATCTTTCATCAAATTTAAGGAATTTTTAGGTTTTAAGTAAAAAATTTGTGTGAATTTGAGCAATAATATGTATATATTCGAAAAACTATATTTAAAAGATAATAATAATTTTAATCTGTCAATATTTTGAGGTATTGAAGAAACAAAAGTTCGACGCATTTTATCAAAAAATTAATTTTTGACGATTTTTTTCTTAAAATAGTTTAAAACCAGCTTTTTGGTTCATTAATATTGGCTTTAAATTCTCTGATTTTAGCGCCCTCTAGTAGCCACAAAAATAACTTTATTCAAACAAAATCTTTTTAAATTACATGACCTATATTGTTACTTTTCCAAAAATGTATATTTTAACTCAATTTGAAAAACGTTTTTATTTTGATTTTTGTCTATGGAACAAAGCACTGTGCAACGTAGGGGGACGAAATTTTACACAAATAATGTTGAAATGGGCAAAATCGGTTAATAAACAAAAATGAACTAATATCTAGAAAAACAGGGTGTCCGTTTCATACTTTTCTGCTGATATCTCTTAAACAAAAGCATGTACGACAACGAAATTTTGTGCAAATTGTATGAGGGTCGATATTAACTTGGAAACCAAAAATGGGTGTAGTCCTTTACCGCCAAGGTGGAACTTTAAAGAAATTGTGTTCAAATAGTTCAAGGACCATTGTAAACTAGAAAAAAATGGGCGTTGTCCGCCCACTTTACCGCCCACTTCCCATATAATATGAAATTTTTAAAAAGTTGATGGTGGGTATATAGATTCGGCTGAATCTAATATAACATTCTCGCTTGTTTTTTTAATAGTATATTTTGACTTTTTTGCAATAATTGTCCTAGAAGATGGTTCTAAGTGATAAGAGTTCATACCAGTACTTGGTAGTTTTTATTATTAGTTTAAAACATTAGATAAAAATATGACCCTGAGTGTTTTAGAATACAACAACATGCTACATTTTGTTTAAGAATATTTTTTGAATTTTTTCTGCTGATATCTCTTAAACAAAAGCATGTACGACAACGAAATTTTGTGCAAATTGTATGAGGGTCTATATTAACATGGAAACCAAAAATGGGTGTAGTCCTTTACCGCCAAGGTGGAACTTTAAAGAAATTGTGTTCAAATAGTTCAAGGACCATTGTAAACTAGAAAAAAATGGGCGTTGTCCGCCCACTTTACCGTCCACCTCCCATATAATATGAAATTTTTAAAAAGTTGATGGTGGGTATATAGATTCGGCTGAATCTAATATAACATTCTCGCTTGTTTTTTTAATAGTATATTTTGACTTTTTTACAATAATTATCCTAGGAGATGGTTCTAAGTGATAAGAGTTCAGAGCAGTACTTGGTAGTTTTTATTATTAGTTTAGAACATTATATAAAAATATGACCCTGAGTGTTTTAGAATACAACAACATGCTACTTTTTTTTTAAGAATATTTTTTGAATTTTGTTTCAACTCTGTAAAAACCTGAATTTTGGTACTTTTTAGTAACTTATCTATGTATCTTAGACATGCACAATTTGGATATCTTATGAACAAAACAATAAATTAATATTTATGGAAATTTTAATAGAACCTTTTTCTCATCAAAATATAAAAAAAGATGATATTGTCAGTAAACTCAACCTCGAAATTTCAAGTGTATGCTGTATGTCAAAATCAAATAGGTCACAAAAAATTCGAATTCCTGAACCTTTTGAAACAAACCTTTTTAATTTAAAATCTAACATTATGGTGCAAAGCATTAAAAGATCTCTCAAAATAATATGTATATCAATAAATTTATAAAATATGTATTCTTCCAAGGAATAATTACGTTTGATGCAGTAAGGATCAATATGCTTGGGGTAAATAAATGTGTTGAAATATATACATAATAACAGCACAATATTGCTCTATATTACCCACTAGACTACCTGCATGTAATCTTCATCTATATCGATTTCCTTAAAAAATCTATTTTTATCTTAATTTTTAGTTCCTTTTTTTTTTTTTTTTTTTTTTTTTTTAATTAAAATAATTGTATTACTTATTACATTTCACACTATAATCTAAAATACCACATAACTATACAACAGATTTTATTGTATGGAAAATGGTGGCTGTGCTTGTGTATCTGCAAATAAAATAATGTGGTTAGATTGCAAACACGAAACAATGGGAAAAATTAAATATTTTTATATAATTATACAACTTTTATTTTTAATGATTTTTTTTTTTTTTCTGGAAAATATGGTTTTGGAAATGATTCTAATAATAGTTTTATTTTGTAACTTTAAGGTCAAATAACAACTAGTTAGCAGTAACAGCTAAAAAATATGACTTCAATTCCATATATTAATAGACATTTTTAAATATATAAATCAATGTCATTTATAAAAATTTAATTTTCAAATGACTCAGGTTTAACCTATAATGGCTCAAACATATTTATTTTGACACTAAATATTTTTTAATTTATCTTCCTAACTTTTAAAATTTCATTTCCATATACATTTTTTTACACTGACTACAAGTTTCTTACACTTTTACCAAACTGTCATTTCTTCTCCGTAACAAGTATGTGTCCCTTTTCAAGTACATATCACTATTGAAGGCCATTTCATAAAACTTATGAATGTTTTATTTTCTTTAAGCAACTTTACAGGGATAATGCTAAATGTTATTACTTTAAAACTTTTTTACATTCTTTTTATATTTTACTGAATAAAATTTTCTTCAATTCCATTTTTTGGAAACTTTTTTTTTTTTTTTGAAAACTGAACAGAAGTCCCAACAATTTGTTTACTAAACAGAAAATTTGCACCAACTGCTGTTTTTATGTTTAAAAATTATGAAAGAAAAAAAAAATATGTTAAAACAAAATTTTATACAAAACTTTTTTTTATATTGCTAAAAAATTAATTTTTAAGTGTTTAAAAGATGGTGGTCGAAAAGTTTTTATGTCAATAACAAATGGCAGCATAAAAATACAAAATTCGTTTATCATGCTGTTTATTTTTTTGTGGATTTTTGTAAAGTACAGAAAAAGATGTGATTTTTATTACAAAACAATTAGACCAACATTGAAATTTATGTACGATATTTTTTGTCAGTTTATTCCTCTTACCTTTGCCTTCAAAACATTAAATCACTGTCACCAGAGCTGTTATAATAATGACATATAGTGGTGGTTGGTTGGTCTTTGAATAATTTACAACAAAGTCATTTATTTTACTATATTTGGTTGTCTTCTGTGGATTCTTTACTTTTTTGTAGTTTAACTGTTGGTCAAACAGAGGTGGTCAAGTTTGGGATACAAATCTGTGAGTGAAAATAAAAGATTTATTAAAACTTGGAAAAATATGAAAGTTTAAAAAAGTCGATTTTTTTTAGCGAGTTGTTATTTTTAGGTGTTGATCTGCTTAAGTTTAAGAGAAATTGTGATGTATAAGACAGAGCTTCGAAAGACTTAATTAAATGTTAGCTTAATTCCCTTAAATCTCAATTCTGAATTAAGAAATATGAATTTTTCATTCCATAATACCATTCTCAAAAATATAATTCAATAGCTTAATTCAAAGGCTTTTGTTTGAATAGAATTAATTCCTTATAGAATTAATTCATAAAGAATTCATTAAATTTTTGTTAATTCAAATCTTTTCCAAAATGAATGAAAATATTTTTCTTTCATTCAATATGTAATATTTTGTTTTTTAATCTTTTACAAAATGAATTAGAAATTATTTTCTAAAGCTAATTTGTAATAGATTTGAATTGAAGAAAATTTGAATGATTCAATATATTTTTTAAGCTTGCAATGTATAATTGTTGAATGAATTCTTTAAGGAATTAATTTATAGTTGAATTAATTCAACTCATATGAAGTACAAAGAATTTAATTCAATGAATTAAATTAATTTGACTGGTTTAAAAGAATTACTAGGATAATAAATTTAAATCTATTTAAGAATATGAATTAAAGAATTAAGCCTTTCGAACCTTTGGTATAAGAATCTAGATAATTTACAATAAAAAGTGCAAAGTCCCAGATGAACTGCTTCCAATTGTATAAATCTATATTAATACGCCTTTCTAATTCAAGTAAACTAAGCAAAATAGTTCAATTTACTTTTAACTAAAGCTATTAAAACGAACTACAGAAAAAAAAAATAATAAAAAAATAAAAATAAAAAAATAAGGAACTAAAAAATAAGGAACTAAAAAATAAGGAACTAAAAAATAAGATACAAATTTATACTATTCTTCCCTTTATAAAGTGTACAAATCAGGCTTTCGCGATAAAAAAAAAAAAAAAAACATCTCCGGATGAAATATAAGAGTAGCGAAAAATCTGTAAGGGTAATAATGTCTGCAATTGTTAACCACTCTGAGATAAATTTCTATATTCACAACTCAAACTCAGCTGTAAATTGAATAAATAATAACACTGGTCAGAAGAAAGATCTTCCTCTAAACATGAATAGGTTGAGTAGATTGAATTTTATGTGTCAATTAAGGTTTCTGATAAATCCATTTCAACTGCGGACATATTCCAAAATAAGTTATAAATATTAATCACCTTAAAAAGTATAATGTTAAACAAATCAAGTACGGAGTAATACTAAAAACGACTAACCTAACGGCTGGACTTTAGGCTGTCCTTTAAAGTACTAGACTATTGCAACGTCATTAATTAAGGTCACAATGCAGCCGCATAATGGCTTCAGCATTATTGAATTTCGAACAGATGTGCACTAATTATCATGTGCACCTGTCTTGATGTCCTAACCTCACGGTGTTCTAATTTGATAACAGCAAGCACAAAAAAATTGTATTTTAAGAAAAACTACAAAAATTAATTTTATTAATAACAAAATAATTTATAACTATTTTACAAAAATTTTTGTTATTGCAACTAAAGTCGACAAACGTGGAGTTACAAAAAATTTCACGTAGCCGTAGCAAAGGAGTATACAAAAGTTTCAAAGGAGGGCTCAAATAAATCTCAGAGGCTTAGCTATTGAAACTAAAAGTATGCTATCTCTGACAAAAAAATTTTTAACCGCTTACAAAATTTTGTTTCTCATACGATTTCAAGTATTTGTATATCTTCTTAAAGCTCTCTATAAATAGCTCAATTTTGCAATATATTATTACACTTGTTTCCGATCAGTTGGAATTAAAGTAAAACTTTAAATATAGTAACTGTAATAAAATATTTGATAGTTCAGATATTCTAACGTAATTTTCGAATATTTTTATCATTTTGAAAGACAAACTGTAAATAATTTAAGATTTTGACGACAAAAAATTTAAAAAAATGTGATTATTTAAATTTTTTTTTTTGCCATAAAATCTAAATTTGTTATAAGTCCGGTAAAGCACATTTGAAAAGTTTTAGGAACACATTAAGGTTTTTTAAAGTGCACTCAGTTTGTTGAACCTTTTTTTTTTTTTTTTTTAATTTTGCTACATATACACTTAGTCAAAATGTTTATAAAAACGGATCAATTCGAGAGGGACTGTACTTAACCCATTTCTTACCACTAAATGATCCCGTTGAGATAAACTAATAAAATTTGGTATAGGGTCTATTTTAGTGATTGTGATCTTAAAATCCTAGCTATTTTAGTTTCCGAGATATCGGGTGTTGCGAAAACGCATCAATGGTCAATTAGGGGTATGTTGTTTCGCTCATATAAGAAGTAGACGTTTAAACAAATTGTATGGCAAAATAAGTTTTATTTGTAATTTTAATTTAATTTGTGATAATTCTACAAATTGTATGTTAAAAGTGTGAACAAAAAAAATTTGAGGTGGACCATTCCAATTGAAATTTAAGGCAACTAAATAATGACGTAAAAACGTTAAACAGCTTACGGTGTAAGACTAAATAATTTCATATAATCTATAAAATAGATTATATGTTAAATAAAATATGTTACACATTAAAGCATTAGGAATGTAATGTACATTGCATTTGATTATCTGTTTGCGCATCATCTCGATTATGATTTCAATACGGTGGTCAGGAAAGCATTTTGGTCCTTCCTATACGCTGCCTAACCACGTTGCGCTTCAAACACAAATCGATTCTGTTATTCTTGCAGAATATTCCCGAGTTTGTAAAATCGTAAATCCTGGTAATGTACCAAATGCACTGGCTCATAATATGATGCATTCCAATTGAAACAGGATTTAAAAATTGGGATAATGTACCAATTTTCAAATGACTAAGAAAAATTTAGTTTGCTTTCATTTATCCGTGCACATATATTCACAGATTTTTCCTTTATTATACTCTTAATATCCTTGGAAATTTAATTTTATTTATATTTTGATACCCTCTTAATCTCATTTAATTGAAAACCCAAAATGAACTATCACTCTAAGTAGAGAGCATAGCCTTCTATAGAAAAAGGCGGTTTCGAAAATTATGAAATTTTACCTACTCACATTGATTTTAACATTTTTTAATACTTTGAGTAAAAAATAATAATGTGTAATCATAAATTATTTTTCTTTAGCGAATTTATTATGTTTTTCTTTAGCAAATTTTATGACCTTTGAAGAAAATTTATTATTCCTTTTTTAAGACAATTGAACAAATTTACATAATTTTATTGGTTGTATTCATCAGTTTTCGACATTTTTCAGGTAACTCCTTGAATTTTTGTCATCATATTCAATATAATAGCGTCCTTCACAAAATACACTTCATATTCAGGTAGCGTCGATCATTTGGAAATTATTTTCCTTACATTTGTTCTCAATGATTGTAAAAAATATAACCACTTGTAGTTTGCTGACAATTGCTTATTATTTTTACAACATAAGTCATAAATATTATAGAAAGGCTTTCTCAATTATTTTTCATAGTTTTAACATACTATATTACCTTAAAAATTTATATATTTTCAGTGCGCCACCTTGCGTAATGTAGCTAAGTCAAACTACCCCTAATTGACCATTGATGCGTTTTCGCAACACCAATTTTTAGGAGCTTGCTATTTCTATCTCCCTAAATTATTTGTTAACAAGTGAATAGTTTCGTATTTTTTGATATCTTGGCTATCATTTGAAAGGTTATTCAAGATATTTTGTAAAAATTGTTGAATGATTTTTTAAATTAAAAAAAAGTCTATTTTATGGACCTTTTTTGATCCGTTCTACCGGGGGTAAAAAGTCGTCCGAATTCATTTTTTTCACTCAATTCATTTAGTTAACACTCCAATAGGGTAATCGATTATTCGACTTTTTGGAGAAACCGGTTTTCGAATAGTTGGTATTTTGAAAAAACCGGTTGCACTTTTTTAAATTCAGAAAAAACCGGTTAACCGGTTTTTTTGCAGAAGTTAATATTTCTATCAAAAGACTACATTTCTTAAAGAAAAATCAATATTTTTTTTATTTTTTGATATAACTATTAACCCATTAAGAACGAGAAATAAAGATATAGTCGGTCAAGGCCGACAATACCATTGTGCGCATCAAAATTCGGGGAGGGAGACCTGTGGAATTGTGAACCAGTACTATAGTCAATTATAGACCGATATTCATGAAACTCGGCACACAGATTTAAACGTATATGGAACTTAGATGTGCAAAAATTATTACTATATTTAAGGGATTTATTTTCGTTAAACCCCTTTTCTGGATGGTTTTTTGTATGGGGGCTAGGTGAAATAATGTTCCGATCATTACCAATTTCAACACGCTTTATCCTTGGACTATAAGAAACCAAAATTCCGACCTGTATTTTGAATACTAGTTTTATATGGACGGACAGACGAACATCGTTAAATCGACTTAAAGCCGATTGGTACTAATGAAATTGGGTCTGAGACCAATATTTTTGGTTGTTACAAACATCAGCACAAACGCATAATAGGCATGTAGGGTGTAAACATTGTAAGAAAATAATCATCAAAAATGATATTAACATTTACTTAGCATAAACAGAAACCATGGATTAATATGGAAAATGTCAGAATCAATTTTATTGAAACGATTCTTCAGGTGAAACTTTTTTTAGAACAAAATCTTTGAAAAACGAAGAAATTATTAAATAAAAAAAGAATAAACAAGCGCAAATATTCGGCCCGGCTGAATCTAAATACCCACCATCAACTTTTTCAAATTTTGCGTTATAATGAAAGGGGTGGTAAAGTGGGAAGTAAAGTGGGCGGACCACGCCCATTTTTTGTTTCCGAGTTTACATTGGTCTTTGAACTATTTGAAAACAATTTTGTTGATTTTCACCTTATATGGGAGGTGGGCGGTAAAGTGGGCGGACCACGCCCATTTTTGATTTTCGAATTTACATCAATCGCTGTCGTACATGCTTTTGTTGCAGAAATATCGGCAGAAAAGTGTAAAATGGACACCCTGTGTTTCTAGTTTTAAGCCCATAACTTTTTTGTTTATTAACCGATTTTGCCCATTTTCAATCTTAAGCAAACCTTATATAAGACAAACATTTGTGCCAAATTTCATCCCCCTACGTTGCCCTATCGAGCCCTATCCTGCTTTCAACAGACGGACAGACGGACGGACATAGCTAGATCGACTCAGAATCTAACCAGGACCCAGAATATATATACTTTGTGGGGTCTTAGATGATTCCTTCGACATGTTACACACGGAATGACAAAATCAATATACCCCCCATCTTTTTGATGGTGGGTATAAAAAAGGTGTAAAAATATTACAGGTGTTACAATAGATAAAACAAATATGATTCAGGATAATTATTACTTATTTATTTAATCTTAAGTTATATTTTTAAAACATTAAAAATTTTTCTTTATGAATATTAAAAAAATTATCATAAATTTCGATTCAAATATCAATATTTAGTGCATGGTTTTTTAAATAAAAAGGTATTTTTAAAACCGGTTTTTTGTGTTTAAAAAAACCGGTCTATTCGACATTCGAAAATTAAACATTTTGAAAAAACCGACAGCACATTGACTGAAAAAACCGGTTTTAAAACCGGTTGGAAAACCGAGTCGATCACCCTACACTCCAAGCTAAATGTACATTTATAAAATGTTATAATTAATTTTAAACTAAATTAGTTACGGTATAGGTAAAGTTACTGATGCGAAAACGCAACAGTGGTTGGAAATGGGTTAAGCCTACTGGGTAGTTGCAATTGTATTATATTTTATAATAATTTTCCTAAAATTAGCTTTCAGAAAAGTATAAAATATTTTATAGTTGGACACCTCGGGTATAAAATTTCTAAAAAATGATCCTGATACCTCATATCTAAACCGATTTCAAAGATTTTTATAAGCATATAATTTTGGAGCCTGTGGACTCACGCTTGTTAAATAAAAAAATTGATTTTAGAATTGCACACGAAAAAATTAGTGAATGTAATTCAGCTTTTAAAAAGAAAACTAATGAGCTAATCTTTTTGAAAACTCTCAATATAAGATTTATTATGTTTTCAGTTACATTTTTATTGCAATGGGTCCACTTCTTTTTAAACTCTATTTTATTTTTTACTCAGCTTTAAATATTCGTTAAATATTTTTATTTTTACAAAAATTATATATATTTCAAATGGACTGAATTTTGCGGAGTATTGTGGATTGCTCTTACTTTGTATAGAGCTATTTTTTTGCTGTAATGATGAGATACGCGATCAAACCAGAAAAATTAGAATTCACTGTGATGGAAGGTCATCTTTTCCAAGAGCTCTCATTTGTGTAAATTTTTCTTTAAAAGTGTCATTTGTTGCGAATAAAGTGCTTTTTTCCCGTAAGTACAAATGGCTTGCCAGAGCAAACATTTTTTGACAATTTTGATTTTTTTTAACGATATTCATCTGCTCTATTTCCTGCAACATCTGTCAAATGGATTTCCTGACCAAAATATTATACAAAGTGCAACAGTACGTAATTTATATTACCCTTTTTACGCATTTATATTTTCTAAAAAAAATGTATCTCAGTAACTTTCGTCCTCTCCTTTGCCTTAACATTTTTTGTACTGTTCATATTAGCAATTTTTTTTTTTAGTTTGTAGGTCTTTTTTGATAAAAGATGCTGAGCAGTTTAATAATTAGTCGCATTTCATCCAAATATATATGAATTTTCTCTTATTAACTTTTATAGTTTCAATGATTCAGAATACTTCATTATCCATTTCATCTACACTCATAGAAATTCTTTTGTTTGGAAAACATGTATTTTGACTATAAATTTGATTTATTCTTTTGCATGAATTTTGCTAAATTTTTATTTTAAGAAAAACTTAATACGATATTATAACAATATATAACAATACAGTTACTGAGAGTAATAGCAAATATAGACAAGGTATTGCTATGTTTTTAACGTATACAAAAGTTATAATCCACGGATATTTTCGTGCGCAGTACTTACATTAAGTGCCTCTAGAAAAAAGTTCTAAATGTACCCCTCTAGAAAGCAGCATTAGTATGATCTTTTAGGTGACCCTCTTTTTATGGAGGTGTTAAGATTCTCGGTCTAAACTGATATGATATATAAGAAAAGATGAAACTTATTACTGAGTTTCGTTTTATTTTTTCAATTTTTGATTGATCTCTCTGGGGTATATTTGCTTAAAGTTACGTATTTGTGCATCCGTTTTCCATTTGCTGTAATACTACATTCAAATTCAGAACAATACATATTTTTATCGGATGAGGAACTCTAATAGATAATTTCCAAAACATTTGGACCCAAGTTTTAAAAACCTTAAAAAAACGAGTACAAAAATGAGATACAAATTTATTTCTTCCAAAAATTTCTCTTAAACTAAAAGAGAAAACATCCACATGTAAACA